>CM021106.1:586014573-586379981 GCA_007115665.2 Sequoiadendron giganteum | reverse complement strand
GTGTGTAGTTTTCTAGACCATGCAGGGAACTATAGGAGGTTTATCCAAAATATTAGTAAGATTACCTCCCCCTTGTTTTCTTTACTAGTGAAATATGTCATTTTCTCTTGGACACCAGAGTGTCAAGAGGCTTTTGAAACCATTAAGAACAAGCTTGTCACCACACCAGTACTCAGAGGTTTGAATTGGGAACTACCTTTGCATAGTCACACTGATGCCTCAAATTGTTCCATGGGGGTTGTCCTTGGATAGAAAGAAGACAATCTCTTCTACTCCATTTACTACATCAGCAAGAATTTCACAGGGGCTGAGGTAAATTATACGGTAACTGAAAAGGAGTTTTTAGTTGTTGTTTATGCAATTAATAAGTTTCATCATTATATTACTAGATATAAAGTATTTGTTCATACTAATCATTTTGCAATTTGATTTCTAATGAATAAACCTATTACGACTAGTAGATTTATTAGATGGTTACTTTTACTTCAAGCATTTTACATTACTATACTTGATAAGCTTGGTTGTGAGAATGTGGTCGCATGATTTTTGTCTAGGTTATAGTAGTGAAATGATGAGCCAGTTCTAGTTGATGATACCTTTCCAGATGAACATCTCTTTTCTATATCAGGAAAGAGCCCGTGGTACGTTGACATGGAAAACTATCTAGTTACTTGCAAGTTTCCAACCCATTTCTCTTTGAGGGAACACAAAAAGCTAGTCAAACTTAGTGGTGATTATACGTGGATCAATGGATTGTTCTTCTATTGTGGCCTTGACAATATCATGCATTGATGTGTGTCCAAGAATGATGTCTTCGACATACTTTGTGTGTGCCACATAGAACCCTACAAAGGACATTTTTTCTCTAAAAGGACTGCTCAAAAGATCTTAACTATAGGCTATTATTGGCCTACACTCCACAAGTATTATAAACATTATGTTCAACACTATGATAAATGTCAGTGTATGGGCTGCCCCATGCATTCAGATGAAATGCCCCAGTATCCTTAGTTTTCCATTGAACCTTTTGAAAAATGGAGACTTGATTTTGTTAGACTTGTCAACCCACCATACCAAAAAAAATAATACATCCTTATGTGTATATATTGTGTAACAAAGTAGGTTGAAGTTGTTTCTTTGAAGCATGCCAGGTACACCAAGGTGGTTGAATTTCTCTATTATGATATTTTTACCCAGTTTGGTGTTCCAAGTGAGATAATTATCGATCAGGATCCACAGCTCACATTTGACCTCATTTCTACTTTGCTTCATGAATATGAGATTCGAAATCGCAAGTCTTCACCTTACCATCCCCAAGCTAAAGGCTAGGTCAAAGTCACCAATCGAGAACTCGAGAATTTTTTTATCAAAATAGTTTCCCTCGAAAAGAAAGAATGGGTTACATGACTTCCAAAATCCATGTGGGCCTACCACACTATATGGAAAATCACCACTGGTTGGAAACCTTATGAGCTTGTCTATAGTAAGGAAGTTGTTCTTCCAATTGATTTTGAGGTAAAAACTCTTCGTACTGCACTCCAACTAGGTATGAACTTGTCTGATGCATAAAAAGAATGAATTGCACAACTTCACTCATTAGATGAACTCCATCAACTAGCACTCTTCCATACAAAGATTTTCCAAAA
Source organism: Sequoiadendron giganteum (assembly GCA_007115665.2). Classification (NCBI taxonomy): domain Eukaryota; kingdom Viridiplantae; phylum Streptophyta; class Pinopsida; order Cupressales; family Cupressaceae; genus Sequoiadendron; species Sequoiadendron giganteum. Next base: position 586,378,335 of record CM021106.1, on the reverse strand, counting down.
CTAATGTGCTCTCTAACATGATAATTTCATTCGAAAATGGTCATTTCAACTAGGTGATTGGGCACTCTTGTATGATTCGTTCCACAACTAGTGGCTCGAGCCCTATGAAATCAAGGTGGTCTATGATAAGGGCTATCAAGCTTCTCATGGTGGACTTTGATAGCATGGATTTAGTTTTCAATGGTCACTGGTTGAAGTTGTACATGAGGCCTCTCTCATGAGAAGAGTTTTATATCAAATCTTCCTAAGGAAGTCCATCTACTTGATATAGTTTATGTGGCCTCTCCCAATACCTTTTAGGTACTTCTCAAAATGTTAAAAAAAATGCAATAAAAGATCTAACAATGAAAACCTTTGGGCGTTGTTGTCTAGTTAATGTTTGAAAATCGGCTTTTGGTGAGCGTTCACTGCTAAATAAGTCTTAGAATTTAAAATCGGGATCCTGACGCTTCTAGGTGGTGATAGGATGAAAACTAGGTTACTGGAAAAATTTCATCAAAAAAAAAAACACACACCCACACAACAAAAAATTCTTGTCATTTATGTGACAAGAGCTTCTTTATACATTCCACAACCCTTATTTTTCTTTCTTCTTTGGTATGCACGGGGAAGGCTTTTCATTCTTCGTTGCTTAAGGTCCACTTTTGGACATCTATTTTTTCTTTTCTGCAAGTGTATCATCTTCTTGTGAGCTTCATTTTTCCTGGTTGTTTTGGAACTCAGTTCCTATCATTTTATCGATAGGAGCTTCGGGTAAGCTCTTTTTGCAGCATAACACTCCTTCCTAGTTGTCTACTTCGGTTGTGGCTCTTTCACCTCCTTCCTGGTGTTGCTACTAGCTTACACATTCTGAGGTTTTTTTCATGCTTCCATCCAGCTACTCCATCATTTCCAACTGTACTTCCTCCATTGTTGATCTCATGGTTTGTCTACTTGTCTGACCTTGCTCATTACGAACCTTCATTTTCCATATGGCGATATGATATTTGTGATACATTGTTCTCCATACCCATCCACTTGGGTAGTGTCTTTAATGCTGCACTTTATTGATGCATCATTCTCATCATTGCTATGTGTCATCTTACTCTCAACTCTGTCACTACTCTGCTGGCATCCTCACTTTTGGACCATGTGATTTGATTGGTTCCCTCTTCTATTTCCAATTCCTCATGCCTCTACCTCCATAGCATCTTCCATACACATGATGGTTTGGTATTGGTATATTTCACTTTTATATTTTTCTTTGTTGTTTTATTTTATATTTTATATTTTTTTTAATGACTGGTGATGTGTCCCATGGACGAGCCACATGCTTAGCTGGGGGGAAAAAACTATCCAATGATATCTATCTTATATCTGGGAACTGTCAACTTGTAATCGTACTGTATGTTTCCATATTCATTTCACCTTTCTTTTCCACCCATTCTATCTTCATTTTCTGAGAAGCCTTATTTATTTGACACACCAAAAATCTTTATTATTTGGCCTCGGTCATTTCATAATATTATTACCACTACCATACCTTGTGTAGATCTTAACCCACCATTATTACCATTTCAAAAAACCATCCAAATTTAGTTAACGACTTTCCATTTTTTACATGTTATCTGAAAATTTCTCTAAACTGTTCCCAACATCTTTCCCTTACCAACACTAGTTTAGTCCATTTGCTAACAGATTTTGTTTGCACACTATTCCATGTTGAAAAAGTTCCTTATTATGGTTTGAAATAAACCTCCTAGTAACATTATGGTAGGATAACAAGCCACCATTTTGAGCCTCTAAATATGGATGAGTTAAGGGCTCCAACAATGGCTGAAGCATATGAAATATATAGGAAACCAGGGTGGGATGCATACTTCAAAATATTGTGAGGGTATGATGAGAAGCTGGCACATGAATTTGCAATGACATGTCACAACAAATGAGCATGGGTCCATGGTTTGTAAATTCCTATGCCGGTTGAAGCTATAACAAATGTCACTAGATTGCCGCTATCAAGGGAAAATTTCTTCCTTGATAACTCAACACGGGTGGAAGATATTAAGCACCTTTGCAATAAATTCTTGCAATGTGGGGAGTTGATTGAAGTCATCACTAGACAAGGCACAAAGCTAGCTTCACTTTTGCCGCCCTAGAATGATGTGGCGAGATTTATCATCTAGTATGTAACTTGCAAAGGAAGGTATGTGTACATCTATGCTAAACAAATTTGACTCATGATACATTTATGGTGGGGTTTTTCATGAACCTTCATTTCTTTTTATATTCTTCTATACTGCAAATGAGAAAAGCAGTCCAAAAGGGTAGCAAAAGTTCATTAGCTCATCACGGACTTGTCAAATTGTTAATTGTGAGGGAGTTAAATAATTTCTCCCTCCAAGGGATTGGAATTCATTTGTTGCAGACGATACCCCAAAAAAATTTATGGAGGAAGACCTCCCTAACACCTCAGAACACTCTGAGGAAGAGGGCTCCCCCAATGTGGAAAAATATCTTGTTAATTTTGAGGAAGAAGGGTTTGGTCATGCAAGTTCAAATGAAGGAATTGAAAATTAAAATATTTTTGATACACCTAATGAGGGTTCTAAATCAGGGGATTTCCCTAGTAGCTTAAAGAAATAAAATAAACAAACCCTAGGGTTGAGCAGTATGTTGGCCTCCTCTAATGGTTCAATAACTAAGCCCTTAAAGCTATAAATTAGAGATTAGATATCTACACCAGGTAGTTATCTTTCTCATCATGAAGGTTCATTTCATTATCAACCCAAGGATGTGAACTTCAAATGGTTCAACACTGTCTGTGCACTAGAACTCAATTGTAGTCATCCTTATCCTATAACTAGAGAGGAAATAGTATTGAAAGTGAAATGCTTGAAAGGAATTAGCATAAGTACTGAGCATAAATCAACAACTAAACTGAACTAAAATGAATGAAAAAAACATAAGTCTCAACAAACAGAGAGGAAGTTACTTTGTCTACCTTGGCTGTAGGAACAAGCACAAAACAAAGTTTCAATGGTTGTAGGAACAAAAAATTGGTAAGATTGTAACTAATTGCTGAACAGAAAAGTAACTACTAAACTAAATGAATGGAATTCTCAACAAGTGGCCCCCCTTGAATGAGTCTTTCCAAAACTAACTCAGATGCAACAAATTAAAGTATCATTTTATTCATTGAAAACATTGTTACATAACAAAAACAACATGACTCTGAAGACAGAGAAGGAAAAAGAGGGCCTGCGCAGGGCTTCCAAAAGTAGTTATGACTCCATGAAGATCAAATTTCTCTGCTGGGAGGTGTTGAAGGTGATCATGGAATAAATTACGTTGGATGGAAGATACACTAGGGTCTTTGGTTACCATTTTGTGTTCCTCAACCACTTCCGACATCAGGTTAGGGTTTCTTTCCCTTTATATCTTTCCACCTCTTTGAATGCCAACCTTCATGACCATAGCTCAAACCTAGTTAGATAATCCATTCTTCATGAGGGTTTGTGTGTTTTAATCTTTGAGAATTTAAAAGCTATATTGACTCTGTCCCATTCGACCCCTTCTCCCCACTTTGTTTCTGCTAAGGATGAATTGGGTACTAGTTACACGGATAAGGATGAATAGGAAATTGATTTGGAGGGTGAGAAAGGTCATCCCTTGAAGGCGGTGGGGAAGGGTAGTATCAAAGGCAAGTCTAAGACTTGTGCCCTTCCTAAACCTAGTTCTATGACCTCTAAATGCAAACCTAAGGTTATTTTCTCGAGTTCTAGAGGCTAAATTGAAGGTGAAAGGAAAATACAGTGTCTCCCCCCAAGAGAAGGGTAAGAGAAAGGTTTTGGAGGATCCATTCTATGAAACTAATTAGGATGATCTTTAGTCAACCCCTTCGTTAGAGTATTCTAGCTACCCTGCTATTGACAGAGAGGACATGCCTTGTTATCCCAATGATCTCAAGGCTGATGACCATTACTTCAAATCCAAACGTGAGTTTCCTGTTGATATCCTTGCTATTTCTCATAATGGGTCTATGGATTTTTTCAGTTTGATGAGGGGTGTTTTATGAGATTAAGGAAATTAAGTTGAATCAGAGAGCTATTAGCAACAAATTGGAAAGGCCTAATTTGAAAGATAATACAACAAGAGACAGAGAAAAGGTCGTTGATTTATGGACTAAGGAAGAAAAGAAATACATGGTAGACTACCTCAAGAAAATAGTTGAAGACCTACAATTTAAGAGTAACCATGATGGTAAGCTTTTTGCTATGGAGGAAAAGCTTAAAAACATAAAAGATTCTATCCATATGGTGATGGAAATGAGCCACAAGATCTTAAAATCCACCGCGAACATAATGAATATGATGGTTGAAAATTTAGAGAATGCTTATTAGGTAAGGACTATTGTGGATTTGGATGTTGAGAAAGAACAAAGCTAGACTAAGGGTGTTGGGATTAGAAAAATAACTAGAGCAAAATTGAAGAGGAAGGCTGACAAGATACCTGCTAACATTCAGGAGATTAAGAAAGCAGTGTTAAATATGAACAATCTGGAGTAGGAGGCAATGAACATCCTGAGGAATCTGGCCTAGTGGCTGGACTTTTATTGGGTTTTTGTTGGTTTTTTGTCATGCTGCCTTTGGGCTGGTTCTTTTTTATCTTCTTTGTAGGCAACTTTATGTTATTTTTTCTAAACTGTTTCTTGCTATAGTTGTTTCTTCTTTGTTGTTAAAGGGTTTCGAGTCCCCTTCAAAGAAGGTAAAAAAGAACCAACTATTTTTTCCTTAGTAAAAAACATGACTGTATTCCTTGAAACTGAAGATGAAAGTACAATATCAAAACATCCAACCTTGTGAAGAGGAAAATATGATCATTATTTATAGAAGGAAAGCTTCTAACTAACTCTAAATAACTGGGCAATCAACTCTAACAGACTAGTAAGACACCATTTATTGAAAGCATGAAAAAGAGGAAGGAGGTTATGGATGCACAAGATTTAGTCAAACCAATCTTGACTCAACAAGGATCCAACATAACAACACCTCCTAAATCTACTGAACTAATAGACATGGTCATTAAAGTTAAGTTATCACTTCCATACGAGCTGGAAGTTTCCAACCATTGACTTCTTCAATGTCCATCTCTTTTTTACTCTTTCAACAACCGAGTAACTGGCATGAACTTCTTCCACCTTGCAAGATCCATTTATATATTCATCTTAATTTGAACCTTCATTATGACATTAGTGTGCATAAGACAATTATATATCCATAATCACCTTATAATAACATTCATTCAATCACATGTAAAATTAATATAGATATATCACATAGAAGGTTAATACCATCAAAATTTATAGGGATAAGTTCATGTTTAAAGTTCATAAGTTTAGGAAACTAACATAGAAAGTATTAGTAACAAGGTTCTAAAACCCCATAGTAACAATAACAAACATATGTTAAATCTTAACAAAAATGAGTCATTATTTGGCCTCATCATCTCCCCCCAACCTAATGATTTGTTGGTCCTCCAATAGAGGGAACTTAATTCCTTTTCCTTACTAAAGCCCTGAATTCACCAATTTTTGTCTACCCTTGATTAGTCCCTATAGTTTCTGAATTTGAATCCCAATAGAACCCTTTATTGCTTTCCAGTCGGCCCCACCTTGGCCTCTCTACATCAAAATCACATCGAAAGGTTTTGTGGTCTTGTATTGGCCACAACAAAATAGGTGGCTGAAAAATTAATGGGAGCCAATATTTTTGCTTTGTTCTCCCAAGATGTATATACATGATGATTTGTTTGCAAGTTGCATAATATTTTTGCAGGGAATGGGTTTCAGCATGTTTTAGCTGATCTGGAAAGTCATTCCATCTCTGTGATAAATATCCCAAGACTATCTTTCCTTTAGTGGCATCTACATGTTCATATTCTATGTATATTTCCTCCCTAGAAGGCATGATCCTCTTTTTGTACTCTAGATTGTAAAGAATTTTGTGCCATGTGTAGTAGATATCTGCAGGATTGATTGATTCAACTCTTAGAGATAGGGGGTATGGAGCTCTTTTTCTCTGTATATTTTGAATTGTTTCCCCCAGTTGATTTCATTTTGAATCCATGAAATTAATGCCCTCAAATGAACATCCCCAATATATAACAATGGATTCCATTCATGGTCATTAAGAACAACATAGTTGTGCAAATACAACTCACATAGTAAATTCTTAACTTCAGGAGGTGAGGATTGGTAAGCCTGGAAAAATTCTTGTGGGGTTTCAATTGAAGAGTTTAAACCAGAAATGACCCTTGACAACTTAAAAGTGATATTATGCTCCCTTAAATGCAATTCATATACCCTTGGGGGAGTCCTACATTCCATAATTAGTGGTAATAGATTCAACACATTGTTTACCTTATCTTTTAATGCAGTAATCTCTACATTCTTCTCCTCAATTTCTTCATTTTTCTTATAGATTTCTTATTGTAGCCTGAGTTTTTCTCTATTCCATTCTTCTTCTTTCTCTTGCATTTTTTTCCATAAATTCAAGGCTACTGATGCCCATGAAAAATTAGGAGATATGTTCTTTCCTACTATGATCTTCCCCTGCATTGGTTCCTGATGTTCAACTCACCCTGCAATAGTAGCGAGTTCTGCCAATCCTATATTTTCCTACCCCCCAAAGAGCTTCCACCTTCTTTCTAGGTTTCCCTATGAGTCTATGGATCCTTCTTTGAGGCACAATAGTAAAAAACTCGGTCAATTTTGATTTCCTTGGAGGAATTTTATTTTTCCTAGCAGCTATAGGATGCTCAGTTTCTTCAGTTTTCCACTTCCTATGGCTAGGATTTACCTTTTCTGGTTTTTGCTTCTTAGCCTTCATTTTTCCAATTTCTGATTTTCTGATTTTTGCTTCCTCCTTTTGAATAGTAGCCCTAGTGCAAACTGTGGTTTTAGGGGAAACATCAACATTGGGGTCCAAAGATGAACTATCTTCATCTGCATGCTCATATTTAGAGGAAATAGTTTCTGCTACAAGTTCTGTTGTAGGAGGGTTTGTGCTAGGAATTGCCCCAGAAGTTGAAGCTCCAAGAGTGAATTTAATAACCCCCTCATCCCCACTAACCCTATGAGTTATGGTTTGACCTCTAGGACCCACATTTTCTAATCTAAACTTCTTAATGTTCAAAAATTCATCCCATGACATATTGGACACATCTTGCAAAGACTTTTCTACCAACAATTTAATCAAACAATGACGAGAAATAGAGTTTTCCCTACCTTTCTTTGTATCAAACGTCATGATTGTAAGAATATTGTACAACACATTTAGCACATTCATCCTCCTGCCATGTCTCACATGATTCAAAAGCTCGAAATGCACAAAATGAAGACAAGATTGGCAACCCTCGTAGGTAATATATTTGACAACATTAAAAACTTTCTTCCATGTTTCTAGAAAATAAATTCTTCTTGTTCCTTATTTGTCTATAACAAGTGGAGGATCACTAAGCTCAATGAATTCTGCTCTAGCTAATCTAGCATCCTTAGAAGCAGGGTAGGGTTCTCCTTCAGCGGGAAAACCTGACACTTCAACAATCCTTTCTTCGATGGCTATAAATTTTAATCCTTTCACCATTGCCTCACCATTATAAAATGTTTGTGCAAATTCTAAGGCAATGTCGTTATTGAAATTATTTAGCTTTAGAAAGTAATCTAGCCAACCATAATTCTTGAATTTAGGCTCACATAGTGCATTCTGTAGGATTACCTGGTGAACTGTTGGTTCACTTTTGTTTAACTGACCTCCCATTGCCTACACTCACACTTTGGAAAACACCTCTACAAAGACTTATTTCTTGCTATCCTTCAATCGACAACCCAATTTATCTTCTATAAAAAGTGGAGGATTACTAGACTCAGTCAATTCTACTCTAGCTGATCTAGCATCCTTAGAAATAGGGTAGGGTTCTCCTTTAGAGGGAAAATCTGACACTTCAACAATCCTTTCTTTGGTGGCTATTGTAATACCCCTCCGTTTTGCTTCTACTTTCATGTTGTTTATGCTTTGCTTGGTTTACAGCTACTGTGATACTGGACATATTTTTATTATGATATTTTGATCGCTACTCTTGAGCGACAAACTATTACTATGTGATGTGATTATCTGATTTGATTTTACATGCTTTGATGAATGAATGCTGGCAGTAGAATTATCATGTGAGTATTTATGAAACTATTGATATGACGTTAGTGTCAGTCTTTGATGAGTGTATTGGTGAAGGAGACGGGTTCGCATCACTCGCTTGCGAGCGCCCTGCGATTCCGAGATTTCTTCTTCACGGTGTGAATTATATACTGCATATATTATGTTGATTATTTGATTACAGGTTGCAGGTACATGACATCGACTCCACCTGGTTCCACAGGTTTGAGCGTGTCGATCCAACGGTTAAGTTGAATGGGAGATAGTAGCTTGGTAACATGTGTCAGGCCTACACCCTAGCCTTAGTGTGTCGTCCGTTCTGATGTTTGAGTCATGTTGTATCTTATTGGATGTTATGTTATGTTTTGAAATGTGTTGAACCTTTAAATAGTTCTTTTGAAAATTGCATTGGCTGGAAGAAATGTTTATTTTATAGTATATTAATGTTATGCTTATTGGTTATTTTTAAAATGATTATTGAAATTAAACTTAAATTAATTAATTAATTAAATTTAAATCTCAAGGATTAAATTTAATTATTAAATAATTTTAAGTAAGCTAATTAAAGTTAAATTATTTAATTATTAAATTTAAATCCCAAGGGATTAAATTTAATTATTAAATAATTGTAAGTAAGTTAATTAAAGTTAAATTATTTATTTAATTAAATTTAAATCTCAAGGGATTGGATTTAGTTATTAGATAATTTAATAATAATTAAGGAAGTGTATTTGATTATTATATTAAATTAAATCAAAAAGGGAATTATGTGAAATTGAAAATTTTCTTTAAAGTCAAATTAGGGTCTTCCAAAGAGGAGAAATGAAATTATCTTGTAAATTCAATTCTTGCATTTGGAAGTGAATTAGGGTTGCATTAGGTTATTTTGGAATTTTGAGGAAATGATGTTTTATAAGATTAGGGCAGAAAAATTTGGGGATTCTTCTTCCTTCTTTTTTTCACAGGTATGAGATTTTTGGAGAGGGTTTGCACATGAAAGTTTTGAAGATTATTTTCTGTTTGGAGATTTAAATTGAAAGGAGAGAAAATTCTGTGGAGAAGGTGGAGCTAGTAGATTGAAGCTTGCTGGAAATTTCTTGGCATTGTGGGAAAAGAATTGTGAAGAGCTCAAAGGAAAGTCTGCATCAATAATCTTGGTGGCTGCAAATAACCAGGTTTTCCTTTTATTTTCTTGTTTTATTGTTCCTAGTTTAACCTATTTTGTTTAAATGAGAAGAAATTTGCAAATGGGGGATTTTCCTTGAAACCCTAGGTTAAACTCCAATAGTTTGGTGTTCAGATTTATTTATTTTTGGAAATGCAAACCCTTTTAGAAAAATGGGGGAAGAGAAAACCAGGTCATTGTTTCAATCTTCTTGTGTTTAGAATTTTTGAAAACCCAAAGGAAAGGGAATGGTTTCATTTGTTTTCTGAATTTAATCTTTGTTTGGAAAGTTTTCAATGGTTGCAAAAGAAAATTATTTTCTGGTTGTTTATACATTATTTCTTCGATTACCCTAGTATAGAAAATTCTGGAAAAAAAAATTACATATATAATAATATACATTGCATATACCATTTTCTGGAAATAATATATGCAAATCTATATTATTATATATATAAAATTCTTTATATTTATTTTAAACTGTGTCATGCTATTTTTATTTGGTCGCGTACGGCCTGGGCATATCGTACCTGTGTACGAAATTTATTTCCGTCCGAAATTTATTTTTATTCAAAGAGAAAATTTTATTGTTTGGTGGGGGGCTCGGCCCCCACCCCTTTGTTTATTGGCGCAGTGGGTACGCGCAGCGCCCACTGGGCAGTGCGCCACCCGTACGGGGGACGCACTATCCAATGGGACTGCGGCCCCCGCTACCCCGGCCGCTGTACGTTAGTACAGTCGGCGCAGGGTACGCCGACTGCGGGTGACCGCGGGACAGTACTGCGGACTGTCACATCCGCGTTTGTTTGGGTTTTGCTTTGTTTTAAATTTTTATTTATAAATTTTATTTTATATTTGTTTTTTTTTAAATTTCGTTAACTTTATTTTATTTAATTTCATTTTTTTATTTTATTTTAGTTTGTTTATTATTTTTTTTATATATAGGATATATAAAATCTTTTTAATTAAAGTTTTCTGGCGTAATAGATTTTGTTTTGATTAAGATAAAAGTATGGAGTTAATTGTGCCTATTATTATGAGATGGTTTTTTCTTGTAGATGTGTGTATTTTTATACCTTGCTAAAACACGAGAGCATTCAGCTACTTAGACATTTAACTATAGTCGAACTCATTATTGCTCATGATTTGATGTAGTTGTAGAGATTATATTTTTTTAATAAAATTTTGATTGGTTGATATAAAGCCTTGAATGAATTATTTTACTTCACTGCGAAGAGCATTAGATTAGGAACATGGTTTTAGAATAACCAAATGTAGTATTTCCTTTTTCCAATGTATGAGTTCATTGATGTACCTTGTTATGAATAATTTGTGAATGATTGTTGAGAAGTAGAGTTGTGAAGTCTTCCAGTTACACGTGGGTCATTTCCTTGTTATAATATTGTTTTATTTCCCTTGGGTAGTGTTACATTTATCTTGTCCTCCTAGTATTGGAGTAGACTTCTTTGTGTTTCCTCCTAGGATTGGAGAGAGTGTATTGGTTCAATTCTGTAGCACTTGAGTAACCCTTGGAGTTAGTTTTTGTAGTGTGTTATCCAATTAGAAGAGTGGCTTTTGTTAGGGGCCGGAGCCCAAAGAGGTAAATCGGGAAACCTTCAGAAGTGATTTTAACAACTGAGAACTAAAGTAAATATACTTAGCATATTAGGATGTAGTTCACATTAACCAAGATAAATTAACCTCACTCACAGGCACAAGGGTTTGTTTAGACTTGGGGTGAGTGAGAAGGCCTGGAATGGCAAGATCACTACCTTGTCCTTATGAAAGGTAGTTGATTCCGCTTGAGTTAGTATGAGTGCCGGGATTCGGTTGAGGTCACCAGGATTTTCGGAACCTATGAAGAATGCCCAGAGGATATCTCATGACAAACCTTGCGATGACACTCTGTCTAGGATAACACCGTGTTTATGTTGTGCGTATGTTTTCTTTAGCACACTTGATTATATTATGTCTGGGAGCAATGTAACCTTGATTAGTGTTTGTTTTATTGTACATATGTGTGGTTGAGTCAGTTTGTATCAGTATGAGTCTGCCTTTGGTTTGAGGTGGTAGGTTTCTCGTCCATGTTACTTGGTTACTATTTCCTAGCATGGGGGGTGGTCCTTCGGGCACCACATGGTTGGGTGGAACATGCACCATAACTGTTGGGTCCCCTTGATCTTCTGCACTTGGTGGTGAGACTTCTTGATGGACATCTCACTTGTCTTGCTTTTGGATTCTTGTATTTTGTATCTCATAATGTAATGATATTGTTTTACCCCTCTTGTGTATGAGGTGGACCTTGTAATAATCAAACTTATGTATTTGTACTCATTCCGGGAATGAGGATTGTAATAGATCCTTTGTAATTGATTTATGTAAATGAATGCTTTCTCATAACTCGTTTCTGTCTATGATGTTGAATGTTATTACTTGTGTTATTTACTTTCAATGTATTCTTGTTGATGTATGTTATTGGGGTTTTAAGTAATCTCAGTTATGTAACCCTAGGGGATGTTGTCAATTTAGTTGAACATGTGGGTTTAATTCACTTCTTTTTAAAAAAAAATTTAGTACGCTTGTTTAGTGAATTGAAACTTCCTCTAGGGTTGCGTGGCGGGGCATTACACATGGTATCAGAGCCTAGGTTTAAACACTGGGCACTCTGGGATTATGTTGTACCCATTAAGCTTAGTTGCATAGGTTTTCAAGTGTACCTTGTCTAATATCCCTTTTTGTGTCTGTGTAGGAGTATGCCTCCTAAACATGGACGAGGGAGAGGACGTGGACGTGGTCGAGTAGAGGTACCTGCAGGAGTCAACATGACTCTCCGCCGCATGTTACACTCATACCAGATCAGGAGGAACATCAGGCCTCACAGAATGGTCCAGGAGGCGGTGGACATCATGACCCTCCAGGGGTCGAAGCTGCCCGAAAAGCTTTGGAAGATGCTTTGGCACTTCTAGGTCCGAAGCGGGTAGATGCAGAGGTTAACCCTGGGGCAAGAGTAGCTCCAGCACAGTCAGAGAGGTTAGCATCTTCTCATATGAGAGATTTGATTCGGTCACAACCACCACTGTTTGATGGAGTAGGTACAGGTTTAGAGGCTGAGATTTGGCTGATAGGACTTGATCGATGCTTCTCCATGCAGCCCTATGATAGTAATACTAAAGCGCGGTGCGCTATTATTCACCTCCGTGGTTTTGCAGCCACTTGGTGGAAGATAGAAGAGCAGAAGCTCCACATCGATATGAGTATTGTATCTTGGGAGATCTTTCTAGAACGATTCAGAGCCCATTTTCTCTCAGATCACTGGCGTCAGCGTAGAGGCGATGAGTTCCATGCCTTACGACAGTTGGCCTTGACTGTAGACCAGTACGAGAGGCGGTTTTATGAACTTAAGCAGTTCGCTGGGATTGGTGATGATGAGGGGATGCTCGTACAGCATTTCATCAGGGGCTTAAACGCCCGTATCAGTGGAGGAGTGCGGGTTTTTGAACCCAAGTCTATGGAGGTAGCTGTGGAGAAGGCACGGCTTGTGGAGGAGAACCTGACTATGGCACTGGGAGGTCAGGCAGGAGTTGTTATTGGCAGTAATGCAGGAGCTGGGTCTAGTGTTCGAGGTGGTCAGTCACAGGGAGCAGTGCCTCCTAAGACTCAATAGGCATCAGCACAGGGTAGTCATCAGCAATCTTCCCAAGGGAAGCAAAAGGTTTTTCAGCAAGGACAGAGTAACAGGAACTGGAGGCGCATGAAACATTTCAATTCTGAGCAACCCGCTCAGAGTTTTCAGTCTACTTATAGAGGCAATGCTCAGCAGTCGAGTGCACCAGTAGGAGACAGAGGTCAGAGTAGAGGAACAGGTTGTTTCTCTTGTGGTCAGTAGGGCCATATTGCTTGGATGTGCCCCAATAAGAGCACGTCGGGATTCACTCAGAGACCAGCGGCGTCAGAGCCGATAGTGGGTGATGCAGGCAGAGGGCACTGTGTATTTGCAGCGGTTGATAACTGCCAGGCAGAGCATCAGGGTACTATTGTTGAGACTCAGGGTATGATATTTGGTAACCCGGTTACTATTCTGTTTGATTCAGGAGCATCCGACTCCTTTATTTCTTCATCTATAATGTCACATTACAGACTGGGAGCCGTAAGGCAAGGCGATAGGTGGCAGGTTGAGTTAGCGTCAGGTGTGAAGGTTGCATCGCATTCCGTAGTGCCTGACTGTAGGTTGGAGTGTGGACCACTTTGTACCACTTTAGATCTTTGAGTTATACCTTTGGGATCGTATGATGTTGTCATAGGTATGGATTGGCTCGAGACTCACCGAGCTGTGATTGATTGTCGACGGAAGTCGATTCGATGCGTTGAGGCATCTGGGAGTGAGATTGAGATCATAGGAGTTCAGAGGCCAATATCCTTGACGATGATCTCAGCTATGCAGTTGAGGAGATGTGTTCGGCAGGGATGTCAGTTGTTTGTTGTTTCTGTTGATGACTTGGGTTTAGGAGATGGAGAGGAGAAGGTATCTATGGATAGTCATCCCGTTCTTCAGGAGTTCTCTGATGTCTTTCCAGATGACATTCCGGGAATGCCACCGAGGAGAGATATAGATTTTAAGGTTGACCTAATACCTGGATCAGAGCCTATTTCATGAGCTCCTTACCGTATGACCACTCAGGAGCTGAAAGAGCTTCACTTGCAGTTAGAGGAATTGTTGGAGAAGGGATTTATTCATCCTAGTGTTTCTCCATGGGGAGCACCTGTCATTTTTGTGAAGAAAAAGGATGGTTCACTTCGGTTGTGCATCGATTATCGACAGCTGAACAAGGTAACGATTAAGAATCGTTATCCACTTCCCAGGATTGATGACTTGTTTGACCAAGTCAAAGGTGCCACAATCTTTTCGAAGATTGATCTTAAATCGGGATACCATCAGCTCCGTATATTTGACGCAGATATCCATAAGACAGCGTTTCGAACGTGGTATGGTCACTACGAGTTTACTGTGGTACCATTCGGGTTGACGAATGCGCCATCTATGTTCATGAGTTTGATGAATGGAGTATTCCGCACCTATCTTGATAGATTTGTTCTTGTGTTTCTTGACGACATACTGATATATTCCAGGACAGTAGAGGAACATGTAGAGCATTTACGTCAGGTACTTCAGTGTTTACGGGAGAACCAACTCTTTGCCAACTTGTCTAAATGTGAATTCTTCAAGTCTGAGATCATGTATCTTGGTCATGTGATCTCAGGAGAGGGAGTATCAGTGGATCCTTCGAAGATCCAAGCTATTCTGGATTGGCCTGCACCCACGAATGTGGTAGAGATTCGTAGTTTTATGGGACTTGCAGGATATTATAGGAGGTTTGTTCAGAACTTTTCCAGAGTAGGTCACCCTATCACTTCTCTTCAGAGGAAAGGGAAGAGGTTCGATTGGACAGAGAAGTGTGAGTTAGCTTTTCAGGTTTTGAAGGATAAGTTGACCAGTGCACCGATTTTGGAAATACCTGATCCCGCTGGAGATTTCATGGTTTGTGCAGATGCATCCTTAGAGGGCTTAGGAGCGGTCCTGATGCAGGAGGGTAGAGTGATAGCATATGAGTCATGAAAGCTTAAAGATCATGAACTGAATTATCCCACACATGATCTTGAGTTAGCGGCAGTAGTCCATGCACTGACCAGATGGAGACACTTTTTACTCGGACAGAGATTTGAGCTTCATAGTGATCACAGGAGTCTCCAGTACATTTTCACTCAGCCGAACCTTAATGCTAGGCAGAGGCATTGGATGGAATTCCTTTGTGAGTATGACTTCGAGGTGAAGTACATTCACGGGAAAGAGAACATCGTAGCTGATGCACTCAGTAGGCGTAGGCATGTGTTATCTGAGATGACTCTCATGGTAGACTTACGGAGTCAGATTCTTGCTACTCTTCCAGCAGACGGTTGGTATCAGGACGTGAGAGCAGAGATTGAGGCAGGCATACCTCTTGAGGGTAGATTCACAGGTTACTCACTTGAGTCAGATGGATTACTCAGGCATTCTGAGCGTATTTATGTACCTTCAGCAGGTGGGCTTCGCACTTTGGTTTTGACTAAGGCACATCGTGCACCATATTCTGCCCATCCTGGTGTGAAGAAGATGTACGCAGACTTGCGCCAGTTGTATTTTTGGCCAGGAATGAAGCGTGACATTGCTGATTTTGTTGCTAGATGTTTGGAGTGTCAGTGAGTGAAGGCCGAGCATCATCACCCAGCCGGTCTTCTTCAGCCACATCTTATACCGGAGTGGAAGTGGGATATCATCTCATTGGATTTCATTGTTGGTTTACCCAACTCCTCGCGACGACATGATGCTATTATGGTTACGGTCGATAGGTTGACGAAGGTAGCACACTTCTCGCCTATGCGTTCTACCTATAATGCATCATCAGTTGCTAGAGTGTTCATGGAGGATATTGTGAGGTTGCACGGTATTCCGCGTCGAATTATTTCTAACAGGGATCTAGTGTTTACTTCAGCTCTTTGGACGTCATTGCAGCATGCTATGGGAACACAGTTGAACTTTAGTTCAGCATATCACCCAGAGACAAATGGACAGACTGAGAGGGTTAATCAAATCCTCGAAGATATGCTACGCATGTATGTAATGGACCAGCAGACACAATGGGAGGATTACCTCTATCTAGTGGAGTTTGCTTATAATAATAGTTACCAGAGTTCCATTGGCATGGCACCTTTTCAGGCTTTGTATGGCCGTCCTTGTCGTACACCTTTGAGTTGGGATCGATTGGAGGATAGAGTGTTATTGGGACCAGAGATGTTACAGGATATGGAGCAGCAGGTGGATCGGATTAGAGAGCACCTAGTAGCAGCTCAAGATAGACAGAAGAAGTATGCGGATGCGCATAGGGTGGATCGTCAGTTTTCTTTAGGCGACAGAGTATTCTTGCGGGTGCATCCATGAAAGAGTCCAATCCGTTATGGAAAGGGTTCTAAGTTGGTGCCTCGATTTGTCGGACCTTTCGAGATACTCAAAAAGATTGGTCCAGTTGCTTACCATCTTGCTTTGCCACCCAGTCTTGCACGTATTCACGACGTTTTCCATGTTTCAGTTCTTCGACCTTATCATCCTGATGTGACTCACATCCTTGATTGGAATTCCTTACAAGTAGAGGATGGGCAGCTAGCTTTAGAGCCCGTGGCCATGATGGAGCGCAGAACGCTCGCTCTTCGAGGGCGAGATATTGATCAGGTTCGAGTGCAGTGGGATCCCAGGGATGATGCTTCATCCACTTGGGAGGATGCAGTTAGGATGAGGGAGTTATACCCCTACTTGTTTGTAGGCTTCCAGGAGTAAGCCAAGTCCTTGGGGGGGAGGATGTAATACCCCTCCGTTTTGCTTCTATTTTCATGTTGTTTATGCTTTGCTTGGATTACAGCTACTGTGATACTGGACATATTTTTATTATGATATTTTGATCGCTACTCTTAAGTGACAAACTATTACTATGTGATGTGATTATCTGATTTGATTTTACATGCTTTGATGAATGAATTCTGACAGTAGAATTATCATGTGATTATTTATGAAACTATTGATATGACGTTATTGTCAGTCTTTGATGAGTGTATTGGTGAAGGAGACTGGTTCGCATCACTCGCTTGCGAGCACCCTGCGATTCTGAGATTTCTTCTTCATGGTGTGAATTATATACTGCATATATTATGTTGATTATTTGATTACAGGTTGCAGGTACATGACATCGACTCCACCTGATTCCATAGGTTTGAGCGTGTCGATCCAACGGTTAAGTTGAATGGGAGATAGTAGCTTGGTAACATGTGTCAGGTCTACACCCTAGCCTTAGTGTGTCGTCCGTTCTGATGATTGAGTCATGTTGTATCTTATTTGATGTTAAATAATGTTTTGAAAAGTGTTGTCTTATTATATAGTCCTTTTAGAAAATTGCATTGGCTAGAAGAAATGTTTATTTTTATAGTATATTAATGTTATGCTTATGGGTTATTTTTGAAATGATTATTGAAATTAAACTTAAATTAATTAATTAATTAAATTTAAATCTCAAGGATTAAATTTAATTATTAAATAATTTTAAGTAAGCTAATTAAAGTTAAATTATTTAATTATTAAATTTAAATCCCAAGGGATTAAATTTAATTATTAAATAATTGTAAGTAAGTTAATTAAAGTTAAATTATTTATTTAATTAAATTTAAATCTCAAGGGATTGGATTTAGTTATTAGATAATTTAATAATAATTAAGGAAGTGTATTTGATTGTTATATTAAATTAAATCAAAAAGGGAATTATGTGAAATTGAAAATTTTCTTTAAAGTCAAATTAGGGTCTTCCAAAGAGGAGAAATGAAATTAACTTTTAAATTCAATTTCTTGTATTGAATGTGAATTAGGGTTGCATTAGGTTATTTTGGAATTTTGAGGAAATGATGTTTTATAAGATTAGGGCAGAAAAATTTGGGGATTCTTCTTCCTTCTTTTTTTTCACAAGTATGAGATTTTTGGAGAGGGTTTGCACATGAAAGTTTTGAAGATTATTTTCTGTTTGGAGATTTAAATTGAAAGGAGAGAAAATTCTGTGGGGAAGGTGGAGCTATTGGATCAAAGCTTGCTGGAAATTCTTTGCATTGTGGAAAAAGAATTGTGAGGAGCTCAAAGGAAACTCTACATCAAGAATTTTGGCTATTTCCTGTGGCTGCAAATAACCAGGTTTTCTTTTATTTCTTGCTTTATTGTTCCTAGTTTAATCTATTTTCTAAATGATAAGAAATTGCAAATGGGTGATTTTTCTTGAAACCCTAGGTTAAACTTCAACATTTTGGTATTCAGATTTGTTTTTCAAAATGCAAACCCTTTTAGAAAATTTTGTTGAAAAACTCAAAATCAATGTATTACTCTTCCTTTGTTTATGTTATTTGAAAACATGAAGGATGTCTTCTTTTAATATTTTTGGACCTTAAAATCTCTTGAGCATGAGATGTCTATTGTTGTAAATTTTATTACTGGTTTGAATTTATTTCTTCAATTTCACCAGTAAATGTAATTCTAGAAAAAAATTATATGTATGTAAATATACATTACATATATCATATTTTAGATATGATACATATAATCTATATTTACATATATATAGATTTTTATTTTATTTGTTGTAATTTTTGTATGTCGCCGGTACGGCGAACGTACGAAAATTCGTACTACGTACGAAATTTTCGTGGAGAATTTTATTTGAGAAAAAAAATGTATTGTGTGGGGGGTTCGGCTCCCCACTGTTTTGTTTGTTTTATGTGGGTACACAGTACCCACTGGGCAGTGTGCCCACCACATGGGGGGACGCACTGTCCAGTGGGGACTACGGCCCCCTCCACCCACTTTTGTCGGCCGCTGTACATAGAGTACAGTCGGCGTAGGCATTCAGGTCTGCGAACAGTCCGCGGGTACTGCCGGTACCGTCCGGACCTGCGTGCTTTGTTTTTTTTAAATTTTATTTTATTTTTTGTTATTTTAATTCGTTTTTAAATTTTATTTTATTTTATTTTATTTTTGTTTATTTAATTTCGTTTTAAATTTTATTTTTATTTTTCGATTTGGTTTATTTTATATATATAATATTTAATTTATATATATATATATATATATATATATTTTTTATATTATATATGAATATATATAATATTTAATATATATATATATAGTATGTAATTAATATTATATATATTGTTTTGTAATTTTATTTAAAGTTATTCTTGTATAATCGATTTATTGGATCAAGAAAAATATTGATTTTAATAGTGCATATTAATATGAGGTGTTTTTCTTTGTAAATGTGTGTATTTTATACCTTGTTAAACATAGGAGCATTCAACAACTTAGACAATTAATATTAGTCGAAATTTATTATTGCTCATGATTTGATTTAGTTGTAGAGATTACGTATTTAATAAAATATTGATTGGTTAATGTAAAGTCTTGAATGAATTATTTTACTTTGCTGCGAAAATCATTAGATAGGAACATGGTTTTAAGATAACCAAATATAGAACTTTTCATTGTCAATGCATGAGTTCATTTATGTATCCTTTAATGAGTATGTTGTGAATGAGTGTTGAGTAGTTGGGTTGTAAAGTCTTCCAGAAAAACGTGGGTCATTCCCTTGTTAAAATATTGTTTATTTTTCCCTTGGGTAGTGTTACAAGCATCTAGTTTCCTCCTAGTATTGGAGTGGACTTCTTTGTGTTTTCCTCCTAGGATTGGAGAGAGTGTATTGGTTCAATTCTGTAGCACTTGAGTAACCCTTGGAGTTAGTTTTTTTGTAGTGTGTTATCCAATTAGAAGAGTGGCTTTTGTTAGGGGCCGGAGCCCAAAGAGGTAAACCGGGAAACCTTCAGAAGTGATTTTAACAACTGAGAACTAAAGTAAATATACTTAGCATATTAGGATGTAGTTCACAATAACCAAGATAAGTTAACCTCACTCACAGGCACAAGGGTTTGTTTAGACTTGGGGTGGGTGAGAAGGCCTGGAATGGCAAGATCACTATCTCGTCCCTATGAGAGGTAGTTGATTCCGCTTGAGTTAGTATGAGTGCCGGGATTCGGTTGAGGTCACCAGGATTTCCGAACCTATGAAGAATGCCCAGAGGATATCTCATGACAAACCTTGCGATGACACTCTGTCTAGGATAACACCGTGTTTATGTTGTGCGTATGTTTTCTTTAGCACACTTGATTATATTATGTCTGGGAGCAATGTAACCATGATTAGTGTTTGTTTTATTGTACAAATGTGTGGTTGAGTCAGTTTGTATCAGTATGAGTCTGCCTTTGGTTTGAGGTGGTAGGTTTCTCGTCCATGTTACTTGGTTACTATTTCCTAGCATGGGGGGTGGTCCTTCGGGCACCACATGGTTGGGTGGAACATGCACCATAACCGTTGGGTTCCCTTGATCTTCAGTACTTGGTGGCGAGACTTCTTGATGGACATCTCACTTATCTTGCTTTTGGATTCTTGTATTTTGTATCTCATAATGTAATGATATTGTTTTACCCCTCTTGTGTATGAGGTGGACCTTGTAATAATCAGACTTATGTATTTGTACTCATTTCAGGAATGAGGATTGTAATAGATCCTTTGTAATTGATTTATGTAAATGAATGCTTTGTCATATCTCGTTTCTTTCTATGATGTTGAATGTTATTACTTGTGTTATTTACTTTCAATGTATTCTTGTTGATGTATGTTATTGGGTTTTTAAGTAATCTCAGTTATGTAACCCTAGGGGATGTTGTCAATTTAGTTGAACATGTGGGTTTAATTCACTTCTTTTTTAAAAAAAAAATTAGTACGCTTGTTTAGTGAATTGAAACTTCCTCTAGGGTTGCGTGGCGGGGCATTCCAAAGTGCACACCCTTTGTCCTTCTTTGTTAGTTTCTGGATTGCTTACATTTAGGTCATTTTGGAGTAGCTTGCATTAGTCAGATTTAATTTGTTTACATTTCTTTAATTAGATTAATAGAATTTTACTTTCACTCTTTAGCCACACAACAAACACACATATCACAACCTTCATCAATCAACCCCTCCCTTTAAATGCAACTACCAAATATTATGTAACCACCAAGTAGTAAGGGTGTCATTCCCACACACTAAGAGTTGTGAAGGTGAAAAACCCTAAGGGCCTAGTAGAGGTAATCCTTTTTCGCTAGGTCCCAGTGTTACATTTTTGGAGGTTCATTTTAGTGAACCCGACCGTAGACCATTTTCAAGATTTTTGATTTTTGCATTGAAAAATTTGCATTGTTTGCATTCTAGGGTTAGTGGAAAAAGTGCATTTAGTGAAAATTCAGGCTAGAATTTCACATTGCATTACATGTTAGCAAGAAAATATAAAACATCTGCATTTCCAGTTTTTGTTTGTATATGAATATCAGAGAAAGCATAAAAAGTAGCTAAAAATTTAGAATTTTTAAAAAAACAACACTACTAGGACTAAGTCACCACACTAGGTGACCTAGCCCTTTGGCACTATTCTTTGTCAAATTTCTAAAAAAAAATCCAGTATTTTCTATCTTATAGATCCCTAGTTTTTATTTTCTATGGTTTGTTCCAGAATCTTAGTTACAAGCCCTTTTGTCACTTTTTCTTACATTGCCTTAGCCTAAACCCCATCCTTAGGGAACCATGTCTAAGCATTTAGTTTCCTTTTCCAATACAATTGTGAGATGAAGTTCTAGGATCATGGCATTTACCAACAACACCCTTGTTCTAGATATTTGGATCCCCTTGACTTCAACTCTTGGTATTGACGATGGTGCATTAGGCTTAGAAACCATCCTTAGCAATTCCTTGCACCTAGAAGACACAACCGGTGATAACAATGACCTCCTAAATGATAATGTCTTCCATATCTATGTTGATCTCACTGATTATCAACATGAAATCAGCCTTAAACTCATATCTGGAACTGCAATCCCTACCATCGAGAACCCTCACCACTTACTTGATCATGATGATGGCCTACGTGTCATGAAGAGAATTGCAGAAATCTATGAAAAACTTGAACCTAAGGAATCTCACTCACCCACTCCTATGTTTGGCCAAGGAGAACCTTCTACTCCTCCCCCCTCAATTGTTTCTTCTATTCCTACCTATACACCTCCTAGCGTGACAACCACTATGCAAAAATTTAGTAATGTAGTACCTCCACTCACCATCGTCACTAGCATCTCTACTTCTCTCGTGGCACCCCACCCATACACCTCTTCCATTTTCCCTACCCTTACTATCCCTGCCACTTCCCCTTCAACTGCCTTCACCCCTTTACCTCTCTCCCTTCAACCTCATAGAACTTACAGTGATCCTCTTATTACACAACTATTTCACACTATAAATTTCATGCAACAATAAATATCCACCACTAACCAAAGCCAATATGGCTCCCCTATCCACTACGCTCATATTAATCCATTATCCCTTGACATACTACACACTCCCTTGCCATAAGGAATAGAGATCCCTAGATTTGAGAAGTATGGAGGGAAGGGTGACCCATCTAACCATGTCAATTCCTATACTGCCCTATGCAGTGAATTTTCTCTTGATGACAAGTTTCTCACTAATTTATTCCCAAGGACTCTTAAGGATGTTGCCTTGGACTGGTTCTCCTCCCTGCCTAATAATTTCATTAGTTTTTTCAACGAACTAGTGGATTCCTTCATTAATAATTTTCAAGTTCATATGGCCCCAAAGAAAAATTTAGTGGACCTCATGAGATGCAAACAAGATAATAACAAGAAGATAATTGATTTCATCTCTTGTTATCAAACTTTATTCCTTGATTGATGTTAAGATACCAAATACCCATCTGCAAAAGGTATTCACCAAAAAACCTTGTGAAACCCCTACAAGATAAACTTACTCTCATGCAGTTCCCCTCTTTTATGCACCTTTGTCAAGTACTTTGTGACTACCATAATTCTACTAGCAGACGTAAATCATAGTCCACTCCTAGTCAAGTTGAGAAGTATGAAGTTTCTTCCCAATTGAACTCCCAACCTTTCCATAAACCAAACAAAGGGTTTCTCCAATTTAACCCTTCATCCCAAAAACCTCCACCTGTTAATAACCAAATGGCCACTGTTAGGTCTATAGTGCCCTTTAATTACAGAGACCCTAAGCGTACCTTCACACCCTTTCCTAACACCCTTCATAACACCATTAAACCCAATTACTCCACAAACAAATTATCTCTTTAACTCGCGTCCATACACCTAATCCCAATAAACCATTACCCCCATCATACAATGCCACTGCTTATTGTTACTTTCATTGTCAAAATGGACATGACACTAAATAATGTGAATGTGTAAAGCACTTGGTGCAAGACCTAATTGATTTAGGTCATCTATTTGTTGCTAGCATTAATGATAAAATCAATAAATCCATGGCACCCCCTAACCAAAACTTGAAAATTTTCACCAACCCCATGCCCAAACATAATGTGTCATTTGTAAAACCGAGTGAAACTTCACTACCTAATGCCATGACTGTGGATTAACAAGATCTACTTTTTTTTTCTTTTCCCTAGTAACCTATGTCACACCTATTAATTAAATGGTAGGAGAAATAGATGTTATCCATCGTAAAGGCCTAACAAAAGGACCTATTGAGATCACCTTTTTTGCATAAGATATACTACAAAATCTTCATGATGGCCCTCTCTACATAGCTGATAGAATTTATGATAAGCCCACCAATGGGGTACTCATATATATCGCATGTGGTGAGAATGTGATCATAGAAGAGTTTGTACTATTACATAATATTGATCAGGATGTCTATAATCGACCTACTACTTGGGTTAAAAAACATAATGGTTTTGCATGTTCGACAATTGGATCAATTTCTCTCCCATTACAAATAGGTCTAAAAACATTGGATGTTACCTTTCCCATTATCCCTCAATTAGACCAATTTCTCTTATGAATTGGCCACCCATGGCTTCAATTTATGAAATCGGTCTCGTTCGTCATCCACAAATGTGTGAATTTTCCCATTGACAATGACATATTCACTATCCACCATAGTGGCTTTAATCCTTTATCCTCCAAGGGTAGCTTTTCCCTGGATGTCTTTTGGCCCGAGCCTATGGATCCCAGCACCCCTAGACAAGACTTATTCTTCATTGCCTATCAAAAGTTCAAAGCCAAGAATATCTCCAAACTTTCAATGTGCAACATACATCCTTCTACCTTAGACTCACCCATCCTTGATGAAGCCATGTTTCCACCCAACTCTGATATTCCTAGCCAATCCGCTCCTGAAACCTCCTCCATATTATCCAAGAGGCCTAGGGATCATGATAGTAATTCCGCCCTCCCTCCCCATGCACAATAGGTCTATAAAGCTAAGGAAAAGGAGGATGAACCACCCATAGTTCCTCCTATCCCTTCTCTCCAAGATGATACACAACCTATGGTGGATTTTCCTTCCCCTTCACCCATGCACCTTGATAGAAAATCGAAAAAGGAATAAAGAGGTTAGAAAGAATAGGCATCTCCTTCATTCTCTCACCCACCACTCTCATGAGGAACAACAAACTGCAGACCTGAATTCACCTATGCCCAAATCCATGCCTATTGATCCTCCTCCTCTACCCCCGCAACCTGATCCTATACCTCTCACACAACCTATTTTACAAGTCATCACTTATATTGTCATACGGCCCACCAATGTCATCAACTTAGATGCTAATGATGATGAGAATTATTGCATCGATGAAGAGGTACACCAAACTTTGAATTCACTATTATCCTCTTCCATGAGTATTCACAAAAATTCTCCTAGGATGAGTGTTGATCTAGATGCTAGTTCAGAAATTGTTGTCGTTCCTCTCACTAGTCACCCTCCCAAGTTTTACACTAAGAAATATTGGGAGACAGATGACTTGCTCATAGAATAATGAAAATGTGCCTTACTAGTCCTTATTTTTCTTTTTCTTTTTTGCATTTGTGTGTCGTGTATTCCTCGTCTTGCTTGATGTTTTATTACTCTTTGTGACATTCTTCTATATGTATCTACCTTCTTCTATGTTTCATGCATTCCTTTCCTCTTTTTGCTTTTCTTTAGACTGCAATGTCTCCTTCATGTTGATGAAAATGAACCTCTTTTCCTTTTTCCCTTTCATCTTCATTTGGGGATGATGCAAGGCATTGAGACCCCAATTTTTCCTTCATGTTGACCCAAATGAACCTCTTTTCCTTTTTATTTCCTCTTTTTCCTTTCATTTGGGGATGATGGAGGGCATTGAGACTGCAATGTCTCCTTCATGTTGACCCAAATGAACCCCTTTTTCTTTTTGTTTCCAATTTTTCCTTTCATTTGAGGAGGATGCAAGGCATTGAGACCACAATGTCTCCTTCATGTTGACAAAAAAAAAAGGCTATTTTGTGTTTGTTTTTCTATTTTACTCTTTATTGTCCTTTTCGGGATGATGCAAAGCATCAAGACATCCCATGTCTCTTCCATGTTGACCCAAATTGACTTTTCTTTTTCATTTTATTTCGCTCTGTGTGTGTCTTTTTCTAGTTCTATGTATTTGGGGGAATGATGATAGTTTTGTGCTCTCTAAATAAAAATTACAGCAATGAACATATTGACCCCAAATCCATAGATCCCGTATGTGTTTGGTGTTTTTAATTTTGCCTGCATATCCCCCTTCTTCCTTTTCTTTCTTTCTTTTTCGTATGACACATCCTTTCTTGAAAACCTTTCACTTAACATTGGGCTTTTCAAGTAGTCTCTCATGTCCCTTTTTCATTTTTCCTTTCTCTAATTTAAATCAATTGCTCACAAAGTGGTGTGTAGCAATCCCTTTAAAGTGGGGGCATACATTGGCACTATTTTATTTCCTGCATTTGTATTTCCTTTTTCTTTTTATTGTTCTTCCTAGTGCATCTTTGTCACTTCTCATGATGTGTTTCTCACTTTGTGGATGACATTCGGTATAATGTCATTCATAAGCATGACTTATCTTACATATTGTATTCCTCTTAGTGGCTTGATGCGATGTACTGCATCCCCTAAGTTGTGAATCTTCTATCCTTTGATTCATCCTCTCTTTGAGACATTAAACGCAATGTTCCCTAAGTCAAATACCTCATATGACCTAAACAAGACTCCTTGAAACACTCTTTTTTTTTCCATTTTACATTTTTTTCATTTTTCATTTTGCATTTTGCATTTTGTACCTTTTTCATGCATACATGGCCACCTTGCATAACACAACTTGCATGCCTATGGTGCCATCTTGCACTTGTTCATGGGTTGTAAGCATCCAAGGATTTTCTTGTCTCATGAACGACAACCTTGTCTTTTGTGGCACCTTATCAAAGTTATTAGGAGGTATAACTTTGGTATGGTTAAGCGGGAAGCCCAACTACCAGCACAAATTTCCCCATAGCCACCCTTTTGTGTGTGAGTAAATACCAACTGTGTGTATGTATCTCACCACCTTTTGGCATTCTCACCCGATATACAACCAAAAGTATCATCAACCAGATTGAGTACATCCTTTTCTCTTAGACAAAACACCTAAATTTGATCCACAATTGGATGGACAAATGGTCATAACTTGATTTGAATCTTCACATCACTTCTTATGTGATCTGGTATACTTATGTTTAGTTTTCCATGGGATCTTAATCCTAGGGGTGTGATAATCCTTCTTGATTGTGACTCATCTCATCTTACTAGTATGAGTACATTAGATCCCACTTGACATGCATCATTCAGCTACTTTAGTGTGAGTTGGAAGTAAGTTCATACTCTCACTAAAGTGGGGGCTAAATGTGTCGCCAAAAAGTGTATAACTTGGCACTTTTTCACTCATTTTGGCCTTTTCCATTATATCTTGGCCTTGTTTTATCTTGATTCAGTCTTGTAAGCTTACAATTCAACAATAACCTAATGGTGCTTTACTAAGGTGTTGTGAAGTGTTGTAACACATTTCCTTAGTTTTCTAAGACCCTTTCAACATAATTCACCTAAACACCACCTTTTTACATATTTCTAAGCCTTATGAAAAAGTGTTGTAATGCATTTTCACACTTATCTAGGCTTATTACTCCTAAATTAACCCTTTCCCTATGCAAGGTTGTCCCTTTAATATAATTTTGGTCCTGACTTAAGTTTGTTTCAAGAGGCATAGCTGATAAAATTCATTAAACACAAATTTATTCCTGACCACCACTTGAAATTACCCAAGTGGACTGGGTCGCCACCTTGGGCGACCAAGTCCCTTTTGGCATAAATTTCAAATTTAAAATAAAAACTAAAGGGAATCTTGCCTCCTAAACCCGAGTTTCGACCTATCATGTTTCATTTCAGGAAAAATTAGTGTTTTACATAAACAAATAAGGGTTTTCACATTCATTTTTTCTCTCTCCCAAGCTCATTTTTACATCTCTTCACAAGAACTCTTGCACTCAAGTCTTCCAAAGAAAGAAATCAAGAACAAGGTTTTCACAAGCAACCTTCATTGGAGTTTCTCTCACATGCTGAAAACCATAAAAAAAAAGGTTTGGTAACCATTTACATTATGTTCATCATTCAATACATCTTTCCTTTGTCTTTATCTCATTTGGGTTTAGTTACCATCAAATGGGTTTGACTTAGGAAAACCCTTATTTCCTAACCCCAACATTCTCTTGGTCTTTGCATGTGTTTGCAAGTTTGTATGAATATTTGGTGAAGTAAAAAGTGTTGGATAAAGTACAAAAATTCCCCTCAAATCACATCAAAGTATCAAACCCTAGAAGCAACAAGAAGAAAAGTTGCATGCCACTTTCGAGATTTTTAGACATAGATTATTGTAGAAGAAGAACATACGAGCTCGAACCCACATAATCAAACCCTAAATCCTCGAAAAGCATCAAGAGGACTAGGTTTCCCCTATTGGCGACCTTGTCCCTATGCTAAGCCTAGAAAAAGGCTTTCTATATTTTTGGGTACCCGTTTCCCCAAAACCTAGTCTGGCAAAGTTCCCCGACAAGTGGACAAGGTCGCCCAACTTGGCGTAAGTGTCCTGTTAATTTTAGACATTTTCCAGAAGATTTTGGGATCATTCATCTTCAACATCACATTTCCAGGTGCACAACCTTTGTCCTTCTTTGTTAGTTTCTAGATTACCTACATTTATGTCATTTCAGAGTAGCTTGCATTAGTTTAGATTTACTTTATTTACATCTCTTTCATTAGATTAATAGCGTTTTACTTTCATCCTTTAGCCATACAACACACACACATATCACAACCTTCATCAATCAGCCCCTCCCTTTGAATCCAACTGAAAAACATCTTGTAACCACCAAGCGGTAAGAGTGCCATTCCCACACACCAAGAGCTCCTAGGGTGAAAAAACCTAAGGGCCTAGTAGAGGGAATCATTTTTCCCTAAGTCCTCATTTTACATTTTTGGTGGTTCAAGTGGATATGCTCGAATTCCAACACTTGGAGTAGCATGCAGATGGTAAGGCTATGGTACTAGTAGTTGACATAATAACCAAGGTCATGGTAGAGGTGAGAGAGAATGCTTTGACCTAAGGCATACAATTTACCTATCTCCTCCATGGCATAGATATTATGTACAAGGCATACACTATCCCTCTCTCCTCTAGGGCGATGGTCACAATCATAAGTAAATGCATGAGTAACTAACTATAGATGCAGCCTATCACATCTGTAAGAAAGAAAAGGTAGTGGAACAACTTGATACACTAATATTGAGATGAGGATAATACAAAACTTTCGTAGATCTTTTTATAGTTATAAAAAATTGAATATAAAAAAACATAAATATCATGCATACCACAACACATTGATTTACATTGGGAAAACCCTTTTGGGAGAAAAACCCCACACTCTAAAAGCAACCCAATATATTATTTAAAAATCACAAAGATTAAAATATACTTGTAGAGAAAGCTTCTCAAAGGAGTATCACCAACAAGTGATCTAGAGGCAACATGACTATTATCAAATTCTTAAAATACATAACAATACATAGTCATTAAACAACATGCTCATAAAATAAAGTTTCCTTCTAGAGAAAGTCAATCTAATACAATATCGGTCATTAGATCTAAGACCAAATGATGAATAGTCCAGATTTATAATAATAAAATATAACTAAAAATTATCTTCCGAAGGAATTTCCCCTGAGACCCTACTAGGGCACATTTCTCTTAGGCCCCTAGCCAAGGGGATGATCCCCCCATACACTAACTCATTTGACTACAAAATATGATGATTTTTTTTTATGAAATATTTATAATTAGATGTATCATCGGGTACCTATGTATTTAATGTGAGTTCAACAATTTATCTATACTTGCAACAATTTTAGCTATACTTGTGAATTTTCTATACTTGTGATAGTTTGTGGAGGTTATAGGCAAAAATTTTTTGGTGCATTTTTTAAGTTGTCTATGATTAAAAATTATTGGAGTGTGAGTTTGATATTTTTTGAAGATCTAAATATTCAAGCTTGGTAAATAAAAATCATGTTAGATAATATTAGTGCAGAACAAAATGAAGAGACACTGGCTAGATTGTGGGCTAGATTGAAAAGAAAAGGTGATTGGAGATTTTATTGTGCTTGCAATAATTGCAAGGGCTTAAAGACGAGAAGACTTTTAATCACAACAACTAAGAAACATTGTAGGCAGCATGGTCACATTGAAGGGGGGCATGATTATCATCCATGGGTAAGTTTTCATTATATGTCTTTATATTCATTGAATTTATAAATGTTTTTATCATTTTAACATTTTGTATATATATAAAAAATCACTTGATCATGATCATGGTTTCGTTGTGTCGATAATTATTATAAAGGTGGGGTACCCTAGGGCACATGATATGGATTATCACAGCCCGGAGAATGTGGTTTTTCAAGTGGAGGAAAATGGAGCTGTGAATATCGAAGATGATCTTGCACCAAAAAACACAGTTGAAGATGATGATACAAATACATTGATCCATGACACATTTAGTGGAATAGCTGATCATGATGATCGAGATGACTTTGATGATGGTCATGATCTACTTGTACTTGAGAAGCCATACGAGCCCCCTTATGAAGGCTCCCAAACAACTCTTCTCTTTGTTGTATTGTTGATGGTGAACTTGAAGGTTATGAATGGTTTATCCAACATAGAAATCTCACGGATGTTAAGGTATGTCATGTATGTCATCTTTTTTCATCTTTTTTTGTTGTTAGTTCATCACTAGTAAATAAATGATGAGATATGTACCATTAATATTCTTTATATTAACAAAAAAAATGTTGTAGATTGATAGGTGAATTTTTGTTACCACCATCAAATATTTTATGTCACTTATATCGACATTTATCTACCATTATGAAAGATATTGGAATGGAGTATCAAGCAATAGATGCATGTCCCAATGATCATATTATATATCATAAACAACATGAATTTGCAATAGAATGCTTAGAATATATTAATAGATATCGAACAGATCAACTAACAAAAAAGGTGCCTCACAAGGTTCTTAGTTATATTCCCATTATTCAATGTATGCAACGATTATTTAGGTGCGAAAGCTTAGCACAATTTATGGATTACCATGCATAGAATAGAAGTGGAGACGATTTTCTTCAAATGCCTCCAAATGGTTTTGAATTTAGGGACATTGAGGAAAAATGGCCACACTTTAAAGAAGAACCTCGTAATCTTAGGCTTTCATTGGCAGCAAACATTGTCAATCCATTTGGAGAGTTGAGATCTATTTACTTGGTGTGGCCTATTTTTGTTATCAACAATAACATTCCTCCATGGATGTCAATAAAGAGGGAGCACATAATGTTGGAAATGATTGTTTGAGGTATTTGTTTACATCAGTTTTCTTTAATGTAGTAGTATCTCATTTATCTTATTTGTTGCATAGTGACTTATATTTTTTTCATTTAATAGTCATGTACATTAATTTATATATATTGCAATAAAATGGTTATAATAATTATGTAATGTTTATGTTCATTCAACTAGGTAAGTACCAGGTGAAAGATATGAATGTATATATCGAGCCTCTTATCAACGAGTTACTAAATTTATGGAATGGTGTCACTATGTATGATGTCTCTAGACAAATAGGACAAAGACAATTTCAATTCCATGAAATTATTGTATGGACAATTCATGATGCCCCAGGGCTAATTTTTTTTTGTGGTTTGTTATAACGTTCGACTGCACTTTAATGATATTTAATTTTATGAAGTAGATATCTTGCATTTTTTTAAAATAATCTATTTATTATATATAATTATAAAAATTGACATATTTAATCCAATTATATATGATCTTGTAGTTCTTCAAACAAAGGGAAAATTTGTATGTCTAGTTGTGGTCCAAAGATGAAATCTCATCCTTCAACAAGTTTAGGAAAGTAGGTGTTTGATGAGTATAGGAACTTCCTCCACAAAAATCATAAGTATCAAACTACTGAAAAAAATCCTTTTCAACGGGAAAGAAGATACTACATCAAAACCATGCAGAATGACACCTCACATATGGAAGTTGGAATATAATAGAACTAATCGTCAAGGTTATACATCAAATAAATTTTTTTATCTATCATATATGATATGTTTGGAATTTATATGTTTATATTGTTTTTTGTTTACTCATGTTGTAATTGAGAATAATTTTCATTGTTAATTTGTTTAACTTATATGCTTTGTGAAGGTCTTCAAGGCATCAATGGTTGGCTTCCAAAGGGACTAAAAATTTATCCCAGACAATTTAGTAGGTTGCCCTACTATGAGCAACTACAAATTGTACATTTGTTTGATACAATGCATATCAGAAAGAATATAATAGAAACGTTATGGAAAATATTGGATGGAGGGCATGACAAAGAAAAAAATGTCAAAATTTGTAGTGACATTTAGGAAGCCAATCATGCAATGAAAAATTTCATTCAACTAGATAGTGATGGAGACCAAATTAATATAATCACCCTTCCTGGGCTATTAGTGAAGCAACAAAGCAATGCTATAAAAGAAGTCATATGAAAAATTCAATTTCCCATAGGATTTTCTGCGAACATAAACAATATCATAACAAAGAAAGGTGAATTTGGGTAAGGGATGAAAATGCATGATTGGCATACCTTCATTAAGATAATTATTCTTGTATATTTTATATATATTTATATACTGCATGTACTTTTTAGTGTATTATGTTTACTAGTATTGTAAAAATAATGAAAAGATCATTTTATAATTGTTGCAGTACATTATACCTCTATCTCTCCCAGACAACTTCAACAACAATGTAAAGAAAGTTATATATGATCCTGGAAAATACATGAGGTAAGGCGACATTTGTTCAATTCATTGTATAGATCTTATATTTTCCATTTGTTTTACTTGTTATGTAATATATTATATATTATGTTAAATCTCATTAATATATTAGTGCCATGAATCACTTGTAGATGGTTGTCATCTAAATAAATCCATAAAGAAGATATTAATTGTTGGAGGGGAAAGATTCCTCGTCTAATGTGTGAAATTAAAAAGTGTCTACCTTTGACATTTTTAAATGCACAAGAATGCTACCTCATACACCAAGTTGAGGAGATTGAATTGTGTTGACCTATACACACAAGGTCAATGTGGATGTTTGAGACGAACTTGAAATTTTTGAAGGATTCGGTTAGACAAAGAGCACATCTTGAAGGTTCTATGGTGGAGGGATATATGGTATACCAGACCATGGTTTGCATTATGGAATATCTTCCTAAGTTCACAACAAAGATCCATGTAGATCACATTTGGGATCCCAAATCCATGAAAAAATTTGAAGGGGAGTACTTGATGCGGAAAGGTAGATTGAGGAAAGTGAGAGGTAATTATAAGATGGTCATAGAGATTAATTATTATACATTTGAAATTGCCTTAAATTTCTTGGAAAGAAACAACAAAGAACTAGTCCAAATGAAATAATCTTTCACACACAAATAGAAAAGTATTGGTATTGTATTACTCCAGAAAATAAGTCTTTCACTACTAAAAAGAATTAAAATATTAAAAAGTGCTAATGATCAAATATTAAAATTCGAACTAATTATACGTCGTTTTTGAATTTCAAATTTTTTTATACAATTGGTCAAGAGTGGGATGCACTGCATTTGTACATCGCAAACAATCTTGATTGGATGACGGTATGGATTGAATGATGTCAACAATCCGGTTGCACATTAACATGGGAAGGTGTGGCTTCACTGGTTAAATAAGCTCATCATAATGGAGATTCCAATGTTACACCAAGGGAAATTGATTTAGCATATGGCTTAAGAGATAAACAGGTACGTATAAATATATTAATCACCCATATTATTTAATTATTTTCAATTATATTGATCTATATTTATGTTGAGGTTTCTTTTCTTTGCATACATTCGGCCAAGAAAAAATATGTTTATCAACTAAAAATGCAAAAAAAATTACATGTTTTATATATTGCAGGTTAAACACCACAAGGCTATGTGGTGGAATGGTCATAAATTTCGAATCAAAAATTTGGATGACACGAAGAAAACTTTTGATTCTGGGATAACTGTAGAATTTCAGGTGACTAATGTTTCATCTAGAAGCAACATGCATCTAGAAGTCTCAAAAAATCGATACTATGGGATTTTGGATGATATAATTGAGTGTGACTTTAAGTCCTTCAAATTAGTTTTGTTCATCATCCAATGGTATAGGCTACAATTGAATGAAAATGATCCCAAGAGAACTATTATTGAACATGATAATGGATTTACCATGGTTAATACAAGGTCGATCAAGGGAGCTAGAAATGATCCTTATGTTCTTCCAAGACAATGTGAGTAGGTACTATACTTAGAGGTTCCAGGTAAACCTGGTTGGTCATTTGTTGTTAGACATGATCCAAGAGGAAGACCGGTAAAGTATAATGTGGTGGAAGAAGAATATATCAAAGAACTAGAAGATGATGTAGATGATGATCAGGATCAATAGTTAGTTGATGATGTGCCTAACAAAGATGTCAAAGAAGATGAATTAGATCATGATGATGTAGGAGTTAGTTTTCATGAAGATGATATCCATGTGGATGATGACATTATCGAAACTGATATAAATTATGATGATGATGATATGAGCAATCCTTATAATATCAAATCTGGATTGGATGATATAGACAAAGAGTTGGATGAAGAATAAGATCAATTACATTAAAATGTATGAGTTATGTGATTATATTATCTATTTGATATTGATTTCTTGATAGAATTATATTTGACTTATATGGTTGCATAATTAATCCATGATGTTACAACTATTGTAGCGATGACCAATGATGTTGGGTCGTGGTCTTGATGTAAAAAACTAGGTCATTAAAGCCACAAAAATCCAATGATGAAATTGAAATCAATGTTGCATCAGTAAGCTAACAATATTTTGTCGATGTGTCACCAAAAATTCATCAAAATTTGTAGTCAAATATAGTAGTGACACCTCCTATTGTTGTTGTATGAATAGTACCTTATATATTAATAGTAACTTATGTAATTTCAAGGTTGTGACCCATTTATCCAAAAATCCTCCCACTTATAAAACACATTGCAAATACAATGGGAGGGTGTATAAACATCATGTCTTAATTACTCAGGGCTGAAAGGTCGATTGAGTTTGAACACCATCTAAAATTCTCTATGCTCACAAGCTTAGCTAAATAATCTACATCATTCATTAAATTCTCTACCTTAACTAGCTTAACCCTACCATCTTCAACCATATCTCTAACAAAATGATATTGTACATCAATGTGCTTGGTATTAGCATGATATTTTGGGTTCTTGGAAAGAAATACCACACTCTTACTATCATAATAAATTTTCATTGCACCTTATTTTATTCCAATATTTGAACATAGTTTCTAAATCCAAAAGGATTCTTTACAGGCATGATCAACGACCATATGGTCATCTTCAGTAGTGGAAAAAGAAACCAAATTTTGTCGCTTACTCATCCAACTAACTGCACCACCAAATAAAGTAAACACATAATAATTGGTGGAACATCTACTATCAACATCACCTACCCATTCTAAATTCACATAACCATAAATATCAAGGGAAGTATCATTTTCATTCATATTACAATGATAAGACAAGGAATAATTTGAGGTACCATGCAAATATTTGGAGACTCTTTTAACAACATCCCAATGAACTCTTCCAGGATTAGACATATATCCTAAAAGAATTCCCACTACTTGGGCAATGTTTGGTCTTGTACAAACCATTGCATACATCAAGCTACCAGTTGTACTTTGGTAAGGAACTCTACTCATGTCTTCCATCTCTGATGGATATGTTGGACAATCTAAAATAGATAACTTTGTTCTAACTTCTAGTGTCAAAAAATTTCATTGGGGACATTTTCACACTTGTTCAATCCCTCCTTGTGGATTTAGGCCTTATTTTTCCTTGATTTAGTGTTGTAATGTGGTTTAAATATTAACATTAGGTCTTGGGCCCTTGTAAACTAATGGATTTTAATGGTACCTTGCTAAAGTGTTGTAACTCACTTTCAAAGGTTTCTAAGGTTTTATCAAACAACTAAACATAATAAACTTATGTTTAATCAAAATAAACTTCAATGTTGCCTTATTTTGAGTGTTGTTGTTGAAAGTATGCAAAATATTAGTCCTATATTTCCATTGATTTCACCATGTTGGTCTAGTACCTTGAAATGGTGTGTAGAACATCCTGTATTTGATGTGGTATCTTGGTCTGCATATTCTAACTGATAATCATTGAGTCTTAAGGTTTTGGGAAAAGTCTTATGATCACCAGAAGCATGTATGTATGCATTCTCAGATGTTCATATGATTGGATGGTATGTTGGCATATTTTTTTATGATTGCATTTCACTATTAGGTTAATCATGGTCGACCTAATAATCAGTCTATAACTCAACATAAATTGTCGTTATATGTGAGACCTAGCTTTGGTCCCAACCGACATAATATTGAATGACAAAATTTAATTACTTTCAAAAAATCATTATATCAATCTGACACATTATCTTTCTAAAAATATTAATTGCATCCAATTAGGTTGACGAAATTGATGTGTGTAGATATATCAGGTATATATGCATGATGGTATGAAGATGAATTTATGTGGAAAAGAAGAAGTGTGTGTGTATGTGGTGATAAGAGAAGTGTGCAAAAAGAAGGATGAAGATTAGTATTCTACCATACGAGTGAATACTTTGAGCATCAATGCAGTTGTATCCCCACTTGTGATGTAACTTCATTAGTTCAACTCTGTTAGCAAGCCATTTTTGTTTCTATAATTTCTTTAGGTAGTGAGCCTCCATGTCTAGATAGTGAGTCCTTCTAAGTAGTGAGCTTTTTTATCTGGAAGTGTACCTCCTTTGTAATTGGTATTGAAATAACTATATATTGTGAGCTAATTCTCATCATGGATTGTCCCTCATTAGGTTTTCCATGTAAAATATGGTGTTCTTGTGTTCTGGAATTTCATGTTTTGTTAATACTGTTATTTGTTCTGTGTTGTAAAGTTATTAAAGGTGTTTCTTCAAAAAGTTTTAGTGGATATTGATTCACCCTCCCCTCTCAGTATCTTGATTATTCAACAATTGGTATTAGAGATTTGGTTCCTCTCGAGAAGTCTAATAGCTTGAGGGAGATATTGTAGATTGAACAAATGGATAAGGAAGAGCTCTTAACTACCCTCGAAGATCTTCACAAGACTAAAATTGAAAAAAAATATCTGAAAGGAAATCACGATGAAGCAAATGAATGCATCCAAAAATAGAAATAGTATTTAAATAAATTCAAATAAAGATACAAAGAAGTGAGTGAGCAATTAAAAAAATAAAATTAAGAGAATACCAGACTGAAGTTGAAAATAGATGAAAAGAAGAGAGTTGACGAATTCTTGAAAATAGTGATACAAAGCAAGGCTGATTTTTGCTCTAGGCTTGAGCAAGATGACTTCAAGAAAAGCTCCACCGAGCTTGATGAATTAATAGTAGGGAAAAAACCTTCTAAAGACAAAAGTGGTTTAGGTAATAACGTTGATGGAAAAATGCAAAACTCAAGTCTAGTAAACAATCAAAAGACTCAAGATAAAGGAAAGCAGAAAAGAAACTCTGGAAGGAGATCACCTATCAAACAACCAAATGCATAAAGGTAATTATCATTCAATTGTGTTTTATTTTCATGTAATAAATTTGGTCATAAGGAAACTGAGTGTAGCAGTAGGATGAATCAATTTTCTAGTGCCTTCTTTGGACAATGTTATGCATGCAATAAGATTGGACATAAATCTATTGAGTCCAGATCTTCGATAAAGATGATTAGTTAGGTGATGAATAATAGGTTAAATGGAAGAAAGATGAATCAATATTTTGATCTCTATTTCTATGCCTATAACATGTTTGGAAATAAAGAAAATCAATGGAGAATAGGGATTGATGGAAATCATACAAAATAGAGAAATATTGTCTGTTACTATTGAAAAAAATTGGGACATATTTCAAAAGTGTGCAGAAGTAAAAAGGGAAAGAAGTCTGCTCCGGTGAAAGATGATGAAACTGTAAAAAAGATTAATAAGGAAGAGGATAAGCAGGAAATGCATAAGATATGGAAGAGAAAGGAAGAATCAAAGACTACTGATGTGTCTATATTGGATCATCTGGTGTAGATGAATCCTTTGAGAATTAGATTGGGCATGGTCTTAGGGGGAGATTTATCAGAAAATAGATTAAACCCCCCAAAAATTAGCATGTCAAAGGCTGGCATGTGGATATGTTGTAAGGAATGACATGACAAAGGTAATGTAAAATAAACTAGAAGAAAAAGAGAGAGCGTGTTCTTTTGCGGAGTGAATTAGGATTTATCAGGAGAGTTGAAGAAAGGTTTTGTCAACTTTTTGCAATTAATGTGAGTTAGGGTAACATGATGGTGTATAAAGGAAATTTCAAAAATGATTTTGATCATCAAATGCATTCCAAGGATTTGTAGAGTGACTTGGAACCTTCTTGGAGCATTTGTGAAGTGATTTGGAGCCCTTCGAGATATCTTTATGGACATTCAAAAGAAAGTGACGAAAGTTTCTATCTCTTACAGTTGTAGAGGAAGGTAATAGAAGAAATCCTTGTTGAATTTTAAGAAGTTAAGAGATATAATGGAAATTTATAACAAAGGATCCAATGGAAATATCACACTAAGATTAAAAGGAGTCGAGCTGAATGAATTTGATCATCGTAGAATAAAGAAGATGGAATTAGGGTTGGAACCAAGCGACTAATAGAATTTACAAGCCCTATGTTTGGATTTGTTCAGAGAATTCCCTTGGATTGATGAAAGAGAATATATCTTGTTCCCTTTGAGAAAATTTAAGGATGGCAACATTGTATTGGATAAATCCTATCCCATTACAAAGGAAGCAATCAAAGTGGTCACTAGATTTTGCAGTGTTGGAGAACTTCTTGGAAGAAAGACCATAAAATACAAGTAGAGAAAATGATAGGAGTTGACAAAGATCCACGAGAACTATCGATTGATACTATTAGTGATTCCTCAGTTAGGTATGTTGTGTATGTAATTTCTTACAAAGTTTACTTCAGAAATTGAGATGGTTCGACTTTGGCCATTGCTATGTATTTGGCACATAAAATGGTTAAAAAAAAAAGTAGTTTGATCTATTTGACTAATTCTTGAAAATATCAGTGAAAACATATGAATGTCTCTGGAAAAAGGATACCCTTTCTGTTTTGGGTCCTTACTTACATTTCTGGTACTCTTATTTTTGAAATCGCTATTGGGAAAGAACGACATTAAGTGGGAATCTAGGAATCCTGTTGCAAGAGAAATATGCAGACACTTGGAATGTTTAGAAGATAAAGTAAGTTCATGTAAAAATGTTTTCTTATCCTTGCAAAAATTAATGAGCTCTAGTGAAGTTACATCTAGTGAATTTGAGGAAGGTTCTTCCTTCGGAACAAAATAATTGAAAGTGGTCACTAATAATTCCCCTTCGGAATCGAAGAAAAGAAAATTTGTCTTTGAGAACATCATTGTTATTCTTGAAGAGAAGGAATAAGAAGAAGAATCTCTACCTAGATCTGAATCTTTTGATCTAGATGACATCTGGTTTATGTTAGTAAAAGGGAAAATGAAGAAAATTGGTGAATTTTGGAATACAACATCTCCGGTTGAAAAAATAAAAGTTGATTCCTTAGTTGAGTATCTACTTCGTAAGGGTATTGATGTATCAATAATTTTTTATTCCTTACTAGAAAATTTAGTTGAAGTAATTGAAGAGAGAATGTTGCTTGAAGGTCTGAATGCACGGAAGTTGGAAGCCTTGGTTGAAAAGAGATGTTCTAAAGAAAAGAATAGACTATTAGAACTGATCATGGATATGAAGAAGTGCATAAAATAAATGTTGAATATCTACAAATATTGTCTCTGGTGGCCTATTGTAGCTGATAATTTCAGAAGTAAGATTGAAGCAATTGAATTGGATGTGAACAACATTGGAAAGAAGTTTTATATTTATGAAGAGAAAGAGGGAAAGAAAATGTAGAGACTCCTTGAACTACAAGCTGAAATGATTATTGTGTAGAGACAAAGGAATGATGTAGTGAATAGCTTATGGCTTCTTAAGGAAATTTTTGAGGTCTGATTAGACCATCTTTCTGGAATTATCTTTGATGCATAAGATTGTGAAAGACAATTCTTATCTAGAGATTGGTTATCCTCTTTCAAATTTTTGGCTCTATTGGAAAGAATATGTACAAGAATGGATTGTGCATTACTTGAATGGAATAAATTATATCCCACTATCAAAGAAAGGTACAAGAAAGTATTTTAGGTGAAAAGTGTCATTCTAATTTGAAATAACTTTGAAAGATTGGATTCTTGAAAGTTTTGATTTTTTAAAATTTTAAATGATTTTTTGAATATTGGATGTCACCATGTTTACATTTTTATTGGAACCCTTTTCCATTGATGTCAAAGGGGGAGAGAGATTTGGAGAAATTTGGGGAGATATTTAAAGAGATTGAAGGAGAGTTTTGAATTAGAATTTTTGCACCTTTTTCCATCAATGCCAAAGGGAGAGATTGTTGGAAGTATACAAAAGACTAGTCCTATATTGTCATTGATGTCACCATGTTGGTCCAGTGACTTGAATCAGTGTGCAGAACATCCAGTATTTGATCTAGTATTTTGGTCCACATATTCTAACTCATAATCACTAAGGTTTAAGGTTTTGGGAAAAGGCTTATGATCACCGAAAGCATGTATGTATGCATTCTTAGATGTTCATATGATTGGACAATATGTTGGAATTAAGTTTTGTGATTGCATTTCCTTATTAGGGCTAGCCTAATAATCAGTTTGTAGCTCAACATAAATTTCTATTATATGAGACCCAACTTTGGTCCCAACAAACATAATATTGCATGACATGAGTGAATTACTTTCAGAAAGTATTTATATGAAGCCAACAAGTTATGTTTTTGAAAATATTAATTGCATCTAATTAGGTCGACCTAATTGATGTGTGCAAATATATCATGTGTATATGAAAGATGGTTTGAAGATGAATTTATGTGGAAAAGAAGAAGTGTGTGTGTATGTGGTGATAAGCGAAGTGTGTGAAAAGAAGGATGAAGAATAGTCTTATGTCGTGCAAGTGAATACTCTGAGCATCAATGAAACTAAATCTGCACTTGTGGTCTAACTCCATCAGTTCAACTCTAGGAATTAGTCATTTTGTTTCCGATATTTTTGTAGGCAGTGAGCCTCCATGTATGGAGAGTGAGTCCTTGTAAGGGGTGATATTTTGTATCTGGAAGTGAGCCTCCTTTGTAACCACTATTGAAATAACTATATATTGTGAGCTAATCCTCACCGTCATTTTTCCCTCATTGGGTTTTCCACATAAAATCTAGTGTTCTTGTGTTGTAGAATTTCATGTTTTGTCATTACTCTTATTTGTTCTATGTTGTAAAGTAATTAAAGGTATTTTTTCAATAAGTTTTAGTGGATAATGATTCAATCCCCTCTCAGTATCCTAATTATTTAATAGTTTTAAAGTGTCTTAAAACACTTTCACACTTTTCTAGGCCAGTCATTAATAATTGGGGATTTTTATGCTTTAATTGGCCCTATTTTGCATCCACAAGCCTCATTTATTGTACCTTTTCAAGGATAATCATGACACCAACTGTTGAACAATGATAATTCAAGTTTTTTTGGCTTGTGTGGCCCACATTTAAGGATATGGGACTCATTTTCCACCTTAAGCAAATGGGTCCCACCTGAATCTTTTGGCCCTGAACTAGTTTTCACACATTTCTAAGCACTTTTGGTTTTTGGTCCCATACATTATGTTTGATGAGACTCATTCACTACCTTGGATGAATGAGTCTCATGTGGCCCAAAATGAAATTTAATTCAAATTTTTGGTGGGATTTTATTCTCCTAGATCTGATGTCAGCTTGTAGTGTTGTAATTTTGGGAATTCTTGCATAATTGAGTATAAATACAAGGTTCTTTCACTCATATTCACACCTATCATTCAAGAGAGTTCACAAAAATATTTCAAGCATTTACAAGATCATTCAAAGGTATTCAAGGGTAGATTATGAAGCATTTTATAGTAGCATTCAAGTGTCAATAATCATGTCAAAGATTACATTCATCACGTTTGTTATTGTTCTAACAATTATGATGTAGAGTTTATGATTCAAGCAAATGTTTCAAGCAAGAGTCAAGAACCACATCCATTGTAGCCATTTCAAGAATATTTTCAACACCTCATTTCTAGGGTTTGGTGAGTTGCAACATTTTATTTTGTTCATTCATAATTCTCCATTCTTATTTGCTTTCATTTCAAGGTTTAATTGCCAACAAGGGGTATGACCAAGGAAAACCCCTATAAACTAACCCCACAACACTTTTACCTGTCCTTTTTGTGTGATTGGCAAGGCTAGTTTGCATATTTCCTAAGGAGAAATATTCAAGATAAGTTGTCAAATCCTTCAAAGTTTTCAAAGTTGTCATCAAGCCTTGGAGAACATTGGAGAAGACCTATAGGTTACAATTAGAGATTCAGATCGGAAAATCCATCAAGAAGGATAGGGCAGACAAGGAAGAGTAGAATTAGCTTTGAAAGTTGCCAAAAAGCCCAATTGGATTGATTCACCAGTTCTAGTGAATGAGTCCCAGGTTCCATTATATTTTCAATATTTTGCAGATCTGGATACCCTTTTAGCAAAAACATGTTCCTGCATAGTTTCCTAGAAATAGGACTGATTCACCTGGCTTGGTGAATGAGTCCTAGTCAACCTTGATAGCATATTTTTCAATGATTCAGACCTCCATTTATCCATCTCCAATTTCCCAAGTACACACTTTCTATTTTACAGTTTTATGTGACATTTCATTCATCTTTCTAGGTAATTTAGAGTTAGTTTGCATTCAACTAAATATTTTTCTTACATCTTGCATTTCATTTTCTTTTCCAAGTTTAAACTTAGTGGTAAACACCTCATTAGATCATATTCAGCCCTTGCAACAACCCTCTTGAAATATTTCTTTCTCCTTTGAGATCTCAAGGGTTTGTTCTTGAGTGAAAGTTAGTGAAATTTGTCCCTTTTGGTCCTAAACCCTAAAGGATAGAAATGGTCCCCAATTTTCCACTTTTCACAACTTAAATAAAGACACATAATGGTCTATAATCCTACATATCAAACA
Organism: Sequoiadendron giganteum; assembly: GCA_007115665.2. NCBI lineage: Eukaryota > Viridiplantae > Streptophyta > Pinopsida > Cupressales > Cupressaceae > Sequoiadendron > Sequoiadendron giganteum. The sequence goes on along the minus strand of CM021106.1, from coordinate 586,335,571 downwards.
TTTTTTCATTTTGAATTAGCATACTTACTTTGTCCAAGCCATAACTTTCTATTTATTCTATCTCTTTTAATTTTCATCCCAAGAATGTGTCTAGCTACACCAATGTCTTTCATTTCAAATTTAGTAGAAATTTGAGATTTTAGATCTAAAATCATACCTTTCCCTCTACCAATAAATAACATATAATCAACTATAATGCAATAAATAGGAAATGATCGCCATCAATTTTATAATAAACACAATGATCTAATTTAGAATGCTCAAATCCCAAAATCAACACATATGCATCAAATTTCTAGTACCACATCCTAAGACTCTGTTTTAAACCATACAAATATTTCTTTAATTTGAAAACTAATTTACTTTTACCTTTCACTAGATAGTTCTCTAGTTGTGTCATATAAATATCCTCCTGCACGTCCCATTAAGGAAAGAAGTTTTCACATCCTTTTTCTCAACCTCTAAATCATAAGCAGTAGCAATAGAAATAAAAAATATAATGGATGTCATTATTGCAACATGATAAAATATCTCACCATAATCAACACCCTCAGCTTGAGAGTAGCCTTTTGCAACCAACCTTGCTTTATACTTCTCAATACCTCTATCTAAACCAATCTTTTTCTTAAACACCCATTAGAAAGCAATATATTTTTATTCTTTAGGAAATCGCACAAAATATTATGTATCATTCTTTTTGAAAGCTATGATTTCTTTATCCATATCAATCTTCCAATATTCAACATCATTCATACCTAGTGACTCTTCTACTAATCTGGGTTCATCCATTTTAGTATGCAAAGAAAAAATATGTGTCCAATCATCAGGTGAATACCTTTCAGGTGGTTATCTATGCCTTGTTCACCTATCAACAAGCTAAATTGGAGGTTATTCATCCTCTTCTAAATATTCAGAGATAAATAAGTTGTCATCAACTTCTTGTCTATGCATAGGCCTTGATTCAATTTTCTTAGGTGTAAAAGGAAATTGAATCACATCTTCCTATTTAGTTCAAGTTCTAGGTTTAATGTAGCAAAAGAAGGCTTATTTTCTCTAAAAATAACACTTCTACTATGTGTTACCTTCTATGCAAAAAGATCCCAAAGCTTGTATCCTTTCACACAAAAAATGTATCCAATGAAGATAATTTTCACAACCTTTTTCATTTCTCGTTGGGCACATGTGAATATGCGTGGTAACCAAAAACTCTAAGTTGTCTTAATCAAGGATTATGGCCCAACCATGCCTCTATATGTTTATTATCAATAAGAGTTAATATAGGAGACTTGTTAATCAGGAAGAAACTAGTGTCAATAGCTTCATTCCAAAACCTTTGTTCTAGACCAACACCATTAAACATACTCCTAACCTTCTTCATCAGTGTCCTCTTCATTCTTACTATAACTCAATTTTTTTATGGAGAATACAAAGTTGTCTTTAGTCTATGAATACAAAAACATTTATATAATCAGTAAAAATTAATAGAGAAAAAATCACCACCATTATCAGTTCTGAAACATTTTATTTTATTTTCAGTCCATAACTCAGCCATTGATTTGAATTCTTTAAATCAAGTGAAAAATTTAGATTTACTTAGAAATTTTATCGATGTCCTACTATAATCATAAATAAATGAAATATAATATTTGTATTTACCAATTCAAGGAACATATACATGACCAAACACATGAGAATTAATAAGATCCAATACACCACAAGATTTAATGAGAACTCAAGTAAAACTGAACATGGTTTTGTTTTCAACAAATGAAATGCTCGTAGAAATCAAATTCAAGATTACAATTAGATAACCCTTCAAGAGGGTTTTTTTTCAATGTCTTTAGACCCTTTTCTCCAATGTGGCCTAGCCTTTCGTGCCATAACATAGTTTTCTTTGTAGGTAACTTTGACTCAGAAGAAAGAAAACCCTTGGGTACCCAAAAGCCATGAAAATCTATTGAAGGTGAAACTTGTTGCAATTATGGGTGTGTTTGGTGGTGTTATCATTAATGTTTTCATTGATGTCAACACTGTATAGATTGAGTAAGCTGGATTTTTCTAACTGAGTTTTTGAAAATTTGAGAAATAATGTAAGTTGTGTTGAAGTGTGTTATGAGCATGCTCCAGTATTGTTTTCTGATTTTCTCCTATGTTGACCCAATTCATATAAGGATTTATAGGTGTGTTTCGTAAGCTTAAATAGATTTTATATTCTGAGTTTTAGCTTCTAGTTCAATGGAGAGTAAAAGTTATGTTCACCGGTGTGTGAATTGGTATGTTAGAGTTATCTAGTTATTAACTGGGAGAAATGTTTAGGTTGCATAGTCTTTTGAAATTTGGTGTCAGATCTTGTGGATCTAGGAGATTACTCTTTCTGATGGTTTATGTTTTTTGACAAAATATCTTGTGGTTTGGGGCTCTAGAAGAATTTCTCTAGAGTCTCTATGTATTTTCTAATTTTCTTGGTTGAACTAGTGAAGTTTTCTCTGCAAATGAAGTTTGTTGAAGTTGTTGTGGATGTATCTGAGTTGTTCTTAGAGATGGTAAAATGATTGGTGAAGCATGTTGAGCAATCTGTGTGTGTTTATCTTGCTGAAGATGTGCATACTTCGAAGATCATTGGTGTTTTCATTAAGTTTGGTTGACCTAGTCTCTACACGTTAGATTTGGCTCTTACATCGACTTGAGGAAGAATTTTTGTGATCCAAGATGTTGTTTGGGTCCTAAATTAAATATGTATTTGGTCCCCTCACATTCTTATCCACCACAAGAATGTTGCGTAGCCGACCTAATTTGAATTTATAAATGAAATTGTATAGTTGACCTTGGAGAATTTTTCGGAGGTTGAAGATGATATAAATACAAGTTAAGTTGTAGAAAATTTTGTATCCATCCATCATTCGATTCAAGCAAGAGAAGAGTAGGTGAACAAGTGAAAAAAGTCGAGTGTAGAAGAGTGAATTGTGGCAATGGTACTTTATTGTATTCATAATCTTCTCATCAAGTTGCGAAGTGTGTGGAACTCCTGGTGGTGGATCTTTATCTATTTCTTTATATTTTTTTGTAGGCAGTGAGCCTCTCTTTTGGATAGTAAGTCCTAAGGCAGTGAAACTTCTATATCCGATATTGCATTACTACTATACTGTGAGTCAATCCTCACCGTGCTTTTTCCCTCATTATATTTTTCCATGTAAATCTAGTGTCTCTAGTGTTATGTTTGTGTTATTTGCATTTTCATGTCCACACTTAATAACATATTAAAGATAAAGTGGAATTGATTAAGTCAAGAATTAAAGAACTTTATACAACTAATTCACCCCCCCTCTTAGTTATCTTGTCCATTTCATCAATTGGTATCAGAGCTCTGGTTCCTAGGTGAAAATATTGACTGCTTGAGGTAGATCAGATGGCTCACAAGTTGTAGCTTCCTATATTTGATGGAGCTGATTATAGTGACTGGAAAGAGCATATGAGAAGTTATGTGATTTGACTCAGTTTTAATACCTGAAAAAGCTATGAAGACAAAGTATGTGATTCCAGCAACTGAACCTTCCTCTACTGATGAGGTTGTAGCTTTTGAAGAAAATGAAAGGGAAAGGTTTGCTATCTTCAGTGCATTATCTAAAATGAAAAGATCAAAAGTTATTTCTTTAGCTACTACAAGTGAAATGTGGAAAAATTTGAAAGACATTTATGAAGCAAATAAGAGATTATAGTTATCAAGGAAACTAACTGCTAAGAAATTTTTTGAGAATGTGAGAATGGAAGATGGAGAAGACATTTCAAGCTATTATTAGAGAGTTGAAACTATAGAAACTAAAATCAAGAACCAAGGTGGTACCATGAAGGATGAAGATATAATTGAGAAGATCTTAATGACCTTATCGGACAATTGCAATGAAAAACTATCTGCACTTGAAGAATAATATGATACAAAAACATTCACTAAGGAACATCTATTTGGTGTCTTGATTGCATCTGAGATGAGAAAATTTACAAGAGATAATGATAAGACTTAAACAACCTTTAACGCCATGAAGATAGAAGATGATGATGATGATGTAGAATATTTGGAAGCAAATTTTACAAGGAGATTGAATAAAGGTACTACTAAATACAAAGGTAAGTTTTCGTTAAATATTTTTAGTTGTAGAAATATTGGTTATTATGCATCAAGATTTCCTAATAGAGCTACACAAAAGAAGAATAAGGATAATAAAAATAATTACAAGGATAAGAAAGATAGGAAGTTCAAGAAGTTGTATTATGTTAAGGAAGATGCAGGAAGCTCTGATGATGAACTTGACCTTGAGAAAGATATAGATGAATGTTTGTTTCTAGCCCTCAAAAAGAAATGCACAAAACAAACTAGTTTAGAGTGTAAGAAGGATGAATCAGAAGGTACTCTGGTAACTTCTTTTCATTCCAAACAGGATGAAGAATTTTGGGTAATTGACAGCGGTTGTTCAAATCTTATGGAAAGAGATAAGAGTAAGTTCACTAAACTTGAGAAATATGATGGAGGTGTAGTCTATTGGAATATGACTTATAGTGTTATAATTGATGGAAACCTAAGTCATTCATCTAGTCCATAGTCTATTTTTGGTTTATACTGGAAGAACAAAATGAAGAACATGACATCTAGTTAAAAGCAAAAGATATCAATCCAAATACCTCATCGGACTATTATTTTGAGTTGTGGATCTCAGAGAAAGGTTTTTGAATGTTTTTAATACCTTACTCAAGGATTATCTCAATGCACATTCACTATTGTGTGATCTAGGAGATCTGGTGCACTACTCTTTTGGTTATATATGCTAGAAGGCTGACTTAGAAAAATTAGTCATTGTGGATATCTAAGAAGTAATTGATTAATTTTTTTTTGTGTTTGAAACCTATTTATTTGGGTCCCTACTATGTTATATCTAACTGTGGATGATGCACAACAATATTTAATTAAGGATCTCGCCAACAGTTTAAAAGAACTTTATGTTTTGTGAAGCCGACATATGAATGATCAAATCCTTGATAGAGGATATATATATGAGATCGGTTTTATTATTTTGATATAGTGAATGTGTGTGATGCAAAGTATAACAATGTGTGGTGTGAAATTAAGAAGGGTAATAATGCAAATTCATCTGTACATGAATTTATGGTGCGAAGAGGATAAAATTGGAGAGAAGAACAAGGTAGAGTGAAGTGCACACTCAGAAACAGGATCCAAAATCTAATCTATGAGCCTGATCGAAACTCTAACCTGGAATACGTAGATGCTACTAATTCATTTCAACCTTCAAACATCATTAATCTAAAATTTTATAAGATAGTTGGCCTTCCATTTTGAGTAGTGAGCTCTAGGCAATGTGCCTGAATGCAAGTGCATTCTCTTTTGTAAAAAAATTATTTGAGTACTCAAATTGTGGATTAACCTCCACCATGGTTTTTCCCCTAACAAAGTTCCCACATAAATATCCTTTTCTTATGGTGTTTTGGATGATTAATTTATGTGTTTGCATCTTTCTTTTGGTTTAATTTTCAAATGGTTTTAATATCAAATTAATAAAGTTAAGATTTGCAGAATACTAATTCACCCCCCCTCTCACTATACCCTTGAGTCCAAGAATTGGTATCAAAGCCTAGTTCCTTAGAAGAATTTTAGAAGCTTGAGGTGGATCTTGGAATAAAATGGACTCTAATAGTCTTCAACAACAACTTTTGGTGGCACTTGATGATCTTGATTAGTCTAAAGTAGAAGTCTAGGAATTGAAATAAAATATTAGGGATGCTGAGAAATTCATCCAAACATTGAAGGATCGGATTGTTAAATCCAGAGAGAAGAGAAAGGATCTCTATGATCAGATCAAGCAACAAGAGAGAAAAATCATTGATGATGGTCACCTGAATCAAACCTTGAAGGAAATAACTAAAGAATGTGAAAAGATTGCCAAAGATAATGCTACCTTAAAACATGAAATGGAATCTTTGGTGATGAAGCTAACTAAAGAGATTGAAGAAAGGAAGAAAAATGAGGAGAACCTTGCTCAATAATTAAAGGAGAAATCTGATGAATGCAAAATAGTAAATGGAGAATTCATTTAGATGGAAAGTGAACTGCTACAATTTAGAAACAATGGAGAAGAACTTGAAAAATAGATTGTTATTCTCTAGAATGAACTTACTACTGCAAATGAATATAAGGATAAATTTAAGATTAGTTCAGTTAAGCTTGATAAGCTGACTCAAGGATAGAACAGTGGAAATGACAAGAGACGTCTTGGATATGAAAAAGGAGAAAGTTCTAGATCTATAGAAAATAATTTCAGGAAAGGAAACTAGATGAACAAAGGTGGAAGGTATCTGGTAAGACAACCTTATTCTCAAAAAATTAATTTATACTATTTTTCTTGGAATAAATTCGATCGTATTACTGCTCAATGTAGAATTCATATGAAATCAGGAGATTCATCAATTTTTGGTGAGTGTTTCAATTGCAAAAATTTGTTAAACTACTTTGTCAATAGAAGGAATGTTGAATGTTATACATGTGGAAGATTTGGGAATATTTCTAACCAATGCAGATCAAGAAGAAATCAATGGAATGATTGGTCTAGACAAGGAAGTACTATGTACTACAATCGCAACAAATATGGTGACACTGCAAGATTTTGTAGAAACGAAAATGTATATAGAAGAGGTTCGGTATACAAAGGCAAAAATATACAAAAAGATGACAAAGGTAAAGGAAAAGTGACTGTAGATGAAATAAGAGATCAAATGAAGAAGACATGGGAAAGGAAGAACAATTCTGATGCTGGAAATGGTTCAACACCAGAATCTACTTCCGATAATTCTTCTAGAAATTGATTTCAGGCCATTGGCCTAGGGGGAGTTGTTCAAGAAAATATTTCTTCCCTTATTCGTAGCTAGCACCGGAATGCGAAGGATGGTCAAAAATATGTATCAATGATCTACAAAGGATTTGGAAATTTTTTGTAAAAGAATTCAAAGAATCATAGGTCCATAGAATAATTTTTCTCTCGCTATCTGAGAAAATAGAGTATCTGAAAAACCTAGGGCAAAAACATTTATTGCAAGTGCGCGAACTATAAAAGACAAGTTGGAACCCTCATTTGTCACTTTTCATCAAAGAAGAGAAGGAGGATAGCACTCAGTAGGAATTTTGAAGTAGTAAAGTTGATTTGACGACAAATCTCAGAACACATCAGGTATTTCAGTTGTTTTCATATTTTCCATATAATTCGATGTGCGGTTGATAAATGTAAAATACGAAAGGAAGAATGGAAAAAATCAAAGGGTCAATCATTTTAGATGAATACAATAGTGAAAATATAAGGCCCACAAGAAATTTGTTGTTACGCAATGAATTGAAGCAATTGAAAGAAGAAAAACAAAAGATATTTGATATTTGGTATGAGTTTCCCTACTTCAAGAATGCAAAAATTGTTACATTCATTCTGAACATATTGAACGACATCTTGATTCTAGAAAAACCCTACATCATTTTGAAGTAAGTAATTGAAAAATTGACTACATTATGTAAATTTGGGGACGTACCAAGAAAGAAATCTATCTAGAACTTGTAAAGAAGTTGAAACCCTAACCAAAATAATTGGAGATCAAAGGGAATTGATAATTGCAACAATCAAGAACCCTGTGACAAAGTACATTTCACATGGAATTTCATATAAAGTGTTTTTCATAAATAGAGAAGGAGAAACCTCGACTTGTGTAGTTTGCATCTCTCACAAGATGTTAATGGAAGATCAGGATTTTGACCTATGCGGACTGCTAAAGGATCAATTGATGGAGAATGTGTAATTAACAAAAGAGCCAGATTACCCTTTCAGGTTTGGTACTTCGGTCATATGTTTAGTAATGTATTTCTTGAATTGTTTGCCAATGATCAACAATGTGGTCTAGAAAGTATATGAACTAGTATGCAACCAAATATACTCATACTCTAAGAGCTTAACTACTTGGGATCAAGAATTTTGAAATTTCTTTAAGAATTTTCTTGGAAAGTGTGGCTCAGTCAGTATTTCTCTTTCGATATGAGAAATTGAAGTTGGTTCCTCTTCTGGTGGCATGGAGAAAAAGAAGAAAAGAGAAAAGAAACTATTGAATATAGCCCTATAAAATGCAAGATTCCTAGAATTGAAGGAAAAGGAAAGGAACAAGAAATGGTGGATATTCCAGATGAAGAATCTGATGAAGCAATTGAGGATCCACAAGGAAATCAACAAGAATTAGCTAAATCAGAACCAGAAAAGGAAATGCCAGAAGCAAGTGAGGATGAAGATGACCTGACAAAGGAGAAGCTTCAACAAATTATTCATAAGGAAGGTGGAATGCAAAAAAATTCCCAATTTTTGTCTATCGGACCCTCATATGATCTAGATATGATCCTTAGTGTTCTAAGTGCTCATATTCTGTGAAATTTAGATCAACCTAGAGAGTTTGTAGAACATCTTACCTAAAGAAATGATTGAATTATTAAAAGAAACAAGTAACTCTTTGTATCAAGACAAAGAATAAGGTGAAGTTATCTCACATTTGAATGGGCGGTTCAGGCTATAACCTACCAAATTGAAAAAGAGAATGAATGAGTTGAGGCCATGCATAAGTGAAGCTAATAACATCTTCAAATATTGCATGTGTTGGCCTCATGTAGTTGGAGAATACAAAGAGAAATTGGAGAAGATTGAAACAATGTTGAATGAGATTGGAAAAATATTTGATATGTCTTAGGATTAGGATGGCACAACCAAGAAAACAATTTGAGAGCTACAGCCTGAACACACAAAATTTCAATTCACTAAGAACACTCTTGTGGACACTTTTTGGAAAGTGAAGGACCTAACCGAATGTAGAATAGAACAAAAGGTTGAGATACTGAGAAAATGTGAAAATCTAGAAGAGGCAATTACAATTCCATAATCCCTCACTGAGATTTTCAACAAGATATCCAAGAATAACAACATGATTATAATCATTGGGATCACAATAGATTCCTGAAAGAAATTCCTTCAGGAGATAAATGAAAATCACAAGATAGTTTTCTAACTCAAGCAACAATTGGTACTTTTCAAATTTTTGAATAATTTTTGAAGTTTTTGGGTGATTGAATACATATTCTTACATATGGCTTCCATGCTTTTTCATTGATGTCAAAGGGGGAGATAATGCAGTGAAAAATTCCTCATCAATCTTACGCGGACCTATGTTTTTAAATTTTTGAAGCGTAGGGGAGAGAGAGCAATGAATTTTGGTAGCATACTCATAAGGATTCTGACACTTAATAATTTTTCACCAAGTGTTTCCATCAATGCCAAAGGGGGAGATTTTTTGCATATGGCTTTTGGTGTTGTCAGTGATGGCAACCTAAGTCATTCATTTTGTCCACAGTCTAGTTTTGGTTTATACCAATAGAACAAAATGAAGAATAGGGCATCTAGTTAAAAGCAAAAGATATCGATCAAAATACCTCACTGGACTATTATTTTGAGTTGTGGATCTCAAAGAAAGGTTTGTTGATATTTGTAATACCTTACTCAAGGAGTATCTCGATGCGCATTCACTAGTGTGTGATCTATGAGATACGGTTCACTAATCTTTTGGTTATCTATGCTAGAAGGACAACTTGGCGAAATTAGTCGTTGTACATATTTAAGAATTAATTGATTAAATTTTTTTTGTTTGAAACATGTTTATTTGGGTCCCTACTATGTTATAGCTAAATATGGATGCTACACATAAATATTTAATTAAGGATCTAGTTGGCAGTTAAAAAGAACTTTATGTTTTATGAAACTGACATATGAATGACCAAATCCTTCATAGAGGATATATATATGAGATCATTTTTATCATTTTGATATAGTGAATATGTGTGATGTGAAGTATATTAGTGTGTGGTGTGAAATTCAGAAGGGTAATAGTGTGAATTTATCTATACATGAATTTATGGTGCGAAGAGAAGAAAAGTGGAGAGAAAAGCGAAGTGCAGACTCAGACAAAGGATCCATAATATAATCTATGAGCCTAATTGAAACTATAACCTGACATAAGTAGATGCTTCTAATTCAGTTTAACCTTTATATGGTTTTAATCTTAACTTTTGTAAGGTAGTGAGCCTTCCCTTTTGAGCAGTGAGCTCTAGGCAGTGTGCCTGAATGCAAGTGAATTCTCTTTTGTAAAACTTTTATTTGAGTACTCAAATTGTGAGTTAACCTCCACTGTCTTTTTTCCCCTAATAGGGTTTCCATGGAAAAATCCTTGTGTTATGGTGTTTTGGATGATTACTTTATGTTTTTGCATATTTCCTTTGGTTTAATGCTGAAATGGTTTTAATATCAAATTAATAAAGTTAAGATTTTCATAACACTGATTCACCCCCCCTCTTAGTGTTCCCTCTAGTCCAACATAGTCATGTTTGGAGATGATTTTGGTGGTAATATTGTTGGTAAAGGAACAATTAGCTTTTATTGAAAACATAACACTGATGATGTCTATTATGTAAATGGTTTAAGGCATAATCTCTTAAGTGTTGGAAAAATGTGTAGTAGAGGTTTTAAGCTTTTGTTTTGAGATAACACTTGTGAGATCATAAAAGGATATAGAATTATGGTTGGAGCTAGAAGAAGAGCGGATGGATACATCTATCAAGTCAAAGGTGGTCATGGTCAATGTTTTGTTTCCAGGATTAGTGAAATTTGGCTCTAGCACTAGAGGATGGGAGATGTAAATTTTGATAATCTCATTAGGACCAGTTCTAGAGAAGTTGTGAGAGATCTTCCTAGAATCATAGAGCCTTCAAATTTAATCTACAGAATTTGATAGATGGGAAAAAAAACAAGCAATTGTTTTTAAAAAAAGGATCAATCATCTGCCAGAATGCTAGAATTAATCCATAAAATTTTTTGTGGTCCTACAAGAAAAGGAATCCTGAATGTTGATAAGTACTTTATGTTTTTAATTGATGATCACTCTAGGATGACATGGGTTACATTTCTTAGATAAAATTTGCAAGCTCTTGATAGATTCAAGGTGTTTAAGGAAAGAGTAGAAAATCAGGTAAACCTGAGAATAAAATGTGTGAGATATGATAGAGTTGGAGAGTTTACATCTAGTCAGTTCAATGCATTCTGTGAAGAGCATGGTAAAAAAAACACTCTTCTACTCCTAGAACCCCACAATAGAATGGATTTGTAGAAAGAAAGAATTGAGTTATGCAAGAGACTGCTAGAACTATGATGAAATAATCAAATGTTCCTGATGTGTATTGGAGAGAATCCATTCACACTATTGTTTACATTCTTAACAAATTTCAAATAAGAGGTAACAACACTAACACCCCTTATGAGTTATGGGTTGGTAAGAATCCTATTGTGAAATAATTTAAGGTATTTGGAAGTAGATGTTATATTAGAAGAGATGAAGAAAATATTGGAAAATTTGATGGTAGATGTGATGAAGGAATTTTCCTTCGATATTCAGATAACAATAAGGCTTACAAATGTTTTAATAAAATACTGAGAAAAATAATTGAAAGTACTAATATGAAGGTTGATGAAGCTATGTACAGACTGATGGAAATAAATGAAGTTGAACTTGATGAACCAATCTATATGAAAATACAAGAAGAGGAAAAAAAAAAGAAGAAAAAAAGTGAAGAAGAAGAAGAAATTTTTGAACTTGCACCTAAGACTCCTAAATATGGTAAAAAAAAACATCTGGAGGAATAGATAATTGGAGACAAAAGCAAAGGAGTGAAGACAAGAAGCAAAGTGGTTGAGGTAAACTTGTGTTTACTTTCTAAAATAGAACCTAAGACTATGAATGAAGCATGTGATGATGAATGTTTGGTTAGAGCAATGGAAGAGGAATTCCAGCAGATAGAGAGGAATGATACATCAGAACTAGTCCCTAGACCTACAAACAAGAATGTAATTGGTTCTAAATGGGTATTCAAAAACAAATTAAATTAATATGGTTAAGTAGTAAGGAATAAAGCAAGACTTGTATGTAAGGGATATTCATAGGTTGAAGGAATAGATTTTGAATAAAATTTTGCACATGTAGCAAGGATGGAATCCATTCAAATGTTCTTGGCATTTTCAGCTCATTAAAACTTCAAAGTACATCAGATGGATGTAAAATCTAGATTTATGAATAGAGAACTAGAAGAAGAAGTATATATGGAGCAACCATAAGTATTTTCACTATCATTTAAAGAAAGCATTATATGAACTGAAGCAAGCTTTTGGAGCTTGGTATGCAAAATTGGATAGATACTTGATAAAGCAAGGATTCAAAAAAGGGTCCACAAACAAAAATCTTTCCTTCAAGGTTGAGAAAGATAGGATTATGATAGTTGTGGTATATGTTGATGACATCTTTTTTGGTGGAAATGAAGGTATGTGTAAAAAGTTTGCTGAAGAGATGCAAAAAGAATTTTAAATGTCTATGATTGGTGAACTGAATTTCTTCCTTGGAATTCAAGTTAATCAAACTAACAAAGGGATATTCAATTCACAATCCAAGTATGTTAAGGAATTTTGAAAGAATTTTGTAATGGATGACTCTAAACCGGTGTGTACCCCTATGGTAATTGGATGGAAGCTAAGTAAGGATGATGAATCTGCTAAATTTGATCAGAGCATGTACTAATCCATGATTGGTGGAATTTTGTATCTTACTACTAATAGACCAGATGTTATGCATGCAATATGTTTAGTTGCAAGATTTCAAGCAGAACCAAAGGAAGCACATGTTAAAGCTATGAAGAGGATACTCAAATATCTTAAAGGAACTCCAAACTATGGACTATGGTATCTAAAGGACAATGATTTCAATTTGAATGCCTACACTAATGTTGATTGGGCTAGATGTGTAGATGACTGGAAGAGTACAAGTGGAGGAGCATTTTTCCTTGGAGGAAGATTAGTTTCATGGTTGATCAAGAAACTAGATTCAATTTCTATATCCATTGTAGACGCTAAATATATTGCAGCAACATATTGTTGTACACAAGTACTTTGGATGAAGAAAATTTTGATGGAAATAGGTGTGGTGAGTGATGAACCTACTTCTATATATTGTGACAATACAAGTGCTATAAATATTTGAAAGAATCCAGTGATGCATTCTAGAACAAAGCATGTATCTATCAAGTATCACTTATTGAAGGAGAAATTATTAAGGAATGATGTTAGACTTGAATATGTACCTACCAAAGAACAAGTTGTAGACATATTCACTAAGGCCCTTGCAAAGGATACTTTTTAGTATCTCAGAGGGAAGTTAGGGGTTTTATCCCCTCCTTCTTTGAACTAAGGGAAAATGGAGGTGCATTAGACTAGTGGATTCATATACTCTTTTCTTATGGACTAATGATTGGCATCTAGTCCTTAGGGGGAGTAGAGAAGTGCATTTTTGCAATAGCTAATGTGGATGTACTCCTTAAGGGGAGTGAACAGAGCTTTATTTGGAAAGAATTTCCTTTTCCATTGATGTAAAAGTGGGAGAGACAATCATGTGAAATTTTTATGCTTGGCACGTTTTCACTTCTGAAAATCATGTAGGATGTGGGAGCGAGAATCATGTGGAAATTTTATGCTTGGTAGGTTGTCACTTCTAAGAATCATGTATGTTTTCTTTGATGGTTTTTCACATCATGTTTTACCGTCAATAGCAAAACGGGAGATTTTTTCAAGTATGGATGTGTTTGGTGGTGTTGTTATTAATGTTGTCATTAATTTCAACACTGTATAGGTTGAGTAAGTTGGATTTTGCCAACTACCTTTGATAAATTTTGAGAAATAATGGAAGTTGTGTTGAAGTGTGTTCTAAGCATGCTCCAGTATTGTGGTCCACATTTTTCCTATGTTGACCAAATGCCTATATAGATTTATAGGTGTGTTCATAAGCTTAAATGGATGGTATATTTTGAGTTTTAGCTTTTTTTTTATGGAGAGTAAAAGTTATGTTCATCTGTGTATGAACCGGTTTGTTAGAGTTATCTAGTTATTGACTAGGAGAATTTTTTTGGCTCCATAGTCTTTTGATATTTGGTTTCAGATCTTACGGATCTAGAAGATTAGTCTTTCTGATTTTTAATGTGTTTTGACAAAATTTCCTATGGTTTGGTGCTCTAGAAGACTTGATCTGGAGTCTCTGTGTTCTTGTTGGTTGTCCTGGTTGAACTGGTGAAGTGTTCTCTACAAATGGTGTTTGTTGAAGTTGTTGCGAATGTATCTTAGTTGTTCTTAGAGATGGTAAAATGACTAGTGAAATGTGATGAGAAATCTGCATGTGTTTATCTTGCTAAATATGCACGTACTTCAAAGATTATTGGTGTTTTCATTAGGTTTGGTTGACCTGGTGTCTACACGTTACATTTGGCTCTTGCATCGACTTGAGGAAGCATGTGCTTGATCCAAGATGTTGTCTGTGGGTCATAATTTAAATATGTATTTGGTCCCCTCACATTCGTATACAACGTGGGAATGTTGAGTAGCCAACTTGGGTGATCCCACAATAGTGGTTTATAATTTTTGGCCAAATTGGACACTGAAATTATTCTTTTTAACTAAATCTTCACATTCAGCCACCTATACCGGCTAAACCATGAGGAATTTGAAGATGACGAAAAATAGAGTCTCATCACATTTTGTCTATAGATTCTAAACAAAAAAAATCCAAATTTTTGGAATTAGATTGCACTTCTTTTTCCATCTCCCACAAACACTAGTATTTTTTCAGAAAACAACATTTTTAAAAAGTGATGCACACCGTATAATGCATAAATTTTTATCCATGAAGGATAAAATTCTAATTCTTTCGAATTTAGATTTGTAACTTGGATATCTAGTTCTTCCACTTGGTTAGCTAGTTTTTTATTGAATATTTTTCTTTAATCAAGTTTTGAATTCAAACCAATTACAATTCCAACATAGCATGACCGTATAATGCGTAATTTTTTTTGTATATATCAAAATTCAATTTTATTTTTTTGTTGGATCAAGGACTTCAATATCTGGTGCACTCATATTTTTGATTTTTTTTTTATAATCTACTATTTTTCCACATGTGCAGAATATACACCTTGATTTTCAATGAAATCCCTATGTTTAATAAAAATAAAAATAAAAATAAATATACCTAATAAAACCAAAAAATATCAAAATTATATTTGTTGGATGGTTCGTTCCAAGGACTACCTAATTCTAGTTGGGTTTGTGAATATTTTTCCATTGTCATTTTCAAACCGAGCATCGAAGAAAAAAAATCTAGTCTTTTTGCGTCGGAGGGTGGGAAGGTGGGAAAAGGGGGGTTCGAGTGAACCTAAGGGGTTTCCTCGAACCCCCAAGGGTTTTCTCTAACCTTGGTTCTCTCAAACTAGGGTTGGAGTGAACCCCCTTTTCAAAATGTGGAAACACCTTGTTTGAGCAAACCCTTTTGGGGTTCATTTGAACCTTGAGTTCGCTCGAACCCCTGAAAATGATTTTTTTTTGCATGGGTGAGTTTTTTGGAAGTTTTTCTTCCTCACTCACATTGTAAACCACTATTTTGGCTTCACCCACCTGGTTTGAATTTGTAAATGAAATTGTATAGCCGACCTTGGAGAATGTTCCTGAGGTTGAAGATGGTATAAATACAAGTTAAGTTGTAGCGAATTTCATATCCATCCATCATTGGATTGGAGAAAGAGAAGAGTGTGCAAAAAAGTAGAGTGTGGAAGAGAAAATAATGGCAATAGTACTTCCCTATATTCATAATCTTCTAGTCAAGTTGTGAAGTGTGTGGAACTCCTACTGGCGGATATTTATCTATTTCTTTGTTTTTTTTTTGTAGGTAGTGAGCCTCTCTTTTAAACAATGAGTCCTAAGGCAGTGCGACCTTGATCTGGGTAGTAAGCCTTTCTATTTGGCCAATGAGCCCTTTTGGCAGTGAGCCTTTTGTATCTAGTATTGCATTACTACTATACTATGTGTTAATCCTCATCGTGGTTTTCCCTCATTAGGGTTTTCCACGTAAATCTTGTTTCTTTGGTGTTGTGTTTTTGTTATCTGCATTTTAATGTTCATACTTAATAACAAATTGAAGATAAAGTGGAATTGAATAAGTTAGGAAGTAAATAATTTGATACAACTGATTCACCCCCCCTCTTATTTGTCTTGTTTATTTTAACAAAACCCTCACTACTTCAAAATACTTTTTTTTTCCATATAAGTACTATTGTACTCAATAGTGCATGCATCGTGATTATAAAATATGTCATATTTGACACCTCTAACAATTACCATAGCACATCTAACCATCTTGAATCTTCAATTAGAAAATACTACCTGCACACCTACATCTATTAGTTTGTTCATAGATAAAAAAAAATCACGCTAAACCAGGGTTATGCAACACACCATTAATCCTTTTTATTCTACCATTAAGAAACTTGATGTTACCTTTACCATATCCAAGAATGTTTAAATGAGAATCATCACCCAAGTACACCTTACCTCCATCAAATTCTTCATATTCAAAAAACTAGAATCTATTAAAGGTCATATGGAAAGATGCAACCGAGTTAATTAACCATGCATCATTATGTGCACAAGATCAAAAACAACATTGAATGCATTACCATATTCCTTTTCAAAATCATAATCAAAACCAAATTTCTTCCTTTTCTTCTTATTTTATTCTTTACAATCCTTATGAACATACTCAAGCTTATCGTATTTCCAACAAATAATTGTTGACACAAGATTTTCGCAGGTAGCAGCAGTCTCATGGGAAACTTAGCTATTAGGGGACATTATGCGCATAGCTAAGTGACCTATGGATTTTATCGAAGCCAGCTCTTCATTTTTGTAGGGGTAGGTAAAATGTTAAGAAGATAACTGAGAAATTAAATCTAACCTAAAGGCGATGCGCCAGATCTTAAACCATATTACCTTAGCATAGTGCTAGATGCAAAGGCTCGAACCACCGAATTTTGTTTATTTAGGTAAATTTTTTCAAAAGAACTTTAAAAACATAAGAACACCTCCTAATTACATAGCATAATTAAGTACAACTTCGGCCAAAATAGAGGAGTTGAAAAATATGATCTGTATCTATTAAGCTATAAAATATTACAAAAGCTAAAGAACAGGCATTCATATATTATAGGAAAGTAACAACACAATTTAACAGTCTTATCAAATGCATGAAAAATAGAAAGGCCGAATTCATTGGCACAGTTTGCAAACTTCAATTTTAATAAATTATTACATAGGCTATTCCCAGTGCTCAAGAATATTTTCTATCTATCTAATCAACAACCTAATAAAATATAAGCAAGGTAGCCTATATAGGCTAGCCCACCGCTTGACAACCACGAAGAAAGATGCCTTGATCAAGCATCGATGCCCCAGATCCTCTCGAGCTGGCACCGAACAAAATGAATGCTCAAAAATGTGCCACCACAAACACCTCAGATAAAAGAAGGACATGCAACAGAAGAAACAAACATGCAGCCTCGAAGAAGAAAATACGACGACAAGCGAGAAAAAATAGCATAGCAACAACTCCAAGAAAACCGGTGCACAAGAAGATACCATCCATCAAGCAGATGGAGCCCGGTAGAAAGAATAAGGGATGCCCAGAAAAAATATATGAGAGGAAGCCACATGGGCGATACTGAGTGATAGTAACTGCATAGTTGGACCAATTCAGAAAATGGCCAGAGAAAGCCATGCGTCGTATAGACGGAGCTCAACAAAAGCGAAGCGATACAGAACAACAAAAAGATTTGAGATGAAGCCACGTGGAAAACACCGAAGGTTGCTAGCGATAAAAGATAAGGAACAAGCGCAAAAGAAAAATAATAACCACGAAGGTCAGCGGTTTTTTGTGAAAGAGTTTGGTGACTCATAGGGACATTTTGCTTGCGAAATGAAGAACCCCAAAAACCTTTGTTCAACATCCCATTATCGCTCACAACCTTGAGAGGGCAGCTTGCAGACGGGACTAGACCTCATTTGATGGTGCAGAGAGGGCTCACAGATGTTCGTGCACCAATTTGAGATTGATGATCACCTTAAAAGGAAATCCACCAAATATCTCCACCTCCAACTCAAGCTGAAAAAGGAGTTGTGCCAACTAATGCACTATACCTTCAATATTCTCGACGGTCAAGGACTGATCAAAAGATTGGAAAATAGAAAGGTCCTACTTCTCTTCGATATTTATAATTATATGTTCGACACCTCCTACCACCTGATCAACAATGAAGGGTGAAGGGAGGCCTCACTGAGTTAAGGAGAAATTTTTTTCTCACATGTTGTTGGTCACCTGGTTCAATCTGGCTCTGCATTCAGCCACCTGCTAGATGGCCTCATGCATGTAAATGAGAATGTTCATGCGCATAGCCACCACTATCCGGTCTGCAATGCTTATGTTTCCCAGGGCCTCATCAGAATCCGTATATAGCTTGCCTAATAGAAGTCTGGCCTCCAAAACTTTGTCGGTAGTCATCTACTGAACTTGCTAGATTGTTTCACTAACAATTCCACATAGGTCATTTTCTTGCACCATAAACCTTAGGGTGGTCTGCAAAGTAAGGTATAATGCCTTGAACTTATCGCAGTAGGATGCATATAACTTCTTGTAAATTTCCAATGAGCTCACCTATTCTATAGGAGGTTGGGCTCTCAAAACATCTAATTCTATAGCCCAACTATTTAGGTCTGCCCTTAGGTTTGATAAACTCCCATCCTTTGCAGACACCTGGATTTTTAGAGTTGATGTATCTTTCTCCCTTTCTTCTAAGGCCAATTCGGCCTGATTTCTCTTCTTAATTTCTGACTCCAAAATGGCATTCATTTTGTTTACCTCATCATTTGTGCTCGGTCAAAGCTGCTTCATACCGTCACTTAGTTGTGTGAATTCAGCACAAAGCCTTTCTTCATTCGCTCGGCTCCGCACAACTTCATTCTCTAGGGCCAAAACAATCTCCATGCTCATAACTTGAAGCTCTGTGATCTTGTTTTCAAAAGAACTCCTCTCCTTTTGCAAGTGATTTATCTCATTTACCTGGGCCTTAAACTTGTTTTTCCAGAATATCAGCCTTGCTATTTAGCTCTGATATTTGTTCCTCATTTTTCCTTGCTTGGTGATTGAGCTTGAGGTAATTGGTGGTAACCACCCTCTAAGTCTCCTCCATCAGCTCAACCTTATCCCGAGGACAAGCTTGATGTAAATCCAGTCCAATGGCATTGACAGAGTATTCACTTGGCAACATCTCCCTGACTGGTTTGATCACATTGGGGGTGACCTTTGCAAATATCAGTGAATTCTCGCTTTCGTGGAATACTATTTGCAAAAGAGGCTTTGCCTGCCTGCCTGCATTTTTTTCTCTTCTCTTTTGAATTTGGCTTGCATAGGCACTTTTATTTGCATCCACTTGCGAAAAATATTCCTGGAAAGAAATACTCAATCCACTAGAAAGAGGAAACTCTTGGGGGACTGCTATAAGGAAAGATAGCATACTTAGTGCATCAATGGTTTTGCTAGGCCTTGTAATAATGGTTAGGGAGAATGGTGGAATGAATTGACTGCTCGGAGAGGATGATAATGCTATATAAGGAAAGGTCGAGAAAGCACCAACTAAAGTGCTATCCTCGAGGATAAAAATTATTGGCTCATTAGGTCAAGATCCATGACAAATTGCGTCCCAGGGGCGAAATGAAAGGCAAAGGATGAAAATGGAAAACTAGGAGGGAAATGACTGGACTTCCTGAGATGATCAGCAATATAAAAAGCTGGTGGAGATGACGAAGCTAGGGCAAATGAAAAATTCGAGGCAGACGAAGAGGAAACCAGAGACATAGTAAAGAGGGGAGAGGGAGGAAATAACACCTGAGGCTCTTGAAGACTCACAGCCGATGCCACTGCTTCTACATGTTGTGATTCCATTCCTCTAGAGGACTCTCTCATTTGCTGTCTTTTCTTCTCTAAGGAATCCTCAAAGTTCACAATAACCTTTCGTCCATGACCAAAGATTCTTTGCCTCTTCCTGCCCAATCTAGAGGGGCTAGAAGGCTCTAACATTTGTGTATTTGAAGAGCCCTCCTGGTGTGTAGGATGTCTACCAACATCTTCCTCATGTGTTGGCTCTTTTTCAGCAGTAGGGAGAATTCTGAGTTACCTCCTCATCGGGCTCCATCGCAGCTCCTCTCTTTTCATAGTAATGCTCTGAAACCAAAGTGTTTGGAGAGTTCTCGCTGTCTGGGTGCTCGTGAACCTAGATGTCATCAAATTTTTCATCTAAGTCGACCTCTCAAAAAAGGCTACCCAGGGCTTTTATCTCCTACCTGTATATCAGAAGTCCCTAATTCTTTCGGGCTTCCATCTAAGTTTATTCAACTGGGTGCACAGGTACGAACTCATCTTTTGGTTTTTATTGGGCTTTCCCACAACGTGGTAAAAGTTTAACCACGGTGGTTGATTTTGAGTAGTAGGAAAATATTCAAACCCTACATAATGGTTCATATTTCCCTCCTCGACATTTCTTTGAGGATCCTAGAATGGTCGGGGGTCATGTGGAATTTTTATGCTAATCTCTAATAGATTGTTTCCCGGGTTGTATTGCCATATGTCATCGATAGTCACCAGTCCAAGACTACCCAACTTAGAGTACAAGACCTCAAAGATATTAATATTTGAGTTCTTCTTCTTCACCAGCGAGACTAAGCCAAACATCATAGGAAACACCAAATAGGAAGTCAAATTTCTTCCTTCCCAACAATCATTCTCAATATTGCTCAGCTACTGCAACACCTCCAAGGCCAACACTCTGTTGAAAAGAAAACGTGGAAGCCAGAAATGCTTTTGAATGAATCCTTGCATACATAGCATGGTGAAGTCTGTGCCAAAGAACCAATCGCAAGGCAGAAAGAGGCCTCCCAACCATGATTTTTTTCCTAGTATTATACGCACTTACATACCACTTCTAGATCCATCCAAAGCCCACAAGGTCAGAGATAGGAACGAATCCAAAAAAGTGTAATAATTGAAAGTCTTCGACAGGATGGGAGTCCATGTCGACACTGGCTTCCGAGCACCACTTTCATTGAAAACGGACAAGACCATGAACTAGTGGAAATAGTCAGGATTTTGATGCAAAATTAAATAGGCCAAGAAGAAAGAATACCTGAATCTAGAGCCAACTTCAAAATACCACAGTTTCTCGATCACTTCATCCACAATGACCCTTACAAAGTCCATAAGCGGAGGTTGGTTGTTCTTCCTCAGCATGTAGCTAAGACTTATTTGGAGTTGAAAAACTACCTTTTCCAAATCCAGCCTAGAAACCAAGGCCAACATAGAAGTGACGGAAGGAGACCCCGACTTCAAGACACCCAAAGAAATTGGGAATTTGGGAGCTGTTTCAGGATCAATCAAGTGAGCAATCTCAGCGGAATAAAACTGCGGCACCATCCACAAAGTTCTCCAACATTCTTGCATCCTTTTTATGTCAAAAGATTCAACATTGTTGGTTAGAGGTAACGGGATCCATAACATGTCCTACAGAGCATGAGGGTCGATGACCACCCTCAAATTAGGGCCACTTATAACTCTGATCTGAAGATCGAAGTTTGTTGCACATGTAGTGACCAGTTCCGGGCAATGACGCACCAACAAAACCATGTATTGGGGAAGCTCATAGTCCCGTAGACATTTATTGAATGGGTCTGAAATTTTCTTCATTTTATCGCATGCAGGCTCCCTTAGGCTCTTGGGATTGTGAGATAATTAAGGATCCAGGACATTATCCTAATCCTCTAATACCAGGGTTCGATTTCTAGGAGAGACTGAGGCAAGAAGAAATTTTTGGTCTGGTTGAATGGTAAAAGGCTAGGATGGCCTTGCTAGGATGCCTGGGGTAGCATAAGACTCTTGGCCATAAATGTCTACACAGGGCACTGTCAATCATTGGTCATTAATGCTTTGAGGGGTTGAGACCTGTGTTGAACTTCTTGCAATTTCAACCATTTTCTTCAAGTATTCACAAAAGGCTTTCAAAAAAATTACAAATAACTTAGCTTCTGAAAAAACCTTACTCTCTTTGTGAATAACTTAGACCTTTTTACCTTTTAATGAATTCTCACCATAAATGCCCCTTTTGCATGCCTAACCTTCTTTTTCGTTTTCATGAAAAACAGCTTAGCAAGTGTATGCTCCAGCCTTTAATATTTAGTTGCCCAATGCATCTCCGACCTTTTCGAGCGTGCGAAAAGATTGCCAACCTACCAGGATACTCCAAGAATTTAAGAGACATGACATTCACATGAGGTGGCACCAACTTTTCCTAGGAGAATGTATCATGACAGCCCTGCCATATCCTTCACAAATTCTTTGGAATTTATTGATCTCCTCATTGTACTTGGGCACAACATCCAATGACTTTACCAAAATATTTTCCTTGATCTTCTCAGGATGGCAGCTCCTCATGCAGACACCTAGCTTAATCTCTTTAATTCAACAACTTGAATGAAGTGAGTTGTAGTTATACCTAATCATTCACATCAACTCACATGTTGTAGCACTAATTATCAAGGCCTGATAGCTCTATTTTCTTTTGATGTAATTATAGCTTGCCTCGTTGGGTGAACCCCGACTTCAATCTATAAATAGCCCCCTATCAGCTTTGTTAATCATAGTTAGACTCCACATTCCACCATAGTAGGCCCTAGTTAATTTAGCAATCTCTTAAGTTAGAGTAGTAAGCAATAATGGAGACACTGATTAGGTTGGTTTGCAAGAAGACCTAGGTTGTATTTTTAGGAAAAATTAGGTGTAAGCATTTGAAATGCATGATAGGCCTCAAGAACTTGTTGTATGTGAAAGTGATCAAATGGGTCCTCGGTCAAGACTATGTGGAATACAAGAATCAGTATAAGGTGAAAACTAGCATCTATTCTCACTTTGTCACCTTACTTCTAGACATTGGCATTTCTAAGCACAAAATCTGGAAGTTGACCAAGCGAGTGTTCCCTCAGTGCTACCTCAGAGGACTGGAGCAAGTGGTAGGGGCTGCCATCTTTAATCATGGGGTCCCCTCAGTTCGCAACCTGCATTGGCTGCTACTGCATGGAGGACCCATGCCAACCAGGCCCTTCATGTTCATCTTTGATTTGGATACCCATGAAGAGCATCGTACCAAGGTCTATGTCGACTTCTTTTTCCTCATGTGGATAATATTAGAGTAAAGGTTTTAACTTAATTGTGTTAATTAAGTTACCTTTATTCCCTTCTTTAGATTTCACTTTAGTTTACATAAAGTGACATTTAATAATTATATTAATTATTAAATGTTCTCCTTTTAGGGTTTCTTGATCTCCTTTTATAAGGATTGATCTCATTGTATTATCACATCAATTCATTCTATCATTCTCTCTAATATATACATTTTCAGTTTTACGAGAACCCTTGCTTGTTTGTCTCCATCTCTTCTTTTGTGATAGGTGATCTTTGGGGTTTGTGAAGTTGTATTTTCTCAACTTCTACATGGTATCAGAGCTCTGAACCTACTACTTCTTGTTCTTGTTTTGAATATTTTTGGAGCTTCAAGGGTTTGGGGTTTGCTTTTTTTATCCAGGGAATACCTGTAATTTCAAAGTATTTTGAGCTCAAATGGACCTTGTCATTACGTCCGCAACGATCCAAAACCCCTAAATCGACTGTTCATTCGTCCATTTTGGACAAAGTTGAATTTTGGGGCAATTTTTTTTTTCTTAGTACGGTCGTACGACCATCATCTGCACGCAAATCAGAAAAACCCCTGGTAAAATTTATTATTATTATTTCTGCATTTTTCGTCAAATTTTTTTTGATAAAAAATCCAGTTTGTAAGTTTTTTGATTTTTATTAAAAAAATAAAATATAAAAATATAAAAAAACGCAAAGCCTTTTTACGGCTTGCTTAGGCCGAGACCCTATGCAGGCCGGTAGTGTACCTGCACAGACCCTACATAGTGTACCCTATGTAGACCTGCCGCAGCTGCACAGGGGTATGGTGGGGGTGGGCCACGTGCCTCCCCCAGCTCCAATATTTATTTTAAAAAAAAATTATCAAAAGTTTTATTTTTTGTAATGTTTTTTTTATTGTTTTTAAAAAAAATAAAAAATTCATAAAATAAATCCTATTATGCTTTTGTGGTGATAGCCATTTGGCCATCAAATTGAAGCCTGCATTTTTGCTACGATAGTCGTATGACCGTCAAATTTAATCCAACACTAGCTTTTTTCATCTTTGGAGCTGTTTTCTTCCAGAGGCCGTAACGTGGGCATACAATATCATTTTTTTGGAAAACGAGATATCGTTGGAAAGTTGGTTTTCTCATCTTTCTAGTTGTGTGGGTTTCATCACTTATTTTTTCTATCAGTACATTCTACAACCAGTTGAATTCAATGGAGCTGATTTCTATCCCGAGCTCATAACTTTTGATCTATTTCTCCATTTTTTGCGATCTTAGCGACGTTGGAACCATATTTCAAAGCTCTTCAATTCCATCCATGCAATTTTTCCATATTTCACTCCAGGTATATTTTTATTCAATTTTTTGTGTTTTCACACTCTAGTGAATTACTTGGACATATTTGTTCTTAGGAACTTCTTGTTTGCATGGGATGCTTTGTTTTTGGTTGTTCTTCATGTATTTCTAGCATTTTTGTCCTTTGTAGGAATTTTGAGCATCGTTTGTAAGCTATCTTTTATGTAAATGCATTGAGATAAAGTGCCACAATATTGTACATGCATTTTTGAGGATTTTACACATAAGGTTGTGCCATATTTTGTACTCACACTGTTATTATAAAGTGCCATTGGGGGTTGTGTAGTTTTCCTTCGTTTTCCATCACACCTTTGTCTGGTGAGTGTCCCTCCATGACAATAGTGGATCCTATGATTCCAGCCTCATACATATGTGCTTTGTTTTGCACACCACTTTTTAAGTTGCAAGTGCTTTCTTGTGCACTTTCAGATGTTGTATCTTCTCCTTCATGCACTACAAGGTGTTACAAACTATTTCAGTGGATTTGTCAGGCTTTCCCAATTCAGCATTATGGGGGGGTATTATACTATTCATGCTAATTCTTCCTTGGTTTCACCTTGGAAGGAATCTTCCATTCTTAGTTGATCAGTGTTTCAGAATATTGGTACTTGTGCCATTTGTATCTTCGTTCTAGGTGTTTACTTTTGTTTTCCATCTGATTCAAGTAGTGTCATTTGGGGCACTCATGCAGATTGTTTCCTTCTCAATTCTGATCATCCTATCTTCAATGGAGGTTCTTTAGCACCATAGCAGTCATCTTTTGACAGTTGTTTGCAGCTTCTTCTACTTCAGTGATGTTCTTCTTGGCTTTCTGCATCTCTTTTTGGAGTAGAGTTTTTCCCATGTGATTTTCTCTATTTCTCCTCTTTCAGAGATTTGGTTGTATTTGGGTACCTTATATGGCCTAGTTGTTGGGACCCATGTTTGCCTTCCTGCATTGTAGTTACCTTTGCTTTCTTGCATTTGTTTGTAGCTGCACTTTTTCTCATCTTAAGGGGGGGCGTTAGAGTAAAGGTTTTAACTTAATTATGTTAATTAAGTTACCTGTATTCCCTTCTTAATATTTCACTTTAGTTTGCATAAAGTGACATTTAATAATTATATTAATTATTAAATGTTCTCCTTTTAGGTTTACACTTTAGGGTTTCTCGATCTCCTTTTATAAGGATTGATCTCATTCTATTATCACATCAATTCATTCTCTCATTCTCTTTGATATATACATTTTCATTTTTCAGAGAAGCCTTGCTTGTTTGTCTCCATCTCATTTTTTGTGACAGGTTATTTGCATGCAGGTGATATTCGGGGTTTGTGAAGTTGTATTTTCTCAACTTCTATAGGTAAACTACATTGAACCATTCTTGAACCTCCAGTGATACAAGGAATTCAAAAGAATGGTGTTCCCTCATCTTGCATTGCTGGTTGCTACAATTGCTGGTCTATCCAATACTTGAGAATTTGAGAACAAAGATAGTCCCCAATTTTTCCCTTTTTCTTTTTCCATCCTCCGCTCCTTAGCGGATATATGTATATATTTTGATACAAGGCCACTGGCCTCTATCGTATGTAATGTGAATGTTTTGACCATAATATAATACTTATTTTTTCATATCCTGGCTCATTTACAATGTATTTCTATTTTTTGCAATTCTATTGTTGTTTCAAAAAGCACTAAGAAAACCCAAAACTTAAAATAGGAAAAATAGTTACATATTTATAATTTACAAGCTCACTCCATAAGTGAGACTAATTAAATTTATTAAGATGTATCCCATTAACCGAAATACTCAAAGTGTTACCTTCATTTTCTTCTAACTCAAAAGAATTAAACTATTTGCATTGTACAATCTCAAAAGGCCCTTCCTAGAGACTATCAAACTTTTCGTGCTGGTCGGGTTTTGCCCCATGCTCGTTGAACTTGAGCACCAAGTCCCTGCATTTTAGCTCTTGGTCGGATGTCCTTTTATCAAACCACCTTTTTACCACCTGTTGGCGACTATTCATGGCTTTGAGAGCGTGCTCTATTTTCTCCTGTACCTCAAGTAACTCGGAAAACCCTACCTCCATTGCTCCATTCTATTCAATCTCCAGAGATTTGAGCAGCTGGAGAGCTGGGATTTCCATGGCAATACACAACAATGCCTCCTTTCTATACACCATCTCGTAAGGAGATGTCTTTAATATTTTCTTGGGTGTGATACGATTTGCCCATAGTGTTTTTTGGAGGTTCTTATGCCATTCTTTCTTGTGTTTTGAGCCTATCCTCTTGATTAAACTAATGAGTTTTTATTTGTAGACTCTGTGAGGCCATTCCCCTGAGGATAATAGTTAAAAGAGGTTTTCAAGAAAACCCCATATTTCAATACAAATTGGCTCATCTTCGAGCCGAGGAAAGCATTGGCATTTTCAGAAATGATTGTTTTTGGTAGGCCAAATTTGGCTACCAACTCCTCCAGGAAGTTAACAATCTCTACTTCCATTGCATTCTTCAATAGCACTGCTTCTGCCCATCAAGTGAAGTAGTCGGTTGCTGTCAATATCCACTTGTGTCCAGCTGAAGAGAAAGGGTTAATCATCTTAATGAAATCTAGACCACATTGAGCAAAGAGTTCCTCTACTACTATAGGCGTTAATGGCATAGCAAAATTATTTCTCTTTCCAACATAAAATTGACATTCATTGCAAAACTTTATTAATGAAAATGCAACATTGAAAAGTGTTGGCCAAAAATAGCCAACACATCTAATTTCAATTGCTATAGTTCTTGCAGAAAAATGTCCTCGAGCTGGGCCATTGTAGTATTGATCTAATATTCTCTTGGCCTCTTCTTTATTTAAACACCTTAACAGGATGCCATTAAAATTTCTTTTGAAATGTACACCTTCCAAGAGAACATAATTGCTATTTTGCTAACAATAGAAATGCCTCTTAAAAGAAGGGAGATTGGTCAGATACCATCTTGTTTGCATGAATTTTATCTGATCTTCCAGCCAATCGCCCTCAAAGATTTCTTTGTTCAGTAACATAGGTTTTGAGGCTTCAAGCTCTGATACTGGCTCATTATTTTCAGCGAGGTACTCGTATAGTCCTTTTCCTTTGATAGTCTTGATAGGCCTGCCATCAATATCATACTCTAGGATCTTGGTAATCAAGTTAGCTCTTTTCTCTGTGATTTCTCCTTCCATGATATACTCCCACACCTATAGGATGCAGTACATAAACAATCACCTTATTGTATGATATCAGGTGTTGGAACTTCTTAAGCCCTTTCACAATGGGAAATGCTTGCTTTCCTACAAAATTGTATTTTACCTCATACTCTTTTAAGGTGCATGAGTAGAAAGCAATAGGAGAATCCCTTTTATCCCCATCATCCTTTTGCATAAGCATAGTGGCAATACTGTTATGACCACCAAAAACGTACATGATAAAATATTTTGATAGGTCTAGGTTGACTAATATAGGGGTGGAAGAAATGACCTCCTTTCTAAGCTCAAAAGCCCTTCTAGCCTCCGCCGTTCATTTGAAAGTGGGGTCTTTTTTAAGCATCAAGGTAATTGGCTGAACGATCCCTACAAAATCTATAATGAATTGGCTGATGAAGTTGACGTTACCAAAAAATGATTGCACTCCCTTTCTTTTTACGGGTAACGAAAGCTCCTGGATTGCATCAACTCTTTCAGGATCAATGGAAATGCCCTCCTTTGAGACAACATACCCTAATAGCTTCCCCTGGGTGACTCTGAACACACATTTCTTTAGGTTCAAAGAAATAACTAATTCTTGGCACTTCTGGAAGACAAGCTCTAAATGATCAAAGTTATCATCAACAAATTTGGAAAATACTATCAAGTCATCCAGATAGATATGTATAATCTTATGTATTAAATCTTTAAAGGCAATATCCATGGCTCTCTAAAAGGTGGCTCTTGCATTTGAGAGTCCAAAGGGAATCTTGGCATATGCATATGTTCCCCACTTTGTGGTGATGGTTTTTTAGTGTTGGTCTTCTTTTTTTACCCGAATCTGATTGTAACCCGAAAAGCCATCCAACATTGAAAACATTTCAAAACCAGCTATGGTTTGTAGAATTACCTCCATTGAAGGTAGGGGGTTAATGATCCTTTAAGGACACTCTATTCAAGTCTTGGAAGTCTACACACAGTTGTATGTCTCCATTCTTTTTCCAGACTAGTACCAGGTTTGACACCTGAGTGTTGTGTTTGATTGGAAACACTATTTGGGATGCAATCAATTTATTCAATTCCTATGACATAATAGATTCAATCTTCGGGTTCACAGGCCTCTATCTTTGACAAACCAGCTTCACTCCTTTCGGTAGCTCAATCGTATGCTCAATTATCTCAGGTTCGTATCCCTTAAGATCATCATATGACTAGGCTATTATGCTTGGATATTCCTCCCATAAGTGCCTTAGTCAGTCTTTATTCTTCTGAGATACTTCCTTCTCGACCTTGAGCTTTTTGTCTTCTCTGATATGAAAATTGGTGTAGTCACCTTTGTTAGCTACGAGCTTCCTTTTTTCTCTCATCGCATCATTAGGATCAAAAAGGATTTCCAGAGTGACCAAGCATCTCGGAAGCTTGTTGGATTTCAATTGGATAACTTGATCCCCATAAGCTTTGGCACTCTTTGGTCACAGTTGATTAGCGAATTCCCTAGATGACTAGAGAAATCATGCAATATGAGCATTGCTATAGAACACTTCTTAGTATTGATTGTTGTTTGGAACAACAGGTCCTACAATTACTCTCACCACATGCTTATTTTTTAATAACCCGAAGGCTGGCTCAAACTAAGCCCTGATAGTCGCCATCTGGTCAGCTTCAAAGTTCTTCTCTCTTTGTATAGCCTGAATATTAAATGCCTCAGTTGAAAATAAGATCCCACACTCTATGCTTGTAGGATCACATACAGACCTTCTTTGTAGTAGAAATCCCTTGGATTTGATGGACCACCAACTCCAAATCTCTGAACACACTTACTTGCTTCGCGCCCTTTTTTTTTGGAAGGCTCAAACCATAGACCAGACCTTCATACTCCACTTCATTGTTTGAGCATGTGAACTGGAAGTGATAAGACCTCAAGGTATTTTTTTCAGACGGAGATGTCAAACATATTCCTGCTCTAGCTTTGACTCTGCATCTCGCTCCATCAAAGTGCAAAGTCCATAACTTCGAGGGTGTTTCACCTCCAGACTCTTTAGTGACTCTAGGTATAGGCTACCCTTCCTCATGTATGACATAAGTCCCGAGCCTAGTTGCATGATAATTACCGAAAGGATCCATATCTATATACTCATTTAACAAAGCTTCTTCATTCTCCATCCAGGAGCTAGTAGCTTCTTCTTCTTACAGGAATTCCACATTGAACCTCTCTTCCTGGGTAATTGAAGTATGTGCCACTTCAAAGTTGAGAAAATCCTCATTAGAAACATGTTTCGAATGAAAATTTTCTGACAATAGTTTCATCTTGGCTCCATGTTTGGTCCTCGAGATTAGGTGTGACCAGTCTAGTGCTAGATATCCTATGACATTTGTTGTGAACTCTCAGGACGAACAAATCTAAAATAAAGGAGGAATATCAATTAGTATAGTATCTTGATTTACAATGATACTGGGGTAGGCAAACAATGTCATAGGAAATCCCTTGATTACCCCAATAGTATCAACCTTATTTCTACCAAGCTGCATGACTCCTTCATTAAGAGGCTCATATTTTAAACCCAAAGAATTAGCTACTTGCTTAGGCATGATAGTGGTGCTAACACCAGAGTCGATCATACAATTATTTAATAGCTCATCACCAATGATAAGTGTTAGAAAGAAATGCTTAGGTTTAGGCTTACTCTCTTGTCCGGTTTGGAGCTTTTCTTCCAGTTGATTTGTTAGAACTTTATCTAGGTCCAGCCTGGATATCTTTTCTTTATTGGGCTGACTAGGCAACTTTGCATCTTCCTCTCCTGACAATGCTTTTGTAATAGCACCTTCTGCTCTGAAATATCTAGGACATCCCACAAAGAAGCATTAGCAGAGGACTTCTTTAGCTGTTCAACCACATTGAACTGTGCTCGTGATTGATGAGTCATGGTTGCTTTCTCTTTAGGTGTCACAGTTGGTATAAGCCTCATACCTGGTACGTCTGGTTATTTTGCAACAGTTGAGATGGTCATAGGAGCCTTTGCCTTCGGAGGAGGCGGATTCAGAGAAATGGGAAGAGCCATGTGGGTCTATTGTGGGACTGATGATGGGCCTTCCGATGGACTAGGCATTGGATGAGATGGAGCATTAGTTGGTGGGGATGTGAATTCTCTAGTGAGTCTCCACTTAGAACACGTGTTGTAATCAAATTACACTCGTAGTACTTGAGTCACAAGAAAGTCATTCGAAAAAACTGACTCTTCTCCTTCCATCCATGAAAAGAGCGCTTGGTCTGCAACTATGTCTGACTCTTGCTGAATGGACATCCCCTGCATTTGAGTAATAAGGACTATATTGTCCATTTGCTAAGATGTGTATGATTGGTTGTCGAGATTAGGTGCACCACCTTCACTATGTTGGTCTGCAATCTTCTGTTGCAAATTTCCCTGCTGACAATTTCTCGGCATGTGAGCGTCATTGAAAGGAAAAGACCATAAATTAGCATCTTTGGCTAAGTTATTTTGTCCCACAAAAGGCTCTTTATTTGAACTAGGATGGACAGTTTGCATCTGCAAGGTCATCATAACAACTTGGTTATTTGGTTGCACCTGAGTATTCCTGCAAGATCTATCTTTCCACTGATTTGATTGGTACAAAGCTTTTTCGCCTTGATAATTTTATAGGCTAGCTTCTGATAGCTATATTGCTTCCACTTCATAGTTTTCAATTCATTAGTCATGGTCTGCATTAGTTGTCTTATCTCGTTCATCTTGGCCACCAAGGGATTAGGTACTAGAGCCACAATCAGAGCTGCACTTGGAGTTGTTCCTGGATACACGTACATAGATTGGGGAGGAGTTGCAAGTGTGCTATTCATGGCCTTGCACTCAAGAAACAATGGCATGATGGGTCTCGATGCTAACTTTCCAGTAGCAATCAAGTCATTTTTCGTAGTGACAACCAAGGCATAAGCATCAGGAAGAGTCTCTCTGCCAAGAGCCTGTAGCATCATGGAAATATCAAGATTGATTGACTTCAAGTACAACATGAATGCCAAATCTGAGGGTGGCTGACTACCAACAGGAAATATTTGCCAGGTCGAATGAAACCATGCATTGAAATCAGGCAGAGCTTCATGAGGAGCTCACTTTATGTTTTTGAGTTGATGATATAACGAAGACTTATCGCCAGTGTTTGAAAAACACTCGTAAAATAAGGTTTTAAGCTGGTCCTAAGTAGAAATAGTATTAGCCTCAAGAGTTCTATACGAATTCAATGTCTTTTTCCTTGGAAGGAGGTGACAAGCAATTAGAGAGATAAATTTTTATTTGACACACCATGTACTAGGAATACGTCTGCCACATCTTGCAGGTGTTCCATCGGTGTCTTCGACTCATCCCCAGAATACTTAGGGATAGCTTTTAGAGCGAAAGCAGGGATCGGGGCCCATACTGTAGGAAGCACAGGTGCTACTAAAGGACTGCCAGTATCCCAAGCTACATAGTTTCTAGCGACCATAGGTGTGGGAAAAGGAGGTGACAGTGGAGAAGGAGGAAATGAAGCAGACAAAGGAGGTGAAGGACTACCTTGCTCACCTCTCGAGTGAACAAAAACTAAGGGTGGTATGAGAAGGCTTGGGAATCTTGCAGTTTGCAACCTAGTTATAGGTAGATGGCTCATACACACTTATAAGATCAAGCGAACATGCTAGTTTGTGTCCCACCAGGCATGCTAGAAAAAGAACTGTTGATGCAAGATTTTTATAGGTAGTAGCAGTCTCATGGGAAACTTAGTTGTTGGGGGACATTATGCACATAGCTATGTGACCTCATGATTTTACAGAAGCCAGCTCTTCATTTTTTCGGGGAGGTAAAAGGTTAAAAAGATAACTGAGAAAACAAATCTAAGCTAAAGGTGATGCACCAGATCTCAAACGATATTACCTGAGCATAGTGCTGGATGCAAAGTCTCGAACCACTGAGTGCTATTTATTTAGGTAAGTTTTCTCAAAAGCACTTTAAATACATAAGAACACGTCCTAATTGCATAGCATAATAAAGTACAACTTTGGCCAATACAGAGGAGTTTAAAAACATGATCTATATCTATTAAGCTATAAAAGATTACAAAAGATAAAGAACAGGCATTCATATATTATAGGAAAATAACAACATGGTTTAACAGTCTTATCAAATACATGAAAAGAAGAAAGGACGAATTGATTGGCATAGTCTGCGAACTTCAAGTTTAATAAATTATTACAAAGGCTATTCCTAGTGCTCAGGAAGATTTTCTATCTATCTAATCAACAACCTAATAAAAGAGAAGTGAGGTAAACTATATAGGCTAGCCCACCACCTGACAACCATGGAGAAAGACACCTTGATCAAACATCGATGCCCTAGATCCTCTCAAGCTAGCACCGAATGAAAGGAATGCTTAGAAATGTGCCCACATAACCACCTCAGAGAAAAGAAGACAATGCAATAGAAGAAATGAACACATGGCCTCAAAGAAGAAAATGTGGTAGCAAGCGAGAACAAACGGTGTAGCAACAACTCCCAAAAACCTAACACACAAGAAGATACCATGTGTCAAGAATATGGAGCCTGGCAAAACGAATAAGGGATGTCGAGTGAAAAGATCTGAGAGGAAGCCACATGGGTGATGTCGAGCGATAATAACTGCATGGTGGGTCCAGTTCAGAAAATGGCCAGAGAAAGCCACATGTCGCATAGATGAATCCTAGCAAAAGCAAAGCAATACGAAACAACAAAAGGCTCCGAGATGAAGCCAAGTGGAAAATGCCGAAGGTCGCTAGCAATAAAAAATAAGGTGTGAAGGTTAGTCATTTTTTGTGAAACAATAACCTTTAAATTTCTGAGACTTAGATCTCCCCTTGGACTTGGATTTTTCACCCTTCTTGTTCTTCTTTCCTTTTTCCTTAGGTCTTCCATGAACATTCAGGGCCTTCTTGGTGTTGATGGATACCTTCCTCCTCATTTATGAACAAAGAAAAGAACTCACCACATCTCCAGTCTTTAATATAACAAAAGTAATCCCAATAGACAAACAAGAGAATCTCCTGAAACAAGCAAAGAACAAAGCAGGATATGAAATTTCTCCCCCTCATCCATTTTGACACCAACTAATGCCAACTGAGCCACCAACATATTGAATTCTACTATGTGCTTTATAATTTTTCTACCCTCTTCCATTATAAATAAATATAATTTTTTCCCCAATAAAATATTATTCACTAGATATTTGGATTGATACATCTCACCAATCTTCTTCCATAGTTTCTATGTAGAGGTGTCTTCATGAGAATTTATTAAAACCATGTCTTCCAAGTATGGCTTTACAATCCATAACATCATATTGAGAAGCTTTAGTAGAATCTACAGGCCTTGCAACATTCTCATTAAAAGCATCCCACAAATCTCAATCTATCAACAAATCCTCCATCTTTAGCTTTCACATTTCCAAATTGTTTCCAAAAAATTTATCCGGTTCTATTCTCCTGGATGAACTTGGCATCTGAAAAATTCTTGCAACATGATCACAAAGTGTCTTCTACACAAGTTCCTAGTCAAATCCTAATTAGTTAAAAAAACCCAATAACCCACAAAAGACACCAAAGATTATTAGGTTCTAATACACCTTCTAAGGAAGCTAAGGTATTAGAACAACTTCTTACACTAATCTTGAGAGAAGGATAATGATAAAAGATTGAAAATATTCAATAAGTACAAAAACTTAAATCGAAATAAACATAAATATCATGCATACCACAACACAATGATTTACATGGGGAAAACCATTTCGGGAAAAAAACCCCACACTCCAAAATTTGCCTAATATATTATTAAGAAATCACAAAGATTACAATATACTTTCAGAGCAATCTTCTCATAGGAATATCACCAACCATAGATCTAAAATCAAGACGATCATTATCAAACTCTTATAATACATCACAATATATAGTTTTAATATAATACCATCATAAAACAGGGTTTCCTTCTAGGTCAAGTCAAGCCAATAAAATTTTGATCATCAGATCTGAGACCTAATGATGAATGGTCCAAATTTACAATAATAAATTTTAAATAAATTTTCCTTTTAGGGGAACTACCCCTCGAGCTCTTGTTGGGAAATGTTACACTTAGACCCCCATCCAAGGGGATTATCCCTACGGACCCCTCATGGTGGGATCTCCCCACACAACCCCCAATATCAACAATACCTTATGTATCAATAGTAACTTATGTAATTGCAAGGTTGAAATACATTTATCGATGAAAATCCTCTAGGATCACATGACCAAGGCATTACTAATGCATGGTCTATGCATCATGTGCCATCCTAGACTTCTCATAGGCCACCTGCTCTCCATGGATGGGTAGGTCCATGATGCAGTATAAATCCTTGAGGGTCATTGTCATCTCCCTGATAGGGAGATGCAATGAGGAATGTTTCACATCCCATCACTCCATCAATGCCATGAGAATGTGTGTATGTAATCTAATCTCTAGCTTATTATATGCCCACCAAAGATTGACCTACTGAAGCAATTCATAGTCTCTTGCTCTAATCTCATTGTTGTGGATGCACAAGAATTTTTAAATCGAGTTGTCAACATGCTTGTGGTTCTCAAACCACTCCTGAAAAAGCATAAAATTTTGGAACAACATAATCAAAATCATGAAAATATTCTAATTATACATTGTTATCAAACAGATTATCCTCTTTGAATAATGAATCAAATATGCCCAACAATAAAGACAAATCAATTACTAATTGTTCAAAATATCACTATTGGATTAGTGATCATCCTCTGAATTTCTGAGGTACAACTCCCTCTTATGATCTTCAATGAATTAGAGAAACTTAAAAAAAAACTGAAGTATGCTTTTAACCAGAAAGAAGTAAAGGAAAAAAACATCTGTGCATAAAATTGACACAAATGCGAAAGCGATTTGGAAAAGATATTAAAGAAAATGGCACAAAGACCATTCAATTAAACCTATAAATGATAAGGAGGAGAAATGAAAATGATTCCCAGAAAATGTAATAACAAAATAAGACTCCAAGATCCTGCAATGAACACATCCTTAATCTGATGCAATAGAGAAACACGAATGAAAAATGCAGACTCACAAAGTAAATCAATAATTTAAGGAAAGACAATTGAACACAAAGATTAGAAATGTCTCCTTATTCAAGAACATAAAATAGAGCCCCAAGACTCTATCTCCTTGTACATAGATTGAGTTCAGAAAATAATTCCCTTTCATAGATGAACAGTAAAAATCTGATAACTAAGCAACCCTAGCCTTCATAGAAGTTCTCGTGTCATAGCCAAAATATCCTCTTGTTTCGAACAAGCTCTACAATAAATAGCTTTCTAAAGAAAACTCTTCAGCTACCATAACCATTTCTTGAATTCAATTTTTCTTTTATTATTGAATATAATTTTCAACTCCCTTGAATCAATTGTTATATCATGTTTTCTTATGCAGATTTCTTGACCACATGAATGTTATACTTACACTATGTTAACTTCCCATCATTGAGCTATAATAGAATGTGAATATTTTTTCATTGGGCAACTGAAATCTATTTCATTTTCCTTTTTTCTATCATGTTTTGGAAACACAAGTGTGGTCACAGTAAGGAAATATCATAAACTGATTATAAAAGAAGAACTAGCTTCTATCTAGCTCTAATCATTCAGAATACCTCTTGTAATTCTCCAATTCAACTTCTAACATTCTTTTACTATACTCAAAGCCTTTGAAACGAGATGTAACATCATGCAAAAGAATATCCATCTTTTTAGGATATGTTTCCATGTGCTTCAAGTCACTTACTCAGATACCACTCGATGTTACCTTACTTACATAGGATGGGCCAACTCTTCTCTTTGTGGTTCCAATTAAACACCCTGCAAATTCGGCTTCTCTCAATCCATTGATAGTTTGATGAAAATCAAATAGAAAATGAGCACGATCAGAGACCAACAATCTTCCATTACAA
This sequence comes from Sequoiadendron giganteum, assembly GCA_007115665.2. Taxonomy (NCBI): domain Eukaryota; kingdom Viridiplantae; phylum Streptophyta; class Pinopsida; order Cupressales; family Cupressaceae; genus Sequoiadendron; species Sequoiadendron giganteum. The sequence continues at coordinate 586,298,745 of CM021106.1, read as the reverse complement.
TAAACTCCATTCGAATTGAGTCCATTTATCTCTCTAAATAGTCTAGGAAGATGCACAAAAACCCCATTTCTAACAATGCATAACACTTTCTTATTAAGGATTCCAGAAGGTACAAGATGAAGAGAAAAAAAAATTCCCTCATTGTTGTATATAGTGTGACCTGCATTTGCTCTTCCCAATCTTATTGCAAAACTCCCATTAGTAGTTGTGCATAACATTTATTTTCCTATAGACTTAAAATGATATATTCATTATGTTTGATATATTTCCATCCATATAGAGCCAACTCATAAGGATTCACTTCAATCGATGTAGTGCACAAAATATTCAAGCTCAGGAAAATCGAGTTACCAAAAAAACTTAGAATAATGGGAGTTGCGAACATAGGTCAACCAATACTCTAATAAATTATTTTGGTAAGCTTCACATGTGGCTTGCTTTGTGCATCTACGGCTAAATAAATTGACTCCCTTCACATTATCGGCTCCTATTACATTTCTTCACCCGATACAATCATGTAAAGGAGTTTTTATTTTGGATGACATCGCAACTATCTTCATCTCTTCACTCAAAATGACAATAAAAAATATGGAAATTCCTTTTATAATTGAAATCATATTCTATTAAAATTAGCTTGAAATAATACTAGAAGCCTTTTTGATGGACCTCGTAACCTCCTACCCAAAGAGTATTCACTTTAGTCTCCAAGTTCTAAATAACTAGTGGTACTTCTGATAGTTTGTGTAACTATGCAACATGTCGCCTAAGTTCTCATACCTGAGAAAAATGCTTCCCGAGATCTTTCACAATGACGTTCTCAGAATTGATTCCACATTATGTTCCAAAAGCTAAACTTTTATGCTATCGGCCTTGTTGATAGCTAAAGTGGTAGAAGTTTCACATTTTTGAAATTGTCATATCCAAAATATCTTTCTTAAGCAAATGTCATTAATGGGGCTATTCACTCGGAGCATGCTTAGTGATTCTACTAACTTTCGAGAGTCTGTATTTTTATTGTGTTCGAGTATGTCTTGTTGTTCATGTTCTCCATATTCATGCCATCGACTGTTCAAAAGACTATGACGAGCCTTTCACGGGCCATTGCTCTATTTCTCCTTAAAATCTATGGTAAGGAATCCTAGAAATAAGACAACACAATCTTCTAGTATTGATAGGACATTCTTTTCCCTTTTGATATGAATTACAATAGACCCGTAATTGTCAAGAGTCCCTTCATGCTTTCGGATGCTATCTTTGGAAGTTTCCTTTGATCCAGCGCAATAAGGATTTCAATAATATTAATAGTAGGTGAGGAATTCCTTATCAAATTACCACCTTAGAGCTAAAACCTTTGTAGCTCAAGTAATCCCAAAGCATGTGTTCACCTTTTCTGAATACCTCTAGCTCTGCCCATCAAAAGATAAGGAAGGTCACATGCCTCCTACAACTGTAGCATTACAGTTTGCAGAGACTGATGTTGTGAAGCGGTTGTGATTTTCATCATGAAACCAATTACATGGACATAGTAGAATCCATCAACAAATTATCATTCACTATTTATGTGATGCCATATAAGAGACTTACTAGCTTGCACAAATCCGTTGGATAATTCATAGGCACTAAGAAGATACATTTTTATAGCAGCAAAACGACAATTTGAACAGGGGAATTTTATAAGAATTTAGTGACCAGAACAGGACTAACAGTGGCTTTGTCTGGGGAATTCATTTTATATGGAAATGCAGAGAACTCTAGTATCTGTAGGATAGACTAGTCCTTGTCCATCAGGTAGTAGAGTCAAAGAGCATGAAGGAAACGAGCAATGCCAAAAATGAAACAAAGTAGGAAAGGAAAGAACCTAAACTACCAACACAACCTAAACCCCTACTATGTACATGGTAGGAAGACACTACCTCAGATGGATCCAATCATATTCTCATGAAAATTCATTTATAGATTGGGAGAAGTAGCTGCCTATGTGAAACAATATTGGATGACTGAAAATTGCATGCACAACCAACTACCAAATTGCAATTGCTGCCATAAAAAAGATAAAACAATCATCTCATGAAAATTGTCACAATAAAATTTGATGCTCAATAAGCCATTCTTTATTATATTCCTTGGTATTCAAATGACTCATATCAACATTGTGCTGCACATGCTTACTAGAATCTTCCTATACAACATTTAATTTTATATTTTCCTGCACTTGAATATTCTCTGAAGAAAAATAAACCAGCCCTTGAATCGGACACCCGACATAAAAATAATGAGATAAAGAAACTTCTTGGTTACTACATATGGAAGTAATTGCATCCTTTAAAAGTTTTGGACCCCAATTTGTAGCATGTGCATCAACAAACTCATTAGATTCGATTGTTGATTCATCTATCTCAATCTCTTCTTTACTTTTATCCATCCCATGTATTGACTCAAATGATGGATCTACAAAATTTGAATCTTGTATAATATTCTCTTTAAAATGAGAATATTAGGAAATGGGATGGTTAATTACCTCATTTTTTGGTGCCTTGCCTTCAAGAATTTCATTATCAAACTTAAGCGCTCCATAATCAAGTTACAAACAAGACAAAAAGGAATTTGATGATTTAGTTACCTCTATTTCCGATAACTTGTTGGCATCCTCTTTTTCTAAAAATTGACCTTTTACTTTTATGTCAACCAAATCATTTGATAAATGTATATCAATACTTTCAGATCTGAAAGTTTTGATTTCTAGAGTATAAGGAGGCATCGACAACTATTCATTTTTGTTTGATCCTGGACTATCCATAACAATAGATGAATCTTTAGTATTTGTTGCAGTAAAAGTAGAAGATGTCATACTTACTGATTGTTGACAAGGAGAGTAATCTTCCTCATCATTGGAAGAATCATAATCACCTTCATCCATCTCACAATTAAGATTATAAATTTCAGCATCAAAAGATTTAGTCCTCACATCACTTCACTTTTTTGAAGAAAACTTGGATAAAAAATTGTGAGATTAGAACATTCAGCTATAGGGCGAAAGAGATTTGATGAATCCTTCTTTTAAAACTTTGAAGTTTAATACTTTTAAACCACACAATTTTGTGTAAATTTTTCAACTCTATCTTTCTTCCATACCCTAGATAAAATAAAATCATCTTCAATATTAACAGCTTCTTGTTTTGCAATCTTAAGATCACTTACCTTACTTCACTTCAAGAGGAATCCAACATCAGGATGTGATGCTGCAATAAAATTGATCAGCTGTAACTCCTTATTTGACTAAATATTATGAGGAATTTTTGTTAAACATCTATCAAACCATTCCACAAAATCCCTTATTGACTCATTTTATTTATTTTTAATGCTAAAGAACTGAGATATAAGTGCACACATGTCAAAGTGCTTGATTAAATCTTCCAAGAAACTTCTTCTTCATACTATCCTAGTTAGTAATAAATCCATCTTCTAAAGATTGAAACCAAACCATAGAAACTCCAATGAGAGAATCAACAAGTAGTCTAACAAAAGAAAATTCTTCTCTTACCCCCAAAATTCCACAACCTACGGCGAAAGCTCAAAGATGATCATCTAAAACTTGTGAATCTTCTCCATTAAACTTTGGAAATTGTTTTCTTGAAACTGTAGGCAAGTCTGAATATTGTGGTAGTGCTAGAGATCTGAATTGAGCACACCATGGTTGGGCAGAAACCAATGCCATAATGTAGATTTAGAAAAAGAAAGGCAAGGTCTTTTACCAAAAATAATTTATGGGCAGATCCCAAACAACATAGTTGCCAACCTCCATTTTAAGGGAGGTATTTTCAGATTTACAAGAAAAGGAAAACACTTGAAAACACAAGAACTTTGATTCTTTCCCGAGCGGAGTCACCAAAAATCTATTAGCAAATAGATTGTCCTCTTTGAATAATGACTCAAATATGCCCAACAATGAAGACAAATCAATTACTAACAGCTCTCGAGATCACTATTGGATTAGAGATCATCCTCTGAATTTTAGAGGTACAACTCCCTCTTATGATCTCCAATGAATTAGAGAAACTTAAAAATAAAACTGAAGTATGATTTTAACCAAAAAGAAGTAATGGAAAACAAACATCTACACATAAAAATGACACAAATGTGAGAGCTATTTGGAAAAGAGATTAAAGTAAACAATACAAAGACCATTCACTTAAATCTATAAACAATAAGGAGGAGGAAAGAAAATGATTCCAAGAAAATATATGAACAAAACAAGACTCCAAGATCCTGCAACGAATACATCCTCAATCTGATGCAATAGAGAAACACGAATAAAAATTGAAGACTCGCAAAGGAAATCAATAATTTAAGGAAAGAAAATCGAACACAAAGGTTAAAAATGTCTTCTTATTCAAGAACATAAAATAGATCCCCAAGACTCTATCTCCCTGCACAAAGATTGAGTTTAGAAAATAGTTCCCTTTCTTAGATGAATAGTAAAAATATTATAACTAAGAAATCCCAACCTTCATAGAAGCTCTCATGTCATAGCCAAAAAAATACCCCTATTTCAAACAAGCTCTACAATAAATATTTTTCTAAAGAAAATTCTTCAACTACCATAACCATTTCTTGAATTCAATTTTTCTTTTATTATTGAAAAAACTTTTCAACCTCCTTTAATCAATTACCGATGTAGAAATTTTAACCACATGAATGCTATACTTACACTATATCAACTTCTCATAATTGATCTATAATATAATGTGAAGATTTTTTCGTTGGGCAACTAACATCTATTTCATTTCCCTTCTTTCTATCATTTTTTGGAAACACAAGCGTGGTCATGGCAAGGAAAGACAATAAACTGATTGTAAAAGAAGAATAGGCTTCTATCTTGCTATAGTCATTCAAAATACCTCTTGTAATTATCCATTTCAACTTCCAACATTCTTTTATTGTACTCAAATCCTTTAAAATGAGATGCGACATCATGCAAAATAATATCCAACTTTTCAAGAAATATGTCCATGTGCTTCAAGTCACTTACCTATATACCATTTAGTGGTACCTTACTGACATAGGATTGTTGGAATTTATTATTTGCCCCTAAGCCTCCTATCGTTGCTCCACCTACCTGTTAGGAGTTGTTCTCTCTTTTCTAGTTTTGGGATCTTCATCCTTAAAACTCGTGACTGCTCAAAATTGAATGAGGTAGATGATTTTGAATTTTGCCATTTACTGTGGTAGGTAATTTTGAATTTTAGAGGGAATGTTTGTAAAAGACAAAAGGAATGAAGGAAAGATTTTTCTATCAGTTGGAGAAGTTAGTTTTTTGTAGAAGAAAACTTGCAGCAGCAACAGGGAATGTTCTTAGAACATTTTGCAGAGTATTTGCAGTGAGCAGAAACCACTCACGATCGCTCATGATTGCCAAGAACATCAGATAGTTCCAGTCGATTTTTTTGATAGTGAGCTCTAAACAAATCCTGGTTGAGCAGTTGATAGCTCCCAAAAAACTGTAGTAGGTAGTTGTTTATTTTGTTTGAAGTTTCATGTTTTTATGTATTGTTAATTTCCAATCAACATTTCGAATAGAAGAAGGAAATATTGCATGCCCAGTTTTTTTGGTTTGTCTCCATTGAATTTAATTTTTTTATTCCACATTTGGGTATTTCCAGTTTGGCTAGAAATCAGAGCAACAACTCTCTATGTCTTGTTTGTTTTTGAATTTAAAATCCTGACATGGTATCAAAGCCATATGCCCCAGGGTATGTGCAGGATCATGATGGGCCAAAAAGTGGCAATGTGTAAGTGATATGATGGCCCATGTGGTTGACGACCTTTTTTTTACCCAAAATTGATGAAATGAAAAGGGTTTTTAGAGGATTCTCAGCTTTTGACTAATATAAATTATGCTTTACTTTGAATTTAATAAATAATTATTATTTATTTTCTATTAGAATTACGAATAGAATTCTGATTGATAGGTTGATTGAAAAACATCTATAACTTTCAAACGGTATCACATTTTTTTAATCCGAAACATGCATCACATTCTATGCTTTGCATACTATAGGATTAAAAAAATAAAATGAATTTCATGAAGTTTTGACCAAGTTAAGGTGGTTAGACAGACGAGCTTTTATATTTTTTAAGTTGTAATAAAAAATTCATAATTAACTATTTACTTGGAAAAAAAATATATAAAAATATGCATCACATCGAGACATGAGTCCTCTACTTATATCTAAAAGATTATAAAAAATTATTATCATTTTATTGTGGTTAGGGTGTTCAGAAAGACACCTACTTCTTATTTTTACCCAAAAATTTAAGTACTACTACATTGAAATTTCAAATTTTTACTAAATAGATTATTTTGTTTTAAATAAAGGTCTAATAGTTTAGAAACTACATTCAATTTTCTACAAATTCTATTTTTACATTTTTTTAAAATAATATAGATAACTTATTCAAATTTTTACGTCAAGTTGTCTAACTTGATTTTTTGACTTTTTATTGCCACTTAAGTGCCTGATTTTTCCATGATGATTCTGCACATATCCCCCATTTCCTTATGAGTTTGGGCATTTGTTTTTTTTGGGTGTTGAGTTTTTTCTATAGCAGACATGGCTGGAGATGAAGCAAAGAGTTGGCAAAAGCCACCATCCTTTAATGGACAATACTATGATGTTTGGGCCAAGAAAATGAAGACCATCATGGTGGCCAATGATTTGTGGGATTTTCTCATAGATGGGCTCATGGATATCACTGACCTAGCTAAATTTTGCAGCTCTCACAAATAACCAGAAGACCCAGTTGAAGGAGTAGAGAAAGAAGGATGCAAAAGCTTTGAGTTTGATCAAAGTAGCCTTGACAAAGGCTATTTTCTCAGAATAGCAGCAACTGAGTATGCAAAAGACGCTTGGAAAATCCTTCAAACCGATTACAAAGGGATTGATAAAGTCAAAGGTTTGAAGCTCCAATTACTTCGAAGAGAGTTCGAAGTTATTTAAATGAAGGAAAGTGAGTCTGTTGTAGACTTTCAAACAAGGTTCTTGGGTTTGTTAAACCAACTTAGAGCAAATGCAGATGTGATAGAGGAGTAGAAAATTGTTGAAAAACTCCCTAGATGTCTACCCACGAGGTATGATCTACTAATCATTGCTATTAAAGCGGTGAAGGACCTTTCTACTTTGACAGTGGATGAGTTAATGGGTTCTCTCCATACCCATGAGTAGTGCCTGAAAAGGTCTTCTACTTCTTCCCAAGAGAAAGCTTTCAAAGCTCATTCAAATGCAAGAGGTAGGGGGAGAAGTAGAAATGGCCCCCGAAGAGGTAGAGGTAGATCCGGTCAAGGAAATGTTGGAGGAGAAAACTCGGGACGAGCAAGCAGCCAAGAAGGAATGATCAACTCTCCAAACAACTCTCGAAGAGGCATGAAGAATAGCAGTTCAAATGGGAGAAGTGACAAGAGCAACGTGGAGTGCTATCACTGTCATAATTTTGGACATTATGCAAGTGAGTGCTGGAAAAAGCACGGTAATCAGCAAAAAAAAAATGCTAATGTGGCTGATTCAAATGTAGCTCGAGGAAATAAGTCCTTAGCTTTCATCATGTGCAACATTGGTGAAGAAGGCAGCCCCGAGGTTTGGTATTTGGACAGTGGTTGTAGCAACCACATCAGTGGTAATGAATGTTTATTTTCTTTCATTGATAAAAATGTTAATTCTTAAATTAGAATGGGGAACAATGGAGTAGTTCCTTTGAAGGGAAAAGGATCTATCATGATCCATACCAAGCAAGGTGAGAAGGAGGTTCAAAATGTGTTCTTTGCACTAGGGTTAAAGCGTAACCTCATGAGTGTTGGACAACTGATCCAAAATGGATACAAAGTGCTCATGGAGAAGGGCCAATGCGTCATCTATGACAAGAATGAGAGGACGAAAGTGTTTGCAGCAGTTGCAATGATAAAGAAGCGAATGTTTATGTTGAATATTGAGATGTGCTTCTCATCTCAGTCCATTTTTGCACCTCTCATGGATGGAAAATGTATAGTAGTACCACATGTAGCCCTCAAGAGAACCATTGAAAACCCCTTCGAGCTATGGCATCTCAGGTATGGACATTTAGGCTATGTTGGTTTAAGTATTTTGTCCAAGAGAAAAATTATTGATGGTTTTCCAAGTATAGTAGAGCCTAATGTTAGATGTGAGGCTTGCATTTTGCGCATGCAACATAGGAATCCCTTTCAATCAGACAACTCTACAAGGGAAAGAGCACCATTGGAGTTGGTGCACATGGATTTGGTAGGCCCTATGCAAATCACATCTATTGGTAATAGCAAATTTGTTATGACCTTCATTGATGATTTCAACCATAGAACATGGGTTTATTAATTGTAGCATAAGTCTGATGAATTTGATAAGTTTTTATTGTTTAAGGCCTAGTCTGAAAAGGAGAGTGGACACTTCATTAAGGTCCTAAGGTCAGATAGAGGAGGAGAGTATACCTCTAATCAATTTGTGAATTTTTGAACACAAAATGGCATCAAGAAGGAGCTTATAGCTAGTTATACTCTGCAGCAAAATAGAGGGGCTGAAAGGAAGAATAGGACCATCATGGAGATGGAAAGAAGCATGATGAAAGCAAAGGGACTCCCAACTAAATATTGGGGAGAGGTTGTAGCAACAGTTGTTTATTTGATTAATAAAAGTCCAACAAAGGCGGTTCATGACATGATACCTCAAGAGGCATGGACAAAATGTAGATGGATGGTTCAACACTTAAGAGTGTTCGGTTGTGTGGCTTATGCACATGTGCCTAAGGAAAAGAGGCAAAAATTGGATGACAAGGGAGAGAAGTGCATTTTCATGGGGTGTTGTTCAAAATCAAAAGGCTACAAGCTGTATAACTTAGTCAGCAAGAAAATTGTTATCAGCAGAGATGTGGAGTTCTTAGAAAATCAATCATGGGATGGAAACATCACTCTCGATTGCTTTGAATTGCTCCCGAATATTCTTGACGTTGAAGAAAAGGAACAGGAAGTACAAAATGATGATTTGGTGGAGCTAGCAGTTGCTCCTGACAGCTCCATATGAGCTACTAGAATTTTAGAAATCACTCCCGATCATTCATAATAGTTCCTAATCCAAACATATAGAAAGGCAAGTAGCCACAGATAAGTAGAGAATCAATCGCAAAAATAGCTCCTGATCACTCTGAAGCCAGCCTGTTGAGTAGAACAATAGCAGTAGTGAGAGTTCAGACCTTACTCTCACCTTCCTAATGCCAAGAAAGACCAAGAGTCTAAGGGAGATCTACCAAGATGAAAGGTATGATGAAGAATTTGATGAGAATATGAATTTTGCATTGTCTTCTCATAGTGATCTGAATTATTTTGAAGAAGTTGTGAAAGAGCAAAAATGGTGTGAGGCCATGAAGAGATAGATGTAATAGAAGGGAATAGAACATGGGAGCTAACTGATTTTCCTCCCAACAAACAATTTATTGGAGTGAAATGGGTCTACAAGACCAAGTGCAATGTCGAAGGAATGATAGAGAGGCACAAGGCACAATTAGTTGTCAAGGGGTACAAACAATAATTTGGGAGAGATTATGATGAAACATATGCCCCTATTGCAAGGTTGGAAACTGTGTGGGTAGTCATATCAATTACAGCACAACACAAATGGAAGGTATTTCAAATGGACGTAAAGTCCGCCTTCTTAAACAGAGTGTTGAAAGAAAAAGTTTATGTGGAGCAGCCTTTTGGATGTGAAGTTCCAGGTGAAGAACACAAGGTGTATATGATGAAGAAGACTCTTTATGGGCTGAAGCAAGCTCCATGGGCATGGTACAATAGGATTGACTCATATTTGATGAGCAATGGATTTAGCAAAAGTGATGGTGAGCCCACTCTTTACATCAAGGCAACAAATGGTAATATTTTGATTGTTGTTTTGTATGTAGATGATCTTGTTTTTACTGGGGATGATGATTTCCTCATTGCCGATTTTAAAGAGACCATGAAAAGAGAACTTGAAATGACAAATTTATGTTTGTTGAGTTATTTTCTAGGCATTGAAGTAAAATAAATGCATGATTGTATTTTTATCTCTCAAGAAAAGTATGCAAATGAGATCTTGAAGAGATTTAGGATGCTTGAATGCAAGTCTGCCCCAACACCAATAGCCATAGGTCTTAAGTTGACCAAAGAAGATTGCAGCAGTAATATGGATCTGACCATGTATAAAAGTTTGGTTGGAAGCTTGATGTATTTGACAGCAACTAGGCCATATATAATGCATGGAGTGAGTCTTATTTCCAGATTTATGGAGACTCCAAGAGACACACATTGGCAAGCGGGTAAGAGAATCTTGAGGTATGTGAATGGTACCAAAGGATATGGCATTTTGTACACAATAGCAAAAGAGTATGGGCTGGATTGTTACACTGACAGTGATTGGGTAGGAATTTTGGATGATAGGAAGAGCACTTCAGGCTATGTATTTCATTTGGCTTTGGGTGCTCTATCATGGGCTTCCAAGAAGCAACCTGTTGTTTCCCTATCAACAACAAAATTTGAGTATATAGCAGGAAATACAATAGCATGTCAGGCTATTTGGCTGAGAAGAATCTTAGAACAAGAGGATGGACCAGTGATCTTTTGTGACAATGTTTCATCGATAGCCTTAAAGAAAAATCATGTGTTTCATGGAAAAAGAAAAAACATTGAAATCAGGTATCATTTCATTGTGAATTGGTTGAAGATGGTGAAATTAAAATGGAGTTTTGCAGGTATGAGCAACAACTAGCAGACATATTCACCAAGCCATTGAGCATCGACAGTTTTCTATGCCTAAGGAGCAGATTGGGCATTGTTGATTTAGTTTAGGTTTGATCTTGTTGTATTATTGGCTTAGGACAAAGGGGGAGTGTTTGAATTTATTGTTTTCCCCTAAGCCTCCTATCATTGCTCCACCTACCTGTCAAGAGCTCTTCTCTCTTTGCCAATTTTGGGATCTTCATCCTTGCAGCTCCTGACTGCTCAAAATTGAATGAGGTAGATGATTTTGAATTTTGGAATTTACTATGGTAAGTAATTTTGAATTTTAGAGGGAATGTTTGTAAAAGACAAAAGGAATGAAGGAAATATTTTTCTGTCAGTTGGAGAAGTTATTTTTTTGCAAAAGCAAGTGATTTGCACCAAGAAGAAAATTTGCAATGGCAACAAGGAATGTTCTTAGAAAATTTTGTAGAGTGTTTGTAGTGAGCAAAAATTGCTCCTGATCGCTTAGTGATTGCCAGGAACAATAGATAGTTCCAGTCGATTTTTTTGACAATGAGCTCTAAACAACTCTTGATTGTTTATGAATTGGTTGAGTAGTTGATAGATCCTAGAAAATTGTAATAGGTAGTTTTTTAGTTTGTTTGAAGTTTCATGTTTTTATGTATTGTTCATTTCCAATTAGCATTTCAAATAGAAGAAGGAAATATTGCATGCCCAATTTTTTTGTTTGTCTCCATTGAGTTTTAGTTTATTATTCCACATTTGGGTATTTCTAGTTTGGCTAGAAATTAGAGCAGCAACTCTGTGTGTCTTGTTTGTTTTTGGATTTAAAATCCTTTAAAGGATGGGCCAACTCTTCTCTTTGTGGTTCCAATTAAAGACACTAGAAGTTCTTCTTCTCTCAATCCATCGATAGTTTAATGAAAATAAAAAAGAACATCAAAAAGAAAATGAGCACAATCAGAAACCAACGGTCTTCTATTACAAGAAATCCATTCGACTTGAGTCTATTTATCTCATTAAATATTCCTGAAAGATGCAAAACAACCCCATTTCTAACAATGCACAACACTTTCTCATTAAGGATTCTAGAAAGTGCAAGATGAAGAGAAAATTTCTTTCACTCATTGTTGTAAAGTGTGACCTGCTTTTTCTCTTCCCAATCTTATTCCAAAACTCCCATTAGTAGCTAAACATAGCATTTATTTTCCTACAAACTTGAACTAATATATTCATTCTGTTTGATAGCTTTCCATCCATCTAGAGCTAGCTCATAAGGGTTCACTTCAATTGGTGTAGTGCACAAAAGATCAATGCTCAGGAAAATTGAGTTACCACAAAAACTACAAATAATGGGAGTTGCAAATAGACATCAAATACTCTAATTAATCCATTTGCAAAGCTTCAGATGTGGCTTGCTTTGTGCATCGATAGCTGAATACATTGACTCCCTTCACATTATCGGCTCCTTTTATATTTCTTCACCCGATCCAATCATGTAAAGGAGTTTTTCTTTTCAATGACATCACGACTAGCTTGATCTCTTCACTCAAAACAACACTAACAAATCTCAAAATCTTTTTATAGTTGAAATCATATTCTATAAAAACTAGATTGAAATCATGCTAGCGGGATTTTTGATGGATCTCGTAACCTCTTGCCCAAAGAGTATTCACTTTAGTCTCCAAGTTCTAAATAACTGGTGGTACATTTGATAGTTCATGTAACTATGCAACATGCCACTTGAGTTCTCATACCCGAGCAAAATGCCATCGAAGTTATTTCACAATGAAATTATTAGAATTGATTCCACATTATGTGCCAAAAGCTAAGATTTTATGCTATCGGCCCCGTTGATAACTAAAGTGGCTAAAGTTTCACACTTTTGAAATTGTCATATCCAAACTATCTTTCTTAACCAAAGTGCTTTAATGTGGTTGTTCACTGGGAGCATGCTTTGTGATTCTACTAACTTTCGAGTGTCTGCATTTTTATTTTTCTCGAGTATGTCTTGTTATTAATTTTCTTCATATTCATTTTATCGACTATTCAGAAGACTATGACGACCCTTTCACAGGCCATTGCTATGTTTCTCCTTAAAATATATGGTAAGGAATCCTAGAAATAAGATAGCATAATCTTCCAGTATTGAAAGGATATTATTTGCCTTTTGAGATTAATTACCACAGAACCATAATAGTTAAGATTCCCTTCATGATTTCAAATGCTATCTTTGGCACTTTCCTTTGACCCAACACAATAAGGAGTTCAATAATATCAACAGTAGGTGAGGAATTCCTGATCAAATTACCGCCTTAGAGATGAAACCTCTGTAGTTCAAGTAATCCTGAAGCATGTGTTCACCTTTTCTGAATAGCTCTCGCTCTACCCATCAAAAGACAAGGAAGGTAACATGCCTCCTACAACTGTACCATAATAGTTTGTAGAGACTAATGTTGTGAAGTGATGGTTATTTTCATCATGCAACCAATTAAATGAGCATAATAGACTCCATCAACAAATTATCATTCACTATGTCTATGTGATGCCATATAAGAGACTTACTAACTTGCACCAATCCATTGGATAGTTCACAGGCACTAAGAATATACATTTTTGCAGCTAACATAGGCAAAATGGAAATTTGAACAGGGAATTTTTAAAAATTTCAATGACCAAAATGGGGCTAACATACATCATCATAAACTCTCAAATTTTTCCTAGGTCCACCTCCCAGACTACACCATGCCACATAATTTTTGTGCGACATGGTGGCATCCGAGGCCGAATAGTATCCAATTACAAGAGGCTGGCTAGATTCTAGCATGACCGAAGGATGATGACGCACCATTTGGGTGACAAAACCTCAGTGGGACACCTTGGCACTAGTTGGATTCTTGTGTTGCATGAGAAATTGAAAAATCTAGACATATTTACATAAAATTTTGGGTCAAAATTTTTGCATACCTCGTTTGGTGGGTAATCCCTCGTCACTACAATATGAAGGTGGTCGATCCTCATAGCTACATAATCTCATATGTGAGGAATTTTGCTAACTCTCTCAAAAATTCAACAAATTCCTCACTATGAATTGTGAAAATGACCCTTTCATGTACCCACCCGAGACATATATAGGCTCATTTTTGTCTATTTTTCATAGAAATATTTTTCTTTCATACCTCCTCTTTTCCTCCACCTAGCTAGGGGAAAATAGGAGGGGGAATATATTCACCTCTTCATCATATTTTTCTTCTGAAACAACACATTTTTCTTAAGAATTATTTTTTTCATGGTAGCTTCTTTCAATTTTTGAAACTAACCCAATTTTAAGTTTTACAGAATGAAACTTCACTTCAAGCACTATAGTTTATCACTGAGCTTGAATTCTAGGGGCATCGTCAATATCTACATGCTTGACCTCTAGAACCTCTATAGCATCCTTTTTAGTAGAATCTCTAAGATTTTCAAAATATCAATTTCGTATTTATGTTTTCTTAACTATTTTACTATAGTTTTTTTTCTTTAAAAAATTATCTCACTAAAGTGGGGCAAAAATGTAGTGTCATAAATTTTATGTCGTGGAAATTTCACACTTGCACATCTAGCCTGTTAGATTTATGTCACCCTGCCATATTAATGATAAAAAACTATTAGTCAAAATTTCATGATTTCAAGTCAACAGGGGACAAAAATGAAGCGTTTGCAGTACATTTGCTTCATTCTTTGAAATTTTGAGTAGAATGAATTTATGATATGGGGATGTCCTCATGATGTGCTAGCATACCTAAACTTATTGATATTTAAATGAGAGAATCTCACATCCTTTGCTTATGACATGTGTCAATGTTGTAGGAGTGTGAGTGTAATGGCTCTTCCTATCCATTCAACCTGACAAATTTCCTCTTTTCACTCCCATTTTCATTCATTCAAACTCTCTCTTTCAATGTTGCTCTCTCCTTCTCTTCTATCTTCTACATATTTTCTCTCTTTCTCTTTGTAGCAAAGATCTACTAGATTTGTGTCTCAACAACTGTGAAGAATCTCTTGCAAGCAAGCACACCATGTTTTTCATGCTAAGAGGGGAGCCATGAATTGTTGGTAATGTTCTCTCATCTATTTATCTAACCCATTACATTTATGACATAGTCTTTGCAATACAATTGTATTTGTTTCTATCACACGTCTTTTACATTTCACATCATTTTATCTATCTCTATCTATCTAGTTCATGGAGGTGGAAACACTAAAATGGGTGTTTGACTGAGGCAAGCCCAAAAAAAGACACAAAAAATTTCCCTATCCTTCATATGTGTAGATGTATGGATTCAAGGAATTAGATTTTGTAGATTCAAGTTCTTTATTTTTTAATTTGACATGAACGATAGTATTAGGCACATACATCCCCGTGGCATATTGTCATCTATGGTTGAGTCTTTTCCCTCTCGGGGATAAAATTTATGTGTTTTTTAGATTTTTTTGTTATTTATAGGTTTTAATCTTATCATTATCTTTTCTTATTAAGCAATATTATCATTTTGACCTTGCTAGTATAGCTCTCATTTAATTAAGTTATGTAAATATTCTTTGTTCTCCATTAATGTCACATGAGCTGTATAATTTGAGGTAACCAAGGGCTATTTTCTCATTGTAGACACTATTTGTTCTGAGTCTCAAGAGTAGTTAATCCCCTTGATTATATATAGATATGAGACTAACACAGTTCAAGTCTAAAACTAAAAATGCTACAATTTTTCTAGTGTAGGATATATCAGTTCTTTAAAATCTCACATGGAAAAGGAGATCCTAGACCTAGTGAATAAATTAATAACATCAATATTTCTTCACATCAACATTAGAAGCCAAGCCAACAAAGAAATGAGATTGGGTAACAACCTAGGAGGAGAGCTAATATGACTTGGACCTAGTTCTTTTGTTGCTTTAAAAATTGATTGGATCTAATGTGAATTACTTGACCTATTTGACTATGCAACCTAATCTAATGAATATTTTTTTTTGCACAGACAAAACTAAAAAGTCAAAAATGAAATATATCTCTAAGAATGGAAAAGTTTTTGCACCTATCCTATAGATTTAGAATTGAATTTGGAGGTCAAGGGCACTGACACCCTTGACTTGGAAGTCTTAATCTTGATCTAGTAGTTTTTGGATTAGAACCTTCAAATCTATTATCTAATCTTCCACTCTACATTTTGTGATCCACATATCTAAATTTTCAAAATCGCAAGATGGGGAAAGGGTTGGCTGTATAGGATTTTTCCTTAGTCAAAGCCCCATTTTGGTATTTATACCTCAACAAATAGTTGATTGATTAGCTAATAAAATGTGTGTTTCTAAGGCTATAATAAACTAAAATGGAAAATAACCTATTCAATTTTGTTATAGAAGGATTCACAAATGACATAAACAAGATGAACCCAAGAGAAAGTCAAATAACCTTCAAAAAATCCAATTGCATAAATACCTTTCTTAGGGCAACAAGTATATCAAATTTTGAAAATGGGAACATTTTAGAAACATTTCATTAGGTGATTGAAAGAAGAAAAAGCTATCTCCAAAACCTATATTCAATCATATCCTTCCATTGGCATCAAACTCCAATCATTGTGCTAACTTGAATATCTCTAAAATTTGATTCATAAGTCTATAAAAACTTGATGTATTTTTGAAAATCCTAGCTATAATTGTAATTTCTTATTTTTGAATTTAAATAATCATTCATATATTTATAGTGGAAAATAGGAATAAATTAAAGTGTAAGCTAACTCATTTAAATTTATTTTTTTGGATTAAGTTACCTCAAAGTCTCAATTTTATCTTCACATTCCCAAAATTAGAGACCGGCATAAATCAAATATCAAAATTGTTAGGAAAAACACCTAGACTATGACACTCATGCCCCTATCAAACACTTTTGCACATATTCAAATCTAGTTTTCAAGTTTAGGGTTTTCTTAATGAGGACTTACTCAAAAATAGAATAACTTTCTAGAGTCAATTTGGTGACATACAATCGGCAAAGTACTTTCTAGGGTAACATTGTTTGAAGTTTGAAGATGTTGGAAGATTGAGTTGTTTATGAGTTTCTTGGATGTTGTCATTGATTTCAACCCCTTGTATGAAGAGAGTGTTGAAAATTTGTTGTTGTTTATGATTTCAAACCATAGTGTTGGATTTTTTGGAAGCTTGGAGTTGCTGGTGTTGTCATTCATGTCTTACGTCAATATAGTTGCAGAGGTTCTTAGTTTTGCTTGTGTTGAGGGAGATTGTTTATTTTAGTGAGCATTGTGCTACATATGTTGTTGTGTTTTCATCAAATTTTTCATTGATGTATGTGATAATTAATGATGTAGATCTATTCAGTTCACTTAGTTTCCAAGTGCTTTTGAGAAAAAATGAATAAAAGATAGTTTAGTGTGACAAAGTGGTGTTTAGTTTTTTGCTCCATATTTCTTCATTATTCAAGATATTCTTATGAAATTTGGATGTGATGATTAGAGGTGTTTAGAGGTGGTGTATCATTATTTTTAGGTTCTAGATCCTAGTGCAATGAAATATGTGTTTGTCAGTATGTCTATTTGGTGAAACGAGGTATTTTGGAGGAATGAGATTGCTCTCCATTTCTTTGCAGTGAAGGTTTTGATGTTGCGGATATGGAAAAATTATTATCATGTTTGTATCTACCTTCCCTTGAAATTCTAGGTGTACAGGTATTACAATTTTTGTTTGGTTGTTAGATGTATGTGCTAGTATGTCTAGTTGCACAAAATGGAAATGATCTTGAGCTTTAGCTAGTTGTAGTAGTTATGAAGAATATTTTGATGATGTGGAATATTCTAAGATGTTGTATGGATACTATGAATTGTGGTTGTGTGGTCTAGGAGATTCTTTTGGACCTTGAGAGGTGTTTTTGGAGTCACTTGTAAGTGTTAGTATAGGTTTGGCCAACTTGGCATGCTAGGACTAATTTCAAAGCATAATTTTTGTTTGAAGAAGTGTTCAGAAGCATGTTGGTGTATATTTGGGTCCCATATAATTAGTTTCATGGTTTGGATTCACTTCTTTGTATGGTGGAGATGTTTGGTTTCAGCTTATTTGGTGTTGCATGGTTGAGGTGCATACGTTTCCTTAAGGCCAACCTAATTGATATTTTTTTAGGTCATGGATGGTATAAATGCAATGGGAATTGTTATGTGGATTGAGAGTAGATTGATTGATTCAAAATATGTGAAATTGATCAAGTGTGATGATCTGAATGCAAACCTTAATGCCTATGAATTCGTAATGTAGTTAGCATAAGGTATCTACATTTCAAACTATTTGATAAGTTATTTATGCTTCAGTGGAATTGTACTTTCAGCATATAAGAGACACACTGTTAATAGTTCAAATTTGTAGTGAGTCACCCCTTCTTATTTTCTTCTTTCTTTTGGACAGTGAGTCCTTTCATAGTGAGCCACAGCTAGTGAGTCTTTCCTTGTTTTTTGGGTAGTGAGCCTTCTTGTATTCAGAGTTCCAATTGATATATTAGTGAGCTAATCCTCACTCTATTTTTTCTTTTCTTTTTTCGCATGTAAATTTGGTGTTCCTATGTGTTTGAATGTGTTAGTATTACTGATTTACTTGTTTACATTCTACTAATGCATGATAAGGGTTTAATAATAGTTATGGGCTTAAGGGCTAATGCATATATGAAAGTTGATAAGGGTTTTATTTTTTAAATAATACAACTAATTTATCCACACTTTTAGTTTTCATTTTCATCTAACAATTTGTATCAGAGTTGTAGTTCCTAGGAATAATATTAAATGTTTGACGTAGATAGGAGTTTATTGAAAACGGTTATACTATTCCTACAAATGGTCCAAAAAGTTATCATGAGATGAAGGATTATGAAAATAATAGAAAAGAAAGGAATGAAATTCTAAGTGGTCTTTTTTATTCTAAACTTGGAAAGGTGATAATTTTGAAGTATACTAAAGGGTATGTGCAAGATCATCATGAAAAAAATAGGCCCTTAAGTGGCAATAAAATTCAGAAAATCAAAGTTAGGCAACTTGATGTAAGAAATTGAATAATCTATCCATATTATTTCAAAAATGTGTAAGAATATAATCCATAGAAAATTGAATGTAGTTTCTAAACTACTAGGTTTATTTAAAAAAATAAAAAATATATTTGGTGAAACTTTGAAATTTCAATGTAGTAGTACTTAAATTTCTGGGACAAAATAAATAGTAGGTGTCTATCTGACCACCCTAACCACAATAAAATGATAATATTTTTTTATAAGATTTTAGATATAATTAGGGGACTCATTTCCCAATGTGATGAATATTTTTTTGTAATTTGTTTCCAATTAAATAATTAATTATGAATTTTTTATTACGAATGTTAAATAATATAAAAACTCGTATGTATGGCCACCTTAACTTGGTCAAAAATTCATGAAATTCAATTTTTTTTTTTTTAATACTATAGTATGTGAAGCATAGAATGTGAAGTATGTTTTGGATTTAAAAAATGTGATACTATTTGAAAGCTATAGATTTTTTTCAATCAGCTTATCGATCAGGACTTTAGTTGTAATTCAAATAGAAAATGAATAATAATCATATATTAAATTCAAAGTAAAGCATAATTTATATTGGTGGAAAGCTAAGAATCTTCTTTAAAAACCCTTTTCATTTCATCAATTTTGGGTAAAAAAAGGTCATTAGCCACATGGGCAATCATATCACTTAGATATTTCCACTTTTTGGCCCATCATGATCCTGCACATACCCTCAAGAGATTTGGATAAATATGGAAGGTTTCTATGAAGGAGATGACAAGGTTCAACAAGAAAATATGGAAAACTATAAATGTAATTTTGAAACCCTAAGGATTTTTGAAGATGAAGATATCATTGCCTATATGGTAAAAGTTGATGAGGTTGTCAATACCATCAATGGTCTTGTTGGAAAGTAGGATGAAAGTGATGTTATGGAAAAGGTATTAAGGATATTGCCTAAAAATTAGAGTTAGAAAAAAAATTCAATTGAGGAAGCTGAAAATTTAGATAATTATTATATAGATAATATGTTTGCCGCTTTAACTTAATTTGAAATGAGAGGATTTGGTCAAGATGATACAAAAAAATAAACTACTTTTAAAGTCTAAAAAGTGGAAAAGGATGATGGATCAGATCCATATGATCTTAATGCAGTCGAAGCTAACTTTGTGAAGAGATTGAAAAAAGGCTATTGGAAAATATAGTGTTAAGCTATCTTTCAAAAGTTATAGTTATGAAAAGATAGGTCATTATGAATCCAAATATCCAATCAAAGATAGTAATGAAAAAAAAGGATAATAACGGTAAATTTTCCAAAAAGAGTTATAATGTTGAAAATTAAAATGGTGTATCTGATGATGAAGAATTAGATTATCTAGATGAAGTAAGTGATGAATTCTTGTTCATGGAATTAAATGTTGCAACTAATTCTACTAATATTGAAAGATGTGTGAAGGAAAGTGCTCCAAAAATAGGTCATAACATTGAAGGAACTATGTTGACTTCTTTTTATGTGAGAGAAGAGAAGAATTATTAGATCATTGAAAATGGATGCTCAAATCTTGTTAAGTTTGGTGATTATACATCTATTAAGATCTGTGGAAAATGTTAAATTAATTTTTAATGGCAAGCATAATATAGATGATGTTCTTTATGTCAAGGGTATTCAACATAATATTCTAAGTGTTGCAAGTATGAAGGTGTTCTCATTGATGTCAACTATGTCATGGAACTTGGTTATTGATTATATATGTCAATGATATTGAGAAAATTGTAATAAAAGAGGTCTACATGTATTTAGTGTATTCTTCGAGATTTGCTTCGTATTGTTGCTATGCTCATACAGATTTGAGGTATCATTCATGGTTATTTTTTATTAAGGGTAAATCAAGTTTTAATGGGACCCAAAGACCAGTACAATGGTTTTGAAGAGACCCGCAACCCTATCAAAGAAAATCAAGTTGCAAATAAGATCAAATGCATAGAAAGAGTAGCCCAACAACAAACACTAAAAGAAAAAAATGACTATAGAAACTACATCATATAAACAAGGAAGGGATTGAGATCCCTTTACAACCTAGTTTTAATCAGGTCCAAAAACCCTTAGATACACAAATAATCTGCCTGCATCTTGTAGGAAATAGTAAACCAGCCGCTCATGGATGACACCACTAAGCTAAGAGAGATAAACAACACAATGGTGTAGAACACCATCAAACCCCTAAACAAAAACACCAGAAAATCCAGCAACCCCACCTTAATAGGGGAGTTAAAGAGCACAACAAACCACTAGAGCACATCAGCCAACTTGTAGCAAGACCCCACCAAAATCACCAACCCCATCTCCACCTTAATAGCAGAGAGCTACCCTCCATAAGAGAGTAAAGAATGAGATCCGAACCATCTAAATCCATCACTCTTCTACTCACACATGCTCCACCTTGATAGGAACCAGTAGAAGAGAGAACCCCCCATGAAACCTACAACACCCACCTCCACTTGAATAGAAGAGGGCTTTGCCTCAATAAGAGTAGTCTCCACCTCCATAGAAGACACCAATAGTAGATTCAAAGGGAAAAAAATCATAAGGAAGGGCACTCACAACCACCTTTGGAAAAACAAGGTTCTAAACAAAAAAATGGGAGGATGCACTTAACCACTAGAGAAAATAAAACAAATCAGCCCACATAATATCCATGATCCTCAAAACAAAGAATCTAGTAGTATTCTCACCATAGAATTAGAAGGAACTGAAAGCGAAGCGAAAACCACTCGAAATAAAGCTTGAGAATAGAAGAGCATTCAACCAAAACATCAAACCATCCCTCAACTTCAAATCAAAAGAAGCCCCACTCTATTCAAGCTCACAAAATATAACCCCAATAATGAGATCATCCAAGAACAAGGGAAGCCACACCTGTCCCAAAAGGGACAAAATAGTCCAATCATCAAAGAACCCAACAACACATAACTTCCATGGGGACTAGAAACCCCACATAGTCATTAACATGAAAGACCAAAAGGGGAAAACTATAGCTCGAAACCAACTATACCAAAAGACCCTAGAAAAAGGATAAACAAGACAGAGCAAGGGACTTGTAGTAGACAATAAGAAAACCACAAGACAAAGAAAGGAATAAACCACACCCATAAGCTACCACAAAACCACACCATCAACCTCTACCTGGTCACCAAAAGAAGCAAAGTCAGCAAAAGGAGAACATCAAAAGAATAAACCAAACTTCTTAGCTCTAGCCCTCTGATAGAACAAGGGGCACCAAACCCATAACATCATTGGACAAGTCCAACTAAAGAATCGAGGCCAAAGAAAGAGCCTCACGCCCAGATACAAGGGACCATTATAAAAAGTAGAAAAATTTGGAGACATCAGAGAGAATATGTACCTCCCCACTCTGTCTACACCGAATCTCCACCAAAAAATAGTGGCGGGCCCTCCTAACACCACACATAGCAAAAATCACATGAACTCCCCCAGGAAAAAAGAGGAGACGCCAGAAGCCAAGTTCCATCTGGATCAACATCAACAACGCCATCCTCATATATGGTAGTGTAACCTCCACCCTCATGACCAATCCCACTCAAAAATAGAGAAGCATCACACTCAACTCCAAAGACAACTACACCACACCATTTAGAGACCTCCCACGCAACCAAGAAGAATGCCCACACATGAACTCCAAACGCAACCACTAGGGACCATACCCAATTTGGATCATTGTTTGAATCTTCCCTCTCATCCTTGGCTGATTTCAAATCTCCATCGCTGCTCCTTCTCCCACTCAAAACTATCACTCATTTCTCCATTTCTCATGGTTGTTGGTAGTTTCTATATCCACAATTTTAGCTTCTAGATCATTGTACAGTGTAAGATATTTTCACCAGTTTGTGAACTGTGTGTTTTGGTGTGTCTAGTTGTGGTCTCAGAGAAATGTAGTTTCTTCATATTTCTTCATGTTTTGGTTTCAGGACTTGCAATTCTAAGTGTAAGTTGATGAGGTCTTGTTCAAGTGAAAAATTTCATCTGAAAGGATTGGATCATGTTAAGGATTGGTGTGCTTAATTATTTTATGTGTTTTACACTAGTATTGGCCAACCTTGTGTTAAACACTACTCATGAAGTTTATGGAAGTGTGTTGAGGGTATGTGTAGGATCATCATGGAAAAAATAGGCCCTTAAGTGGCAAATTTTTTTAAAAATCAGAGTTAGGCAACTTGACATAAAAATTTGAATAATTTATCTATTTTATTTCAAAAATATGTAAGAATATAATTTGTAGCAAATTTAATTTAATTTATGAATTACTAGGTTTATCCACAAAAAAATTAAATCTATTTGGTGAAAATTTTAAATTTCAATACAGTATTACTTAAATTTCAGGGAAAAAATAAGTACGTGTCTATCTGACCACCCTAACCACATTAAAATGATGAATTTTTTTTATAATATTTTCAATGTAAATAGAGGACTCATATCCCAATGTGATGCATATTATTTTGAAATTTTTTACCAAGTAAATAATTAATTATAATTTTTTTTGACAACTTTTAGAAAATATAAAGACTCATATGTCTGACCACCTTAACTTGGTAAAAACTTCATGAAATTCATTTTTTTCTTTTTAATCTTATAGTATGTGAAGCATAGAATAGGATGCATGTTTTGGATTCAAAAAATAAGATGCCATTTGAAAGCTATAGATGTTTTTCAATCAGCCTAAAAATTAGGACATTAGTCGTAATTCAATAGAAAAAGAATAATAATTATTTATTAAATCAAAAGTAAAGAATAATTTATATTGGTGGAATGTTGAGAATCTCCTTTAAAAACCCTTTCCGTTTCATCAATTTTGGGTAAAAAGAAAAGTCGTCAGGCACATACCCATCATATTGCCACTTTTTGGCCCATCATGATCTTGCACATACCCTTGAGGTGTGTTGGGAGTTATTTAGGTCCTCGTTAAGTATGTGGTTGGGTCACCTTCATTCTAACTCCACCGTAGAATGTTTTACCGCTGACCTAGTTTGAATTTTTAAATGCAAATCATGTGTAGCCAACCTTGGATGGGTTTCATGGTACAAGACGGTATAAGTACAAGTAGAGATGCTGATGAAAGAGAAGATAGAAAAGATAGATAAAAGCTAGATGTAAAATAGTGTGTGTAGACACTAAAAATTTGTCTTAGGCCTATGACTCTTAGATTTCTCATTATTTCCCCTTTCGTTTTTTATTATCTAAAGTCATATGTCTTCTATTAATTAAATAATTTAAATTATTTAATTAATTAATTTCTACCTTTATTCCTCCTTTGATTAATTAATTAAATTTTATTTATTTAATTTGGTCCACTCTCTTGAATTTTGAATTAAATCATTATTTAATTCAAAATATTCCCTTTGTCACATTCTTCTATAATAAATAATTATTTTAATTATTTAATTATTCATTGGCCTCCTAGATTAAATATTTTTTATTATTTGATTTCTCCTATCACCTCTTTATCCATGCCAATCTTATCTTCCACATCAAGTCCTTATTTGTCTATATCTCAATTAACCTTTGTATACACCTAAAAATGGTCTCGAGCATCCGATTAATTAAATACAAATTATTTGATTAATTATCCTAATTTCCTCTACTATTGAATAAATAAAAATATTTATTTATATAGTTCACATTTAAATTCATCTTAATTAAATAAACAAAATTAAATACTTTGTTTGATTTAATTATCAAATCCCTATTTTATTCTATCACGTCAATCTTGAACTAATTAAATAAAGATTAAACACTTTATTGATTAATTGCCCTATTCTTTTGTTTAATTTGATAAACAAACTATCCTATAGTTCATTTTATTAAATTAATTATCCCTCTTTTTCTAATTTAAATAAATCAAAATTTTTTGAATTAAAGCACAAAGAATATTCCATCTATATTCTCTCATAAATGAATTAGATGTCCTATGTCTAATCTATGTCTAAAATATGTCACAATCAATGCTTTGAAACTTCATGAGAAGTTTTAGAGACAAATTCCAAAATTTTCCCTCAATCCTCCTCTATCAATCTTTCCTTTTCTCTTGCCTGGTGTTTTATGGGTAGAGACAATCTCCATTTTTCTCTCAATCTCCTCCATCTTTCACCATTCAATCCTCCAGATTGAATCCAACCCTCTCAAAGCTTTCCCTGTGCATTTCTATAGCCAAGAAATCTATAAATAAAGCCTCATTGAACCAAGAAAGGATTCAGATAATCTAACTTTTGCACTCTTACTTTGCAGGAATTCAAGCACTCAAGCATCAAGCAATCAAGCATCCAATATCCAGCAATCAAGCTTCAATATCATGGCTGCCTCCTTTAACTACAATTATCTATTTCATGTCCATTCATGCTTATTTTAATTCATTTATCATCTAGTATTACCACATTTAGATCCATATCATTGTTTTAGTATCCATCTCGTTCTTTCAATTGTCATTTTAACAATCATAGTGCACTCAAGATCTAAGAGCCATTTTGATTTAATAAATTTTGAAGGATAGAGAACAATATGATGCTTTCAATTGATAATTGCTTTGAATTGATTCAATTTGATTAATCTTTGATATAATGTCGTATTAAGAAGTGTTTTGTGCTTTACACCTAATCACACACTTACAATTTGGCGCGCACCGTGGGGCCTTAACCCCAATTTTACAAATTTTTTGGAAAGTGTCACGCAAGTTCATGGCGTGTTTTCTTTTAGCGCTTTCTTCAAAAACTATAGCACTTCCATGGCAAACTACAATGCTTCCATGCTCTGTTTCAATGCTTTCATGTTACAATAGCACTTCCATTAAAAAATTTGGTGCTTTCAAATTTAGCGCTTCCGTCAACTGTTTCAGCGCATCAGTGATTTAGCACTTCCATGGAAAACTTCGGCGCTTCGGTGTCCTATTTCGGTGCTTCCGTGTTTTAGCGTATCAAGTAAAAGTTTCAGTGCTTATGTGGACTATTCTAGCACTTTTGTAAAATTAGTCTGGATCTAATGCATCCACAGCCAGATTTTATTTTTATTCACAGTTGGACTAAAAATTATCAATCCTAGGATAGTCACTTGAAAGTTTCTAAAAATTGATCAATCTAGGATAATCACTTCAAAGTTTCTAAAGTATATCAATCCTAGGATAGTCACTTTCTTGTTTTTCTTAAAGTAAATCTATCAATCCTAGGATAGTCATCATATTCTTATAGTAGAAGTTAAAAAGAACATCATGATTTCTATGAAGGAACACCTTCACATAGATTAGAAAATTTCTTTTTGGGCTTTTAAAATAGAACAAACTTATATGTTGTGTTTGTGGTGATTAGGCTTATGCTCTCCCCTTAACTGGGTGACCAAAGTGCCAGAGTCATTTTTACTTCATGTCATTTACGCTTTATTAAATCCTTTAGCAGGCCTGCCATATTGGGAAAAAGTACTCACCCTACGGGAATGACCTAAGTGGGAACAACCAAAGCCAAGTTTTTTAGCTCACTATAATAAAAATGCAATTTGTTGATGAAATTCCAACCTGACAGTAATGAGCAAGATAACCATCCCCAAAATCTTTGTTCTAAAGATTGGGAGGTCTCTTGAGGGAGTTTATCTATTTGTCGTACCACACGAAAACCCTTTCTAAAAACCATAGAGTAGTATCTCACCGAGTTAGTATCCATACATGGTCATACTCATAGTGCAAGGGGAGGGAAGAATCTACCCCTAAGACACTCACCATATAATTACCAAGGACCGCTTGCTCAAGGGATTCGGTATCCACTTCCGTCACTTTGAGTACGTACCTGGTAATAACAGAAACATGAGTGCCCTCTAGGGGGTGACACTGCTATGTGAGTCAACATAATTCAAGATGTGGGCTATGAGTATAATGATGACCTACTTGTCCTTAAGTGTGAGTCTATTTCATTTGTGTACAATTGTTAAAACAACCCATCAAAATCAATAAGAATAATTCATGATTCTTGAACATGCACGATCTATTCAGTTAAAACAATTATTCACAATTGCTTGATGTGTTCTCACAAATTCATTAAAATCAAATTTAAGATCATCCTGAAAACAACAAAGTCAAGTTAGATCAAAAAACCCCATGCTTCGAAAGTGGAAGTCCACCACGTTTCTCAAGAGAAAAATTAAAGTCACAAAACCCAAGAAACCTCTCGGTTATAGAAATAAATTGAGAAAACAACATTTTGTATATCGAAATCGAAAACTCTTTTTACAACATAGAACATTCATCCACAGATATCACAATTTTGCTAGGGGTCACACATTAGATTACGCGGTAGAACCACTCTATTCATGATCCTTCTTTCAAAGAAGAGCTCTCACTCAGTATCACAACCATAGTTAGCACATACATCCTTCTTATCTTCCACAATCCCTGATATAGTATGCCACAAGGCCAGATCAAATTTTATAATAGAGAGTTTTAAAATCCTATTTTTAACCATTCTGGAAACCTGTTTCAGCACTTCTGGTCACTATTTTAGAGCTTTTGTGAAATAGCGCTTTTGGGCACTGTTTCAGCCCTTACAGTCTTTATTTTAGCATTTTTTTTAAAACAGTGCTTCCATCAAATTCTACAGCGCTTTCATGCACTGTTTCAGTGCTTCTGTTAAAATAGTGCTTCCATCAATTTCTGCAGTGCTTTTGTGCATTGTTTTAGTGCTTCTATCAAAGTAGGGCTTCTGTCATTTTTTTCAGCACTTCGGGACTCTGTTCTAGCGCTTCTATGAAATAGCGCTTCTATCCTCTATTTTAGCGCTTTCAAAATAGAGAGTTCAAAATTTTTACTAGTCAATCAGTCTGTCATTTTATCCATAGTATTCATCAGAACCAAGTTTCTTTTTATCAAAATCACTGTCTAGAGATCGAAATCTGAAAGGTTTATACAAACTTCCAATCTTATCAACTGATACAAGATCTTGCAAATCACAAGTGTCAAAATAAAATGCAAAATCGATTACTACATTGAAGTTTCATCATCAGGATACTATCATCCTTCATCACGAAACCAAGTATAGTAATCAAAATTTTTAACATAGTCAAATCAATAAGATCAGTCATCTTATTTGACTTTGTTAAAAATTTAATTGACGTTTTCTAGCAAATAAGATCAACATTTCGGAAGAAAGGGTTAAAATTTGTATGCCAATCTTCACTACGTCTGAAAAACAGAGACTCTTAGAACAAGAAATTTTAAAATCCCAAGCAATGGCAAAGCAAAATCCTTGGAACAATCTGAACTGAAATGATAAGAACGAAATAGCTCCAGAGGATATCCAAGCAACTCAACAAGATCCCAAGTTCCATTTATTTATGGAAAAGATTCTAGAACAAGATATGGAGAAGTATCTTTTGATGTTGGCCGAATCAAGTACAAAACTTCCCAAAGACTTTAACGTGAATCATTTGAAGGACACACCTGAAACAAGTGAGACTAAAATTTTGTGACCTATGCAAACAATAGATCCATTTGCCGCTTTAACATCTCAAATGCAACTATTACAACAACAGATACAGGATATGACGAAAGGGAGTACTAAGAGATATGCGATACAGGACATTTGTCCTTATCCTTTTGACACCTTTCCATAGACACTGTGAAATCCCAAAGTACTATAAGTACAATGGAAGAATAGATCCAATAGATCATATCAGGGAATTCAAAATAATGAGTCTTGAGTTTTCCCAATAGGAAACTTACTTAATGAGATTATTCCCAAGGAGCTTGGGAGGATCATTTATGGAGTGGTTTTCAAAACTACAACCAGGTATCAGAACTTTTGAGGAATTAGTCAATAGGTTCATTTCCCAATACTCATTCAACATCCAACATGATGTTACAATCAAGGATCTTTACAACTTAAAGCAAAACAAAGGGGAAACGTTCTTGTCTTTTGTACAAAGATGGCGATGATTGTTTGCTAGATATCCTAGATCCATTCCTGAAGAAGAAAAGATGGAGTTGTTCATTGAAAAATTGATGGAGGAAATGAGTTATAGACTTGAATTACAATGTCCTCCCACGTTCAAAAAATTCATAGAAAATGGTTTGAAAATTGAGGAAGCATTAGTCAAAAGAGGAGTTATCAAACATTTCAACGAAAAAATTAACAACACAAATAACTTCTCAAATCAATACTCAAGCAGTGATAAGCCAAAATTTTGGCAAAAGAATCAAA
This sequence comes from Sequoiadendron giganteum, assembly GCA_007115665.2. Taxonomy (NCBI): domain Eukaryota; kingdom Viridiplantae; phylum Streptophyta; class Pinopsida; order Cupressales; family Cupressaceae; genus Sequoiadendron; species Sequoiadendron giganteum. Next base: position 586,269,652 of record CM021106.1, on the reverse strand, counting down.
CCACAACTACCAATGAAACATCAAATGATTCCCAAAATGTCAAACTTGTATTTAACTTGATAGCATCTACATCAAATAATCAAAACAATGATAAAATTATCAAGTCAAATGTCATACAAAACAACGAGATCGTAAAAACACAGCCATATCAGAAACCATCAAATCGATAAAGGTTCACACCTTTAGGCCAAATAATAGAATCAGCTATGAAAGAACTAGTCCATAGTGGCCTTATCACTGCATGGGAAGCCCGATTCTGGGATCCAAAAGTAAAACCACCATGGTGGAATGACGTTGACTATTGCAACTTCCAATAAAAAGGGTCACAAAACCAACAATTGTATGGAGTTGAAACACACAATACAAGACTTGATCGGCAACAACAAGGCATATGTGGAAACACCTCAAAACAATAACAATCACTCGGCCTTCAAAGAAACTTTTCCAAACTATGACAAAGGAGCATCATCATCCTCCAACTACAATGGTAAGAACATCAATCATGTCTATGAACAAAAAATCCTTTGTTTATCTGAAGTAGAGAGTGAACATACAGTTGGTCACACCATTGACGAACCCATCATCAACAACAATACTCCTTTAGACTTGCTCCCGAACATGTCAAACTCTAATAATCAAATCAATGTCTTAAAAATCAGAGACTGTCAAGAGCATCAACTAGCAAATATGATGACTAGGGGGCAAGCCAAAGTCATGTTAAAAGGAATTGGATCTACACATGCAGTTCCACCTCCATCTCACTATAATATCATCGATCAACTACAAAACATTCCTACTCAGATATCGATACTAGAGCTCCTTAAAATATCACCATCACATAAGGAGGTTCTCGAACAAGCTTTAGTTGGCACTATGGTACCAAAGAATCTGGATGTTTTTCAGGTTCAAGCTATGGTGGGACATTTGACTTCCCCACATTGTCTATCATTCTCCGAACAAGATGATATCTCGCTAAACAATCCCCATAATACTGCACTCCATATTGAGGTCTTAATCCACAATCACCGCGTCAAGAGAGTCTTAATAGATGGGGGAGCTAGTCTAAACATTTGCACTCTCAAGTTAATCTGTGCACTAGGATATTCAGATGATGCTATTGATTCTCGAAGAAAAATGACTATCAAAGCATATGATGAGGAAGAAAGATCATCTAAAGGCTTGATTGTGCTCCCCATTCAAGTGGGGCCCATGATGAAACATATAGCATGTCAAGTGTTGGAGAAAGAGTTGACATACAAAATTCTCTTAGGGCGACCATGGATACATGAAATGCAGGTTGTACCTTCAACATATCATCAATGTTTGAAGTTCCCAATAAATGGACGGGAGGTGACTATATCTGTTGATTACAATCATCCTCAACATTGTGATACCCTTAGGATCTCTCAAGATACCTTCATACCACACAATAGGGAAGCATCATCATCCAAAGACGAACAACGTCCAAGCATCACTACTAAATGGGTAGAGAATAAGGGTAAAGAAAAAGAGACAAGTCCTGTTGAAATTCAATCAATGGATAATCAAGACCAACAAACTTCTTTATCACATAAATTCCAAGAGCAAGTCCAACTGAAGGACAAAGGAATGGGAACATATTCTATGGAGCAATTGCTTAACCTATCACAGTTAATGCCATCTCCTAAGATATATGGTAAACCATCTCTGATAAAATCTCAAACATCATTACCAGTCACAGCTCTTGACTAAAGGTTTGTCAAAAAGGGTACAATAGAGGATGAGAAAAGCAACAAAGAAATATTGGATTGGCTATACAAATATGAGGAACCCTCTACATCAGAAATCAGTATAAAAAAGTCAACATCAACATTGATAAATATGGAAAAGGAAAAGCTATTCTAGAAAAAATGGGATATGAAGGACAAGAACCTGTTGGATTAAGAAAGGATGGAATCACAGAACCTATTACACCTCTCACTCTCCACACAAAAGAGAAGTTGGGACTAGGATACTCTGAAGAAGAAAAGCAGGAGCTAACAAAGATAGCTGTAGAAAATATCCTTCAGTTTAGGGAAGGCTCTGAAACAAACTTAAATGAATATGAGTGGGCGTTGTATTTCGATCTATTTTTCATTGATATTCAAGTCTATGTAATTCAAAAATATCCACCTACCCATGAGGAGGGCCAAGGTTCTAGGTCTAGACCATGAGTGCAAGGGTCACTAAATATTGATGATTCGAGTGGGGACGAGAATACTTTGAGTGGACTAGATGATCTTGAAGAAAGTACCATCATAGACCTCGATATTCCAATAAATGACTATGACAAAATGACTGTCCAAACCCTTACATCCACCACCTTGAATGAATCTGATAACCTCATGCCTTTAATCCATCCTGAACTCATTGACTAGGAACCTATCGAACCTTTAAATATACCAATATTTACAAATGATGATGCCATCGTAAACTTCCTATGTCACATTGAACCTGATACAAATTTTGTCTATAATACTCATAACATCACAACTCGGTAGGAGGGTGTCAAATCTTCCGGTTGGAAAAATAACAATAGGGAAAATAGATCTAATGGTGAAAACCATTCTATGGCAGCATTAGATCTAGAAAAATGCAAATAAAGAATGCATCTAATGGTAAAAACCTTCCTGAGGCACTCAAGGATGGAAGATTTGACACTCTTCCAAAACACTATCATGAGCGATCATCAGTCCTAGTGGAACCAACGCAATCTATGAATATCAACACTGAAGATAAGGCAAAAATCCTACATCTGGCGGAATCCATGACAGAACAAGAAAGAACGAAATTCATCAAGTTCTTTGAAGAAAGAAGCATCAGTTTCGCTTGGTCATATTTCGATATGCCACGCCTAGACAAAAATCTGCTTATGCATCACCTATCTTTGCTTGTAGGAATCAAGCCTGTCAAGCAAAAATTGAGAAAAATGCATCCCCACATCACGTTGATGGTATAGATAGAGCTAAAGAAATTGTTGAATGCTAAATTCATACGGTCCATAGATTATGCCGAATGGATATCCAACCTTGTACCTATTTCCAAACTGGACAATAGTATTAGAATATGTACAGATTTCAAGGACCTAAATAAAGCATGCCCGAAGGATGATTTTCCACTACCAAATATAGACATCATCATGGAATTGATGGTAGGGCATGCCATGTTGTCAATCATGGACGGTTTCTCTAGGTACAATCAAATAAAAATAGCTCCGAAAGATTAGGAAAAGATGGCTTTTACATGTCCATGAAGAACTTTCTGCTGGAACGTCATGCCATTTGGTCTAAAGAACGTAGGAGCCACTTATCAAAGAGCAATGAAGACAATCTTCCATGATATGATGCACACTTTTATGGAGGATTACATGGATGAAATCCTGGAAAAATCTAGTACAAGGGAAGGACATCTACATATCCTAGACAAAATCTTCACATGGATGGAGAAATTCAATGTTAGGTTAAACCCCAAGAAGTGTGTCTTCGGGGTCACATCAGCAAAACTATTAGGTTACATTGTCTTCGATAAAGGTATTGAAGTGTATCCAGTGAAATTCAAAGCAATTATGGAGATGCCACCTCCTAATAATATAAGTCAACTCAGATCACTATAGGGAAGGCTCCAATCGATTAGAAGATTCATCTCCTAGCTAGCGGTTAAAATTCATCCTTTCAATCATCTATTACATAAGAATATAGTTTTGAAGTGGGATGAGGGTGTGAAACAACATTCAATCAAATCAAGCAATATCTAATTTCACCACCCATTCTCATGCCACCAACAAAAGGAAGGCCTCTCATATTGTATATTGCTAGGACAAATATCTCATTGGGGGCACTATTAGCGCAAGAGGATTATAAAGGAAAAGAACATGCTGTCTACTATATCAACCAAACATTGAATGGATATGAAATCAATTACAATTTCATAGAGAAATATTGCTTGATGGTGGTATTCGCTACTCAACAGCTAAGACACTACATGTTGACTCATACAATCAAGTTAATAGCAAAGGTTTATCCTTTAAAGTATCTACTCAATAAAGCTACCCTAATAGGTAGACTGGCAAAATGGGTCATCCTATTAAGTGAATTTGACATTCAGTATGTAGAGAGAAAGGAAATCAAGGGACAAGAAATCATTGAACAATTAGCAGAGGCTCCTTTACCATATGATCGACCAATGACAATGGAGTTTCTAGATGAAGACATTCTAACAGTGATGACCCAACAATGGGTTTTATATTTTGATGGATCATATACACAATGAGGATCAGGAGTAGGAATCTTGTTCATTTCTCCACAAGGACACACCATTCCAAAATCATATAGATTAATGTTCTAGTGTACAAATAATGTGGCAGAATATGAAGCATTAATCATTGGGGTCAAAATAGCAATTCAGTGGAAGATCACAGAATTACATGTATATGGGGATTCTCAACTAGTTATTTATCAAGTAAATGACGAATATCAAACAAAAGATGAAAATTTGATGCCCTACAAGCAACAAATAGATAATATGAAATAGTCCTTTGTCAGTATCAAGTTTGATCAAATTCCAAGAGCTGAGAACAAAGCTGTGGACGCTATGGCAACAATTGCTTCATTACTACAATTGCCTAAGAAGCGTGTTTGTTATGAGTTTATTGTATAACAAGTATCATGTCCTTCCCATAATAATCTATAATCCACTACCATCTACCATATCGAAACCACAGAAACCTCCATCTATGAAACGATCTATGCCTACCTGAAAAATGATGTCCTTCCTCCTGATCTATCTAGGAACCAAAAATGAAACTTCATTCACCAATCCGCATGACATACTTTAATTGCCAACATAATTTATCATCGAGGTCTTGATGGTACTTTACTCTGATGTCTAGAACACAATGAGTCTGAAATGGCCCTACGAGAGGTTCACGAGGGTATTTGTGGCACTCACTCGAGTGGGATAACTTTAGCTAAGAAATTCCTCTGTTTGGGATATTATTGGCCATACATGGAGAAAGAATCCTATCAGTTTGTTAAGAAATGCAAAAAGTGTCAGATTCACAACAATTTGATTCATGCACCAGCACAAGAACTGCATCCCTTCACATCGACATGTCCCTTTTGTCAGTGGGGCCTGGATCTGGTAGGAAAAATAAATCCATCTTCATCTAATGGACACAAGTTCATTATAACAGCTACAGAATACTTCACAAAATGGATTGAAGCAGTACCTCTTACAACAATCACTAGGAAGCAGATCTCCTCTTTCATTTTGAACTACATAATATGTCAGTATGGAATCCCTCAATCCATTATCACTGATAATGGATGACCTTTCAAGAATCAAGATTTCCAAGAGCTATGTGATAAATTTCATAGCCAACATCGGTTTTCAACACCGTACTATCCTCAAGGGAATAGCCAAGCAGAGGCCTCAAATAAAACAATACTCAAAATTCTCAAAAAGATGGTTAACGATGTTGGACTTGATTGGCATGTTCAACTCAACCCTGCACTATGGGCCTACAAAACAAGTATCAGAACACCAATAGGAGCTACACCATATCCCTTGGTATATGGGCCAGAAGCTATATTGCCCATTGAAGTAGAGATTCCATCCCTACGTGTATCACTCAGAGGTATCATTTCAGATGAAGACTATAGGGTATCTAGACTGCAGGAACTAGAGTTGCTAGATGAGCATCATCAACAAGTTGTTAACCATCTAACAACTTATCAACAAACGATGTCAAGAAGTTACAACCATAGGGTAAAACCAAGGGTCTTTCAGGTTGGTGACTTGGTACTAAAAGAAAACCCTAGGAATCAGGAAGACAGAGAAAAGAAAGGGAAATTTAAGCCTAATTGGCTTGGTCCCTTTGTTGTCATATCAGTGTATGGATCAGGAGCATATCAGCTATCAACGACAGAAGGGGATTTTTTCGATGAACCTCTCAACAGTATTTATCTTTGAAAATTCTATGCTTGAATCTCCTAGTGCACGGGTAAAAATTCTAAAAAATGTTTCCTTGATGAAAACCTGGCAAATGGGCATCTTGGCAACACAAAAATACAAAAAGAAAGAAAAAAAGAAAAATGAGAAAAATACAAAAACATGAAGAGTGTAATCAAAGCATATGATGAAAACCTAGAAATAGGTGTCGTATGTGATTCTAAGATCAGCTTTACCATCTATTTTGATATATATAGGATCATTAGTCTGGTAGTCAGTACCGTTTCATATCATGTCAGTCGTCTTGCCATCTTTGCATCCATATCAAAATCATTTTCAACTAGTCAAATATCACTCCAAAGCTTGGGGGCAACATCTGGATATCAGTAGGGGCAACAAAATACCGATGTCACCAAAGGGAAAAACAACAGTATAGTAGAAAAACTGAAAACAAAGATCAAAGTGCAATATCAATCATCATCCAAAAAAAATCAACCATCCGTATCATATCGAAAATCCAAAAAATGTGTCAAAAAGGTAAGTCTGAAAAAGTAACATCCAAAAACATAGGTATGTGTCAATCGAACTTCGTGGTCTCTGCATGTGTAACGTAGGCAGGGCTAAATCTATGATCAGCCCCCGAGACCCCTAAGATAGGTTACTAGGTTAGGTCTTTTGTCAAAATCTCGAAAATCCAAAAACATCACAAAATCAGGATGGATGATCTAAAATCTGAATAATGAATGGAACACTCTAAGTAAACAATGGATAAATTGTACTTTTGATTATCATTTCTTTGGAGTAACTCGATGATGTATTAAACTAGAGGAACAAGGATGAAGAATGATGTTTTATTATCTATTGTCTATAAGTTAATCATATAAATGTATGAATTGTTGAGGGATGTGCTATTCAAATGTATCATTGATGACATTCATAATTCACACATTGAAATGATTAATCACTGCCTATTTACACAATGAATACTTAGGTCATCTCGGTTAAATCATACCTAGATGCTTGTGTCCGATTGCAACATCAAAAATTATGAAAGAAGTACTTAGGTCATCATTGGTCTAACACATACCATTAATGCTTGTACTCACTTTCAACATCCAATAAAGCTCTATGATGACAAAAAGCACAAAGATATTGTTAAAATGACAATTTCTTTACTTATAGTTGCATATTAAAATTAGATTGCATTCATCATATTCATTATCTGCAAAGTATTTGATGCATAAAGGATTCCAATCAATGATTATCTAATATACAAATAAGACTGAGTATACTTGACATAAATCCAAAAAACATTATCGAAAACATATAGGAGTCATCATCACATCATTTAATTTCACCATTTCATCATTTATACATTTTATCATACATCAAATCAATTATGAATTAAATTGTACCATAAGTACATTAGGTTAATTTTTACCATAAAAACATTCATTACATTATCATCTATCCAACATCATATGCATACATCATTTACCATCCATACATTTAAATAAATAAAATCACGACATTATTCTCATCCATTATCATTCATCATAAGATCATCATTTATGGTCATCACATTTAAAAATAAAAATCATTTATCCATCCATCCATACATTTACATCACATCATACATCCACATATCATATGATCCACATATACATTTATCACAAAATCATTGCACAAAATAAAAACATTCATCATTGCATCATCACATCTGAAATAAAATCATCACATAAATCACATAATAGATACATCCATCACATAGAAATCATAAACCATCATCATATAACATCAACTGCATCTCATATATATATCATCAAGTGTCAAGTATACAATGAAGTCTGGTCTAAAAATACATCATCCACAATGAATACATCATAATATAAATCATGGAGGATCACAATAGCATTTACGATCTGCTACTACCAGAATGTGCAGGCCAAATAGGACCTATACCACCACTAGAAAGACCAGTACCACCACCACCCTCGGAGGAACTAGGATCTCTAGGATCTCTACGTGGAGGTTGTGTCACTCCCTCACTGACTATTCGTGTGTGAGTCCATCCAGATCTCGACGGGGCATAACTGATCCTACGCTCAGGAGGCACTGCATCATGATATTTGCCTCTCAGCTGGCCCACAGTACCTCTCTCATGTAATCTCCTATGGAGGTGCCATTGGCCACTCTCTGGAGAGTCTTCGCTGTCTCCTGTGCCCTCTCAGAAATCTACCGAGCACTATCTCTCTCAGCTGTCAATGTGGCCACCTATGTTTGTACAGTGGCCAACTATCCGCGCACTTACCTTAAAGCCTAAGCATGAGCCTGTGCCTGGGCCGACATCTGAGTCTGGGTCTGAACAAACAAACCCCGAGCCTATACCAACTACCCCTGTAATGTCTACACCTGTGCTTGGAGACCTACTATATGTCTCTATTGATCTATTGTTGGCACTGTCACTGCTCACCTCTTGCGAGGCCTACTGGATGATGGTGCACTACTAATGGCTGGCCCTAACCCTCTATCTCCTCCACTACCACCATCACTATCATTGTTGCTATTGTCATCACTGCCACTCTTAGTGCTATTGCCTACCGAAGTATCACCCTCGCTTTGTGTAGAACCCTCTACCACATCCTCCTTTGGTGGTAGCGGTGCTGGCTCATCTAGGATGGTGATGCGAGGATGAGGAGCCAAGGCCAAAAATGCAGCATACTGCTCAGTAATTGGAGCATTTGTAATATCCCTCCGCATATCCTAGGGTGATGGCTGCAATGCCCTGTATCCCTCTACTACAACATCATAAGATAGACAAGGACCCCAATCAAGAATATCCATCTATCACCTCACATAGTGGGCAACTCCCTATGGCATAGACTGCACAATGTTGTACTATCTATATACTATGCGGAGCAAGAATCTCTCTAGAAAAAATGGTGTTCGACCGATGAGATACATGGAATCACAAAGAAACCCCAACATTGCATCATCCTCATCCCACTGCTCACAGTCGAGGTATAGACACCAAGTAACTATCTCAGTGTCATCAAACACTCACCTCCAATGCTCTAACTTGCCCATCCGAGCCTATGTGAAGCGACCTTTGTATCTGAAAATGTAAGGTCTGCCTGGTGGTCTATCTGCCACTGGAAATGGCCGAGCAATAGAAAAATGCTCCCATGCCCACACCTACAATAGGGTCATCCCTGCTGATAAACTTCGTGCTCCAAAGTACACAACAAAGTGAAGATCATGATAGAGATGTGCCAACATGCACATCCCCCATGCATATTTGGTACCGTGTACCATCATGCTCTCAAGATTCTTTCCCCAACCAACGATGAATTCCTTTGACCTACGATCAGGGTAAAGGAAACTTCCAATGAAACCAACAAGCACTATTGGTAGTGTCGCATAAGAATCGGCGATCCTCCTCCACCAAATGCTCAGACCTGCAATGTCCTAATCCTGAAATACTCTTTGCAGAGCATCTCTACCGCTAGTCCCATGGGAGTCATATACTATGATCTCCCCCATGAATGGAATGCACAAAATCTGCCACACATCCTCAAGTGTGACCATCATATCACTAGTAGGTAGGTGAAAAGTGTTGTGGTCATTGTGCCACCTCTCAGCCAAAGCAGTCAACAAATCTTGATTAATCCTAATCTGGAGCATGTCAAGTAGGCTAGTCAAACCACATCAGCCTATCACTTGAAGCTCATCTGGTGTCAGATGAGGAATCAGGTCTGTAGTCCATGGAAACCTCTCTCACATCTGGATAGTACCTAGATGCTCCTATCATCACAATGAAAAATCTACAATCAGTGAACCATGTCAACAAACCAAATATCATTCTACTATCAAGTCTATTCCTAAATTTTGGTAGGAATTTTCGATCAAAATTCATGGGCGAACATCAACAAACCTCACCTATCATGAGGTTCATCAAATAGTATCTAATCTCGCCTATCATGAGATTTATCAGATATTGAGTCATCTCCTCACCTATCATCAGGATCATCACAAATAGGATTTTCTTCTTGCCTATCATGAGAAGTTAGTCTCATTTAAATCATCAATCCAACACATCAAGAATTTGGATTATCAATCATACCACTCCAAAGAATAGACATGATCAGAATTGACAAAATCAGGGTTCCCTAAGTCAAAATCTTCAATTCTGACATGGAAGTGCTAAAATAGGCTTCCAAAGCGCTAAAATCCAGAAGCACTACTTTATCAGTTAAAAGCGCTAAATTAGGGACCCAATGCGCTAAATCTCAAAAGTGCTATTTCAGCACTCTGATGCACTACAATAGGCATCTGAAGCACTAAAAGTCCCGAAGCACTACTAATCCACATCTAAGCGCTACAATAGTCCGTTGAAGTGCCGCTTTACTAGAAGCGCTAGAACAGACCATGAAAGTGCTAATCCACTGAATCAAAGCGCTAAAATCTGGCATCAAAGCACTAAAATTCAACTCCTAAGCGTTATATCAATGAAAGCGCTACATTACCCTATGGAAGCACTAGAGTTTTTAACGCAAGCGCTAAACTATCTATTGGAAGTGCTACACCAGAGTGTAAGCGCTACAACGCGGCTTGGAAGCACTAAATCAGACTACAAAATGTGGAAAGCAATAAATGCATAAAAAACAAAATTTCATAAATTACGAGGAGGTTAAGGGGTACATATCAGAGGTCCATACGTGGCCGGCCATTGGTGACATTGAACATGCTTGAAATGGTGAGTGTGATAGGGAATAAACATTTTGCTCTAGCTGGCAAAAAAGTGTTTATCACAAAGGTTTTTAAAATCAAATACTGAAAATGAATTGGGAAATAACCTTTTAGCACTATATATAATTTTTGAAAAGGTATTTTTGGTGGGTTTTATTATCTTTTGATTAATTTTATCCAGGAAATTAATTAAAACTCATCTACGGGCTAGATTTCTTCATCATTTGTCGGGAGATAAATTATTTCTTCATCAAATCATCATCAAATCACCAAAAAATCATAAATTTTTGGAAAAATTCTAAAAATCATCAGATCATTTATTTATCTCCCGAGGGGGCATATTATCATCCATCATCTGAAAATCAATGTTTGGGCATTTATGGGGCATACGGGATTATTTTTCTTCATCATCGATCCTGGCAGTAGCAGCAAAATTTTCTTTGAAGCAACACGTAAACAAATCACTTCGAAGAGGGGCAAAATGTATACACCTAAAAATGGTATGGAGCATCGGATTAATTAAATACAAATTATTTGATTAATTATCCTAATTTCCTCTACTATTCAATAAATAGAAATATTTATTTATATAGTTCACATTTAAATTCATCTTAATTAAATAAACAAAATTAAATACTTTGTTTTTTTTAATTATCAAATCCCTATTTTATTCTATCACATCAATCTTAAATTAATTAAATAAAGATCAAACACTTTATTGATTAATTTCCATATTCTTCTATTTAATTTAATAAACAAACTATCCTATAGTTTGTTTTATTAAATTATTTATCCCTCTATTGCTAATTTAAATAAATCAAAAATATTTGAATTAAAGCACAAAGAATATCCCATCTATATTCTCTCAAAAATGAATTAGATATCCTATGTCTAATCTATGTCTGAAATATGTCACAATTAATGCTTTGAAACTTCACGCGAAGTTTTGGAGACAAATTGGAGACAAATTCCAAACTCTTCTTTCAATCCTCCTCCATCAATCTTTCCTCTTCTCTTGCCTGGTGTTTTCATGGGTAGAGACAATCTCCATTTTTCTCTCAATCTCCTCCATCTTTCACCATTCAATCCTCCAGATTGAATTCAAGCCTCTCAAAGCTTTCCCTATGCATTTCTATAGCCAGGAAATCTATAAATAAAGCCTCATTGAACCAAGAAAGGATCCAGATAATCTAACTTTTGCACTCTTACTTTGCAAGAATTCAAGAACTCAAGCATCAAGCAATCAAGCATCCAATATCCAGCAATCAAGCTTCAATATCATGGCTGCCTCCTATAGTTGTAATTATCTGTTTCATGTCCATTCATTCTTAGTTTAATTCATTTATCAGCTAGTATTACCACATTTAGTTCCATATCATTTTTTTAGTATCCATCTCATTCTTTCAATTGTCATTTTAACAATCATAGTGCACTCACGATTTGAGAGCCATTTTGATTTAATAAATCTTGAAGGATAGAGAACAATATGATGCTTTCAATTGATTATTGCTTTGAATTGATTCAATTTTATTAATCTTTGATATAATATCGTATTAAAAAGTGTTTTGTGCTTTACACCTAATCACACGCTTACAACCTCAACCCTTGATTAAATTATTTATAATTTAATCTTTATCTTCAATCCTTATCATTTGCCATAATTTTTCCCTAACCCTAGTCCATAGATCATCTTTCATTCTTGTCCATTGATTATAGACATTAAATCTCAACCCTTCATTCAAATATGTATTTTCTATAAAAAGACCCTTGTCATTATAATTTTGACATATGTAGTTCATATGCAAGTACATAATGCTAGTGTGAGACAACAATCTTCAATATTTTTCTTTGTCATTATCATAGGCCTATTTGCATACTCAAAAATCAAAGTGCAATTTTTATATTCAAAAAATGGAGAAGGGCAATGGAGGTGAATCAATGATGGTATGAAGACTTTATGGTAATATTGTTTTATTTTTATGTCTTTATGCATATTTATATGCGTATTTATACTTCATTGCTTATTAGGGTTAGATTTATATGCATTATTGGCTAATTTTAATATTTTAACCATAATTTATATTGGTGAACCTAACGTGAGTTTGAATTTTTACAGATTTCCATAATCTTATATTGTTATTTTTTCCAAAAATTTTGAAACTCACATTTTGCAGCTAGGGTTTGGAAAGATTTGACCATATCTCTCAAAACATTGCATATTTTTTCATAAATTTGGTTTTATAGGTTGGAGATAATATCAAGAGGCTTCATTCCAAAAATCATTTTTTTAAAAATATTTTTAATTTTTCTATTATTTTTCATGAAAAAATAATTTTGTGAGAAAATTAGATATTTTTTGGATTTTTTTATATTTATGGAAAGCTCTCTAAACGCTAATAGGGTTTTATTCTTTATGTTTCTAATATGGATGAAAAATAATTATATAAAAATCAGATTTTTGAAAATTATGGTTTTATAAAGATTTGATTATATCTCACAAAAAATTGCGAGTATTTTCACAAAACTTATTCTATAGGTTGTGGAGGACCTTAGAATATTTCCGTAGAAAATAAAAAATTTTGGGACCTATTTTGAATTTTTTATAATTGTTTAATGATTTTTCGTGAAAAATTAATTTTGGGTGCAAATCAGCACATTTTTTAGATTTATTTACATTTTTGGAATTTCTTGAAATTTCAGTAAGGCTTTGTTCTTTATGTTTTTTTTAATTTTTGATGCCAAAAATAATTCCAAAAATCAGATCTGTCTTGACTAGCTAACCCTCTAATATTAGTGATTAATTATCTTGTTAGGATTTTTGCTTTGTTGATGGTTTTGTGAATGTGTAGAAAAATAAATACTTCAAAAGAAAAATTGGATCAAGTGGAAAAAAATTTGGAGCTATAGAGAGTCTACATGCACACTTTTCAACTTATATCTTAATCTTGTCTTCTCAACATCACACTCTCAATTTGGACTATAAAATAACAAGTGTCTTCTCAAAATAACATTTTTAATTTGGGCTTTAAAAGATCAATTTCTTGCATTGCTTGGTATCGATCTTGTTTGTGCTTGGCAGTGTGTATTCTCCTCTCTTACATTTCTATATGATCTTGGGAATCAAAAGCACTCTTCAACACTCATTTTCACATCACACATTTCAATTTCTAAGGTTAATGAACATTGCTTGTGTGATAAAATAGTGTATGCTCTCTCCTCACATTATCATATGATCTTGGAGATCAAAATAATTATTTGAATCACTTTTTTGTAACCTTCCTATGAGGCCTACCGAGAGAAGTGATCACTGTAGGGGACAACCTCAACTCTAGCATTCAAGTGGAGTATAAATATTGGGGGGTGAATCTAAAGATGCACCTCTTGGAAGTATAAATAAACCCCAAAGAATTTTATACGTTTGGTAAGTGAAGGTGGAGTGTGGGTTGATCTCTTGTCTTAGCTATTTGAAATCATTCACCTTTCAAATTCATAGAATTGGGCCTAACGTACCTTCAAGGTATATAGAGGACATCCCTAGATCCTTCTACATCCTAGTTTAAGACCATTGGAAAATCCCCCCACTTGAATAATTGTTAGGATTGTTCTTGTTCTCAAAAGTGTCTTCTTATCATAATCATTTGCATTACATCTCGCACATAAAATCTTGTCTTGCATGTGTGAATGTGCATTTAATATTTAAATCTTAATCAAGCAACAAAAATAAGAAAACCAAAATAAAAAGTAAAAAAATATAAAAAATACAAAAACATTAGAATCATTTAAAAATAAAAAATCTAGGTGTCCTCCAAGTAAAACTTCTCATCCTCATTTTCATCCTAGCCTTTGTATTTCCATTTAGACCTCACCACCATGTCTCCCATTCACATTTATATGCTTGCTGGTCAAGTTGAATACCAATTAATCTGCAACGGTCAATACCAACAAGCCATAGACTTTAAAATACAATTCTTCCAATCCAAATACCAATCAACCTCAACCCATGGTGAAATACCCACATACCCTTCCCAAGAATCAATAAGCCCTAGTCATTCATCCATCTACCCTCACTACCAAGAGACACTTAACACAATCAATAACATTGATCCTCAATAAAAATCCATTAGATTTATCCTTATCCGAGCTTTGATAAAGGAAACCAACCTTCCACCAATCCATTCCAAGCCCTCACATCCTATCCTAGTCCATCATCCATTTATCCATTCGAAGCATTCATGTCTTATCCTATTCCATCATCCATCAATCCATTCCAAGCCTCCACATCCTATCCTTGTCCAACATCTACTAATCCTTAACAATCCACTCCATCCCAATTTATGTTTAGTCATGAAAATACATATAGTCATGGTGTCCAAAATCACATCCCAATGCCTAGACCTTGGGATACATGTCAAGAGGAAATTCCAAATCATCATAACATAGATACCCATTCATGTCAAGATTAAAGTAGTCCATCCCATGATCCTATCCTTAAGTCCATCCAATAAATCTCATTCCCAATCATGTCACCCAAGACAAACCTATCTTTGATCAACATCCCGCCATTGAACAAGAAACCCAAAGTGATCTTCTTATCAACGTTTATACCATCCATGATAAAAAAAAATCAAATTGACCCTATCCAAATTCCAAACACATACATTTTCCAAAATGAGACACTTGCCTCCTTTGGACAAATGGAAAATCAAATAAATGGCATGGATGAAGTCATAGAAGAACATAAAAGGGCTTCTATGGATCAAGAAGAACATAAACAAGGTACCATGGATCAAGTCATAGAAGAAGAGACAATTCCTATCATGGAACAAATCAATATCTCAAATGATCAAGTAGACACAAGCATAATGAATGATAAAGCAAAAATATCCTACCAACTAGGATCATCCACCTTTGTCAAAGCAAGCTTTCTTACAGATGAGAAGATTCCAAGCATTAGTTTCCACATAAATAATGATGGGTTAGCATATTTCTTCCAAAATAACAAATACCCTATCGCAAATGGAATATTTCAAAATATGTAGTATCAAGGAAGAGGAATAGGCCTACATGAGCAAGGCATTTGAGAACCATTACAATTTTATGAAAATCCTAAACATCAAGGTCTTGGATATTCTTCAATCTGAAAATCAAACGATGCTAGTGATACCTCCATGATATTAGGGGATACTTTATCCAATACAAACATCAAAATGGGGGTCATGAGTAGTCCTTTTCATAAGGTTGTTGTCAACACTCCTTCCATCCACACCATAAAACATCATTCCAAAATAGTTAAACCCATGAATTGGAACCAAGAAAAATTAAAGTCTTACAAGCCTAAATCCCATAATCAAATACCAAAGGCCATTAAATGCAAAAATCCAAGTTGACAAATAAAGTTAAAGTGGATCCCAAATAAAAATGGATCAAGTAAAGAAAATGGTTCAATTTGAGTATCCAATCAAAATGTGGAGCCACAAGAAAATATGTCTCCCACATATAATAAATGTCCACCTCCTTCAAAATGGTCATCATGCAAGGCATATAAAATTCATGGTTCCAAACACTATCCCAATCAAAATTCCAAACTCCATCATTCACCACCCCAAGTTTGGAAAATAAAAATTCCTACATCTAAAATGCCAAATAGTCCATCCACACCTACCATCATCCATAATAATCCTACGTCTTGCCTAAAGTCTAAAAATCCCATGTCACAAACCCATCACATTTTGGTAGCAACTCTTTATCATAAGGACTCTCAATGGAACTCTATCATTATAGGTGTATTTTGATAAGGCTAACCCGAATATCAGAAAGGGTCACAATGACATTGATCAGTTCTATACAGGTGATATGATCCTGACAAGACAAATACTCCATAAAGGTGACTATTGGAATATCATGACATCGAAATTTACATTAGCACAATCAAAGTGATGATCTAGAAAAAAAAAATAAAAAAAAATTGTTACCTTGATGAAAACTTGGCAAATAGGTGTCCTGTGTGACACTAAAAAAAAAGAAATAGAGAAAAAAAATAGTAAAGAGAAAAATTTCATCCAATAGTGAAAACCATCATGATGGTGCTTTGGATAAGTACCATGATGAAAACCTGGAAAACAGGTGTCATGTGCAAGAGAAACTATATATGTGGAATATTACACTTAGGGCCAAGTTGTCTCATCTCCCATTCCTTTTTTATGACATTTCCATTTTTCCATCTAATCCATATCATTTCCTTCCATTTTCCCACCAACTTTGATCTTGATAAGGACTAAGGTATAAACATAAATCATGCTTTGGGAAATTTTTTGACATGTCTATCCTTTGGTCATACACTATTTATTAAATATCATGTCATTTCCTTAATAGCACTATCCAAGCCCATACCTTGGAGAAAAAAATTATCCTTATGTGACATAGTCCTTGGAGACCATATGATTATTCTTCCAGCCAATAATCCTCATGTCTCCCATCCTTTACCAAAATCAACCCATCATCCATTCATACCTATCACGTGTCTTGGTTCTCCCTTGTCATTGGTTTAAGGATTATAATTCTCTTATCCAAGTCCCCTCCATAATCTATGTAGTCCTAAGGTTAGTCATTGCAAATGCAATTAGCCTAATCAATAAAATATTTCTATGCAACCTAGCGCATCATCCAAAACATTCCTTGGATTTGTTTCTAGCCTTGCTACAAACATTGATCCTTAAGTCACATTATTGTCATCCTCATGTTGTTTCGGGATGTGTCCTTCCCACATCAAACAATGCCATCATCATCATTATCACCTGTCAATTGGTTTTTAGCTTGACTAGGAGCAAGATCATGTTTGTCCTTGGATTTTTGTGTGTGCTTTCTCGCTTTCTTGTGGGCATCATTCAAATTCATTTTTCATGATCCTTATCATCACCCTTCATTCATAACAAATATGCCCTCCATCATCTTTGTGTCTTCCATCATAACACTTGACATCATGTGTCCTTACACCTTCCATAGTGCCTATCCCATTCCACTCCTAATAAATTGTTCTTATACTCAACTAGGGGAAAATACTTGACCTATGTCATTAGATCTATTAGAGGCCGATATATCAAAAAGACAAAAAAATAAAATATCCCTAAAAAGATAAAAAAAAATAATAAAATTATCAAGAGACAAAAAAATCATAAAACTTGAAAAGATAAAAAAAATCAGATATTTTCAAAAAGAATCAAAAATCAAAACATGTCTAAAACACAAAAACATCCAAATAACTTGCAAAAATCCCAAAAATAGAGTCAAAGTTAGTCATGCTAGTCCAATAACAGTTGAACTTTGTTGCCTTTGCAACTAAACATAGGCAATTCCATCTTTCGAGGTGCCCCCAAGGCATTAGGTAAGTCCTCTTAGGTTTTGTCAAATAAAATCAAGACAATCCTTTGTCAAATAAAACAAGGTGAGGTCATTTCGAACTGCGAGGTCTCTCTGCATGGTTATGTAGGCAAGGCCATCTATCAATGAGCCCCTGAGGCCACCTAGGCCGGTCCTTTAGGGTTTATCATGTCAATCATAATAAATCAAACATTGTCAATATAGACACAAGAATCCATCAAAACATTAGACAAGTGACACATCAACAAGATAGCAAATCAACAAATTCATTCATTCAAATCAAACAAATTATCAAAATAGTCAAACCATCAACCAGTTAATATATGTCTTATATAGGATGTGTCCTTCATGAAACAAAACATTGTCATTAGTCAAGCTCAGTCATTTTCCTTATGTAGGTTGTCACATGGTTGAAACCAGACTAAAAATATTATACAACATATGTCTTTCCTAAAACTAGGCTTGTCAAATAATCAACACATCAATCACCTAAATATAAAACAATGAATTTTGGCAAACATACTGAATGGTTGTTGACCTTGTGGTCTATTTTATCATATTTTTTTGGATTTGTCTTTGAGTCGGGTTACTAGCTTCCTCAAGGGTGTCCCATGAATGATTTAGAGGAGTGATTATATTTGATAAATATTTTTGTTGATTATTGTTTTTGTATTGTCTTGGAAAAAATACTAGGGAAAATTTTCCTTTAGTATGAGCTAGGACATTCCTTGTCTACGATTGTCTATTTTGCAAGTGGACAACCTTTCACACCTTGATCTATGTCATACCATGGCAATTTGTGTCCATTTGTGTCATTTTACCACCCAATGATGATTAAGTGCAAGGCCTATTATGTATTTGGAAAAATATTGAAGTTCTTCTATACTAACATCCATGTCCTTCATGCTAACATTTCTTCTATCCTTCATCCTCTATTCTTCTCATCCATTTCGATAGCACACTTGTGTTATTTGAAGTTGCATGTCCTCTTGAGGGGGCATACCACAACCCTTCTCGTCATCCTTCCCCATCCTCTTTACATCAGAGCATGTTTTGAATAAATTTTTTTGACACAATGCAATAAATTGCATTGTATCAAAGAGGGGAGAAATATAGACACTAAAACTTTTTACTAGGCCTGCGACTCTTAGATTCTTCATTATTTCACCTTTGGGTATGTGTAGGATCATCAAGGAAAAATAGGCCCTTAAGTGACAATAAAATTCAGAAAAATTAGAGTTAGGGAACTTGACATAAAAATTTGAATAAGTTATCTATATTATTTCAAAAATATGTAAGAATAGAATTTTTAGAAAATTTAATGTAGTTTTTAAACTACTAGGGTTTTTTTTTTTTAAATCTATTTGGTGAAAATTTGAAATTTCAATGCAGTAGTACTAAAATTTCAAGGAAAAAATAAGAAGTAGGTGTTTGTCTGACCACCCTAACCACAATAAAATGATAATATTTTTTTATAACATTTTAGATATAAGTAGAGGACTCGTGCCCCAATGTGATGCATATTTTTTGTAATTGTTTTCCAAGAAAATAATTAATTATGAATTTTTTATTACAAATTTTAAAAACTATAAAAAATCATATGTCTAACCACCTTAACTTGGTCAAAACTTCATAGAATTCAATTTTTATTTTCTTTAATCCTATAGTATGTGAAGCATATAATGTAACGCATTTTTCGGATTCAAAAAATGTGATATCATTTGAAAACTATAGATGTTTTTCAATCAGCCTATCAATCAAGACTTTGGTTGTAATTCAAATAGAAAATGGATAATAATTATTTATTATATTGAAAGTAAAGCATAATTTTTATTGGTGGAAAGTTGAGAATCTTCTTTAATAACCCTTTTTGTTTCATCAATTTTGGGTACAAAAAAATTCATCAACCACATTGGCCATCATATCACTTACATATCGCCACTTTTTGGCCCATCATGATCCCCGACATACCCCTTTCATATTTTATTTTCTAAAGTCAAATGTCTTCTATTAATTAAATAAATTTAATTTATTTAATTTTTGTCCACTTTCCATCATAATTAAATAATTACTCTAAATTTTTAATTATTCTTTAGCCTCTTCTCTCCTATATTAAATAAATTTTATTTATTTAGTTTGGTCCAATCTCTTGAATTTTGAATTAAATCATTATTTAATTCAAAAGATTCCCTTTTTCACATTCTTCTATAATACAATAATTATTTTAATTATTTAATTATTCATTAGTCACCTAGATTAAATATTTTTTATTATTTAATTTCTCCTATCACCTCTTTATCCATGCCAATCTTATCTTCCACATCAAGTCCTTATATGTCCATGTCTCAATTAACCTCCACCCTTGATTAAATTATTTATAATTTAATCTTGACTATCAATCCTTATCATTTACCCTAATTTTTCCCTAACCCTAGTCCATACCTCATCTTTCATTCTTGGCCATTTATTATAGACATGAAATCTCAACCCTTCATTCAAATTTGTCTTTTCTATAAAAAGACCCTTGTCACTGTCATTTTGACAAATCTAGTTCATATGCAAGTACATGCTACTAGTGTGAGACAACAATCTTCAATATTGATTTGTCATTGTCATAGTCCTATTTTCATACTAAAAAATCTAAGGGAAATTATTATATTCAAGAAAAATGGAGAAGGACAATGGAGGTGAATGAATGATGGCATGAAGAATTTATGGTAATATTATTTTATTTTTATGTCTTTATGCTTATTAAGGTTTGATTTATATGCATTATTTCCTAAGTTTAATATTTTAACCCTAATTACAGTGTGTGTGTGATGTGAGTCTGAGCAGATCATTGAAAAATTCAAGTGGTGAGTTTTTGAAGGTGCACTCTATCATTCAAGGATGTCTGCAAGTGTGTGAGTGATTTATGTTGGAATCTCCATTGCATTTATTTTTTTTTCTCTATATGAAAATCATCCTCTATGTTCTTTTTTATTATATGGAAATGAGCCCTTCGGGCAATGATCCCTTACTAGATAGTGAGTATTGTACTGGACAGTAAGTCTTGTCTTCATAGTGAGCCTTTCTGATAGTGAGCAGGTTTGTATTTGGTTTTGAAATTATTTATATTGTGAGCTAATCCTCACCATGTTTTTTCCCTCATTACGTTTTCTACATAAATCTCGTGTTCTTGTGTGTATCATGTTATTAATTTAAGTTTTTGTTTCTGCACATAATGATTCATGACATTAACAAAGTAAAGGTTTTGTGAATGCGTATTGATCTAAATTTTGGTGAAAGTTTTAAAGGTTACAATATTGTTACAACTGATTCACCCCCCTTCTCAGTTGTCTTGTTAAAAATTTCTATCAGAGCTTGGTTCCTTAGGGAAGAGCTTAACCACTTAAGGAAGGTTTGGTATGGTAAATAAGATAGTTATTGATTACCCTAAGTTCGATGGAATTGACTACACCTTCTAGAAGGAAAATATGGAACGATAGTTGGAATACAATAGATATGATGTAGAGAAAGCTTATAAGACTCCATACTCTAGTCTTACTAACGGTCTGAGTACTGCTGATGAGATCAAGGGACATGAAGCCAACAATAAGGCAATTTTTTTTTTGAAGAATAGTCTTTCACATTTTGAATTATTAAATTTTTAATTGTAAATACTAATAAAGAGGTCTAGGATGCATTGGAAAAGATCCATGAAGGAGATGAAAAGGTTAAAGAAGAAAAGTTACAAATTTTGGAGGCACAATTCAAGATCCTACGAATGTCTAAAGATGATGATTTGGTAGGTGGAATGTGAGGACTTGGTGTACAATTGGATGAATCCAATATAGTAAAGAATATTCTTAGAACTCTCCCTAATTTATACAATGAAAAGGTATCTTCTATTGAGGAATTTGTATATTATAATACTTATACTAAAGATCAGTTGATTGGTACTCTAATGTCATTTGAAATGACAAATCCTAGCTTGAGAAATGGATCAAAGATAGAAATTTATTTTAGTGTTACAAAAGTTGAAGATTCGGATGAAGAAATTTTTTATGAAGTAGAAGCTAACTTTGTAAGACGAATGAAAAAAGGGATTTGTTAAGTATCAAGGTAAGTTACCTTTCAATTTTTTTAATTGTTTAGAAATAGGTCATTATGCTTCAAGATTTCCTAAAACAGCTGAGAAGAATAAACATAGATAAGGTAGAGAAAACAAAGGAAAGGTGATCAAGAAAACATATTATGTAAATGAAGATGGTGGTATTTCTAATGATGAGTGTGATTATGTGGATTTGATGATAATGCATGATTTTTCTTGGCTATAAAGGATGAATCTACTTATTTTAATACTAAAACATATGTGAAGAAAAACACTTCAGAGAAAATTGAAGGTACTGTGATCTCTTCTCTTCATGCTGATGAAGAAAATAAATATTGGGTTGTTGATAGTGGTTGTTCACTTCAAGTGAATGGTGAGAAAATTAAGTTTTCTAAACTTGAAAAATATGATGGAGGCTTAGTTTAGTTTGCAAATGATACTAGTGCAAAGATTTGTGGGAGAGGTTGATTCAGTTTTGATAGAAAACATAATATTGATGATGTATAATATGTTAAGGGTTTATGGAATAATATTTTGAAGTGTTGGATAGATGTGCAGTAAAGGATATAATATTGTATTTATGGATGAGAAATGTGAAATAAGGAAAGGATCTAGAACTATGATTGTTGTTGGAAAGAAGTTTGAAGGAAATATTTATCAACCTAAGGGTGCTAATGGGAATTACTTTATGTATTAGATTAATGAAAGTTGACTATGGCATCAAAGGATGTGTCATATGAGTTTTAGAAATAGGGTGAGAATCAAAGTAGTAAAATCTATGAGAGATTTACTGAGAATTACAAAGCCTATTAATGCTCTTTGCAAGGATTATCAGTTTGGAAAGCAAGCTAGAAAAAAATTTAGGTCAAAGGAACAATCTACTACGAGACTATTGAATTTGATACATAGATATTTTTGGTCCTACAAGGGTGAGAAGTCTACAAGGTGACATGTATTTTATGATTTTGATTGAAGATTTTTCTAGAATGACATGGGTTACTTTTTTAAGAGAGAAATTTGATGCATTAGATAAATTCAAGGCATTTAAGGCTATGGTTGAGAATGAAGAAAATTTGAGAATAAAATGTTTGATGTATGAAAGATATGGTGAATTCACCTTCAATTATGTTAACATGTTTTGTGAAGCTCATGGAATAAAAAGGTGTTTGTCTACTACTAGAACTCCTCAACAGAATGGAGTTGTTGAAAGAAAGAATAGAATGATTCAAGAATTTGGTAGATCAATGATAACTAAGGAAGGTATACAAGAAGTTTACTGGAGAGAATGAATTCACACTAGTTTTTATGTATTCAACCAAGTTCAAGAAAAAGATAACAACACTAAGAGCCCCTATGAGCTATGGTGTGGAAGGATTCCTACTATCAAATATTTTAAGGTATTTAGAAGAAAATGTTACATCAGAAGAGGTGAAGAAAATTTAGGAAAGCTTGATTCTAGATGTGAAAAGGGTATTTTCCCTAGATACTCTACTAGAATCAAAGCTCACATATATTTCAATAAAAGGTTGAGAAAGATTGTTGAGAGCACAAATCTCAAGGTTGATGAAGTATTGAAGAATTCAATTGAAGTTGATGGATATGTGTCAGATGAACCTAAGTACAAAGAAGTTGAAGAATTTATTGAAGAAAAAAAGAAGAATGAATAAGAAGAAGCTCTGATGGTGTCCCAAAAGAGACCTAAATATGTTCAAAAGAATCATTCTAAATAATAAATCATTGGAGACAAGAGAAAAGGATAATTGAAAAGAAACAAAGTTGTTGTTGCTGAAATATATATTTTCTTACTTTCGATAGTTGAACCTAAGACAGTAAGTGAAGCATGTAAACATGAGCATTGGATGAGAGAAATGGAAGAACAAATTATACAGATTGAGAAAAATCAAACCTAGGAAGTTGTTCATAGACCAACAAATAAAAACATAACTGGATCAAAATGTGTATTGAAAAACAAGCTAAATGGAAATGGAGAAGTGGTTAGAAATAAAGCAAGGATTGTGTGTAAGGGTTACTCACAAGTAGAAGGCATACATTTGTAGGAGAATTTTACTCTGATGGCTACGATGGAAGCTTTTAGAATGGTTTTTGTATTTTTTTCTCATAAAGATTTTAAAGTTTACCAGATGGATGTAAAGTCTACATTTTTGAATGGTGAGTGGGAAGAAGAAGTGTACATGGAAAAACCAAAAGGATTCCAGTTGTCAGATCATCTAGACATGGTCTATAGATTAAAGAAGGATTTTTATGGTTTGAAGCAAGTTCCCAGAGTTTGGTATGCAAGGTTGGACAAATATTTGATTAAGCAATCTTTCAGTAAAGGTACTACAACTAGCAATCTTTATTTAAAAATTGAAAATGAAAAAAACTTGATAATAGTTTTATATGTTGATGATATTATATTTTGAGGAATTGAAACAATGTGCCAAATGTTTGTTAAATTATTGCAGAAAGAGTTTGAGATGTCTATGTTTGGTGAGATGAATTTCTTTCTTGGGGTGCAAATCAATCAAATAGAAAAAGGGATTTTTATTTTACAATCAAAGTATGTAAAATAAATGCTAAAGAATTTTGAGAAGGATGGTTTCAAACTAGAATGCACTCCTATGGTGACTAGCTAGAAATTGAGTAAATATGATGATTCACCTAAGGCTGATTAGAGAAAATATAGACCAATGATTGTAGGAATTCTATATTTAACCGTTGTCAGACTAGATATCTTGCATGTAGTTTATCTTATGGCTGTATTTCAATAAGATCCTAAAGAAACACATGTTCTTACTTCTAAGAGGATATTTATATATTTGAATGACAATCTGGATTATGGTTTATGGTATCCTAGGGATATTGATTTTATATTAAGTTCTTATACAGATGCAAATTGGGTAGGTTGTGTTGATGACAAAAAACATAAAAGTGGTGGTTCATTCTTTCTTGGTTGTAGATTGGTGTCATGGTTAAGTAAAATGAAAGATTTAGTCTCCATATCCATTGTAGAAGCTAAGTATATTATTGTAGAATCCCACTACACACAAGATTTGTGGATGAGATAGACATTGAATGATATTAGAGTAATGCATGATGATCCCATCTCTATTTTCTATGATAATACAAGTGCAATTAAAATTTCAAATAATCGAGTGATGCACTCAAGGAAAAATCATATATCTATTAGGTATCACTTTTTTAGAGAGAAAGTTATGGAGAATGAAGTAAAGCTTGAGTACGTACCTACAAAGGATCAAATTGCTGACATATTTACTAAAGCTCTTCCTAAAGATACTTTTGAGTATCTTTGGGAGAAGTTAGAGGTTATTGCCCATCCTTTCTTGAAGTAGATGCATATGGATATTCATTATTCTAGTGGATCTATGGATCTATCTTCTTTTCGGACTGATGTTTGGTGGTTACCTCTGAGTGGGTGTAGGTAGTGCCTTGTGTTGTCATTGTGTATTTGATTAGGTGTACCCTTGAGGGGGAGTATTTAGTACTGGTAATGTTCGTAATGTAAAAGGAGGAGAATAATTTCAAACATATTCTGTCTTTCCCATTGATGTCAAAGGGGGAGAAAGAATGATATGAAAAATTCTATCTACACAAGGGAGAGAAAGTAAGAGGAATAATTCATGATAAAATGTGTTCAAAGTTGTTGTGTTATCTTTTATGTTTTTTCACATCATGTGTTTCCATCAATGACAAAGGGGGATCTTGTTGCAAGTATGATGGTGTTGTCATTGATGTCAACTTGTTATTGTTTTCATTAATCTCAATAATGTCATGGAAGTTATTTATTGATTGTATATTTTGAGGATATTAAGAAAATTGTAATAAAAGAGGTCTAAAGGTATTCAATGAATACTTTGAGATGTTCTCTATATTGTTGCTATGATCATACAAATCAAAGATATTGTTCATAGTTGTCGCTAGTTTCTACATCTAAAATTTGGGCTTTTGGATCATTGTACGATGCAATATATCTTCACTAGTTTGTGAACTTTGTATTTTGGTTTGTTTGGCTATGGTCTAGGAGAAATATAGTTTCTCCAAATTTATTCATGTTTTGGTTTTATGACTTGAAATTCTAAGTGTAACTGATGAGTTCGTTTTCGAGTGAAATTTTTTTTCTAGAAAGATTTGTTGTGTGTATGGTTTTATTACTTTCATTTTTTGTTTCAACACTTAATGATTCATCACATTAATAAAGTAAATGTTTTGTAAATATTTATTGATCTAAATTATGCTGAAAGTTTTAAAGGTTGAGAGATTTTTACAACTAATTAAACCCCCCTCTTAGTTGTCTTGTTCAATACTAAGTGTAAGACAAAGGTGTAGCAAAGGATATCATATTGTATTTTAGAATGGTGGGTGTGAAATCAGAAAATGAAGATCTGGTATTTTGGTTGTTTTTGGAATAGGGACAATAGGTAATGTCTATCAACTCAAAGGTAGTGGTACAAAGTGCTCTATGAATCAAACTAATGAAACGTAGCTATAAGATAGAATACTGGTTCACAATAATTTTCATAGCCTTGTAAGGATAAGTTCTACTAATGTTGTGGGAGATTTGTTGAAGATCACAAATCCTACCATTATATTCTACAAGGAATGCCAAGTTGGAAAGAAAACAAAGACAATATTAAAGACAAAATAATATTCTACCATAGGTCCCTTGGAGTTAGTGCATACAGATCTATGCGGACCTTCCTAAACTAGAACCTCATGTGGTGATAGATATTTCATTTTATTAATTAATGATTATTTTAGAAAAGATTGGGTTACACTTGTTAAAGAAAAAAAGTTGTAGACAAGTTTGAATAATTTAAGGCTATGATTGAGAATGAAATGAGTTTAAACATTAAATGTTTGAGATCTGATAGAGGTGGATCTTTTATGTAATGCCCCGGCACGCAAGCCTAGAGGAAGTTGCATTTAACTACTTAAAAGGAATAATTTTTTATTTTTAAAAGAATAATTAATAAGTTAGTTAACTAATGCCAACAAACTCTAAGGTTATGAGACAAAGGTTCTATATAACCTCAACCAAACATGAATATAAACTATGACAATTATTTAATCAATAAACTAACACATACATTCCAAGTAAGATGATATAACAACAAGCATAAGATAAGACTTTCGATTCCATTAATCCATTCAATAAACCATAAGGTTACAATCACTCTTTCCCTGAATAAGGCAAGACCAATAATATAAGGTTACAATTACAAAATTCCACCTCGATAACAAGAGGGGTAATGATAACATGAATAACGGAAAGGATAACAAGAAAGGACTGCAACTGAAACAACCACGAGCCCTCCAACCGGAAGTCTCATCCACACGAACAAAGAGAAAACCCAATGGAGTAAGGTGCACGTTCCACCCAACCAAGTGGAACCCAAAGGTCCACCCCCCATGCTAGGAGATAGTAACCAGAATCTCTAACCAAGGACGTCTACCACTAAACATAGGCTAAAATAACCATACTAAAATAAATACAGTAACAACACTTAATCACAAGGTTACAATGCTTCCAAAAATTACTTGATCAATTGCATCACTGATGCAAACATACTGTTGACCTAGGAGAAGTGTCATCACATCGTTACATAGGTTATCCTGGTGAGTCTTCCTAAGTCCCGGCCCCCATCTTGGGTTATCTTGATAACCTCTAACAACTTTCGGCCCCTCATGTAAACCAATACAGAATCAATTATCTTTCGTGGTGACAAGATAATGATCTTTCCATTCCAGGCCTTCCCGTCTCGACCCAAGTCTTTACAAGCCCTTTTGGTAAGGAGTGAGGCATAATTATCTTATTTAAATGTTTGATACTACATGATACTCTAATCATTTAATTTTGTTATCACTGGATTAAGTAACTTACAATGAGTTACCCTGGCACCACTTTGTGTGTTGACCCCCGTTATAAGCCACTCCTCTAAGATGACACATGGAACAAATCCACAACCCAAAGGTACACAAGTGCTATGCAAAGATATCACATCCCTAACCATGACATACAGTCAACACACACTCCCATTCGTGATAACCGGGAAACAATCTGGTTATGCACTACCCAAGGCCATCTATGGTTGACTACACAAAAGACAACCCATAGACTGAAATCCCAACTGGAAGACTTGTTAAACATGAAGACCCACACTTCCCAATGATACATACATAGATCAATGCAAAGAGAGGAATCAAATTCTACTTTGGGTTCACTAAACCCATTTCCTAACTAGCACTCATTAAACAGTGGGTTAAACCAAAGGAATTAATTACGCCACTTTAAAAAGAATCATTTCATTCACAACAACATTTGAATGCATAAGACATTACCCGTGTCCCCAAAATTCACTTAAAATCAAGTTCCCATTTAAATCAAATATTATTCCCTAAACAATTAACCCCACTAAAGAAAACAATATTTCCCTTTAAAATTATGAAATAAAACAATAATATATTCCTTTTAAAACATTAATACTAAAATAATAATATGACTATTTATTATTTACAATTTCCATAATTCATCAATTTAATAATCATATTATTAAAATATTACATGTATTTAACTATATGAAGAATAAATCATATTAAAATAATAATTTTTAACCTTAAAACATTATAATAATTATAATATTATAATATTATAAAAAATATAATATTTTAAATTAAAATATTATTATTTTATTATCTATTTTTTTTAAAAAAAATTAGAACACTAAGGGTGGCCTCGGTTCACGCGGCAACCCTAAGGTTGGTTCGCGCAAACCTTAGATTTTGTGCCCAAATCCGGAAATGGCTGAGGGGTCAACCCGATTGCAGAAATCACCCAGCGGCGGTGGAGGAAGGGTTTCAGTGGCCACAGAGGGCAGCACCACCACTGTCAAGGAGCCACCGTGGTTCCTCGCGGGCGGCGCCGATAGCATCGCCACCACTGTGGCAGCTGCTGCTTGCGCAGCTCAAGCGGGCCGTGGACAGTGGGGGGAGTGGGTGTGGCTCCCCCACTCCACTCCCATGGGAGCGGCGATGGGGTGAGCCCCCACTCGCCTACCCTAACCCTTTTTTTTTTTGTTTTAAACTACCTTTTTGAATTTCTTTTTTTTTTTTTTTTTGTTTTTTCTAAATAAATATGAGATCATTTTTTTTTGATATATATATATATATATTTCAATAGAAAAACTAGAACTTAAAGAGGTAGAACAAATAAGAATAATAAAATTCTAGAAAAATTATTATTATTATTTTTTTTTGAAATTTGGCCAGCATAACTTTGCTATAAGAAATTATGAAAAAAAATAATTCTTAGGCCCAAATATGTTAATCTATATATATATATATAAATATTATTAAACAATCATTCAACCATTTGAAGACTACAAAGAGATTGAAGAACATCAAAAGCAATGAAGAATTGAAACAACCATGGAGATTTAACCTTTCATTACTCAACATAATGAAATCAACAAAATCATAATCAAACAACATGAGAACTTGATTCCTTTGGAGTATATTGAAGAACCTGCTACTGCCTTGAAACCCTCTTGAGCACTTCAGATTCTTCAAGCTTTTCCTCCAAACCCATAAAATAAAGCAATCTCCCTCTTCTCTTTTCCAATTTTCTCAAAAAAAACTCCATGTTTAAAAATTGTGAAGAAATTCAAGATAAAGAAAATTTTCTCCAAAATCCCACAACAACCCTCATAAATTTTTGAAAATAGAAAAATAGGAAATATCTTTTTTTTTTTTTTTGTTGAATTTTTTAATTTTGAATTTCAAATTTGACTTTTAATTTATTTTTCAAATTTTTTAATTCCAATTGAAATTTGCATGCATCTTCAAAATGAATAATTTTAATCCTTTCAACATGAATAACATAATCAATTAATAATTAAATCTACCATAAGATTAAATAACAAATTAATTAAATTAAATTACTCAATAATTGAATCACAATTCCTACATTACTCTAACTCCCAAAATAGACCGAAACCAGTCAAACTGAACACAATAGACAACTGGACCATACTAGGCCTGACGACACACTACAACTAGGGTGACGACTTGGCATGGAAATCCTAGCTACTATCTCCCAATCGATTGCTATTAGGCAATGGACACGCTCGAACCTAAGAAACTAGGTGGAGTCGATGTCCTGTACCTGTCAACCTACAAACACAAAATATATCCACATGCAATAATATGTCATAATAAGGCACACCATGAAGAAGAAATCACGAGATCGTAGGGCACTCGCAAGTGAGTGATGTGATACTATTCTCTTCACCAATACAATAGTTCTGATTGACGCATCTAACATAGCATCATAATCGAAAGCATGAAACATCATAAATTAAATATCCACATATGTTAATTCCAAACATGTCATAATAATCATATCCAAATGTAATATCACCATATCAAAATACATCACGATAAAATAGTGACCCACTGAAATCAAGTACATAGTCCAAGTACAAAGCAAAACTAAAGCATAAAGAGGAACAACATAGTTCGCACAATAGATGAAAATAGAGGGGTATTACATCCTCCCTCCCTAGGGTCAGGCTTACTCCTGGAAGCCTGCGAACAAATAGGGATAAAGTTCCCTCATTCTAGCTGCATCTTCCCAAATAGATGACATGTCATCCCTAGGATCCCACTGAATCCTAACCTAATCAATATCACACCCTCGAAGGGTGAGCATTCTGTGCTCCACGATGGCCACCGGCTCCAAAGCCAGCTACCTGTCCTCTACCTACAATGCATTCCAATCAAGGCAATGATAAATGTTTGGATGGTATGGTCGAAGAACTTAAACATGAAACACATCATGAATAGACTGGGCGGTAAAGCAAGATGATAAACAACAGGACCAATCTTCTCAAGTATCTTGAAAGGTCTGACAAAGTGAGGTGCCAACTTAGAGCCCTTCCCATAATGGATGGGACTATTTCGCGGACGCACCTGCAAGAAGACTCTATCACCTACAATGAACTGACGATCCACTCTATGCGCATCTGCATACTTCTTCTGCCTATCCTGCACTGCCACCAAGTGCTCTCTAATCCTATCCACCTGCTGCTTCATATCCCGGAGCATCTTAGGACCAAACAATAACCTATCCTCCAGTCGATCCCAACTCAAAGGGGTACGACATGGTCTCCCATACAATGCCTAGAATGGAGGCATACCAATGGAACTCTGGAAACCGTTATTATTGGTAAACTCTACCAAATAGAGATAATCCTCCCCTTGTGTCTGTTGGTCCATCACATACAAATGTAACATATCCTCAAGGATTTGATTAACCCTCTCAGTCTATCCATCTATCTCGGGGTGATAAGCTGAACTGAAGTTCAACTGTGTCCCCATTGCATGCTGCAATGATGTCCAAAGAGCTGAAGTAAACACTAGATCCCTGTCAAAGATAATCTGACATAGAATGCCATGTAACCTCACAATATCCTCCATGAACACTCTAGCTATGGATGGTGCGATGTAGGATGAGCGCATAGGTGAGAAATGTGCCACCTTCGTCAACCTATCAACTGTCACCATTATCGCATCATGTCATCTCGAAGAGTTGGGTAAACCAACAATGAAATCCAATGAGATGATATCCCACTTCCACTCTGGTACTAAATGCGGTTGTAGGAGCCCTACTAGATGCTGGTGCTCAGCCTTAACTCATTGACACTCTAGACATTGTGACACAAAATCCGCGATATCTCGCTTCATCCCTGGACAAAATTATAACTGTCGCAAATTTGCATGCATCTTCTTCACCCCAGGATGGGCTAAATATGGTGCACGATGCACTTCAATCATGACCAAGGCACAAAGACCGTCTGAAGGAGGAACGTATATGCATCCCGTGTGTCTCAATAGCTCATCTGAATCCAGAGTATATCCTAAATGTCTGCCCTTGAGAGGTCTACCTGCCTCTACCACTGCCCTAACCTCTTAGTACCAACTATCTGCTAGAAGGGCAGAAAGAATCTGACTCCGTAGATCCACAACTAGAGTCAACTCAGATATCTCATGTCTTTGTTGACTGAGTGCATCCGCTACAACATTCTCCTTCCCCTGGATGTACTTCACCTCAAAGTCATACTCGCAAAGGAATTCCATCCAACACCTCTGCCTAGCATTGAGGTTGGGCTGCGTGAAGATATACTGAAGACTCCTGTGATCACTATGCAGCTCAAACCTATTGCCAAGAAGGAAATGCCTTTATCTTATCAATGCATGCACAACTGCCGCTAACTCAAGATCATGGGTGGGATTATTCAACTCATGGTCCTTGAGTTTCCATGACTCATATGCAATGACTCGACCATCCTACATCAACACTACACCAAGACCCTCCAAGGACGCATCTATGCAAACTACAAAGTGCCTAGTTGGATCCGGTATCGCAAGTATTGGTGCACTGGTCAACATCTCCTTAAGGTTCTAAAATGTTGCCTCGCACTTCTATAACCACTCAAACCTTTTCCCTTTCCTCTGAAGGGTAGTGATAGGATAACCTATCCTCGAAAAACCCTGCACAAAGTGTCTGTAATAACCTGCTAGCCCCATAAAGTTACATATCTCTGCCACATTTGTGGGTGTAGGCCAATCTGAGATCGCTTGGATCTTCACTGGATCCACTAAAATACCCTTCCCTTAGATGACATGCCCAAGGTACTGTACCTCAGATTTGAAGAAATCACACTTTGACAAGTTAGAAAACAACTGATTATCTCACAAGCACTGCAAAACCTACCGCAAATGTTCCTCATGATCAACCATAGTCCTGGAATAAATCAGAATGTCATCAAGGAACACCAAGACAAACCTATCTAGGTAAGTACAAAATACACCATTCATCAGACTCATGTACATAGAAGGTGCATTAGTCAACCCAAATGGTACTACTATGAACTCGTAGTGACCATACCATGTTCAAAACACTGTCTTATGAATATCAGAGTCAAATATCCAAAGCTGATAATATCCAGACTTAAGATCAATCTTTCAAAAAGATGGTGGCACCCTTGACCTGATCAAAGAGATCATCAATCCTAGGAAGTGGATAATAGTTCCTGATGGTCACTTTTTTCAACTGTTGGTAATCAATACATAACTGAAGTGAACCATCCTTATTCTTCATGAAGATGACTGGTGCTCCCCAAGGTGAAACACTAGGGTGAATGAATCCCTTCTCTAACAACTCCTCAAGCTACAAACGAAGCTCTTTTAGCTCCTAGGTAGTCATACGATAGGGAGCTCGAGAGATGGGTTGAGAACCAGGTATAAGATCAATGTTGAAGTCAATATCCCTCTAAGGTGGCATCCCTGGAATCTCGTCTGGAAAGACATTGGAATACTCCTGAAGGATGGGGTGATTATCAAGAGAGACTTTCTCTTCTCCACTACCTAGATCCAAGTCATCTAGTGTAATAGCAAACAATTGGCAACCTTGAAGTACACACCTTCTCAACTGCATACCTGAGATGACCCTCAAAGAAATCAGCCTCAAGACTCCCACAAACTCTATCTCTCTACCAGATGCATCAATACATTGGATCGACTTGTGTCGACAATCCAAGACCACTCTATGTGCCTCCAACCAAACCATCTGAATGATGATGTCATAAGAACCCAAGGGAATAACATGAAGCTCCGACATAGTCTGAAGAGGTCCAACCTCCAACCTACACTCTAGCATAAGGGAATGCGATGCGAATTTCACACAAAAAGGTAGCTCAACCTGCTACCTATCGCCTTGCCTTACCGCACCCAGTCTACATCGTGACATGACTGAAGAAGAAATTAGGGAGTTTTTCACTCCCGAATCAAATAAAATGGTAACTGGGTTACCCATCAACATACCATAGGTCTCGCTAATCGTGCCCTGATGTTCGGCCTAGCGGTTATCAACCACTGCAAAAAATCAATGCCCTCTACCTGCATCGCCAACTATCGGCTCTGGTGCCACTGGTCCCTGAGAAAATTTAACTGTGCCCCTGTTAGGACAACCTCTAGCCATGTGACCTTGCTAACCACATGCAAAACACTCAATGCCTCTGCCAAAACCTCTACCTCCAGATGGTGCGCTAGATTGTTGCGCACTATCCCTGAAACTAGACTGCGAACTCTGTGTTGGTTGCTCATAGTTGGAGCATTTCACATGCCTCCAATTCCTGTCCCCCTACCTCTGCTAGAAACCCTTATGTTTCCCCTGCGATGCCTATTGCTACTACTAACCACCCTAAGATGGCCCCTGCTAAGACTTAGGAGGTAAACCTCCATGAGACTGCCCTCCTCTAGCACTAAATCCAACCACTACACTACTGCCAACTAGAGAACTCATGTTCTCTCCAAATGCCATACTCAAATTCTCCTCAACTAGGCATGCTTTCTCTACTACCACTTCCATGGTCTTGGGTTCGAAAACCCTCACACCACCGCTGAGATGGGCATTTAAGCCCCTGTCAAAATTGTGAACTAACATGCTCTCATCGTCACAAATCCCTGCATACTATTTGAGCTCATAAAAATGATGCTCATACTGCTCAACAGATAATGCTAACTAATGCAAGGTATGGAACTCATCCCCTCGGTGCTAACAATCCATTCTATAAACCATAAGGTTACAATCACTCATTCCCCGAACGAGGCAAGACCAATAATATAAGGTTACAATTACAAAATTCCACCTCGATAACAAGAGGGGTAATGATAACATGAATAACGGAAAGGATAACAAGAAAGGACAACAACTAAAACAACCATGAGCTCTCCAACTAGAAGTCTCGTCCACACAAACAAGGAGAAAACCCAACAGAGTAAGGTGCACGTTCCACCCAACCAAGTGGAACCCAAAGGTCCACCCCCCGTGCTAGGAGATAGTAACCAGAATCTCTAACCAAGGACATCTACCACTAGACATAGGCTAACATAACCATACTGAAATAAATATAGTAACAACACTTAATCACAAGGTTACAATGCTTCCAAAAATTACTTGATCAATTGCATCACTGATGCAAACATACTGTTGACCTAGGAGAAGTGTCATCACATCATTACATAGGTTATCCTGGTGAGTCTTCCTAGGTCCCAACCCCCATCTCGAGTTATCCTGGTAACCTTTAATGACTTACAGCCCTTCATGTAAACCAATGCGGAATCACTTATCTTTTGCGGTGACAAGATAACGATCTTGCAATTCCAGGCCTTCCCGTCTCGACCCAAGTCTTTACAAGCCCTTGTGGTAAGGAGTGAGGCATAATTATCTTATTTAAATGTTTGATACTACATGATACTCTAATCATTTAATTTAGTTATCAGTGGATTAACTAACTTACAAGGAGTTATCCTAGCACCACTTTGTGTGTCGGCCCCCGTTATAAGCCACTCCTTTAAGACAACATGTGGAACAACTCCACAACCCAAGGGTAGACAAGTGCTATGCAAGGATATCACATCCCTAACCATGACATACAGTCAACACACACTCTCATTCGTGATAACTGGGAAACAAGTTGGTTATGCACCACCCAAGGCCATCTATGGTTGACTACACAAAAGACAACCCATAGACTAAAATCCCAACTAGAAGACTTGTTAAACATGAAGACCCACACTTCCCAATGATACATACATAGATCAATTGAAAGATAGGAATCAAATTCTAGTTTGGGTTCACTAAACCCATTTCCTAACTAGCATTCATTAAACAATGCATTAAACTAACAAAATTAATTATGCCACTTTAAAAAGAATCATTTCATTCACAATAGCATTTGAATGTATAAGACATTACCCGTGTCCCCAAAATTCATTTAAAAATAAGTTCCCACTTAAATTATGAAATAAAACAATAATATATTCCTTTTAAAACATTAATATTAAAATAATAATATGATTATTTATTATTTACAATATCCATAATTCATCAATTTAATAATCATATTAAAATAATAAATTTTAACCTTAAAACATTATAATATTTATAATGTTATAATATTATAAAATTATAATATTATAAAATTATAATATTTTAAATTAAAATATTATTATTTTATTATCTATTTTTATAAAAAAATTTAAAACACTAAGGGCGGCCTCAGTTCACGTGCCAACCCTAAGGTTGGGTTGCGCGAACGTCAGATTTCGTGCCTGGATCTAGAAATAGCTAAGGGGTTGGCTCGGCCGTGGAAATCACCCAATGGCAGCAGAGGAGGGGTTTTGGTGGTCACAGAGGGTGGTGCCACTATTGTGAAGGAGCCACCGTGATTCCCCGCGGGCGGCACCAGTAGTGTCGCCACCAGTGTGGCAGTCGCTGCCTGCACAGCTCACGCGGGCCACAAACGGTGAGGGGAGTGGGTGCGGCTCCCCCACTCGGCTCCCATGGGAGCGGTGGTGGGGTGAGCCCCCACTCACCTTCCCTAACCTTTTTATTTATTTATTTATTTTTTTAACTACCTTTTTGAATTTCATTTTTTTTTAGTTTTTTAAGTTTTTTTCTAAATAAATATGAGACTGTCATTTTTTTTTTGATATATATATATATTTTTTTCATAGAAAAACCAAAATTCAAAGAGGTAAGAACAAATAAGAATAATAAAATTTTTGAAATTTTTTTTTTTGAAATTTGGCCAGCATAACTTTGCTATAAGAAATTATGAAAAAAAAAAATTCTTAGGCCCAAATATGTTAATCTATATATATAAAAATATGATTAAACAATCATTCAACCATTTGGAGACTTCAAAGAGATTGAAGAACATCAAAAGCAATGAAGAATTGAAACAACCATGGAGATTTAACCTTTCATGCAATAATATGTCATAATAAGGCACACCGTGAAGAGGAAATCACGAGATCACAGGGCACTCGAAAGTGAGTAATGCGATACCATCCTCTTCACCAATACAATAGTTCTGACTGATGCATCTAACATAGCAGCATAATCGAAAGCATGAAACATCATAAATTAAATATCCACATATGTTAATTCCAAACATGTCATAATAATCATATCGAAATGTAATATCACCACATCAAAATACGTCACAATAAAATAGTGACCCACTGAAATCAAGTACATACTCCAAGTACAAAGCAAAACTAAAGCATAGAGAGGAACAACATAGTTCGCACAATAGATCAAAATGAAGGGGTATTACATTTTACTTCAAATGATTTTAACAATTTTTGTAAAGATCATGGAATAAAAGGAATTTATTTTACCCTAGAACTCCTTAGTATAATGGGGATATAGAATGGAAAGACATAATAGTTTAGGAAGAAGCTAGGATAATGATGAAGGAAGCTAATATTCTAGATTTATTTTGGAGTGAAGCAATTTTAAGGAAGCTAAGGTAGTAGAACAACTTCCTACATTAATCTTAAGAGGAGAAAAATGGAGAACTTTACAAATAATTAATAGTTAAAAAAACTTTAAAATAAATAATATAAATATCATGCATCCCTTGACATAATGACTTATGTGGGGAAAACTCTTTTGGGAGAAAAATCCCACTCCAAAAGATGCCTAATATATTATTTAGTAAATCACTAATATTACAATATGCATGCAGAGCAAGCTTCTCATAGGAGTATCAGCACTCATAGATCTAGAGACAACATGAATTCTATTAGACTCGCATAATACATCACTCTACCATAGTCATAATACAACACTCTCATAAAATAAGGTTACATTTAGGGCAAGATAGGCCAACAAAATATCCACCTTTAGATCTAAAACCTAATGATATGGTCTTAATTTACAATATATAATTATTTAATGCATGTCAACAATTTTAGGAGGTTTTGGAACAGGTTAACAAAGTCAATTTTTTTATTTGCTACCATTGTATATACCTATTAATGTAACTAAGAAAATATATAAACATCCTCTCAACAAAAAACTACATATAATTGCAAATTTGACACATTTTCCCAAAAAATATCCCAGTTGTCAAACATGTTGCAAGAGAAATGTGAGGGTGTAAACATCGTCTCTTTAATTTCTAGGGGAAAAAAGGCCCATAGTCCTTGAACACCATCTGAACTTCTATATTCTCACATGGTTAGTTAAAGAATACAAAACATTCATCAAAGTCTCTACTGGAAGAAGCTTCACCTTGCCATATTCATGCATATCTCTAACAAAATAATGTTGTACATGTCAATGTGCTTGGTCTTGACATGAAATGTTGGGTTCTTGGCTCGACATATGGCACTCTGACTATCACAATAAATTATCATTACACCTTGTTCTATTCCAATATCTGAACATAGTCTCTTAATACAAATGGCTTCTTTAGAAGCATGAGTAGCTACCATATACTCTAATTCAATAGCAGACAAAGCAACCATAGCCTATCACTTACTCATCCAACTAATTGCACTACCAAATAAAGTAAAAACATAAGCACTGGTGGATTTTAGGCTATACACATCACCTACCTAGTCTGAATCCACATAACCATGAATATCAAAGGAAATATTTTCTTCATTCATATTACTATGATAACATTAGGAATCATTTGAGGTACCCCACAAATATAAGAAGACTCTTTTAACTACATCCCAATGAACTCTACCAAGATTAGACATATATCTGGAAAGAACTCCCATTGCTTGGGAAATGTTTTTTCTAGTACAAACCATAGCATACATAAAAATTTCAACTACACTTTGGTAAGGTACTCTACTCATGTCTTCCATATTTGATGGAGATGTTAGACAATCTAAAATAGATAACTTTTTTCTAACTAAAATAAGAACATATAATGGTCTACAATATTGCATAACAAACCTCTATAAAATTTAGTTGAAATACTTACTTTGGCCAAGTCATAGATTTTTTTTAACTCTATCTATTTTAATTTACATCCCAAAAATGTGTTTAGCTCCACCAAGATCTTTTATTTCAAATTTAGCAGCAAGTTGAGATTTCAGTTCTGAAATCATACCATTCCGTTTGATAATAAATAACACATCATCAACATATAACACAATCATCAAGAAAATATCACCATAAAATTTATAATAAACACAATGATCTGATTTAGAATGCTCAAATCTCAAACTCAACACAAATGTATCAAATTTCTGGTACCACATCCTAGGACTCGGTTTTAAGACATACAAATATTTCTTTAATTTTCAAACCAACTTACTTTTACCTTTCACCACATAGTCCTCTAATTGTTTCATACAAATATCTTCCTCCAAATCACCTTGAAGGAAATAAATATTCAAATTCATTTTGTCAACCTATAAATCATAAGTAGCAACAAAAGAAAGAAAGAATCTAATGGATGTCATTTTTGGAACAGGAGAAAATATCTCACCATAATCAACACCATCAACTTGAGAGTAACCTTTCACAATAAATATTGGTTTGTACTTCTCAATACCTCCATCTGAAAAATATTTTTCTTGAACACCCATTTACGTCTAACAAGTTTTCGTCCTTTAGGAAATAGTACAAGATCCCATGAATCATTCTTTTTAAAATATTCCATTTCTTCATCCATTGCAATCTTCAATTATTTTGCATCATTCATACATAGTGCCTCTTCTATAGATTTGGGTTCCTCCATGTTAGTATTCAAGGAAAAATAATATCTCCAATCACTAGGTGAATACCATTCAGGTGGTTGTCTATGCCTTGTAAACCTATGAACAAGCTGAGTTGGAGGTTCTTCCTCATCTTCTAATGATTTAGAGCTAGATGAGCTCTCCTCAACTTCTTGTCTATCCTTGGGCCTCGATTAAAATTTCTTAGGAGTAGAAGGAAATTGAACCACATCTTCCTATTTACTTTTTTTTGGCTGTAATGTAATAAAATTAGGCTTAGTTTCTCTAAAAATAGTACTTATTCTATGTATTACCTTTCATGCAATAGGATCCCAAAGCTTGTATCCTTTCACACCATAACTATATCCAATGAAGACACATTTTACAACATTTATCTCCAACTATGTTTGCTTCTCCTTTGGCACATGTGCATATGCCTCACAACCAAAAAATATAAGATGTCTGAATGAAGCCTTACGACCTAACCATGCCTATATAGTTATCTTATCAACAAGAGTTGATATAGAAGACCTTTTAATCAGGTAATAGGCAGTGGAAACAACTTCATCATGAAACCCTTATTCTAGGCCAACACCACTCAACATACTCCTATCCTTCTTCATTAGTTTCATGTTCATTATTTTTGCAACTCCATTTTGTTGTGGAGAATACAAAGTTGTCTTTTATCTATGAATACCACAATCTTTACAAAATCTAACAAAAATGTTAGAGAAAAATTCACCCCCATTATTAGTCCTTAAACATTTTATTTTATTTCTAGTCTACAACTCAACCATTGCATTAAATTCTTTAAATTGACTAAAAACTTCAAATTCACTCTTTAGAAAATATACCCATGTCCTTCTACTATAATTATCAATAAATGAAACATAATATGTGGATATACCAATTGGATGAACATCTAGAGGACTAGATACATCAGAATGAATAAGATCCAATACACCACAAGATTAATGAGAACTCGAGAAACCTAAAAATGGTTTTGTTTTCTATAATAACAATGCTCACAAAAATTGAATTCAAGATTACAATTAGATAAAAGTTCAACAAGGTTTTTATTTTTCAAGGTCCTTAGACCCTTTTCTCCAATGAGGTAAAGTCTCTGGTGCCATAACATAGTTTTATCTATAGGTAGCTTTGACTCAAAAGAAATAACACCCTTGGGTACCCAAATTCCATGACCATATATTGAAGGTGAAACCCTCACTTCTACCACAAATTTTCTTTTCATAGAAGTAATATTCCAATTAGCAGCACACATGCATCAAGATTATACAATGTGCCATATCTGACACCTCTAGCAATCACCATAACACCTCTGACCATATTACATCTTGCATCAAAAAATCCTTCCTACACACCCACATCTATTAATTTTCTCATAGATAATAATTATTTTAGTAATACAAGAATATGCAACACACCATTAATCCTTTTTATTCTACCATTAAGAAACCTGATTTTAACTTTACCTCAATGAATAATGTCAAACTGAGAAACATCACTCAAGTGCATCTTACCTCCATCAAATTCTTCATATTCATAAAACCAATATCTACTAAAGGTAATACAGAAGGATGCACCTGATTCAATTAGCCATGCATCATTACCTGTATGAGTTGCCAAAGTTGCAATGAATGTATCACCATCTTCCTTCTTAGACTCGAAATCATAATCAATTTTCTTTTATTTATTATTATTTTCTTCTTGAATTACTTATGAACATGTCCAAGCTTACCACAATTCCAATAAATAACTTTGCACTTTCCAAGAGACTTAGATCTCCCCTTGGACTTGGATTTATCATGCTTCTCATTTTTCTTTCCTTTTTCCTTAGGTTTTCCATGGATATTCAGGGCCTCTTTGGAATTGATGAATAATTCCTCCTCATCTCTTCAGAAAGAAAAGAACCCAACACATCTTTAGTGTTTAATATAACAAAAGTAATCCCAATAGCCATAACAAAAGAATCCCACGAAAGAGGAAAAGAATAAAGAAAGATCTAGAATTTCTCCTCCTCATCCATTTTCACACCAACTGATGCCAATTGAGCCACCAACATATTAAATGCCTCTAGGTGGTCTATAAATTTGTCATCATCTTCCATTTTCAAGGAATGCAATTTCTTCCTCAAGAATTTTTTTTTCACTAAATATTTTGCTTGATACATATCACCAAGTTTCTTCCATAGTTTCTATGTAGAGGTATCTTCATGGACATTAATTAAAATAGTCTTCCAAGAAAAATTTGATTAGATCATTGGCCTTATGGTCCATAACATCATATTGAGAATCTTGAGTAGGATTTGTAGGCCTTGAAACATTCTCATCAATAGCATCCCATAGATCTTGATCTATCAACAGATCCTCCACTTTAGCTTCCACATCTCAAAATTATTTCTAGAAAATTTCTCAACCTCTATTCTCCCTAATGAACTTTCCATCTTGAAAATTTGTGCAAGAATATCACAAAACATCTTCTACATAGGCTCTTACTCAAATTTGGATTAGTTCAAAAAATCCAAGAACCCACAATTCAAACCAAAGGTGATTAGGCTCTAATACCACTTGTAAGGAATCTAAGGTAGTAGAACAACTTCCTACACTAATCTTGAGAGGATAAATGTGCAAAAAATTACATATATTTAATAGTTATAGAAACTTAAATAAGAAGAATATAAGTACCATTCATACCATGACATAGTGATTTATGTGGGGAAAACCCTTGTGGGAGAAAAAATACACACTCCAAAAGCCACCCAATATATTATTCAGCAAATCAAAAAGATTAAAATATAGTTGTAGAGCAAGCTTCTCATAGCAGTATCACCACTCAGAGATCTAGAGAAAACATGATCAACATCAGACTCACATTATACATCGCTCTACCGCAACTGTAATACAATGACCTCATAAAATAAGGTTACATTCTAGGGTAATACATGCCAACAAAATATCCCCCATTAGATCTAAAACCTAATAATGAATAGTATAAATTTAGAGCATATCATTATTTAATGTATTTCAGCCATTTTAGGAGTTTCTTAAAAAAGTTAACATGGTCACATTTTTCTCTTTTCTAACATTGTATACACCTATCATTGAAACTAGGAAATATAAATATAAATATACATACATCCTACCAACAATAAATTGTATATAATTACAAGGTTGAGACACATTTTTCCAACAATCATTCATACTCTAGTCTACATTCTTAATAGAGGTCAAACAAGAGAAAATAGTTCAAATAATTCCTATTATTGGGATATGGTGTTGTACACCATTGAATAAAATTATTTACCATAATGTTGTAATTAAATAATTATTTGGGGACCACTTGATGTTGTAGTATAACATTGTATTATTGTTTAATGTGTGGGATACATGTGATAACAATTTAATATTGGGGAAATATATCCAATACTAAATAAGGGGTTAGTGGTTTTGTATTCACATGGTTTTGTGGTACGTGGTTTTACCTTAGCACTAGTTGTATTTTGTGTGAGCTTGTGTTTATAAAAGCAAACACATGTGTATTGGTTTAGCTTGGATGAGTGGCTTGGCTATGATTATGGAGTCTTGTTGAGGAGTGAATTTTTCAAGCATGGAATGGTATGTGTGGATTCATGCTTGGAGACAGGGAGATGCATTGGAGGACTTGATGCTTCAGATGTGTTCATTATAACTATTATACATTATTTATGGATGATTAATATGATGGAGTATGGATGCTTTTGGAGGCTAGGTTTTTCCCTCTTGAAGGTTTTCCTAGGGTATATCTCATTTCATCTTTGATGGGTATTTACATATAGATTATGAGCACTTATTTGTATTGTTATCTCTTTTGGGTTATATCAAAACTGTCATTAGATGGTTGCAAGTTTCCTTACAAGTTGTATCAGAGCTTTCATGGTTGAAGATTTTTTGTTATAACTCTAGTTCGAGAAAATATTACTTGAATTTTGAATCTATGCACTGCATGAGAGAATGAAAGACATGGAAAGATATGAGGGTTTTGAAAGTTGTTTATTACAGATCTAAGGGTTTTGGTTTTGTTGTTATGATGGGTTGTTTGTAGATTTTGGGTGCAAAACGTTTTAGCTAAAAAAGGTTTCTTGGATGTGCATTCAAATGAGGGTTTTGTGAGGGAAGTTTTACAAATGACCTCCTATGAAAAAATGGACCTCATGGTTGGATTCAGGTTGGCTGAGAGACAAATTTTGATATAAAATTTGACATATTTTGGTGATAGTGAAAAAAGATGCAATTTTTTTTACTCAAACCCCCTTTTGCAGGTCGTACGAGCGTTATTATTATCTTAAAAAAAATACATATATATACATTTTTTCTAATTTGTATTTAGAAAAAAGTCATCCCTACAAAATTAAGAATAACTTTTTTATAAATTATAAATTAAAAAGCCAAAAGTTTTAATTGAAAAACACATTTATTAAAAAGAAATTGGAAAAGGCTTTAGGGTGGGGGGTAAACTCCACCCGTACCCTTGTCGGCCTACTAGTACTGGTGGTACATATAGGTACATTGGTACCATAGCTTATCAACCACTGGAATGGCCAATCTAGAAGGGGTTAGACAATAAGGCTGCCAAAGTTTAATAAGTACATATCTTTAAAGTTCTAATATGGCCTTTATTAAAACTTCCACCCATATAATATTTTAATAACCATTATTTATTTAACAAAATTTTCACCACATAATTTAAAAGGGGTCTCAATGAAATTAATAAATGGAAGTTCAAATGAATTAAATGGATTTTCGGGCCTAGAGCTTTGCAAAGGTGGTGTCGCCTAGGTGGCTCCACTACCATCAATGG
This sequence comes from Sequoiadendron giganteum, assembly GCA_007115665.2. Classification (NCBI taxonomy): domain Eukaryota; kingdom Viridiplantae; phylum Streptophyta; class Pinopsida; order Cupressales; family Cupressaceae; genus Sequoiadendron; species Sequoiadendron giganteum. Next base: position 586,224,999 of record CM021106.1, on the reverse strand, counting down.
GCCACCGCCCCACCACCATGGGGCTAAATTTTTTCCCTCATACTCAAACTATGCTTTTGCTTCTGGGGGCCATAACTTTCACCTAGATTGTCCTTTTTTACTCGTCTAAGACTAGTTATAAAGCTAACTTATGACTCTATGCTATGATGCCAGATATTTTTGCATATATTATAGTTTTGATAGTTTTTTTCTAGCTATAATTTAGGGGTTTTTTTTGGGCTTCGAGTGGTGATATCAGGTGCATATGGAGTCAAATTTTGGACTTAAAATATAGTTAACGAAAATCTTGTTTAGAGTAATACATAGTGGATTAGGTTTGGAGTTGTTTAGACATGATTTATTTGTTGATATTATATCCTAAGTTGTTTATAGGTTAATTTGAATATGGATATACTATGATCTTATGGATAGCCAGATCTAGGAGATTTGATGTTGCATTCATTGTATGCTTAGTTATACATCTCAGATTATTCTCTTCTTGACATGGTTATTAGTATTTGGTTGGATTTTTATGCTTGATTTTTGTATCTACAAGTTGGGTAACATTTTAAGAAATCTATACTTGTTGCAACTATGACTTGTACATGGGTTTTCTATGCCCATAAAGTTTTTAGTGTTGATGCATTTTTAGTTTGGTGGCTTGGTTTACTCACTTAGTTTGCTAGTTTTGATGTCATATTGAGGAGGTGAGATAGTATTACCAAATATAGTCATGATGTGAGACCTATGTAGTTGACTATATGTTATGTAGATATGTGGGACAATGTTGGATTGATTTTTTTGTAAGTTTGGATGAGTTTGGTGGTATTTTCATTAATGTTGTCATTGATGTCAACATAGGTCAAACTGATTAAAGATGGTACTTGTATAGTTGAGATATAGTAGAAGTGTTTAGAGTACATGGAGATATATTTATGAAGTTTCAATTATGTTGATGCCAAGTTCTTTTGATAAAATTAAGAAATAATGAAGACTATGTAGTGTGTGTCTTCTGAGTGTGCTCCAGTATTGTGCTCTACATTTCTTCTATGTTGATCTAATGCCTATGTGGATCTCTAGTATTGGTAATTAGCTTCAATGGATAATATATCCTAAGTTTTAGCTTCTATATTGATGGTGAGTGAAAGATATGGTCACCGGTGTGTGAACCGATTTGACAAAACTATTTGTTTGTGGACTGGGAGAAATGGTTCTGCACCGAAGTCCTCTAGTGTTTTGTATCAGATCTTGTAAGTCTAGAAGAAGGTTAATATTGATGTTCTCTATGTTCTGGTCAATGTGCTTGTCATTTGGTGCTCCGAAAGGCATGTTCCAGAGCTACAGTGTGTTGCTGCTCGGTCCAGTTGAACTGTTGAAGGATGTGTTGTGCATGAAGATTGTTGCAGTCATTTTGGATGTACTTGAAGTTTTCTAAGAGATGTTCAAATTTCTGGTGAAGCATGGTGGGTGATACACATGTGATCATATTAATAGTGTGTACTTAACAAATCATTGGTGTTTTCATTAGGTTTGGCCGACCTAGTGTTTACACATTACATAAATATTATCAAATTAAGGAAGCATGTGATTGATCCAAGATATCATTTGGGTCCTAATTAAATATGTAATTGGTCCTCTCTCATTCCTATCCACCACGAGAATGTTGAGTAGCTGACCTAAGTTGAATTTTTAAAAAGAATAATCTATAGCCAACCTTGGAGAAAGTTTCTAAGGTTGAAGATGGTATAAAAGAAATTCAAGATGTTGTGAATTGGATGAAAAAAAAGTGTAGTGTGTGAAAAAGTGTGGAAATTAGAGTGTATAAGAGAAAATTAAGGCAGTAGTACTTTGATGTGTTAGATTCCTCAAAAGTAGTGAGTTGATGGTTTTTCCAATATTTTGATCAAGCTACGAATGTGTGGAACCTATTGTGGTGGATCTTTATTTATCTTTTCTTTATATGTAGGTAGTGTGCCTCCTTTTGGATAGTGAGTCTTATTTGTAGGCAATGAACCTTTGTATCTGATATTGCATTATTACTATATTGTGAGTTAATCCTCCTTGGGGTTTTTCCATCATTGGGTTTTCCACGTAAATCTAGTGTTTCTAGAGTTTTCTTTTTATTATTTTTATTTTATGTTTACACTTAATAATAGATTGAGTTAAAGTGGAATTGGTTAAGACTAGAAGTAAAATTATTTGGTTCAACTAATTCAAGCCCCCTCTCAGTTGTCTTGTGCATTTTAACAATTAGTATCAGAGCTCTGATTCCTCAGTGAAAAGCTTATCCGCTTGAGGTAGATCAGATGGTGCACAAGTTGCAAATCCCTATTTTTGATGGAATTTGTTATAGTGACTGGAAAGTGTAGATGAGAGGTTACTTGGTCTCTCTAGGTTTCAATACCTAGAAAGATGTAGAGAGAAAGTATGTTGAACCATCCGTTGTTCCTTCCTCTATAGACAATATTTTTACCTATGAGGAGAAAGAAAAGGAAAGGTATGAGCTATCTTCAGTTCTTTATCTAGAACTGAAAGGAAAAAAGTTATTTCTTTAGGAACTACTTATGAAGTATGGGAAAAATCGAAAGATATTTATGAAGCAAATGATAGAGTAAAATTGTCAAGGAAGCTAATAGCTAAGTGCAAATTTGAGAATTTGAGAATGGAAGAGGGTGAATATATTGCAAGCTATTATCAGATATTTGAACTTGTAGAAAATGAAATCAAGAACCAAGGTGGTACCATGAAAAATGAAGATGTAATTGAGAAGATCTTAAAGACCCTATTGGAGAATTATAGTGATAAGGTATCTTCCATTGAAGAATCATATGATCCAAAGAGATTTACTAAGCGGCATCTATTTGGCACCTTGACTGCATTTGAGATGAGGGAGTTTGGAAGAGAAAAGGAGAAAGATGAAATGACCTTTAAATAAATTAAGATAGGAGATGACTTAGATGATGATAGTTCACAAGATTTGGAAGCAAAATTTACAAGGAAATTGAGGAAAGGTACTAGTAAGTACAAAGGTATTGTTGATGGTCATTTTTGCACCTTCTCAAAACAGGCATCACACAAGTGCACTAACTTTCTTGAAAGGTAATTTCAACATCTAGTGTTGGAGAAATCACCCAAAGGTCTCTTGGGTGTTAGGTGATTACTTGCTTGGAATGTCTCGATTGTTTCATGTGATTTTCTGGTAATCACAAGGAAACCTTACGTATATTAAGTTGGAGGAAGATTGGTCCTTTAAATGGAGTTCTTAAGATATTGGAATTGATGTGATATTGCTGCAAGTTCAAAACAACAGTCTAGACTCAAATTTTATCATTAGATTTGGCTTTACAATGATGTATGAACTTTTCCTAAATTACTATTTCAATGAAAGGTCAGAAGGGGAAAGGAGAGGAAGAAATTCCTAGACCTGCAAATACCAGTGAATAGTAATAATGGAGGATGCTACAGTGGAAAGCCTTCCTAAAACTAAGTTCCACTTAACAAAATCAACTAAGAATATCATGAAACTAGTGCTATCTTCTAAGGTCTACAGATTTTCAACTATTCATCCACAATAAAACATGAATAATAGATTAAGTTTAAGTGCAACAACCAATATATGTTCAAACTAGCTTTACACTACTATTTATCATCAACAAACAACAAAAATCATGAATAAGGAAGGGCATCAATGCAACGATATTCTTCGGCATCAATGCATGAACAAAATCTACCAATCTACTAAAAAATGTAAAACACATGGAACAATAAGTTAAATCTACTCTAATCTCTCAACTATGAGGAGAAGAATCATGAAACATGAAGGACACTCAAGAATCCTCCAAAATCAATGAATTTTTATTAGAATTTCAGTAGCATGTCCTCACAAAAACTCAACTCTCTCTTGAAACTAAGAGGAGACTCCCTATTTATAATCCTCAAAAATAAAAATGAGTGGCCAAGATTTAATCTCATTGTGTGGCCAAGATTTATTGCAAATTAGGGTTCCACCTACCCACAATATTTTACAATTTAAAATTACATTTCTTTTCTTATCCTTATTTTATCTTCTAGTGCCTAGCGCTATAGCACCTTGTCTTCTTGTTGATTGCCCTTTTTTTGTAGTTATACATTAAGAAACTCATCATCAATAATAGGCTTCCCTTCATTTTTTTATAGTGGAATACACCGCAAATTTTCCCATCAACATTTGAAGTTTATTCCATTCTAGGATATCAAACTGGAGTACTTGGAAGGTCAATTTCTTGGACCTATTAGTGATCAACTCCCAATTCTTCATGCACTTCAACATATTCTTGACCACTTGTTCTGATTGGGTGAAGGCTCGGGCAGAAAAATCCATAAAATCTAACATTAGTGAGTCCACATCCCTTTTTTCCATCTTTTTATGAAAATATGGCCTTATTTTCTTGGGGTCCAACTCAAGGGCAGGCATGTCGTAATTTGTCATGAGCTAAAGATATTCTTCACAATCTACCCAATGTTCTTTGACCCATTCCAATTTGAGCTCTACTTCATGGAGCACCTACTCCAATACTTCTTTTCTATGGTCTAGACTCATTTTCCATGTCTCGACCGACCAATGATCATTACTTGCCAAACACAATTCATTTTCCCAATTCTTTGTGGGTACTTTGAGGATAGCCTTGAGTTTAGGGTAAATAATCCTATATAATTTTGGGAAGTCAATACAAAATTTCTTTGTGCCCTCAAACTACTTTTGTACTTCCCAAAACTTATTTTACATCTGGATGGCATGACCAATGCCCATGTCACTATTATAGATCACCTATTGAAACCAATGTTTAGTAGCTTTGGTCTAATTCTTTCTTCTCTCCATCTTGCTTATATGATCTTTGGACAATAGAAGTGGCGGGGTTGATGATGTCACTGGTAGCTCCTCGGTAGAAGACCATTGTTGTATGTAGGCCATGAGGTCTACCACTTGTGCCTTCAATTATTTCTTGGAGGACTGATCCTTATTCATTTGGTGCACAATTATGGCGATGCACCCCTAGAGATGATCAATCTTTTGTTCTCTTGTGGTTGTACCCAAGTCGATGGTAGAGATATTATAACTCATGTACTTATAATTTATCTAGCACCAGGGTGGCAATTTTCATCATCCTGGATCTTGGTGCATCCATTGTGATATATGATCTAACTCTCAACTTCTTTTCTTTCTTTGCTCCTATTCGATCCCATTCTAGGATAACCTCTAGTCTTTCTTTGGGATCCATGGGAGCGGGTGTCTTCATATGTAGTTTATTTTCCAGCCACTGAATCATTTGAGATCCCTCCTTTGGTGATTCACGATCACCTTCTTCTCTCTAAGCATGTTGGATCTCCCTTTCTTCATGATCCAAAGCTTTCGGCTCTATTTTCTCTTTGTCTTCTTCATCCGAGTCTTGAATGAATATGGTATTTTCTTCTTATGACTTAGTATTAACTTATGGAACTCTCAATTTTTTCAAATTTTTAGTGTGCATTTCAAAAAAATTATCTCTGCACTTTCAAAAGTGCACATGAAGGATCAGTCTGACTGACCTACTTTGGAAGGTCGTGACTTGACACTAGTTGATTTTCAAAAAAAACCCATTAGCAGAAATATTCAATTAATATATGTGAACATGTGTGTCCATTTTCAGGTTGAAACAATAAGTTTTGACAGGGATTCAAAAAGTGAAGCTGGAGGGTTTTTGTACTTTTTTGCTATTTGCAAATGTTCAGTTTCACAAAGTGGCCTCCCATTTGAGCTTGCATTTTTCAATTGGTTGACCATCATACTAGAATGATTGTTATTCTGCATTCTCCCCACCTAAATGAGCTCGTATGTCAGTTTTTAGAGTCTCATGAGCTGATTTGCTATTTTTAGCAGTTTGAAGCAAATGCAATTTCTCCTATTTTACACCTGCATTTTTCGAAGCCTTTCTGAGAGGCCAACTTTGAGCGTCAATATCTTTTGATCAGTGATGATTCAAGTAAATTCCTTTTGCACACATTCTCAAGCAACCTAAATGTGCTTATGTTTCCAGTGGCAGCCTCCCAAGAGTTGATTTTCTATTTTTGCAAAATAATAATTGGGTCAATTTCAATTTGTTCAGAACAACTGTTTGTTGTAGAAAGTTCGATGAAACAACTTTGGCATTTAATAAATTTTGTATCGTAATTCATTTATCTAATCCATCTTTTGCATTGCATTCTCAAGACCAACTTCTACATGTCTATAAGTTTTTATAGCTTTAGGAGGTTGCTTGACCAATTTTGAAAGGCAATTCCAAAGTCAACCTGGCTTGTTTTGACCATTCTATAAAAGTGCCTGAAAGTGAGTTTTAATGATAACCCATTTCATGTTTTCACTTATGAAGCATTCTAAAGCTATCACATGTCATTTCAAGGTGAAATTTGTTTGAAAATGATTTTTTTTTAGCTAGATCCACATGGGGACCCGACATGCTTTGCACATTTGTGAATTTCTAAGCACTACATTATGGTAATTACTTCAAGAAAATTGATTTGAAGAGATCAGCATATGGGGTGCACAATTATAACTGTCTTGAAAGGTTTGAATATGGAGTAAGGTCTATCTTTCATTCTAGTATTAGCTTTCAAAGATGAGCATAAGTGAAGCCTCATAAAATGACTTTTCAATAGGTAACAAAGTGGTCATATGAAAATCTTATGTTAATGTTCGTGATGATGGTGCTATCAAATGAATGGTGATATTGAAGAGGGGACAGATTTGGCTTAGAGATGTAATAATTGTAAATAATGTTACATTGTTTATGAATGTATTCACAAATGAAGATGGTTCTTTATTTGAGTTATCATGGGATGCAAGTCACAATGCTATGTAACCTGTTTGGTTGATTGACTCAAAGAATAGTATTGGGAAGAAACATAATTGCAGTGGTAGATAGTTGTCTCACTTGAGTTACTGTGAGATCGATCATAGCAAAATTCACTTTTAAACTTGATTGTTTGAATAGATACATGATACTGGGAAAATAAATCTTTTATACATGCTAGTATATTGGGGGGTATTTCTTTAGATGCCTGAGGGTTTTAAGTTGTGTAGTGAAGGAAAGAAGAAAAAATTGTCTGAGGAAATTCTAATTGCAACTTGCACCATGAGAAGAGGGCTCCCTAAAATAGGTCCACACACATTTCACACTTCTTGAGGAGGCCAGTAAAATATATTTGCAGCTGATACGCATGTAGTGATTTATTGAGAAGGATGAAGTAAATTTCAAACAAATGCTAATGACAGTGGTATTGCCATTCTTGCCCGTGCCCAGTAGTGGAATACCATGTTTGAAGGCTATGCACAAAATAGATTGTGGAAACAATTTTTAAACTCTATGCAAATTCTATGTGGCATAGCCAAGAGAAACATATGTTGCAGGTGAAGGTGTCGATTCATATGCAAGTTAGAGAATGAGAAACACATTGGAGAAGGCGTGTAAACTGTATAGTAAAAAAAGCCTAAAATAAAATGGAGAACCATCAATATAGTAGTGTTTTCTATGCATGTGGGGAGTTTACATTCATGGTGGAGTGACTGATAGTAAGAAATGAGGGGGCTCGATAACCATGTTGGTGGAGCTTTGACGCAACAAATAAAGCTTTACATTATTTCCTAATTCTTTTGGGAGCTTGAATTATAGTGGATGTATGGGACGAGTGTTGAATTAGCTATTTCGGTTTGAGCAAGTAATATTATCAAATGGCACAAACCTTGACTCCTTGATCAAATTTGGGTCTGATTTGACATTGCAAGGGAATATTTTTATACAGTATAGATGTTTCCACTAGAAAAATCTTTATATTATATGCTTGCAGAATAGCCACAACCACCGCGTAGGCTAGAAGTTGTCTTCACTGAGGTTATCTAATGAACTAGAGTGAGCCAGAGCTCATTTAGAAAATTCCATCATTGTAAAATAAAATAAAATGGATGTATTGGGAAGGCCTTCGAAATTATTTACAAATGTATTTGGTAGGAAAGATATGCGAATGCGCGTACCTTGAGAGGGATTAGTGACAAAATGTGTGGCCGCCATTATCAAACTGGAGGAGCTTGAGTAAACCAAAGCATAGAAAATTAGGGCAACAAGAGAACAAACAAGCTGTAATGAGATCAACGGTTAGAAAACAAAGTTGAGTGTAGCAAAATCTTGACCATTCCCCACCATGTCGTGATCCCAAAATACACACGAATTAATGATTGTGTGATTGCGGGAAAGTAAAGAAAGGTGGGCCCTGTTATAATCCAAGATCACCTACATGCAATCACCTGTCACATGCAAAAGACATTTAGAACAAAAAATATGTGTAAACCTCAAAGTGTAAAATGCATTATGAGAATCTCGGTTATTACAGAGAGATCAATCCTTATGAAGGAGATCAAGAAACCCTAAAAGGGAAACCCTAAATAAAACCCTAGTATGCACACTTAATAATTAATAAATAATTATTAATGAGCCTAAGTTTAGCTTAAGCAACTAAAGGAATAAGTGACTTAATTAATTAACTAGTATGATATAATTAATTAAGTATATAACTTATTAAGTATATAACTTATTACTCTAACACCCCCCCTTAAGATGAACTTAGGAAGAAGCTAAAACACTAGAAGAAGATGCATGCAAGCAAGGATGGGCCCCGACAACTAGGCCTGATCAGGTACCCATTTACAAATGCAAGAAAGAGGTAGAGGAGGAAAACCCAGTGGGAAAAACCCCCCCTACAATGATATGACATGCTGTAAAGAAGCACTGTAGAGTAACACTGGAACTGGAATCTGGAAAGCAAGGAAAGATACTTTTGTCTACAAGAAACCATATCAGAATCATAATGATGCAACAACAAACCCGATGCCATGAAACACTCGAAAACTCCAAGTGAGAACAATGTTGGAATCTATGAAGCAACAATTGATTATTAAATGATGTATCACTGAAAACCAAGTGCAAAGATGCAAGAGGCACTCTCCCAACTACCAAAATATCCAAGTAATCTCCAAAACACCCATCGTGCCAAATCTAGATTAACGAAAAACTTGGGATAGATATAGAAAAAAGTGCATGGACAGCAACATAAAGCTCCTCAATACCTTTCCAATGCCATAAAGATAGCAAAAATCAGAGATTGTGGCAAAGAGTTATGAGCTCGGAAGCATAAAAAGTACATCTGACTTCAAATAGCAATAAATGTAGCTAAACTAAAAAATACTGAGAAATAAACTACACCAAATGAAAGTACTCAGAACCAGATTTCTGATGATATCTCGTTTGCCCAATTTTGATACCGTATGCCCAAGTTATGCCAAAAACAAAAAAACTGCTCCTTGAAGGAAAATTAGGGCTAGGAGGGAACAAACACCACCGTACGAGCGCTAACATCATGCTGATGTTAGTGGTTTAGGAGCATAAATTTGACGGCTTGGAGGCCATCGCCACAAAAAGCATCCCCCCTGCAGAAAATTTTTAGGCCCCTGGTCATCATATGACTGCAGTCAATGCAGAGGGGGACTGGAGTGGGCCGAGGGCTGGGCACGGAGGTCCCGGTCCCCCATATGACCGCGGACTGAGCAGTGGAGGCCCACGGGGGCTGGTGGACTGGCGGACCAACGGTGGTGAAGGGGCGGCGTCGCCCGAGGCCACTGGTTGGCGCGGTGGCGGCGCCCTCATTTCTTCTGCGAGGGCCAAAGTTTTTAAAAAACAATGCTATTTTTTTTTTTAAATTGGTTTTTTTTTGAGTTCGTGCCTCGTGAAGCATGTTGGCGAGGCCATACAACCTCCCTGGCAAAAAAAATTTGCCTCAGAAACCAATTGCTCGAAAATGGATGATTTGACAGGCATTTCAAGGGTTTTGGGACGCTGTGAACGCGATGGCAATGTTTGTTTGAGCCAATAGTGTCCCAAAAATTTGGCTACCCCTAGATCTTGCAAAAAAGATGCTTGTGGAAACCCTTGCACTTGAAACTCACTGAGAAGCCATATCTTCAGATCACGAACAGGTGGCGGCAAGTCTGGAGCTCTGATACCATGTTATAATCCAAGATCTACCTACATGCAATCACCTATCACATGCAAAAGACATTCAGAACAAACAAGATCTGTAAACCTCAAAGTGTAAAATGCATTATGAGAATCTCGGTTATTACAAAGAGATCAATCCTTATGAAAAAGATCAAGAAACCCTAAATGGGAAACCCTAAATAAAACCCTAGTGTGCACACTTAATAATTAATAAATAATTATTAATGCACCTAAGTTTAGCTTAAGCAACTAAAGGAATAAGTGACTTAATTAATTAACTAGTATGATATAATTAATTGAGTATATAACTTATTACTCTAACAGGCCCTGTGTGTTTCTTAAAATGCATGGGTAAGGTTTGGTGAAATTTTTTAAAAGGCCCATGCTTTAATGTTTGATAAAGCCTTTTTTTTTGTATAAAGGGAAAAAATCAATAAATCAAAATATGTCAGGTGAAATTGGATAAAGTTTCAACTCTTTAAAACATTTTGAGTAAAATGTGAAAATTATGCAGAAAGTAAAGAGTGGTGGGCCTATGGAAGCAAATAAAAGGTGAAATTCCAAATGATTTTTTTTTAAATGGTGGCTCGACTGTAAAGTCTTGAGGGCCCAATGAAATATTTTGAAATAAATACTTTTGTTAAATCAAAAGTTGGAAATTCTATGCAGAGGGTAAATATTATTTTTCACAAGAAACTCTTGGAGTAGGGACCATTATTAAAGTTGAGAAACTTTGATATATGGAATGTAATATTTTAATTTTCTTGATTAAGATGCAAAAGGGGATATGATTAAAGTGAATTTAAAATTTAATTTATATGTGAATGGCTAATGTGCCATGAGATAAAGCATAGTTGTAGCAAGGGAATTGAACAAAATACAAGATTTTTTCTACGGGTAGAGATATTTTCTAGCTGGGTGAATTTGGAGATTCTCCACATGGGCATTTTTTATGTTGTTAAACAACTTGAGAAAAGGAAGTTTTGGAGGAAGAATAATTTTTTTGCAGAGAGAGGAGAGAGGCTTTGCAAATTGCCGATCAACAGGGGAGAATTTTCCAAATGTCATCAATAGATTTGTTTTAGGGCTTCTTTTGGAACATTCCATTCTTCTATATCTTTTCTTCTTCTCTCATTGTAAAAGGGTTAGCAAATTAGATAATTTTGGTCGAGTAAAGGTGAATTTGCAGAGAAAATTATAAATTATGATAGTTTTAGAGAGAATGCAATTTAGGTTTTGAGTCATTCTGTTGTAGTTTTTGAACTCATGGAGATTTAATGTTTCGTGATAGTACTGACATTTGAATCAAAATGATTAATTTGAGCTCATGTGTCTCCAATGTACAAGCATATCTGAATTTTGAATAAAATGATCAAGGGTTATTTCATTCATCTCACTGTCATGGTGTGTAAAATTCCTATTTTAGCTTTAATTCAAAGAATTAATTAAAGTGCTTAAATGGGATTGTAGGTCTATATGTTATGTACAAGGATTCAGTAAGGAGTATTGAATTAGGATACAAATTGGTGATATTGTAAGGAAATGCAATTGAATATTATATACTCTTTGTGTTGAATCTATCTTGAATCCTTAGATGCTTATGAATTTGACTCCTCCAATGGATATAGGGCACTGATCTAAGATGTACTTGTTTGTGAGATTCAATATCTTTTTTGTGTTCACCTAGAGCTTGCTACAAATTTAAAATCAATGATTTTTTTTTTGTGTAGTATTTTTGTGACTATCTCACACTCCAAATGGTTGATACTATTGATGAACATCCGATTCTATTTAGTATTTTCCCATTCTGTTGAGTAATTAGGTGAGATTATTTGTTGTTGTTAATGTTGTTTATAATTATGGTGTAGAGGTTGTAAACATGTTAAGGGATCACCCTCCCAAGTCTTGCAAAGCCCAAAGTGTAGGAGGTCTTTTAAATCCTCATTAGTTGGTCCAGGTCCTTCGAGTTTCCGTTGATTGGAATTGGAAAATCCATAGGTAGATTAGGAGATCAACCTAGTTACAGTAAAAGCAACCAATAGTGGCTATGTTTTCTTTCAGACTATCTTCCTCCTTAGATGCCTTTTCTTCTTTCTTCCTGAGCTCCATATGATGTTATACCTCAGGGCTTCTTCTTTTTTCAAGTTCTTCTTTAGGCTTATCTTCTTGTTTAGCCCCATCTTCCTTTTCTTCTTCTTTCCCAGGAGGTACCCCTTCTTATCGGTTGAGGCCTTCATCTTGTTCCTTGGTCAGGAGCTCTGTAGATACCTACAGGTCTTTATCTATTTCTTTATTTTACATGGAAGACTATCCCTCAACCTCTTCCGCAACATCCTTGAGTTTTTTGGACAACTCCTCAGGTTCTTGGTGAGAGGACTCTATTAGGTATTTGGCATCAAGGTCTTCAACATCTTCCTCTAAGGATTGTAACCTTTCTTATTCATATACCACCACAAAAATAACCAATTTTTCATGTCCAAGATGCTTGTGGCAGTCATCCTTGAATGCATCCTCAAGTTCACCATCTCCCTCTTTGGCTACCTCCCTTTCTTGTCTCTCCAATTCTTTTGAGATTTGCATTGTTGGCTTCATTTTGGGTGGCTCTATCAGAAGAGGGATAGGGAGATCGGCAATAGCCTAAGCTAGAGCATCTTGTAATATGGGGTTCATTAGTACCCAAAAGAGCTCCATAGGGATGTTTTTCATATGTCAAGAAAAGTCCTTTGGAAGAGTGAGGGTAGGAATTTTCGTTGTGGAGGCTAGAGGAACCACAGTTGAGGGAGAGATGGAGGAGGATTAAAGTAGGGAGGTTACGGAAAAGGAGGAATATTTTACCATAATAGGTGTAGTGGGTGATGTAGAGGCAAGGTGAATTGAGATGTCCATCACATGAAGGGAGGAGACGGATAATGCTTGAGATGTTGAAGGAGGACTAATAGTAGTGGTGATGGTGGTGGCAGCAGGAATAGAGGCAACAAGTGGTGATTTAGGTTGCTCGACCTCTTCTCGTTCTCCTTCATGTTGTGGATCCTCTTGGATTGTGGGTGTATCGGAGAATCCACATGACTTCTTTGCTTTATTTGATATTTTGACCTCTGAAGTCTTCCTCGAGTACACTTTATTCTTTGGTTGGCACTCTGACACTTCCTTTCCTTTCCATGACTTGGTGGCCGAAGGAGATTTTAGAGCCTCTTCAGTTGGGGTCGTAATAGTCCCACTGTTTGTTTCACTTTTGAGCTCATCTTTGAGTTCACCATAGGTTAGATCAACCCCTTGAAGCTTTAACTAAGCAATTTGTGCATCGATTAATTTCCTTTTTCTATGCTCCACGGGCTTTGTCAGGATATCAAGGTTGTTGACCTCTTCCTCATTCCAATCTATAAAGGGCAATGACAGGTTCATGACAACATCAAATCTTGGATCTATAGCAATTCTTTGATCCTTGATGATCTGATTAGGTACTGGGAATAGTTTGACCTTCTTGACAAAGTAAGTGTAGACATCTGAATTTGACCACTTCCACGTGAATAATGATTAAATAAGTTATTTAATAATTATTTCATTTTCTTCCTAGGGTTCCTAAATTATGTAATTGAATAATTAAATACTTTACCTTTCACATTTTCTTCTCTAAATTAAATAAATATGTCAATTTATTTAATTTAGTCACTTAACCTTTTAATTAAAAATCAATTTTTAATTCCTCATTTTCTCTCTCCTTGTCACATCCTCTGTAATCCCTTTTTAATCTAGATTAAATTAATTAATCCACGATTAGGATGTGCACCACTTAATCAAGATTAGTGGCACATCCTCTATAATCTCTCACTTTCTTCTAATCTTTCATTAATTATTCTAATCATGAGTTTGCACAACCTTAATCAAGGTCATTAGCCACATTTAGCATGCCTTTCTTAGTCAACCTTTTCATTTTCCTTTCTTAGCCTTGAGCCTCTTTCCCATGTGAGTTTTTAATTCACATTTATTCACCTTAGGTCTCTCTCTTCCCCATGTGAATTTGTAATTCACATTCCATCCTTCCAAGGCTTACCTTATCCCCATGCAAGTTCTAGAAAATTTGACTTGTCATTTCACATGTGCCAAAGACTTGTAGAAATTTACGTTTATCACATCACTCACATGTGGAAAATTCCCACCCTTTTGGAAACCCTCTCTTATCCATTACATTCTCTCAAGCATTTGAATTTTTAACTCACATTTATTTCTCCAACTACTTTCTCATTACCCATAGAGATTTTTGAGGAATTCTAAAATCCCTCAAATGTCCTTTTCACTCTCATTTGGGGACAAGTTCCTTTTTTAGGAAATCTTCTCATCCCCCAAGGTACTTGCAAGTTACTTGTCCTTCCTCCACATCATGTACCTTTCTTCCACCTCACTTCCACATCATCTCATCCTAATCCATCTCACATTCCACATGTCAAGATGTGAGGGCTTGTGAGTCCTCAACTCACCATAGCCCTTCATCTTGGCCCTGGTAGTTTAATCTCAACCGTTGAATTCTCTAGAGAATTCAAATTTCTCTATAACACCCCCTTTCTTCTCATTTTATATGACTTAGCCATTTGCAGCCTTATGCTACCAAATTAATCATTCAATTTGCAAGCATCATATTAGCCATTTAGCCAAGCCATTTAGCCATTAGCACTTGCATTGATCACATTGCATATCTTGCATTCACCATTTCAATAGCAAGTTAAGGAGAACACAATTTTTCAAACATCAAGGTCCAACCAAGGGATTTTTACAATAAAGATGGTATAATCACTTGTCTTTTTTTGTTATCTTATTTCTTTGCATTATCATTCCTTAGGCTAATCTTGAGGTGTATATTCTGTGTTCTTCCATTATTACATAGTAATTGGTTTGAATTTTAGAATAGGATAGACATTTAAGGGATCATAGTAAGCAATCATTTGCATATAGTGTCTCATGTGTACCTCTTTTTCATCCCAATAGTTAGCCCAAAAATATTTAATTTTGTGCAAATGGGTGTATTCCTTCCCAACGAACTTTTTTCATTTTGTTGTATGGTTCCATCCTTGGCCACAAAATGTAGAGGCCCAAATTGTACTCAATGATCTCCTTCTCATAATATTCACCACACTACATAGTCGAGAGAGCATACATTCCTTGCCTGAATATGAGAGGATATGGCACTACTACCTAGTGTTTGCTAGCAAGGAGAGAATTTGTATTTTGAAGTTTCCTTGACACATGAAACAAGGTTAACCAGTCATTTGGATACTTGGGAATCTTGTATGGCCTATCATCGAAGCCTTCGATTTAGATGTAGGTGAATTTGGGGAACTAAATGACTAGGAATCCAAACCTATGAATGAAAGCATAGGGGTTGTGCGAAACTCTTCTCTCGAAATCCTCTTTGAGGAGTCTGATAATGTACCTAATAAAGGCATCATTCACCCTATAGTAATCTTTCTTTAAATTTCAGTACTAGAGTTGTGGATGCTTTTCATATACTTTTAGCTCCTTTCCTAGAGTTATAATTTTTGCAACAAATACTCCCCTATAAGGAAATGGATCGGCTAGAAGGTAGACAAAATAGGAAGTCATATAAAAATGAGAGGTCTTCTTGACCACTAGGAACTCTTCATGTAGGTTATTACTGATCATCCAAGCCTAGTTAAATTTGGTTGTTCCTCTGATAATCTCCTCTATAAAATAGGACATCTAGTCTTGGAAATAGGCCACAGTTAGGATTCCTATGACTGTACTTAGCAAGATTACTAAGTCATGGTAGTCTTGATAGAAGTCACTCCCGAATAGTTCTTGAGGCACCTTGTTTGCACTACCCCTCTTCTCTTTTAACCAGTATTGGTTGATCAATTTATTACATTTTAGAGCATCTACCTTCCATATATTCTTTGCATATTCCTATGTTGCTTTCTCCATAGGGTCGAAGGTACAGATGTGGAGCATTTATCCTATGGACCTTGTAAATAGGTCGGCCAAAACATTACCATCATAGTCCATAATCTTTTACATTTTCTCTTGATAGGCCTCTCTACAAGTCATTACCAATTCAGGGGCCACAAGAGCTAGTGGTAAACCAGTTGCCTTAGCCAAACCACACATTTTAATTTTCTTTGCATTTTCAATAGTGGGGTTGGCAATGAATCTCCATCTAAATTCATCTATATCTATATGCCCAAGGTTGGTATCCGTAATGGTGATGCACACAATAGTAACCTTGGAGGTAACCTCTACTCCTTAAAACTGATATTTCATTTGATCTTTGTCTTCCTTCCCTATCAAGACTTTGGTTGGTTTCTTCCCCTTTTCCTTCTCTACGGATGCCCCTAATGGTCCTGCAGTTGATTCCATAAATCTTGTAAGAAAAGATGGAGTGAGAATATTCATGCATAAAATAAGGGAAGCATTAGTGAAAACCTACAAAACATAAGTTAGATCAAGTAATTCATCCTTCAAACATGATAAAATTCATTAAAAATCATCGTTTTCCTTTCGTTTGGGGAAGCTAGAGCAATGTGGGCCCAAGGATGCGGGTTTCCCTGGGCTGGAAGTTATTTTGGAGGAAGCAACAAGAAAATGGAGAAGAGGAAATGATGGCCCACACACAGCCACCTACAACATTATTTTTGCATTGCTAGTGGGGTCCACCAAGGTGCTAAGTCACTTGAAAATGTGGGTTTGATCATTCTTGAAGTTCTAAGAGGGGGTAGTTTAGTCACTTCAGCATGAGGATCCAACGGTTGTAGTAGCAGAGGTCATCAAGGCAGTTCAAAGATTAACTATTTTAAAACGTCCTTGGTATGGCAAGAACCTATAGATGGCATCCCATAATGCGGGACCCATAGGTAGGAAGGATGTTTGTCAAGCATCCTCAAAATTTAGGTCCTTCAGAAATTTGTGGGCCAGAACCCACAAGATGAAGTTAGGCGATGACAAAAGGCAGAGCTCTAACAAGTTTTAGAAAGAATGTCGATGAAAATGACATGTAAACTCAAGTATTTATAGGATTTTTTCCACTAAATTCCCACATTTAATGCTAGTACGAAGGCCAGAATTGTTGGTGAGTGTGATTTTCAAAACGGTCGGTGGTGGGAAAGGTGGAGCCTGTGGGGCGGGCTATACTAAGAATTTTTTCATTCGGAAGTTCGTCAAAGGGAATGACAATGAAGGGTGTGGGTCCCGTAGTGTGGAGGGACAAGCTGACCCAGCCACCATGGGGACATTGAAAGAGAAATGAAATTCCATAAAGGGAAACCTGTAAATGCAAACCTGCACCAGGCAAAATATGGCAATTTTGAGGACCTAATGAAAACTACCAAAGAAACTCTGCGAGGGAAAAAGACCTAAAAATTTCAAGAGTGGTGGAAATTGGTGAACTTAATATGGTAACCTTAGAAATCATTGACCACTTGGGACTCAAAATATGGGGCACACAAAATGAGATGGAGGCAAAAGCAACCTGGCAAAAGTGAGAAAGAGAGGGTCCCCATTCTGAATGGGGCATGTGTGCTATAGGCACAACAAATGGCGACTCCGCTGGGAGAATGCCCCTAAAAATTCTAAGGATAAAGGCTCATTTAGAACCTAAAATATTTGGTTTCATAGACCAAAGGCCGGTTTCCATAAGTGAACTAAGGAACCCAAAGGAGAAAAAACATCCTTAATTGAATCAGATCAGAGGAGCATCTAAAATGTTTGTGTGTATGATGAATTCATTATCTTTCTTCAGAAACTATAACAACGACCATTAATCAAGTGAATAAAGCTACATAAATTTTCTAACCCCAAAAGTAACCTAGACATTGCTTCGCTATCAGTCAGGTGTCTATAGCCCCGATGGAGTAGTTGTTGTGACCCCATGAACATTGCTCTACTGCCAACCTGTTGTCCATAGCCTCGATAGAGTTGTTCACACATCGATAAACTTGCCTCATTTTCATTTCTCCCTTTGTTTTCTATTCAAATATTTTCTTCTTAGTGCTCTTTTCTTTTGCTCAACTACATAAGTGTCGAACCTTAACATGGCTTTGGAATCACAATAGCCACTAGAGTAGATTTAAGACTTTTCCCTTGCTGGGCCGTTGTAACGACCACTACATAATTCTTCAGAAATAACATAACGTGCATTCCATGCATGATCTGAGATGAATATGAAAGGATTCAATCAAGGGTCATGTTCGAGGTCAAGTCATATTTCATAGAAGGAAATCACCCCACAGAAGCAGTTATAGACCCCTAATTGAGCATGAAAATTTATCTAGAGAAGTCAAAGAGTGGACAGTGGAATGAACCATCTGTTAAGCCAAGCATGAACACCAAACCAAAAAAAAGGAACACCCTCAACAAGACAAAACAATCGGGAAGCGAGGAGAATAAGAAATGAAATTGCAAGCAGAATAGCGAAGAAAAGAAAACCTAAACTAACGTATATAAAATTATTTACAAAGGCCAACTCAAGGAAAATCAGGCAAGGAAGTAATTCTTGAGGTGCTTCCCAT
The DNA here is from genome assembly GCA_007115665.2 of Sequoiadendron giganteum. Classification (NCBI taxonomy): domain Eukaryota; kingdom Viridiplantae; phylum Streptophyta; class Pinopsida; order Cupressales; family Cupressaceae; genus Sequoiadendron; species Sequoiadendron giganteum. The sequence goes on along the minus strand of CM021106.1, from coordinate 586,206,446 downwards.
TGATAGGCAATGAGAGGTCTTCACTAGTTAGTTTCTTTAGGTGGAAAGCATTATCTCCTAAAATTTTAGAAATTTGAAAGGGGCCAAGGTAGAGCTTGTAAAATTTGTCATGTCTACATTTCTTTTCATGGGCCTTGTCCGAATAGAGGACAAAATCTACAATTCTAAAGGCCTTTACTTTGGCTCAACAATCGAACCATCTTTTGACTATGTCTGATGTTTGGAAAAAAATTTAAGTGCTTTATCACAAACTTCTTCTAAATGTAATAATTCAGCCAGATGGGCTTCTCGGAAATCCCCTTCCTAATAATAAGCGTTGATAAACTAGATGGTGGGAATATTAAGGTGGACGGGAAAGATGAGGTCTAGTACATAGACCAGATGAAATGGGGAATCTCCCAGGGCAGCTTTGTGTCATGTCTGATCCGCCCAAAGGGTGAAACACAATTGGGTGTGTGAATCTTTAGGATTATTGTCAAGCAGCTTCTTAATTACAATGATTAAGCTCTTCTTTGTTTATTCAACTAGCCCATGTCCTTAAGGGTAGTAATTTGATGAAAAATTATGGTAAATACCATAGTCATAGGTCCAAATAGAAAATCTAAGTGAGCAGAAGGCAAGGCAATTATCAAAAACAAGGGCATAAGGGCAACCAATGTGATTAAGAATAAAAATTTCAAGAAAATTAATGACTACTTTAGTTGTACATGGCCTACATACAATGGATTATGTCCATCTAGTATAATAATCAGAGGTGGTTAGAGTGTACTTGTTTCCTACAAAGGATTGTGGGCTTATCGGATTGATGAAGTCGAGGCCCCATTATACAAACGGTCTTACCTCCAGAACTGGCTGGAGGAGGAGAGCAACATTTCTTTCTCTAACGGTGGTAGTTTGTAGACGTGATAGGTTTTGACATAATTATGCACATCTTTGAACACCATAAACCAATAGTACCTAGCTTCCAAGATTTGATGAATGGTTGAAGGGCCATACCTATGACTAGTGCCAAATTTGTCATGAAATTATTTTAACACTCATGCTACCTCTTCTCTCCCAAGGCATATAAGGTAGATCCCTTTATGATTCCTCTTGTATAGTATAGATCCTTGCAGCATGTAGTTGTTTCTCTTTAGCCTTAAAGCATGCTTTTGGACTCTCTACAAGTGAGGCAGGCACTTGTTAATCAAAATATAGTAGACTATGTTGTTATACCAATCCCCACAGGAGACATCTTCAAGTTGGTATTGTTGAACCGTAAGCTTGGGTGTAGCCTCAAGCAGTGTTTCAACTATTGTATGAGTGAGGGCTTTCCCCCTTACTAATTTCATCGGCTAACTCTACATGTAATAATCTTGCAGAAAGGTGACCCATTTTTCTCTTATTTTTCCTAACTCATTCTATATTAGTAACGTTTCTATAGCCAAGTCAGGAACTATAGCAAACACCTTGTTTCACAAGATGTAATGTCTAAATTTATTGACTCCTTTAAGTAGAGCATATGCTTGCTTTTCCACATTGTGGTACTTTAGCTCAACATATTTTAAGAGAGAACTCATAAAGGAAATAGGGTGATCACTTTCTTCATCATCCTTTTGAGTCAATATGTTGGCAGAAGAATGGTCTAAAGCAAACGAGTAGATGTATAATGACTTCAAGTAGTTCACGAAAATAGGTATAGGTGCATCAACAATTTATTTCTTGATTTCCTCAAAGGCCTTCTTCACCTCGGGCATCCACTCAACTTTAGCATCATACTTCAACATGGTATTTAGTGGCTTGACTATCTCAATAAATCCACTGATGAATTCCCTGATAAAATTTATCTTTCCAAAGAAATATTTCAATTATTTCTTGCTGATCGATGGCTAAATTTTTAGGATTGCTTGAATACGCTCAAGGTCTATTGAGATTCCTTTCTCTGAAATCACATTCCCGAGAAGCTTTCCCTTGGTAACCCCGAAGATGCAATTCTTTGGATTTAAGGAAATTCCAAATTCCCTGCACTTCTGAAAGACCTTGCATAGATTAGCGACTTGATCACCTCACTTATTTTAAAACATTGTGAGATCATCCATGTAGATAATAATGCACTTACTGATTGGATCTTTAAAGGTGATATCCATTTCATGCTGGCAAGTGGCTCCAACATTGATGAGACCAAACAACATCCTTATGTATGCAAAGGTTCTCCATTTGGTGGTGAAAGTTGTCTTATGTCTATACTCGTATTGCACCATTACCTGATTGTACCCAGAATATCCATCTATGAAAGAAATAATTTGAGAATGGTTGACAATCTGAAGTACTTCATCCAATGAAGGCATTGGATAATTTTCTTTCTTTGAAGCTCTGTTCAATTTGTGGAAATCTACACATAATTTGATTTCTCCATTCTTTTTTCTCATTGGGACCAAATTGGCCACCCATGTAGAGTGCTTGACTATAAATATAATTCAATTGGGCAAAAAGTTTTGAACTTACTTGTAAATAATAAGTTCCAATAATGCATTGATAGGACATTGTTGTTGTCAAAATGGTCTCACATCTGGCTTAAGAGGGATGGTGTGTGTGATGATCAATGTGTTGTATGTCTTTAAATCCTCATAGCTCCAAGAAACTAACTCATGGTACTTCCATAAGGCATCAAGGATCCCTTCCTTTTATTTTTGTGTGCACACTCTGCTAATGAACACATTCTTAATTTCCTTGGTTGTTCTAAGTTTATGAGTGTCACACTGGTTATTGATGGAATCCCTCTTTTCTTGCTGATCCCAATCTTTGATCTGATCCAAATCGAGTATCCACTCAAGTTGGAACACACCTCTAGGAATTGTCTTGGTCTTGAGATTACTAACTCCTATATCTAATTCAGCCTCTCCGGGCTTAGCCTCATCAATTATCTAAGTTGCAAACACATCAAAACTGGTAATGAAATCCAAGATGTGCTTATCATCATTGAACACTTGAAAGCTGATAATATTATCTAGCACTGATGGGGCTGAAGTGAGCTCAATAGTGAAACTTTTGAGGCCAAACAATGACAAAAGTTGAAGGGTGTTGGCTACTTGAGCCAATTCATCAGCAATATCATTTTGGGAGCAAGGGATTAGCTAAATATTAAACACTTCTAAGATCTCTAAGAGATCCCATACCCTATGCCTATAATTTGATAGCCTTTCATTATGGTAGGAATACAACGTCCTTACTTTTTTCACAACTATCTCTGAGTCGCCAAAGACTTGCAACATTTTGACCTTCTTCCTTAGGACCGTCGGGAGACAAAAAACCAATGCCTCATACTTTGCTACATTGTTTATGCAATAGAGTTGAAGTCTGTGAGAAGAAAAGTATGAATTACCTATTGGGCTAATCAACTCAAAGTTGGCTCTGGCTCCTTGCTTGGATTTGGACCCATCCAAGCATAGCGTCAAAAATTTGGAAGAATCCTTGATCTTGGAGACCATAGAGTTTGTTTTTCCATTCAATGGTGTATTAGTTTCAGCAACCTTGGGAGACTAAGTGGGATTAGCATGAATTTGATCTGATTGTACCATATGATGTTCCACTTTCGAGGTGACACATTCTTTGATATGTTCAATTGTTGTCTGGCACAAGCAATATTCAAATTCTGAGTGGGAAGCATTGTGTACCCTGCACCAACTAGGCAAGAGGAGCTCTTGAAAATTCATTCTTGCACCCAAACTGAGCTGATCTTGCACACATTTCTCCATGAAATATTATAAGCCATCTAGTAATCCAAGACTACCATCCTAGTAGGAATATTCATCATCAGATTCAATCAATATCTATGTACTTTCAAGTGGACTACATAGCACAAGAAGGACCTCTTCAACCACTTCTTCTTCACAGCATTCATGTTCATCTAGATATGCCATGGGGTAGTAATTTCTAAGCTTTGATTCAACAATCAACACTTCATTCATGTTGTTGTACTCCGTAATTTTGAACTTCATGGGAGGTGCCCTCTCAATATGAATCTAATTTGGAAGTCCTTTCCATGGTATCCATGTGTGAGAATAATCGGTGGTTGCATATCCATTCAATGCCCAGGTGAAATCCCTTCCTAAAATTATACCATAAGTGTCGAGGATATTAGCAACTTGGATGTCAATCGTCTATTGTACCCTAGGATTAGAGGCAATTTGCATAGGTATCTTGTTAATTTCTCTAACTAGGCTGATTTTTGTTTTGTCTAGTTGTGTCACCTTACATCAGAAGGGAGTTAGACTATCCCCAAAGCTTTTCACACCACCAAAGGCATGACATTGGCAGAAGCCCCCTAATCAAGCAATAAATTATGCATTTTTTTCCAAATATCCTAATTGTGGTCAAGAAGGGAGGGGTCTCCAACTTTCCTTGAAACAGTCCTCTTGAAATATCAAATTGTGCTACCTAACCCTTATCCTTTTCATTACCCTTGTTTTGGGTTTGGGCTTGATATGTTTCTTTACCAGGTTGTTTGTTTGCTTGCGGATTTGAAGATGGGCCTACTTTCTTGCTAAATATTTATTGAATAACATGCTCACTTTGTGGATCTTCAAAGGAGACCCTCCTTGTGGGTATTTCTTAGGTTGATTTGGAAGAAGGAGTCCCATTAACCATTCTTAAAAATAAATTCCTAACTATTGGGACTTTAAGCAATTCGAAAGAAGATAAACTCAGCTTGACCTTCTTAAGTTATTTTACTATGTACTCTCCCATTTGTTCAATTTCAGCTTCAAAAGGGGTACTTTCAGAGGAGCCAACAAGCTTATTTTGATTTTGACCCTACTATGTATTCTTATTAAAGTATCAAGTTGGTACATGTGGATAACCTCGATTATTGCTATCATTTGGGTCAGGAGGAGTGCTCAAGTTATTAGGTGGGGTGGAGGTTGTGAAAGGGTCACCTACTTATCTATTCCTCAAATCAAATGGGATTTCCCTTTGATGAAACATTTGGACTTTATCTTCTCTTTGCTCTTCCTGATCTACCAGACCGTTATCTATTGAATTGAAGAGCTGAGGAAAAGGGATTTCAACACTTACCTCTTCCACTTTGCTATCGTTTGGGATAGTAATCTCTTTCATAGGTGTGATTTTATCACTTTTTGGTAAAGGAGCTTGGTTGACAACCTGCACCGAGGAATCATATGGCTTAGATGGAATGATGTCCCTACATCCTGAACTGTTGAAAAATTTTCGGACCTCTATCTGGAAAATATTGGTGGCTGTTTGGAACTCTAGATAGTTCAACTCAGAATGTCTACTTGTCTTGTGAATGTGGCACCAACTAGATAAGGCAGCCTCAACTAAGTATACCCCACTTGTAGACTACTAGACTGGTCAAGAGGTGTGGGAACACCGCTGTTGTTTGGCCTTGTGTTGCACATTTGATTTTTTCTTTGTGAAGGCCTTCTATCAAAGTGTTGTCCCAAATTCTATCCTCTCTCATAACTCTATCTAGAAGAAGCACCTGCATCAAGGTTATCATGGTTGAGGTAGGCTTGAATGCTTCACTGAGAGGCCTACAACTGGTTATTTTGGTTTCGTAAGTGTGTCATTTTAGTTTAAATCTTCTTAATCATTTTTGTAGCCGATCCTTTTCAGTGTTGCTCCATTGTGAAGCTGAATTCTGAAGGAAGATAGGTTGTACTACTGGTTGATTCTATTGAATGGGTGGGAATTCAAAACCTTGGAGGTACATCGACACTTGGGGTGGCTTAGCATAAACCTGTTGCTATTGTGGCTACAAGTACTAAGGAAAAAGAGGTGCCTGACTCAATGGAGGTCTTGGATGAGGAACCATCACAAGTTGTGAAACTTGATTCATCAAGGGCATTTTATGTGCTAAGGCTTGGGTGATCCCTTGTATTTGATGAGGGTGAGCAAGTGGTCCCAAAGAGGGCAGCAGACCATCAATGTGTTGTCCCAAATCCTTACTGTCTTTAACTACCTCTACATAGGCATCCACCAACCGGACCGACAGAGGGTTCATCCTCTTCACCAAAGAAGAGGAGAGGTTTTCCAATGCTACATAGTACACCATGTGTGCAGAAGGATCATCAACCACATAAGGTGTCTGCAGCCTCATATAAGCTCAACGAAATTTGTGATTAAAAGGGTTGATTGACTCATTGACTTCTCTTCGAATGGCCATGAATTGGTGGTACAACTCAGAAAGGCTAACTTGGATCTTAAATTTCTATAAGAAGGAATTCTTCAAAAGATCCCAAGTGGTTATGCATCATGTTCGCAAGTGAACATACAAGTAGAAGGCCTCCTCCCCAAAGGAACAATGGAAGAGCCTATATGCCACATCTTCATGTTGAATTTGCATATCCTTCAAGGATGTTTGAAAGATCTTAATGTGGTCCTTTGTTGTCTTGTGCATATCCCAAGGATTGAGTTTTGTAAAAAATCCCTCTAGGTTCTTTGGAATATCAAGGTAAACATTGAACGAAAAAGGAGAGGGGTTGTTACCCAAACACACCATGGAAGGTGGAGGTGGAGGAGGATGCACCAAATTGATTTGAGGTTGAAAAGGGGTAGCAACAACTAGTGTGAAAATACCCAGGAAAGGAGGTAAATTGGGTCGGAAGGCAATGCCTTGGCTATGGCAGATGGCAGCCTGGAAGGAAGTTTGGAGTGGATGTGGAGAAGAAGGTGTTTCCAAGGGTGAAGGAGAAGGTGGGGGTGAATGGATGGAAGGAGAGGGTGAGGATGAAGGTGAGGTGAGCTATTCGGATGCCCTAGAGGCAACAAATTACCCTCTTTTACCTCTTATATCCTTGGTAGGGGATGGTAGCTCTTGGAATTCCCCTTTATTTGTTGTGGATCTTAGAACTCTATGAAATCATTTAGGGGAGAATGAACTGATTTGATCTACCTTAACGTAAGGGCCCCTCCTTCTAGTTCCAGTTCTGTTGATGTGTTTTTTTGCATCTTCTCAACACAAAGAACACACAAGTGCACTACCTCTCTTGAAAGGTAATTTCAACAACTAATGTTTGAAAAATCACCCTAAGGTCTCTTGAGTGTCAGGTCATGAATTGATTGGAATGTCTCAATTAGTTCATGTGATTTTCTAGTAATCACAAGGAAGCCTTACATATCTTAAGTTGGAGGAAGATTGGTCCTTTAAATGGAGTTCTTAAGACATTGGAATTGATGTGGTATTGTTGCAAGTTCAAAACAACAGTCTAGACTCGACTTTTATCATCAAATTTAGCTTTACAATGATGCATAGACTTTGCCTAAATTACTATTTCAAAGAAAGTTCAAAAGTGGAAAGGAGAGGAAGAAGTTCCTAGACCTGCCACTACTAATGAACAATAATAATGGAGGATGCTACAGTGGACAACCTTCATGAAACTAAGTTCTACTTAACAAAATCAGCTAATAGTATCATGAAACTAGTGCTATCTTCTAAGGTCTGCAAATTTTGAACTATTCATCCACAATGAAACATGAATAATAGATGAAGTTTAAGTGCAACAATCTATCTATGTTCAGACTAGCTTTACACTACTATTTATCATCAAAAAACAACAAAAAGTATGAACAAGGAAGGGCGTCAACACAATAGTATTCTTCAGCATCAATGAACAACATTTACCAATCTACTAGAACATGTAAAATACATGGAACAACAAAGTAAATCTACTCAAATCTACCAACTATGAGGAGAAGAATCATGAAACATGAAGGAAACTAAAGAATCCACCAAAATCAATGAATTTCTATTAGAATTTTAGTAGCATGTCTTTACAACAACTCAAATCTCTCTTAAAAATGAGAGGAGACCCCCTATTTATAGTCCTCGAAAAGGAAACTGAGTAACCAAGATTTACTACAAATTAATGTTCCACCTACCCCAAATATTTTACAATTTAAAATTGCATTTCCTGTCGTATCCTTATTTTGTCCTCTAGTGCCTGGTGCTATAACACTTTGTGTTCTTGTTGATTGGCCTTCTTCTGTAGTCATACAGTGAGAAACTCATCATCAATAATAGGCTTCCCCTCATTTTTCTTTATAAGGGCATACTCCATGAATTTTCCCATCGGCGTTTGAATTTTATTGCATTCTAGGATGTCAGACTGGAGTACTTGGAAGGTCAATTTCATGGACCTATTAGTGATCAACTCCAAATTCTTCATGCACTTCGGTGTATTCTTGACCACTTGCTCTTATTGGGCGAAAAATCCATAAATCAAACGTTAGTGAGTCCACAACCCCATTTTCCATCTTCTTATAAAAAAATTGCCTTATTTTACCAAGGTCTAGCTCGACTGTAGGCATGTCATAATCTGTCATGAGCTTCAGATATTCTTCTTAATCTACCCAATGTTCTTTGACCCATTCAAGGTCGATCTCTACTTCATGGAGCACCCACTCTAAGACTTTTTTTTGTGGTCTAGACTCATTTTCCACGTCTCAAACAACGAATGATCATCCTTTGCCAAACCCAATTCCTTTTCCCAAGTCTTTATGGGAACTTTAAGGATAGCATCGAGCTTAGGGTATGTAATCCTATATAATTTTGGGAAGTTAGTACAAAATTTCTCTATACCTTGGAGTTGCTTTTGCACTTTCCGAAACCATCATACCAGAACCCGCGGTGGCGTGGTGAGCAGTCAACGGGTTTAGTGATGGCAGGGCGAATGATCAACAAACAAGTATCATGGCACCACTAGTGTTTAGTATGATGACTGTGGTAGCATGGGTAACAGAGGGGAAGCGGCTAGCGGTCACACCGCAGTATCATCGAAGAATAAAGCATAAGCCGTGGTTGAGTGGTAAGGGGCTAAGTGGTAGGGAACTAGTCAAAGTCAAAGCCTCGTGATATCGCAAGGAGATAAGGGGATAACTGCGGTGGAGTGTTAAGTGTAATAAAGGCTATGGGAAGGTAAATGTAAAGAGTGGGTAAAGTGAGAAATAAAATAGAACAAAAAAATGCAGAACTATAGTTTAAAAATATATAATATTCCAATAAGGTAATCCAATTAATTTTTATTTTTTCTGCTAACGAATGTAGACGGATTTACCAAAAAAATTAAGGGTCATGGCCCTTGAGATGTAATGTATAAAATATTTGAAAATTAGTTGCAGCAAGGGTGACAATAGGAAGTAGAATTTTTCAGACTGGGAATGTAAATAATGGAAAAAATCTTCCTGAGACAGAGCAATGGATAATATTTTGGTGAAGTTCATTTTTGTATTTAGTTGTTGAGATGTTATAAGCTTTGTATTTCCTGCCTGGTTGTGTCCAATTAGAAATCATTAAATCATTTAAATCAAGATATCATGTATATTTTCTGATTTATCAGAATGCATTTATCACTTTGTGTGATTTGATTAATAGGTGTCTGCATGTTAGAACGAAAATTCTTTTAAACATGTCATAGTGATTTTAGGATTTTTTGTTGGATGATTAAAGAAGAACCTAGTAGGAAAATATTCAAGCATAATTTATGCAAGCAATAAATTGGGTGAAATAGTAATGTAGTCATAGAATTTCATACTTTAAATATGCCTAACAACTTGAATTTAGCCAGAGAGGGAAATACACATATCATTCTTTATTTTTGACTCCATTTCCCATGTGGATAGAAGGTACTGATCTTCCTCAACCTAGAGATAAAAGTTCATATACAAACAACTAAATCAAATCCTTTCTTTTGTGCAGTAGGAGTAGGTATAGTTATAGTGATTTTTTCTATGCACTTCCCTTTGCCATTGTGGGTAGATTGTTTCACCAGGAAGTATATTTAAATATGCATCATTCACATAGGTTCACCCGCCTTGGTCTAGAAGAACCTATAGAGAAGAAGATTCAATTGCATCAATTGGCCTTGTACGATGGCCAAAAGCGTTGTGGGAGCTTGGAAACCTCTCGTGGTTGAACCTTGCATTTTTGAGACAAAACAGTTTGGCGACTCCACGGGGGACAAATTCAGTAAAAAAAATTCAGCCTTTCCATTTATTGAGTCAAGAAAGTTTTATATTTTTTTTGGAGATTCCGCTAGGGAAAAACAAAAGAATATCATAATCCATTTCATTTTCCTAATTTTGGAAAAGTAGGTGACGACTCTATTTTAATTTGATATATAATGCATGGATGTTGTGGAGTAGTAACATTTTGTCAAGATGGTAGAAGCAGAAAGAGGAACACAGTCAATAAGAGAGTTGAAGTGAACCAACAATTGCTGCAATTGGGAGTCAAAAGTGTTCCAGATACATCACCAAATGGGTCATTATGTAGTAAGAATGAAGACACAAATGTCAGGAAATCTAGACTCCACAAGTTCCCCATGATGCAACTGAGAAGAATTTTTGAAACAAAGGTAATTTACTCTATTCACAACAAAATACTTTTGATGAGTATATTCAAATTGAAGAGAGAGGAAAAAATCTTGTGGATGCCTTTTTTGACATAAGTAGATATAAAGGAAAAGATTTAAACTCTCTGTATAATAGGATGACAAACATTTGTATGCAATTACCTCCCCATTTTAGGCCAACAAGACCCACATTTGTTGCACAACTAAGAGCATCAGAGCCTGAATTAGTTTATTGGCTAGAATCATCAAAATAGTGTGCCTTGGATGTGGTGAATAAACTTATTGATTCCATAATTGGGATGAGGTATATGGATATCACCAATAGGGCTTCAGAAGTTGCAATTGAAAATGATATCATGTTGTCTGACAATGAAGATGTGGAGAGTTTTTCTTGCATAATAGATTGTGAGTCAAATTGTGAAGATGAAATAATGGATGTTGATCTTCAACAGGATGATTGTTACAGTTATTATGAAGATCAAGAAGAGGTTTGAAACATGGTTGAAGATATGGAAGTAGAGACCTATTCAGTCTACAGTGAGCAAGTTTCAAATTTGTTAACTCTAGAATAATAGAAGTATGCAAATAAAGATGATTTTAGAGTTTTTTTTCTAGCCTATATATGATTTCATAGTGAAGATACTATATGTAACAATTCATATGACTCCATGTGCATCTCTCAGATTGATGAGGAAATCATTGAAGCTGATCATGAATCTATTTGTGTCCAAGAAGAGGTATGTGACTTAAATTTTTTTTTCCTGTAGTAAAAAGATACTGGTTTTCATGTCATTGATGATGAGTGTCCAACATTTGTTGATTCAAGTATGTATGAGGATGACTATATGGATAAGAGGTACGTGCAAATGCCAACTGATGATAGAAAAGAAATGGAAAGTGATTTGATTGTTTTGGAAATTATTGATGAGATAGAATTTTTTGTTTTCTAAGAAAAGCATTCAAATTTTTAGGTCCCAGTACAACTACTTGATCATTCAACAACATATGACAGTGAGCATTCCTATGAATGTTTTGTTGAATGTGAATACACTTTGTATGATGAGGGTGATAAATATTTTTCATATGATAATAAGAATGATAAAATGCAGAGTGGTAAAATGAATATGAATCAAGTTGAATACAATGATTTCTTGAAGGTTTTCAATGGCAGTGCACGTTGTAGGGGAGGTGGGATGGATAGTTTCATAAGAAACCTGATGAGCTTTAATCAGAACAAGGTCTATGTTAGAGGAAAGTGTAGGTTTCTCATTTTGGGGTGCTTAGGGCCATCCCTTATGGTTTGATTTTTTGAACCATAGCAGGTACAGAGAATTAAGGATTGCCAGTGCATGGACAATTCTTAGCAATGCCTCTTTAAATACTCTCTCACATGCACACTATTTAAGGAAGGTTCTAGGTTTTCCAGTACATGAACATTCTTAGAAATTCCCTTGTTGAAAACATATTTTTCCATGTACAGTAGTGTAGGGTTTTCCATTCTCCATTTGCTCCATTTTCCATCTCTACTCTGTTCATTCCCTCCATCTGCCATTGCCTTCATTTTTCATATCATTTTCTTGGTCTACTCTCCCAGTGATATTCTAGATTCTTGCAGTGATTTGCACAATCACTCAACCCCAATAGGAGCCACTGTTAGAACCCAAATTTTTTGATTAAAACCTAAATGATTTTCCCAGTTTGAACCTAATATTTTTACTATCTTTCTCATAAAAAATCATTCACCACCCTAAGAATGGCTATATTTCCCCCATCAAAATCTATTCTCCTACCTTTTTCATGAAATAATTCTTTTTTACCCATTCGTAGTGTTAAAATTTCTTGTGTCACCACCGTTTACCATTCATAGCCTTTTACTGCTATACCGTGGCCTTTCGCAAAGTGGCCTATGATATTGTGGTAGTGGTTAAGTATAGTCATGATGACTGTCACTGCCATACCACACGTATTCTTCAATCCAACCGTGGTGGTGCTATAACAGTCAATGGTTAAATGACAAGTGATGAAGTGATGGTGGATGGTTAATAACCAGCCAGGCAAGAAGATAGGAGGCCCACCGCGAAACCGCATGCAAACATGTTAAAGACTGTGGTGACCGTGGTAACAGTTAGTGAAGTGGCGAAGATGATGGCAGGTGGCTACCATGATACCATTGGCAGTCAAGCCAGGCACCACAGTGACTGTAGTAATATTCAATGGTAATGGGTTAGCAAGCATCATATCGGCCATCGCCACACCATGACCGGTCAGACCAGAACCCACAGTGGAATGGTGAGAAGTTAGTGGGGTCAGCAATGGCAGGGTAGATGATCAAAAAAATGGTTACCATGGAACTGCTAGTGTTTAGGATGATGAATGTGGTAGCGTGGGTAACAAAGGGGAAGCAGCTAGCGGTCACACTGCAATACCACCGGAGAATAAAGCATATGTCATGGTTGATTGGTAAGGGGATAAGAGGTAGGGAGCTAGTCAAAGTCAGAGCCATGTGATACCATGGGGAGATAAGGTGATAGTCGTGGTAAGTGTAATAAAGGAAATGGAAAGGTAAATGTAAAGAGCGGGTAAAGTGTGAGAAATAAAATAGAATGAAAAATGCAGAACTATAGTTTGAAAAAAATTAATTTGCCGATAAGGCATCCAATTAAATATTTTATTTTCTGCTAATGAATGTAAATGGTTTTACTAGAAAGAGAATGGTTGTGGCCCTTCAGATGTAATGTATAAAATATTTGAAAATCAGTTGTAGGAGGGGTGAGAGTAGGAAGGATATTTTCTCAGATTCGGAATGTAAATAATGTATAAAACCTTCCTCGGACAAAGCAATGAAGAATATTTTGGTGAAGTTCATTTTTGTATTTAGTTGTTGAGATGTTATAAGCTTTGTATTTCCATCTTGGTTGTCTCCAATTAGAAATCATTAAATCATTTAAATCTAGATATCATGTATGTTTTCTGATTTGTCACAGTGCATTTATCACTTTCTGTGATTTGATTAATAGGTGTCTACATGTCAGAACTAAAATTATTTTAAACAATTCATAGTGATTTTAGGATTTTTTGTTGGATGATTAAAGAAGAACTTGGTAGGAAAACATTCAAGCATAATTTATGCAAGGCATAAATTTGGTGAAATATATGCTAGTTAGAATTTCATACTTTAAATATGCCTAACAACTTGAATTTAGACAGAGAGGGAAATACACACATTATTCTTTATTTTTTAATCCATTTCCCATGTGGATAGAAGGCACTGATCTACCTCAACCCAAAGATAAAAGTTCATATACAAACAACTTATTCAAATCCTTTTTTTTGTGCAGTAGGAGAAGGTATTGTTATAGTGATTTTTTCTATCCATTGCCCTTTGCCATTATGGGTAGATTGTTTCACTAGGAAGTATAATTCAATCTGCATCATTCACATAGGTTCACCCACCTTGGTCTAGGAGAACCTAAAGAGAAGAAGATTCAATTGCATCAATTGGCCTTGTACGTTGTCCAAAAGCGTTGTGGGATCTTGGAAACCTCTTGTGGTTCAAACTTGCATTTTTGAGACCCAACATATTCATTTGGTACGTAATTATGGCGAAAATCCCTTGGAGATGATCAATATTTTGTTCTCTTATGGTTGTACCGAGGTTGATGGTAGAGATATTATAGCTCATCCCTTCTTATTTATCTAGCACTACGGTGGCAATTTGCACCATCCTAGATTCTGACACATCCATTGTGGTATATGATGTAACTCTCATCTTCTTTTCTTTCTTTTCTCCTATTTGAGCCCATGCTAGGATAGCCTCTAGTCTTTCCTTGGGATCCATGGGAGTGGGGGTCTTCTTTCGTAGATTATTTTCCAACCACTCAAGCATCAAAGATCCTTCCTTTGGTGATTCATGATCACCTTCTTCTCTTTGAGCATATTGGATATCCCTTTCTTCATGATTCAAAGATTCATGCCCTATTTTCTCTTCCTCTTCTTCATTTGAGTCTTGAATGAATATGGCATTTTCTTCTTGTGACTTAGTAACAAATATGTTTATTTTGGGACTATCTTCACCATGAAATGTATTTTATTCATCCTTCCCGAACTTCCTGTGATGTTCTACCTCAGGGATTCTTTTTATTTCAGGTTCTTCTTTAGGCTTATCTCCCTCTTTAGTGTCATCTTCCTTCTTTTCTTCTTCTTTCCCAGGAGGTACCTCTTCTTCTTGGTTGAGGCCTTTGTCTTGTTCCTTGGTAAGGGGCTCTGTAGATACCTCCAAGTATTTATCTATTTCTTTCTTTTCCTTAGAAGACTCACCATCAACCTCCTCCCCAATATCCTTGAGTTTTTTAGACAACTCCTCCTCAAGTTCTTGATCAAAGGACTCTATTACATATTTGGTATCATAGTCTTTGACATCCTCCTCTGAGGATTGTAACCTTTCTTCTTCATATACAACCTTTTCAATAACCAAGTTTTGATGTTATGGATGCTCATGGTAGTCATCCTTGAATGGATCCTCAAGCTCATTGTATCCCTCTTTGGACGCCTCTCTTTCTTTTCTCTCCAATTCTTCTGAGATTTGCATTGTCGCCTTCATTTTGGGTGGCTCTATTGGAGGAGGGACATGGAGACTAGAAACAGCCTGAGCTAGAGCAGCCTATACTATGGGGTTCATTGGTACCCTAGAGAGCTCCATAGGGATGTTTTTCATATGTCAAGAAAAGGCCTTTGGAAGAGTGAGGGTATGCATTATCATTGTTGAGGCTAGAGGAATCGTATTTGTGGGAGACATGGAGGAGGATGAAAGTGGGGAGGTTGTGGTAGCAAAGGAATACTTTACAATAATAGGTGTAGTGGGCGAGTTGGAGGAAAGGTCAACTGAGATGTCCACCATGGGTGGGGAGGAGACGGATACTGGTCAAGATGCCAAAGGAGGAGTAATAGCAGTGGCGATGGTCATGGCAACAAGAATAAAGGTGGCAGGTGGTGATTTAGGTTGCTCAAGCTCTTCTTCTTCTCCTTCATGTAGTGGATCCCCTTGGATCATGGGAATTTCAAAAAATATGTTTGACTTCTTTGCTTTCTTTGAGATTTCACCCTTCAAAGTCTTCCTCAATTACAATTTTTGCTTTGGTTGGCACTTTGATACTTCCTTTCTTTTCCATGACCTGGTGGCCAAAGGAGATTTTGGAGCCTCTTCATTTGGGGCAGCAACAGTCCCACTGCCTTTTTCACTTTCGAGCTCCTCTTCGAGCTTTTTGTAGGTTAGATCAACCCCTTGAAGCTTTAATTGAGCAATCTATGCATTCATCCATTGCCCTGTTCTATGCTCCATGGGATTCATCAGGATATCAAGTTCGTTGACCTCTTCCTCATTCCAATCTATAAGGGGTATCAACAGGTTGGTGACAACATCAAATCTTTGATCTATAATAGTGCTCCCATCCTTGATAATCTGATAAGGTATTGGGAATAGTTTTACCATCTTTCCAAAGTAAGTTGTCATATGCATATAGTGTCTCATGCCTACGTCCTTTTCATCTTGGTAGTTAGCCTAAAAATCTTCAATGTTGTCCAAATGGGCGTATTCCTTACCAATTAAACTTTTCAATTTGTTGTATGGGTCCATCCTTGCTCAGGGAGTGTTGAGGCCTAGATTATACTTAATGATCTCCTTCTAGAAATATTCAGCACACTGAGTAGTCGGGAGAGCATACATTCCCTGCCTAAATGTGAGAGGATATGGCATTGTTGCCTGGTGTTTGTCAACAAGGAGATCATGTGCAATTTTTTGTTTCCTTGACACTTCCAACAAGATTAATCAGTCATTTCAATACTTGGACAGCTTGTATGGCCTTTCATTGAAGCCTTCATTTTGGATGTAGGTGAATTTTTGGAACTGAATGAATAGGAATCTGAACCTCTAAATGAAAGCACAGATGCTATGCATAACTCTTCTCTCAAAATCCCCTCCAAGGAGTCTGATAATGTGCAAAATCAAGGCATTATGCACCTTGTAGTAGTCTTTCCTGAAATTTCGGTACTGGAGCTATAGATGTCTATCACATACTTTTAGCTCCCTTCCTAGAGTTGTACTTTGTGCAACAAATAGTACCCTATAAGGAAAGGGATCGGCTAGAAGGTAGACCAAATAGGAAGTCATATAAAACTAAGAGGTCTTCTTGACTACTAGGAACTGTTTGTGTAGGTTATTACTAATAATCCAAGCCCACATAGATTTTCTTGTTCCTATGATAATCTACTCTATAAAATAGACCATCCAATCTTGGAAATAGGTCGTAGTTGGGATGCCCATGACTCTACTTAGAAAGGTTACTAAATCATGGTAGTCTTCATAGAAGTCACTCTTGAACAATTCTTGAGGAACCCTATTTGGGTTGCCCCTCTTCTCTTTTAACCAGTAATTGTTAATCAATTTATTATATTTTAGAGGATCTACCTTCCAAATATTCTTTGCATATTCCTTTGTTTCTTTCTCCATAGGGTCAAAGTTAGGGATTGTGGAATGTTTGTCCTATGGACTTGATAGATAGGTCAGCCAACACTTTACCATCATGGTCAACAATCTTTCTGGTTTTCTCCTCATAGGCCTCTCTACAAGCCATCACCAATTCAGGGGCCACAAGAGCTAGTGGGAAATTAGTTGCCTTATCCAAACCACTCTTTATAATTTTATTTGCTTTTTTTGTAGTGGTGTTGGTGATGACTCTCCATATAAATTCATCTCTATCTATATGCCCAAGGTTGGTATCTGGAAAGGTGAACCACATGATAGTAACCATAGAGGTGACCTCTTCTCCCTGAAACTGATATTTTATTTGATCTTTGTCTTCCTATCCTCTTGGGACTATGGTAGGTTGCTTCTCATTTTTGTTCTCTGCGGACGCCTTTGATGGTCTTGCAACCGATTCCATAAACCCTCCAAGCAAAGGTGTAGTGAGCATATTCATGCATAAAATAAGGGGAGTGTTAGTGAAAAGCTACAAAAAAAATGTTAGATCAAGTAATTCATCATTCAAAGATCATAAAATTCATTACAAATAATCGTTTTCCTTTCGTTTGGGGAAGATAAAGCTATGTGGGCCCAGGGATGTGGGTTTACCTAGGTTGGTAGCCGTTTTGGAGGAGGCAATAGGTAGATGGAAAAGAGGACACGGTGGCCCACAAACAGCCACCCACATCATTATTTTTGCACTGCTAGTAGTGTCCACCAATATGTTAAGTCATGTGGAAATGTTCATTTAGTCACTTCGAATTGCAAGTCTAGAGGTTGCGGGAGAAGAGGTCATCAAGGAAATTTGGAGATTCACCATTTGAAAATGGCCTTGGTATGGTGAGAGGTTGCAAACGATATCCTATAATTTGGGACCCACAAGCAGGAAGGAAAATCATCAAGCATCCTCAAAATCCAAGTCCTTAAGAAATTTGTAGGAAGGAGCCCATGGGATGCAGTTAGGTGGTGACAGAAGGAAGAGCTCTTACAAGTTTCAAATTGAATATCAGTGAAAATGATATCTCAACTCTCCTATTTATGGGATTTTAGCCATTAAATTCTTACATTTAATTCTAGTATGGAGGCTGACATGGTTAGTGAGCGCGAGTTTTGAAATGGTCGGCAGCGGGAAAGGTAGAGCCTGTAGGGCGGACGATAATCAGAAGTTTGTCATTTGGCAATTCGACAAAGGGCACATAATTGAAGGGTGTGGGTCCCACACTGCGGGTAGACAAACCAACCCGGCCGCCATGGGGATGACGAAAGAGAAACAAAATTCCACAAAGGGAAATCCGCAAGGGTGGACCCGCACCAGGAAAAAGATGACCATTTTGAGGACCTAAGGAAAATTGCCAAAGGAACTCTACGAGGGAAAAGGACCTGAAAACTTCAAGAGTGGTGGAACTTGGTCAACTTAAGATGTTAACCTTAGAACTCACTGACCACTTGGGACTCATAATAGGGGGTAGACAAAATGAGACACAAGATTTCCAAGATGTCCAAACTGACGCTTTAAAAGTTTCAGTCATGGAAATATTGGTGACTATGCTTCAAGATGTCCAAATAGAGCTACACACAAGAAGAAAAAAGATAATAATAAATAAAAAGGAAAAAATGATGGGAAGTTCAAGAAATTATATTATGTTAGAGAAGATGCAAGAATTTTTTTATGATGAGTCTAAATTAGAGGAAGATAAAGCTGAATGTTTATTTTTAGCCTTGAAAAGTAAAGTTGTATCTACTAACCATGGAAGATGTGTAAGGGAATCTAGTCCAGAGAGCAAGAAGGATGAGATGGAAGGTACTCTCTACTTTTCATGCTAAACAAGATGAAGACTATTGGGTAATTGATAGTGGATGTTCAGATCATATGACTACAGACAAGAGTAAGTTCACTAAACTTGAAAAGTATGATGGAGGAATAGTTATGTTTTGAGATTATTCTAGTGCTAAGATTTTCAAGAAAGGAACAATTAGTTTTGATGAAAAAAATAGTACTAATGATATCCATTATGTTAATTGTTTAAGGCATAATATTTTGAGTTTTTGGAAAATGTGTAGCAAATGATTTAAGCTTGTATTTCAAGATAACACCTATGAGATCAAAAAAGGGTTCGGAACTAAGGTAGTAGTAGGAAGAACTCATGAAAGTTGGCTATGGCACCGAAGGATGAGACATGTAAATTTTGGCACTATGGTCAGGATGAGTTCAAGAGAAGTTGTTAGATATCTGCCTAGAATCACAAAGCCTACACAATTATGTTTGCAAAAGTTTTTAGCTGGGAAAACAAAGAAGAAGCAACTTTAAAGGAAAATAATAATCATCAATCAGAATGTTGGAATTGATTCATGCATATCTCTATGGTCCTACAAGAAAAAAAAGCCTTAATGGTGATATGTACTTTATGCTTTTGATTGATGATTACTCTAGGATGATATGGGTTACTTTTCCTAAAGAGAAATCTCAAGCTCTAGATAGATTCAAAGTGTTTAGAAAAAAGATTAGAGAATGAGGTAAACCTAAGAATCATATGTTTAAGGTCTGATAGAGGTGGAGAAATCACTTCTAGTGATTTGAATTCATTTTGTGAAGATCATGGTATAAAGAGACATTATTCTGCACCTAGAACCCCTTAGTACAATGGAGTTGTGGAATGGAAGAACTAGACTGTTTAAGAGGCTGCCACAACTATGATGAAATAAGAAAATGTTCTTGATGTGTATTGGAGTGAAGCAATCCACACTGTTGTTTACATTCTTAACAAATTTCAAATTAGAGGTAACAACACTAAGACTCCTACTGTTAAATACTTTAAAGTATTTGGAAGCATATGTTACATTAAAAGAGATGATGAGAATCTTGGAAATTTTTACGCTAGATGTGATGAATGAATTTTTCTCGAATATTCAAATAATAAAAAATCATATAGGTGCTTCAATAAAAGGCTAAGGAAAATATTTGAAAGTGAAAATGTAAAATTTGATGAAGCTATGTATAGAACAATATAAATAAGTGTAGTTGAACCAAATGATCCCATCTGCGGGAAAATACAAGAAGAAGAAAAGGAAGAGAAAGAAAAAAGTGATGAAGAGGAGATAATTCTAGAACCTAAGACATAAGTGAAGGTGTAAAGAAAAGAAGAAAATTTCTTGAGGTAAATTTGTGTTTAATTTCTAAGATAGAACCTAAGACTATGAGTGAGGCATGCAAATATGAGAGTTGGGTTAGAGAAATGAAGGAAGAATTGCCATAGATAGAAAAGAATCAGACATGGGAACTAGTCCCTAAACCAGTAAACAAGAATGTAATTGGTTCAAAATGAGTATTCATGAATAAGCTAAATGAAGATGGTGAAGTGGTAAGAAATAAAGCAAGACTTGTATGCAAATTTTATTCGTAGGTTCAAGGAATAGATTTTGATGAGACATTTTCACTAGTGGCAAGAATGGAGGCCATTCGGATGTTCTTGGAATT
This sequence comes from Sequoiadendron giganteum, assembly GCA_007115665.2. Classification (NCBI taxonomy): domain Eukaryota; kingdom Viridiplantae; phylum Streptophyta; class Pinopsida; order Cupressales; family Cupressaceae; genus Sequoiadendron; species Sequoiadendron giganteum. The sequence continues at coordinate 586,186,105 of CM021106.1, read as the reverse complement.
TTCAGCTCATAAAGACTTTAAAGTGTATCAGATAGATGTCAAATCTACATTCCTAAATTGAAAAAGGCACTATATGGACATATATAAGCTCCCAGAGCATGGTATGCAAGGTTGGATAGACACTTGACATAGTAAGGATTCAGCAAAGGCTCTGTCGACAACAATCTTTATTTCAAAGTTGAGAGAAACAAAATATTGATAGTTGTGGTATATGATGATGATATTATCTTTGGTGGAAATAAAGGTATGTGCAAGAAATTTGTAGAAGAAATGAAAAAAGGGTTTGAAATGTCTATGACTGGTGATTTGAATTTATTCCCTAGACTTCAAGTGAATCAAAATGATAAGGGGATATTCATTTCAAAATATAAGTATGTTAAGGAATTGTTGAAAAATTTAGGAATGGATGACTCAAAACTAGTTTGTACCCCTATGGTAACTGAATGTAATCTAAGGATGATGAATCTTTTAAAGTTGATCAGAGAATGTATAGATCCATGATTGGTGGATTGTTGTATCTTACTACTACTAGACCAGATATCATGCATGCAGTATGTTTTGATGCAATATTTCAAGAAGAGCCTAAAGAGACACATGTTATAGTTGTAAAAAGGATATTCAAATATCTTAAGGGAACTCTAGATTATGGGCTATGGTATCCTAAGGACACTGATTTCACATTAAATGCTTATACTGATGCATATTGGGTTGGTTTTATATATGACTAGAAGAGTACGCATGGTGGTGCATTCTTCCTTGGAGGAAGATTGGTCTCATGGTTGAGTAAGAAACATGATTCGATTTCTTTATACACTACACAAGCTGAGTATATTGCAAAAACATCCTAATGTACACAAGTACTTTGGATGAAGCAAAATTTGAAGGACATAGGTGTAATGTTTGATGGGCCTATCTCTAATTTTTGTGAAAATACAAGTTTGATAAACATTTCAAAGAATTTAGTGATGCATTCTAGGACAAAGAATATATCTATGACGTATCACTTCTTGAGGGATAAGGTATTAGAAAATGAAGTCAGACTTCAATATGTGTCTACCAAGGAACAAATTTATAACATATTCACTAAGGCCCTTCCGAAGGATACTTTTGAATATCTCAATGGGAAGTTAGGGGTGACTTCCCCTCCTTCCTTGAATTATGTGCACATGGAGGTGCATCAATCTAGTGGATTCATAGATTCTTTTACGGTCTAGAATAATGATTGTGTTCTACTCCTCAGGGGGAGTAGAGAGTTGCATTGTCATACTATGTGGTGTGGGTGCACTCCTGAGGCGAAGTGATTAGAGCTTTATATGGTAGATTTTTCATGCAAAACCTTTCCTTTGTGATTGATGTCAAAGGGGGAGAGAGTCATGTGAAAATGTGAAAGGGAGAGAAAATATTGTAAGGAGAAGAGTGTGCATAAATTCTTGTGTAGGTTATTTGATCTGAAAAATAAAGGGAAGAAGTATGAGAGTATGTATGTTGTCTCTGATGGTTGTTCACATCATGTGTTGCTATCAATGACAAAGTGGGAGATTGTTGCAAGTATGGATGAATTTGGTGGTGTTTTCATCAATGTTGTCATTGATGTCAACATAGTTCAGAGTGATTGTAGATGATGCTTGTATAGTTGAGATACTATAGAAGTATTTAGAGTACATGGAGCTAGATTTATGAACTTTCAGTTTTGTTAATTCCAAGTGATTCTGAGAAAATTAAGAAATAATGAAGTCTATGTAGTGTGTGTGTTTCGAGTGTGCTCTAGTATTGTGCTCTGCATTTCTTCTGTGTTGATCCTATGCCTATGTGGATCTGTAGTATTGGCCATGAGCTTCAATGGATAATATGTCCTAAGTTTTAGCTTTTGGCTCAATGGTGAGTGAAAGATATGTTCACTAGTGTGTGAACCAGTTTGACAAAACTATTTGTTTGTGGACTGGGAGAAATTGTTTTGCTCCACATTCCTCTAGTGTTTTGTCTTAGATCTTACGAATCTGGAAGAAGGTTAATATTGATTTTCTCTATGTTCTATAAAATGTGCTTATGGTTTGGTGCTCTGGAGGGCGTGTTCCAAAGCTACTATGTGTTGTTGCTCGGTCTAGTTGGTCTATTGAAGGATGATTTGTGCATGAATATTTTTGCAATCACTCGAGATGTACCTAATGTTTTCTAAGAAATGTTATAATTTTTGGTGAAGCATGTTGGGTGATCCAGATGTGATCATCTTACTGGAGAGGCACGTACTTCAATGATCATGTTGGTTTTTTCATTAGGTTTGGCCAACCTAGTGTCTACACATTACATAAAGATTTGCATCTAATTAAGGAAGTGTGTGATTGATCCAAGATGTCATTTGGGTCCTAATTAAATGTGTAATTTCTCCTCTCTCATTCCTATCCATTGTAGGAATGTTGATTAGCCGAACTAATTTGAATTTATAAAAAAAAGAATGTATAGCCGACCTTGGAGAAATTTTCTACAGTTGAATATGGTATAAAAGCAAGTCAAAATGTTGCAAATTGGATGAAAAGAAAGTGTAGTGTGTGAAAATGTGCAAAAAGCAGAGTGTGTAAGAGTGAATCAAGGCAGTAGTACTTTGATGTGTTAGATTGCTAAAAGCAATGAGTTGATGGTGTTTGCAATTTTTTGATCAAGCTGTGAATGTGTGGAACCTATTGTGGTGGATATTTTTTTATATTTTCTTTATCTGTAGGTAGTTTTCCTCCTTTGGGATAGTTAGTCCTATCTATAGATAGTGAGCCTTTATATCTGTGCAGTGAGCTCTTTGGCAATGAGCCTTGGTATCTGGTATTGCACTATTACTATATTGTGAGTTGATCCTCACCGTGGTTTTTCCCTCATTGGATTTTCCATGTAAATCTAGTGTTTTTTGTGTTTTCTCTCTATTATTTTCATTTCATGTTTACACTTAATAACAAATTGAGTTAAAGTGGAATTGATTAAGGTTAGAAGTAAAATAATTTGGTACAATTGATTCACTCCCCCTCTCAGTTGTCTTGTGCATTTCAACAGAGTTGTTGGTATATTTGGTAGTGATCATGGTGTCATGGATGTTACTTGTGATTTATAGGCTTTGGAATGTCATAATGGTTTATGCAGGTGCATTTTTGGTGGTGTTGGATTGGATCTTGATTCAAGTTATAGTGGTGGTGTATCTTCTTGGTATAAGGATCATGGTTTTACTTTGCTTTTTTTATTGAGGAGCTCATGTTGTATTTGAGTTCTTTTATTGCATGAGGGCTCTTTGGTTGATCTTTATTGAGGAGATGGATATCAAAATTTCATGATAGCTTGTTACATTTATTGGTTATACACTTTCAGATAGATATTTTGATGGTGATGGATTGGTGGTGATGGGTATGTTTATGATGGTTTCGTGGATGTAGGTATTATCTTGAGTTGGAGATCTTGGTTTCACTTGTATGTTATTGATATTATAGTTGAGTGTGTGAAGACCTGAATGATCTTGATGGAGAGGATAGTAGTCATGATTCAATGTGTATCTTGTACCATGGCTCTATGGGATATTTTTTAGTGATGTGGATGCATCATTGGATATGATTATCTTCATATGATTGGGGATATATATTCTTGGTTTAGAGTGTTTTTTATTATGTCATGGTTTACTCTTCATACCAGTTTAGAGTTTGACATGGTACTTTCTCTCTGGAGACAAAGATGTTTTCTTTGGTGCATGTTATCTGCTAGGAGGAGATGGTTAGATCATGTTGTCATGTTTATGTTCCTAAAATTAGAAATTTGGGTAGAGGCAAATAGAAAAGTTTTCATACAATAATAATATTTTAATATTCTCCATTCCACACTCAATACATGGCTAATATATAGCTTCTTACATAGCCAAACAACCTCCTATTTAATAGGGATGTGTTATAAAAAATATCCCATAATACCATTCATGAGTATAACACATAAACCATTCACTATTGTGATATATTGTTATTTCAATAATATATACGACTAGCCATCCAAACCTATATTAGTAATTTGTTTTTTAAGAAAATCACTATTACAATTTAGTAATTACCTTTCTACATTTACATAATTACTAACATGGAAGGGTATGTGCAGGATCGTGATGGGCCAAAAAGTTGTGATATCTAAGTGATATGATTGCCCATGTGGCTGACAACTTTTTTTAACCCAAAATTGATGAAACAAAAAGGGTTTTTAAAGGAGATTCTCAGCTTTCCACCAATATAAATTATGCTTTACTTTGAATTTAATAAATAATTATTATTCATTTTCTATTTGAATTATGACTAAAGTCCTAATTGATAGGCTGATTGAAAAAAATCTATAGCTTTCAAACAATATCACATGTTTTGAATCCAAAACATGCGTCACATTCTATGCTTCACATACTATAGGATTAAAAAGAGAATTGAATTTTATGAAGTTTTGACCAATTTAAGGTTGTAAGCCATACGAGTTTTTATATTTTTTAAAAGTCGTAATAAAAAATTCATAATTAATTATTTACTTGGAAAAAAATTACAAAAAAATATGCATCATATCGGGACATGAGTCCCCTACTTATATCTAAAATATTATCAATTTATTGTGGTTAGGGTGGTCAGGAAAACACCTACTTCTTATTCTTTCCCTTAAATTTAAGTACTATTGCATTGAAATTTCAATTTTTCACCAAATAGATACTTTAAAAAAAAAAAAACCTAGTAGTTTAGAAACTAAATTGAACTTGCTACAGATTCTATTCTTACATATTTTTGAGATTATATAGATAACTTATTCAAATTTTTATGTCAAGTTTCCTAACTCCGAGTTTCTGAATTTTATTGCCACTTAAAGGCCTATTTTTTCATGATTATCCTGCACATACCCATAAGAATTATTTTTCCTAAGATTGGCCCCCTTAATGTTTACATGGTAGAAAAAAATTTACACACTCCTTTGTAGTATGCTCACCCTTGTGGCATGTCCAACTATGTGTCTCATGACCTTGATCCAAAAAGAAAGGCTCTCTCCTTCCATGGTTTTAAACAGGTTTACCACAAACCTAGACATGAACAAGAACCCACTCATTTGTTCACCTCATGTGGTTTTTTTGATCCTTCCACAAACCATTTCAAGATCCATGAACTACATTACACTGGTGATTTTGTTTTCCACTATTCTTGTACATCAGGGAAGTTATATGGAAATCAACATACTTATCCAAAATCTGAAAAACCAATACCAGATAAGGTTTCACATTAGATTTCATAAAAACAAAATGTTCTTAATTGTAGTCACTATTACCAATAGTTGTCACTCGATTTTGAATAGCATAGAATACTACCACAACCACTAGAAGCTGCCTTTGACTTTAGACAATTGGGAATGAAATGGGAATGAAACATTGGTTATCATCCCCTCCCATAATGTGAAAATTCCATTTATTCACACAACCAGGAACACTGAAAGAAAATCATATCAAGTTGCATACTATTGTCTAGATATTGTTGTCTAAATCTTGTTGCATATGATCACCATTTCTAATGAATGTATTCACTGACCAATCATCTTCTAATGAAGTACGATAGTCAGAGGATCACCATAGTCATAGGACCTCTGTAGTCATCGGCTCTTCAATATAATAATTTCTTAGCATTCACACACCAAATTGAAAAGCTGAAAAAACACATTACACAATAGAAAATAAAATGCCACCATAGCTTATAAGTGACCCCATCATTGGTGACTAATGAGAGGATGTTCATTGTCCTCCAACCTTCGATGCCTCCATCCTCCAATAGATTTTCTACTTTAAAAAATTGTCTTTTAAGGCTCGTTTCAAGTTGTGGGGGAAGAACACATCCTCCACCCTTAATCTAAATAATATTGAAGGTGTCGAGTTCCACCAAAAATACACCTTAACACTTATAAATTTGACATAACAATTAACAACTTGACTCAATGACACTTGGAGGACCAAAATCGCTACATACTTTCCTCATACAAACTAATAACGAGTTTCTAATCAAATTTCAACCAATTATTTCAAATAATGTTGAGAAAACCAATGGAACACCTCACACAATGCTAATAGATACAGATTGACAAACCTAATTCCTTGATTAAAAATGCAGATGAGCCGACCAAACTTTTACCTTTTGTAAGAGAACTTTGACACTTATGTTGCCATTATTGCTTTCTCAACGGCCAGTGATTCCTTCATTACATTTCATTTAATATGACATGGAATTTTGTAATGAAATCTAGCTTGCTTGTGTTTTCTCTAACCATTTCTTTTTCTTTTGTCATATTAAACACTTTTCAGACCAAACATATTGTGGCCATTCTAGCTGTGTGATCTCTTGCTTGCTCACACATGCCCAATACACTATATAATATTCCTCATGCATGAAAGAATCAGAAATAAAGAGCTTGAATAGACATTAATAGAAAAACATGAGTGGTCTTGTGTAGATCCTCATGGGCTTCATTTCTTTAATACCTGAGCTAAGCAAGAATTTTTCATAATATGAGAAAACTTTTGTCCAATCTGCATTTCTATAATAGCAATAAAAATTTCAATCTCAAGATATTCACCTTTCTCTGATAATGAATTTCAATTAGATCACCAATTAAGCAAGGATGTGCTAGAATATTTACAGAATTGTATATAACAATATTCTCTTCTAGTTGCTAAATAATAGGCACAAAAAATGATCCTTCTCTCATACAAAATTAGAAATTTTGTGAGAGACAGATAGAAAAGTTTGCACGCAATAATAATATTTTCATATTCTCCATTCCACACTCAATACATGGTTAATATATATCCTCTTACACATCCAAACAACCTCCTACTTAATAGGGAGGTGTTATAAAAATTATCCTGGAATACCATTCACGTGTATAACACATTAACCACTAATTATTGTGATATATTGTTATCTCAACAATATATATGACTAACCATCTAAACCTATATTAGTGAGTTTTTTTTTAACAACATCACTATTACAATAGTAATTACCTTTCTACATTTACATAGTTCCTATCATGTAAACATTAATTTTTCTAAAACTTGATTCATGATTGGAGCTTTGACATTGATTATATTCTTTATTACTTCATGATGGTGCTATGTTTCATTTGGATTTTGGCATGGATTTACTGGTTATAGATACTCATGGATACTTGGAGACTTAGGTGATGGTTTGGAGTTAGCTTGTGATTAGAGACATTTGCTTCAGATGGTTACTCTTTGGAGGTTTCATTAGAAAGTCTGAGGAGCTTTCACCTGGATATGGACATGAGTTCATGATGGATTGATAGAGATCTATTGTTCTTGGAGTGATTCATGATTTCTTGGTTATCCTATAGGAGCATTCTCATTCCCTGCTATATGCATACTAAGTAGCTTATTATTTGAGAGGTATTTTTTCGTTGTATCTTTCAGATGTTTTATGTTTCGTGCTTTGATTTCTCACATGTGGGTTGAGTTGATTTGTGGTGATTGATTATGGGTACTCATTTGAGGATTGGTTTAAAATGAGTTTATATTCTTTATCTTTCATAGATATGGATATTAAGATATGGATAGTTAGTTTCGAAGGACTGATTTTGAGGGATGTTATGCCATGGTTATCTCCTTGTGCATTTGATTTTATGATATCATTTTTTTATTAGTATTTTTAGGAGATGGTTTATGGGCTGATTTCTAGTACTAGGGATGGTTACCTTGATTTTTATCTTCTTTATTAGAGAGGCTTACATTCATGTTGGCATTATTATATTGATTCATATGTTGTACTTGGTCTATGAGATTGAGTGTTATGGGTGTTTTTGGGGATTTTCAGCTGGAGTTGTTAGGAGATCGTACTTGACACAACAATAGACTTTTAAGGTGTTGGTAGGAGGACATTATAGTTTAGAGGTTTATTTCTTCATGGTTCATCCCTTCGATGTCCATGTTCATATGATTTTTGGAGGATGGTCAAAACATGTTGTCAGAGATTATGCAGTTCTTTGGGTTGTATGGGTGGATCATTATTATTGTTCTTGGTACTTCATGCTTCTATTTACTTATCACACGTTGATATAGTGTTGATTGGTAGAATTGATATTGAAATTACCTATGTAGTGGGAGTCCTAGATATGTATGTTCTTCATTGACAAGTTTGATATAGGGATCTTGATTGTAGTTTATAGATTGCATATGTTCTTGGCATGAGTTTACTGATGTACTGATACCTTGGAGGTATGGATGGTTTGATGTATTAGCATGTGTTGTGGATTCTATTTATGATCATGTGTGTTTTTTAGTTGACAACAACTTGATTGGAGCCTTTGTTATCAGGTTTGTATTTGATGCTTGTGTTCTTGGATTGGTGCATCTTCGTCTTGGAATGTTACTTTTCTTCCATAGGTGGCACATTGGAGAATGAGAGGTGTACTTGCTTGAGATTGTGGTCACTTTGTTCTTATTGTAGGCATTTTGATGGAGCATGAGAGAATGTTGGAGATTCATGTGGTTTCATGTATGGTTATGATGATGTATTTCATGTATTAATCCCTTATGTAATGTATACAACAATTGGAGGAATGTTGGGATATGGTGTTGTACATTATTGTATAAAATTATTTATCATAATTTTTAATTAAATAATTATTTTGTTGTGATGTACCTTGGTGGAGTGGATAATCACACTAGGTAATTATTTGGGGAACACTTGATGTTGTATTGTAACATTGTATTATTATTTAATGTTTGGGAGACATGTGATAATAATTTAATATTGAGGAAATATTCAATAAAGTGAAGTCTTCTAGTATCGAATATTAAATAAGGGGTTAGTTGTTTTGTATTCACATAGTTTTGTGGTACATGGTTTTACCTTACCACTAGTTGTATTTTGTGTGAACTTGTGTTTATAAAAGAAAACACATGTGTACTAGTTTAGGCTGGATGAGTTGTTTGGATATCATTATTGATTCTTGTTGAGGAGTGAATTTGTGAAGCATGGAATGGGATGTGTGAATTCATGCTTGGAAAAATGGAGATGCATTGGATGAATTGATGCTTCAAAGGTGTTCATTGTAACTCTTATATTTTCTTTACATATGGCTAATTAATATGATGGAGTATGGATGATTTTGGAGGTTGGGATTTCCCTCTTGAAGGTTTTCCTAGTGTATATCTAAACTATAGTAAAATGATGTAGGAAAAGGGACTCACAATATAAGAAAGGGGTCCATAATCCTAGAGTTTCCTTTATTAGGGGATGGTTCTTTGAAGGAAACCTAGGATCCCAAATTCTATTGACTATCAACACAAAGGTGATTCAATTCTCAACAAGGGAGACCTAGGAATATTTCTTAGTCTTTGAAGGGTTCACCACCAAGAAAAGCCTTGGAAAATACAACATTCAACTCACAAACCTAGTAATGGAAGCCAAATAATGAGTACAAATGAAAAATTAAGTAACAAAAATGTAGGATGTATGTACCTGGGAAGTCTATAAATGTGATAAGGATTCTAGAAATGAAAAAATGCTATCAAAATATGTTGAGGACTAATGTGACCTTACTATTGTCTTCGTTCTGATGTTTTTCAGGGTAAATGCAGAATCTTTGTATTTTGAAACCGGATCTGAAGGAATATCTAAAAAATACCTTGAGGAGGACTAATGTTCCCTTATTGAACATTGTCTTAGTCCCGAACTATTTTTTTGTAATTTCAAAATATGATCATGAGGCTCAATGTCTGCAACTTCTTCTTCTCAAATTGTAGGTCATGAAATTTCTAGATCTGATCTGTAGGTGACTTTCCGTGAAGATGGCAACTTTTCAATAAAAATTTACAAATTTTCACTTCAAATGATCTTTAACCTAAATCTATAAACATAAACACACAAGGGAGGAAAAAACTGTTGATTGTTAGTAAATGGTGGTTTGCCTTGGTCAAAACCTTTTTGGTAATTAAACCTTGGAATGAAATGAAATAAGGAAGGAAAATTATGAATGAACAAATTAATATGTTTTTGATAAAAGGGTAAAATGGGTTTTACAGGGACCCAAAACCACAAAGTTTACAAAATAGCAAAAATAACACTATAGTTCCACCAAAAAAAATAGCTGCTCGAGAAAAACCTAGCAACAACCAAACTAACAGGACCAGAAGGGTCAGGAAAGAAGGGACATCAGAGAAAGCACACAGGAAACCCCAGCCATTACTTCAGAGACCTAAGGACAGTCTCTGTCTCCACCTCCATCTCCTGCATATCTTTAACCCAACTTTTTAAATGTTTGAACCATTTTCGGAGTAAGGGGGGTTTTGCGCTTCAAGTTGGCATGGGTTCTTCTAGAAATTCCAGCTTCTGTGTCCTGGGTTTTATCTTCAGTATCTTCCAGATCAACCACCAAAGATCCCTACTAGGCTTTGTCAAGCTTTTCAGTCATCGCATTAATAATTATAGCATTATGTCTTGCTATACGGTTATTTTGTTTAGCGACAGTTCTGATGGTATTCCTTAAGCTCTCATCTTCGGTGTCAATTTTCTTGTTACTATGAGCCGCTTCTTTCTTATCTATCTTAGCAATCTTAGCACCCATTTCATCGATCTTACTTTGCAGGGCCATGTTTTTAATTTTCAGCTCATTAATTTCAGAGAAGGTCCAATCCAAGAGTTTGGAATGGGACTCAGAATTTGTTTTTGCAAGGTTGAGATAATCAAGAAAGGGCTCTTTTCCAATGTTAACAGGGGAATTATCTACAATGTGTTTGTCTGACACAAGGTTAGCACAATGCTCATAAATGTTAGTATCAAATTCCTCTGACTCAGAGGATTCTTCGGAGTATGAAACAAGGATTTTAGCCTGAGTTTTCTTGCCAACAGAGCTGATCTTAGGAGGAGGGCAGTCAGGCTCAAGCTCAACACGAGTTTTACCCGATTCCCTAGAAGGGCCAGCATGCAAACTAGGGGCTTTTCTAACCAGGCTATGGTTAGGAAAATACTTCAAGCCACTGGGCTCAGTATCATCACTCTCAGAATCTAGGTTGGTTTCCAAAATAGTAGGAGCAGGCACATGAAGATGTTCAACAATCGGCCTAATTAACCCAGTGTGAAGAATGGAGAATCTTTTAGGGTTTTTCTTGTTGTCCTCCAAGCTTTTCTTCAAAGAGCAGAAAAGATAATAAGGGATAGAGACCCTTACATTGTGTCAGAAATGGTTGAGAAAAGAAAAATGGTAGCCATAGACTTTAGTGTATCTCCTATCCACCGTAATGTACTCCATGATGACCCGAAGAACCTTTCTCCATATAGTTTTTATAGAGTCAACAGCGAAGTAATTGTTAGCAATTTTGACCAAGCTTTGCTTTTCCTTGTCCTTTTTGGGAAATCTGATAACAACTTCATCAAAAAAAGCCCTATCCCTAAGAAACTTCTTCCCATCAGTGGGTAATCCCGTAACATCAGCAATAAAATTTTCATTGAGCTCCACATTCCTGCCAAATAGGGTCAAATTACCATCATGCCAATTTTTGGCAAAGAGATTCGTAGCCTCCTGGTAAGAGCCATGAAGCTTCTCCAGGAAAGGAACTAACCCTCCACTTTTAATCTTGTTCCAAACCTTGGCATTTTTCATGTGAGTTCCGTAGCTGTCTGACTCAGTTTGCTTTCTGTCTCCTCCCATATCGGCCGACACAGTGAGGTAGGTCCAAACACAAGCCATTCTAAAATTGGCCCCGCCAAATCTTAGAACCCACAAAGTGTGCAGAGTAATCTTGCAAATTACTCCACTGGGCTCGGTCCCATGCAATCTAATGATTGTGATGTGATTGATCCAACCTATCCTCATTAAAGGGATAACACATCGCCTTACCATGTGATTTATCACAATTTAATAGGGCACATACATTAAAATTTAGATCACTATTATTTAGCCAGGTACACACTTCTTTACTCTTAACTCCTTCATTAGCAAAAAAGTCTGCAACAACATTGGCTTCTCTATAGGCGTGTGATATTTTAACTTTTTCAAACTTGGCCAAATTCAATTTGGCTTCATCAATCCACGAGTTGATGGTCCATGAGGCAGGAGACTTGCCACGGAGGCAGTTAATTATGTTTTTGGAGTCTCCTTGAAGCCATAAACTTTTAATGTTAGGACTTTGGGCTAAATTTATGATATGGTAAGCGCCAACCGGCTCCGCTAGGTGATTAGTTTGAGAGCCAAGAGGTGAGGCAACCACACCAATGAAGTTGCCATTGGAATCCCTTATAACTCCTCCATAGCCCACCACCCCCAGATTGCCTTTAGCCGCACCATCAAAGTTAGCTTTGATCCACCCATTAGACAGAAAAGTCCAACAAACTCCCTCTCTATCCTTTTTGGCCTTCATAATAGAACTAGACAAATTAGGATTTATGTTCCATTCCTTAGCAACAAATAGATCATAGTTCGAATACTCCACATTCATGGTCTTCTTGTCCTTCTAGGCCACAACATTGAAGTTTTCCTTCAGGGATCTCACAATTCTATCAAAGACATAATCCACAGAGGCTTCTTTGCCCCTAAAAATTTGGTTGTTGCGCTCTTTCCAAAGGCCCCAAGCAATATGAGGGAAGGATAAATCCCAAAAAGACCTAAGTAAAGGATTCCTTTTCGAGGCTTTCCACTAAGAGAAGAGATCTTCAATGGACAATGGGAAAACCCAAGGAAGGTTCCATAACCTGATAAAATTTTCCCAAAGAGAAGCAGCAAAAGAGCAATGAAGGAATAAATGACTCATAGATTCAACATCCATCTTACAAAGACATCATCTATTAGGGATTTGAAATCCATGTTTAAATAGGTTGTCAATCGTAAGCAACTTATTTTGGAGCAAGATTCAAAAGAAGATATTAGTTTTAGGAATCAAATGTTTGCACCAAGCTTAAGACCAAAAGGGAGGATGATCCAGAGAAGAAGTGATCTTAACAAAAGTAGAAGACATAGAAAAATTACCAGAGGGATCATCAATCCAGACCACACGGTCCTCCAACTACTCAGAACTAAGTCTAATAGCCAGCAGCATAGTCTAAATGGGGACCAAAGCCTAACTGACTCTGCCCAAGTCCACCCAATTACCATTCACTCTGTAATCTTTAACAAAATTTCCAAACCTAGCCTTGCAATTCTCAACCCAATCTCTGAAGGAATTGATTTTTATCAAGGGTTCCTTAAAAAGCCATCTGTCTTCCCAGAATCTGGTACAATTACCATTTCTCACTTTCCAACCAATGCCTTCCTTCACAATCTTTTTTCCAATAATTAAATTGTTCCAGCATATAGATCCTCACAGAAGAAGGTGGGGGTCCTTCTTGATAATGGAAGAGCAGTTTTTTTCTAAATATTTGCTAGCCATAATATCGATCCACTCCCCAGAGGAAGAGAAGATTCTCCAGATTTGCTTAGCCAAGAGGATTTTATTAATAGTTATGATTCTTCTTAACCCAAGTCTGCCATTCTTTTTAGGTCTACAAACCAGATTCCAGTCAATTAAGGGAACTCTTTTATTTTCCTCAACACCCGACCAAAGAAATATTTTTTGAATTTTTTCAATTGTATCAACAAATTTAGTTGGAATCTTAAAGAGGCTCAGGGTGTAGATAGGAAGATTATGGAGAGAGGCTTTGAGGAGCTGAAGCTTACTAGCTTGACTAAGCATAGCACCTTTCCAACCCACAAGCTTCTTACTGAATCTATCCACCAAAAATATCCAGAAAGAATCAGGAGGTTTCAAAGTTAAAGGAAGATCCAGGTAGGTGGCAGGAAGGGAATCCACCTTACAATCCAGAATTCTGGCAATTTTGGTATGTCGATGAGCCAGAGTATTGAAAAAGAACAACGAACTTTTTTTATTGTTGATCAGCTGTCCAGAAGCTCTCCCATACTTGTCAAGCAGTTGTTTTATAGATTTGGCTTCAGACACAAAAGCTTGACCCATGAGCATAGTGTCATCAACAATTTTTTTATGAGAGCACACCAAGTTGCCTAAGGAAGGTCTAAGCCTAAAGATAAATTTGAAGTCTACCATATTTTTCAAGTTCCTGCCTAAACTTTTAGCTATAATAGTGAATAAAATAGGAGATATAGGATCACCCTGCCTTAGACATCTGGTATTCTAAAAAAAGGAGGTCAAGGATCCATTAACCATAATCGATATGGATGTTGTGGACACAAGTTGTTCCACCAATTGAACAACCCTATTATTAAAGCCAAAGGCCTTTAGAATTTTAAATAAAAAAATCCAATCAACTTTGTCAAAGGCTTTTAAGATGTCAAGCTTTAAGAGGAAACCTTCAATCTTCGACTCCACAAGGGAGTGAATGTTCTCATGAACTATAACTATAGAATCAAGGATTTGTCTTCCAAGAACGAATCCATTCTGTTGAGGAGAAATCAACGAAGGTAGAAAAATTAAGAATCTGGAGGTTAAGACTTTAGAGATGATCTTGTATAAAGAATTAAAAAGACTGATAGGCCTAAAAGCCTCAAAGTTATTAGCTCCAAATTTCTTGGGGATGAGAACCAAGAAAGTAGCATTTAATTCTTTTAAAAGACATCTAGCTCCAAAAAAATTCTTAATAGCATTAACCACATCTTCTTCAACAATCTCCTAGAGCCATTGGAAGAAAAACAAAGGGAAACCATCAAGACCCGAGGCTTTATTCCCATCAAAGGAAAAGACAGCCCACTTGACTTCCTCATTGGTGGGGATAGCTGTCATAAAAGAGTTGTTTTCCTAGTTGATAATTCTTGGTATAGCTTCCGCTAGCTGATCTTACTCATTCTGGTTTATTTCAATACTTGCCGAGAGAAGAAGTTTAAAGAAGGAGCCCACATGAATCCTAATATCCTCTTCCTCCTCAAATCTGGTTCCATTCACATCTATTTGAGATATTTTGTTTACAGCTCTGTGTTTAGAAGCCGAAAGGTGGAAGTACCTGGTGTTTCTATCTCCAATAGACAACTAGAGGGATCTAGATCTTTGTTTCCAGAACTCCTCCTCCTTCCCAATTATGTCATGCATTTTCATAAGGAGCTCATTCTCTTTTTCCTTAGTACCATTCAAGTAACCCTCCTTCTGTATTTTGAATTGAATTCCTCCCAAATTTATCTGAAGTTTTGACTTGATCTTAAAGATGTTCCCAAAAGATTCCTTTTTCCATTTTTTAAGATTACATTTCACTTCCCTTAAATTTTTAGCGATTCTGAACATTGCAGTTCCTTGAATACTTATATTCCACAATTTCTTTATTTCCTCTTTAAGAGCAAGATGAGAGGTCCACATTTTTTCAAATTTGAAAGGAGTATTCCTCTTCATTTTTATAGAATCTGTAGTGAAACTGATAGGGGAATGGTCAGAACCTATTCTAGTGAGGGCTTTAAGGGAACAATAGTAATCAAAATACCAATGATTGGAAATTAGAGATCTATCTAATTTGACCTATATGAGGTCCGTCCCTTTCTGTGATTGGACCAGGTGAAAGAGGCTCCAAGAAGATCCAGATCTATCAGCCCTTGAGTATCAATAAAATTTTGAAGATCCTCTTTACTTTCTAAGTTAATCTGAGATCCCCCAAATTTATCACCATTCATTAAGGGAGTATTGAAGTCCCCCATAACAATCCAAGCTTCTTTATCAAAAATCCTCCTAATGGAGACTACTTCCAGCCAAAAATATTTCCTCATACCTTTTCCATTATGAGCATAAATGTTCATTTCAATCCAACTGAAGTTATCTCTCATATGAGTGAATCTAGTAACTATGTAATTCGTACCTTCCAGTATCAAATCTCCTTTGATATTGTGGCTACTCGAGAAAGTAACAATGCCACCTAAAGCACCATTTGAGTTATTGCCCTGGTTGTTGTAGTACTGAAAGAGTTTCATCTTTTCAATTTTCTCCTTAGACATTTTAGTTTCATGAATTAGAAGAATATCAGGTTTTTGATCTCTAACAAAGTTGTGAAGAACATCCTGCTTGTGGGGGCTATTGAGTCCCCTTATATTCCAGGACATAATCTTCATTATATACCGGGGGAGTTAAGACACTTCGGGATGGTTTTCTGAGATCCATCCGCTATATCCTAAAAGCTATTCAACTCTCTTTTCTTTTTCGAAGACTTTTTACCTCTTGAATTCTTTGTTGCTCCACAATCTGCCTTAGCTCTTGATCTGGTAGAAATGCCACTTGGGGTCTTCCCTTGTTTTTTATTTCTAGACTTCTTCTTTGATATATTCTCTTCTCTATCAGTCTCATCTTGACTATCTGTCTCTCTGCTAGATTCCCAATCCTTTTCGTTTGGTAGTCTTTGTTCCCAAGGTAATGTGTCCATGTTACAATTCTCTTGACAACACAAGACAATACTGGATAGGTTAGCTGAGTAATCCTATTTTTCAAGGGATTCTAAAACCCCAACAATAGAGCTGGTCTCCAACAGGTGCTCCACACCCATAGGGGGGAAAATATCAGAAAACGGGGAGAGAGGAGGGATTTTCAAGACCAAGGATAGGCCCTCACTAGGGATATCCTCCAAACCCGGTATCTCTTCATTTCTATCAGAAGGGACTGTCATTTGGGATAAGGAAGGAGATAGGATTCGATCTCCTTCTTCAGCTAGGGTGCCCTCATTAATAACTCTTTCCTTTGAAAAAGACTTTAAGTTATGAAGCTCAATAGGGAACTCACCTTTATGCTCTAAAACCACTTCGATCTCTGAGGAGCTTTTCTGATTATCGGCTTCTATATTTTCCAACTCCTGCTCTTTATTCTCCCTCCTTCCTTCTCCAGAGTCATTCTTCTTTTTTTTCCATTCTTTTTTCCAGGTTCTGCTGGCTTATCTTTCTCTAGAGCGGCGTTTAGAGGGCATTTTTTTGCCCAATGACTAGATTTCCTACACTTGAAGCAAACAAATGGGATGGTTTCAAATTCTATATTCTATTCCTAGGATCCCAGCTTAGATTGTATCTCTATCAATGATGGTAAATCTACTTCCTGAGGAACCCCCACACATATCCTCATGAAAACCATTCTCTTTCTAGCAGCTGTCATTGTGTCGATCGAAAGGAGCTCACCAAAGGAGCTCACAATGCCCAGGAAGATGTCTTCGCTCCAGTATTCCAGGGGCAGGCCTGGAAGTCTAACCTAGACTGAAAAATTCTCAAAGATAGAGTCTAATAGATCCAAGTGGGAGGACCACTTCTTTAGAGCCAGGGACCTCCACCTCTTGCAGTTGTAATATCCTCTTTGCAAGTAAATTCAAAAGCAAAAGAACCCTTTGGAAGAGCAAAAACTGAGACTTTCCCACTGGTTCTCCATTTATTTTTAACAAATTCCCTAAGCACTTCAATATTTGGTCTAGGACATGTAAACTTTCCAACCAGGGTTCGATCCATTAGAGCTATATTATGCTCTATAATCAGATCTGGAATGGAAATAGCAAACTTACCTCTAGCAAGGGATGAGATATTTTGCATTGGAGGGAAGAAAGACTTTCCATTAGGTTTTACCCCAAATAGAGAGGTCTAGGTTTTGTAGTTGCCTCTAAAACTGCCTCTGGTCCCCACTCCCCCACTATCTTTCTCAATTTTTTCGGTGGGAGAAGTAGCAGAGATAAACGCCGGAATTTCCTTTCCCTAAGGGTCCACTTGTATTTTTCCGCTAGAGTCCACATCATCCTGGTCATCCTTACCTTGCTTCTAACTCGGTTCTAGCTCTTGATTCGACTGTCGATTTTCTGATCTTGCTTCGCTTCTGGATCTGATTTCGTTGTTTTGAAATTCGAACTCTGATTTCTCCCACCTATGACCGCTCCCATTTTCTCGCATTCTGACTCTTGTTGAGAAAATTACTATGTTAAAACTCACCAAAACCTTATTATGAAGTCTGTGAACTTGTGTGAAGTGGCTAGCTTGAATTTAGATCTTGGATTGAATGAATTCTTGATGGATCTTGACTTGAATTGCTTGCTTGAATCAATACCTTACATCACAAATGTTAGCTCAAAAACACACATGATGCAAGAATGTCTTTGACATAATGCTTGGATCTTGATGATAGCTCCAAATTCTTGATGAATTTCTCTTGAATGATCTTCTGACCTTGATTATGCTATTAAGAATTCTCCCACAAAAGTCTTAGCTTTTTGGATGCTTGTTAGATATATAAAATGAGTGAAAGAACCTTGTATTTATACTTATCCATGTTGAATATCTTGAAATTACACCACACTAAGTTGACATATGAGTTCATCAATTAAAGGAGGCTAAATCCCACCAAGATTTGAAAATAAATCCCAAAAATAACTTGAGGGGGACTAAGATGCCATAGGTGGTGTCTTAGTCTTGAGGCTTGAAACTTGGAGCACAAACTCCAAAAAGGGTGCCTTTTAAAATTCTTTTGAGAAGAGGGTTCCAAGACCTTTGGAGGAAAAATGCGCCCTATGTGGTGTTTTAGTCTCAGTCTAAAAATCAAGGAAACACAACAAAAATCATTAAATTATCATTTATCCTTTGATGTTTGTCAGGATTAGCCATAAAATGATATTTTATTAGGATTGTGGATTTAAAATAGGACCAATTAAGACATAATAAGGATAAATAAAACAAGGTGGACCGAACAAAGTGTGAAAATGCAAGGGTATGCATTTTCCTACACTACAATATCTTGTGTCATATTTGATGGGTATGTTGTATATTCTCTTGAATATGAATTTTCAGCACTTATTTGCATTGTTATCTCTTTTGGGTTATGTGGAATTTTTCATTAGATGTATGTAGGTTTCCTTACACCTATGATTTATGGTATGGTAAAACTCCTACTATGAAATATTACAAAGTGTTTGGTAGAAAATGCTATTTCACAAGAGATAAAGAAAACTTAGGAAAGTTTGATGCAAAATCTAATGATGGAATATTCCTTAGATACTCTACAAGAAGCAAGGCATACCATTTCTACCACAAAATAATGAAGAATATTGTTGAGAGCGCAAGTGTCAAAGTGGATGAAGAACCACATCAAAGTTTAGTAATGACAGAAGGATATGAATCTAATGAATCCCCTTGCAATCATGAAGAAAAGGATAACGACAAAGGAAAATAGTTGACAGATGAAGAGGAAGAAGCTCTAGAAAATAATCCTAAGACTCCTACATATGTGTGGGAATGTGCAAGATCAACATGGAAAAAATAGGCCCTTAAGTGGCAATAAAATTCAGAAAAATCAGAGTTAGGCAACTTAATGTAAAAATTTGAATAATTTAAATATATTATTTCAAAAATATGTAAGAATAGAATCTGTTGAAAATTGAATGTAATTTCTAAACTACTAGGTTTATTTTTAATTTTAAAAAATCTATTTGGTGAAAATTTAAAATTTCAATGCAGTAGTACTTGAATTTCAAGGAAAAAATAAGAAGTAGGTGTCTGTCTGACCACCCTAACCACAATAAAATGATAATATTTTTTTATAATATTTTAGATATAAGTAGAAGACTCATGTACTGGTGTGATGCATATTTTTTTTATAATTTTTTTCCAAGCAAATAATTAATTATGATTTTTTTATTACAAATTTTAAAAAATATAAAAACTCATATGTCTGAACACCTTAACTTGGTAAAAAATTCATGAAATTCAATTTTTTTTTTTTTACTATAGTATGTGAAGCATATAATGTGATGCATATTTCAAATTCAAAAAATGTGATACCCTTTGAAAGCTATAGAATTTTTTAAATCAGCCTATCACTTAGGACTTTAGTCATAATTCAAATAGAAAATGAATAATAAATATTTATTAAATTCAAATTAAAACATAATTTATATTGGTGGAAAGCTAAGAATATCCTTTAGAAACCCTTTTCATTTCATCAATTTTGGGTAAAAAAAAAGTTGTCAGCCACATGGGCCATCATATCACTTACATATCACCACTTTTTGGCCCATCATGATCCTGCACATACACATGTAGAAGAATTATTTAGAAGATCAAATCATTGTACATAAGAGAAAATCTATGCTAATAAGGATAAAAAATACTATGATAGATAAACAAGTAAATTTTTATTTAATTTTTGAGGTGGAACCAAAAATAGTGATTGAGGCATGCAATTATCAAAATTGGACCAAAGAAATGAAGGAATAGTTAGGAAAGATAGAGAAAAATATGACTTGGGAATTGGTCCCAAGACCGAAAAATAAGAATGCTATTGATACTAAGTTATTGAGGCATGCAATTAACAAAATTGGACCAAAGAAATGAAGGAATAGTTAGGAAAGATAGAAAAAAATCTGACTTGGGAATTGGTCCCAAGGTCGACAAATAAGAATGCTATTGATACTAAGTGGGTATTTTGGAATATCTAAATAAAGATGGAAAATTTTTTTAGGAACAAGGCTCGAGTTGTGTGTAAGGGTTACTAACAAGTTGAAGGTATAGATTATTAGGAAACTTTGGCTATCATTATTGAATTTTATTGAGGAATGCATATGATTTTGTTCTTGAATGGTGAATTAGAAGAAGAGGTATATATTGAACAACTAGAAGTTCTTCACTTGTCAAAAGATACAAATATGGTTTGTAGATTGAAGAAAGAATTGTATGGATTGAATCAAGCTCTTAGATCTTGGTATCCAATGTTAGATAACTACATATTGTGGCAAGGATTCATAAAAGGTACTATAGACAACGATCTTTGTTTCAAAGTTGTTGATTACATAATATTTGGAGGAAATGAAGGTATTTGCAGAAGGTTTATAGAGGAAATGTAGAAATAATTTGAGATCTCAATGTGTAGGAAGATGAATTTATTCCTTGGTTTGCATATAGATAAATCAAAGAAAGGTATATTCATATTAGAATCTAAGTATGTTAAGGAAATGTTGAAGAATTTTTGAATGGATAACTCTAGACCATTATGTACTCCTATTGTTACTAGTTGTAAGTTGAGCAAGAATGATGAATCTCCTAAGATAGATCAGAGTTGGTATAGATCAATGATTGGTGGACTATTATACCTTACTACTACTAGACCAAATATCATGCATTAAGTTTGTATTGTGGCTATATTTCAAGAAGATCCTAGAGATTCTCATGTTGGAACAGTGAAGAGGATATTCAAATATTTGAAGGGAACTCCAAATTATGATGTGTTGTATCTTAAGGATACTAACTTCTCTTTGAGTGTATACAAAGATGTAAATTGGTCTGGATGTGTAGATGACAAGAAAATTTAACATGATGACACATTATTTTTTTGAATTACATTGGTTTCATGGACAATTAAGAAGCATGATTTTGTGTCACTGTCTACAAAAGAAGAAGAATATATTGTAGAAACATCATGTTGTATGTGTAACTGTTGTGGGTGAAGAAAAATTGAAGGATATCAGATTTCATGTGATAAACCTATATTTATAATGTGTGATAATACAAGTTCAATCAATATTTCAAAAAATTCGGTAATACATTTAGGAAAAAAACATCTCTCAATTCGATATCACTTCTTGAGAGCGAAAGTTGCAAAGAATGAGGTAAAGTTGGAGTATATGCATACTAAGGATAAGGTTGCTAATATTTTCATAGTTTATTCTAAAAGATTCTATTAAGTATCTACAAGAGAAGTTAGGGGTTATTTCCCCTCCTTTCAACTAGATGCATAAGTATGTACATCTACCAAGGAAGCATTTCAAGATACATTATTGGTACTCAACTTGTATTGAAGGCTGCCTCTTAAGGGAGTAGGTAGTAGTGGATTTTGATTGGTGTAGTCAGATGTAGCATATTGTGTGCCCCTAAGGGGGAGTGTGCAGTAAAGAGTGAGTGTAGTTGTAAGTGGTGTATGCAGATAAGGTACATGGGTTTTTCTTTGAATGTTGTCAAAGGAGGGGAGGAAAAGAGTCAACAATGCAGTAAAAGAGTTGGATGTGTCTATGACCCTTTTCCATTGATGTCAAAGGGTGAGAGAATTTTAAAAATATAGAGTGAGTCAATGAAAAATTGAAAATGGTTTGAAGGCCATAGGGGGAGAGAATATGAAAAAGTATTATCTAAGGAGAAAAGGGGGAGAGTGATCTAGAATGCAAGTGTCAAAAGAGAAGTGTGTGAAGAGTGAGGAAAAAGAGTAGAGAGTTGTCTTAGTTAGGGAGTACTGGTTATTGAAGTATTTTTGTTGGTTTCTTTTGATGTTGATTCTTTTTAAGAAAGTAGGTGTCGCCATCAATGAAAAAGGGGGATATTTTTGGAAGTCTGGAGATATTGGAAGATTGATTTTTTTGTGAGATTCTTGGTTGTTGTCATTTATTTCAACCCATTGTATGAAGAGAGTATTGGAAATTTGTTGGTGTTGATGATGTCAAACCTTAGCATTGGATTTATTGGAAGCCTAGAGGTTTTGGTATTAATTTCAACACAATGTTGTTGGTGTTTTCATTGATGTCTTACTTCAATATAGTTGTTGAGGTTGTTAGTTTGACTTATGTTGAGGAAGATTATTGATGTTGGATAGAATTGCACTATATTTTTCTGGTATCATCAATTTTTTCATTGATGTATCTAATAAGTAATAATGTAGATCTGTTTGGTTCACTTGGTTTCCAAGTGATTTTGAGAGAAATTGAATAAAAGATAGTTCAGGGTGATAGAGTGGTGTTCATTTTTTTTACTTGTATTTCTTCATTCTTGATGATATGCTCATGTGGTTTGGATGTGATTATGTGAGGTGTTCAGAGGTGTTATATCAGGAGTTTAACTTTATGGATCGTAATATAGTGGCAGATGTGTTTGATAGTATATCAGTCAGGTGAAATAAGGTGTCTAGGAGAAATGAGATTGCTCCACAGTTCTCCATAGTGAAGGTTTTAATGTTGTGCATATATGGGAATGTGCTTATAATTTTTGAATCTACCTTCCCTTAAAGTTTTAGGTTTCGAGCTATTATGGAATGTTGTCTGCTATATTGGATGCCTATGCTAATATGCCTAGTTGCACAAAATGAAGATGTTCTTGAGGTTTAGGTAGTTGCAATAGCTGTGCAAAATATTTTGATGATATGGAATATTTTGAGATGTATGTATATTTTGAAGTGTGTCTGTATGGTTTGTGAGATGTTTTCGGACCTTGATAGGTGTGTTTGGAGTAAATTGTTAGTGTTAGTGTAGGTTTGGCTAACATAGCATGTTAGCAGTAATTATGGAGGATAATTTTTGTTTAAAGAAGTGTTGAGAAGTGTGTTGATGTAGATTTGTGTCCCATTTATGTAGTGGTATTTTTTGGCTTCACTTATTTAAATGGTAGAAGTGTTTGGTGTTGACCAATTTGGTGTTGCATGTTTGAGGTGCATGCATTTCCTTAAGGCTAACTAATTGAGATTGTTTTAGCTACTAGATGGTATAAATCCAAGGAGAATTGTTGTGTGGATTGAGAGCTTAGTATATGATGTGAAAAATGAAAAAGTGATCAAATGCGATGATCTGAGTGTGAGCCTTAATACATATGACTTCCTAATGCAGTGAGAAGAAGGTGTATATATTTTAGTATGTTTGATAAGTTGTTTATGTTTTAGTGGAACTATACCTTCAAAATATGAGAGATGCATTGTTATAAGTTCAAATTGGTAGTAAGTCACCCCTTCTTCTTTTCTTCTTCATTTTGGATAGTGATTCCTTTTGTAGTGATCCACCACAAGTGAGCCTTGTTTTATCTTTCTAGATAGTGAACCCTATTGTATTCAGTGTTATAATTCATATATTAGTGAGCTAATCCTCACTATGGTTTTCCCTTCTTGGGATTTCCACATAAATCTAGTGTTATTATGTGTTTGGATGTGTTTTCATTACTACTTTACATGTTTACATTTTGCTAAAGCATGATAAGGGTTTAATAATTTTTAAGGGTTTAAGGGTTAATGTAGATCTAAATATAGATGAGGGTTTTATATTTTAAAGTATACAACTGATTCACTCCTCCCTCTAATTTTTCATGTGTAGATCTAATGAAAAATGACACATTCTCTTGGGTTGATAGGAAAGATAAAGACTAGGGATTTCCTAAAATGCATTAATGGAGATGATACTAAAGCAAGTTCTAGATAAAAGTGATAAATTGTACATTCACCTTAAGGGAGTATAATTTACAATTCAACACTACTCTTTCTAGTGACAAAAACAATTGTAGTGAGTCACATGGTAGTGCAACAACATCCATAATTTATCAAAATATTCCCCCTTGATGTTTAGAGAACAAATAATAGTTTATTAGATTGTTAAAATTTAAACTTTAACAACTCAAATAGTAAAGATACATACAAGCTATTCTTGATTTTTAATAAACTATAACTCTACTTCGCGAATCTATATTTTTAATCAATTTTTTTTTTTTTTCTATTTTGATAGATAGGATTATATAGGAAAACTTAATTGCACTCATCTTATCATAAAAAATCAGTATAGGATAATTTTTTTTTCTCCAATTTCTTCTATAAATTTTCTAACCCATATGCTTGTTTACTACCGAATGTGTCTACAATATACTTTTCTTTTATAAATGAAGGGGAACTATACATTTCTTCTTTGAGGTACATGTAAGCAATATCAACCCAAGAGATATTTTCTACTAAATATCAAATTTTGGTCATCTAGACTACCTTCTTAATTATAATCACCAAACATAACAAGTTCAAACATTTTAAAATTTTAATGATGAATATACAAATTTATGCTCCATTTAATATACCTCGATATCATTTTGGCTTACTTCATATGATTTTTTATCGCTTATCCATATACCTTGACATGAGAAATTAAATAAAAAATACCTAATCTTTTGTTGGTTAGAAACATCAAACTACAAACAATAGTTTTATAAGTTATTTTCAACTATCTCATCATCATTATTTCTACACACCATAGCTCTAAGAGATATTAGAGTGAGGAATTTTTTACAATCAACCATATCAAATTTATTAAATCTGTCTTTTGCATGCATTGTTTTAAAAATAAAAAATGTATCCTCACTTTGATAAACCTCCATTCCTACAAATTATTGCACGAGACCTAAATGTTTTATCTTAAATTTATTCATCATACAAATTTTCAATTCATCCTTCATCTTAGAACAACTACCCATATACATGAAATCACCATCATATAAACTTATAACAAGAATACTATTACTTTCTTATTTGTAGCAAAGGGTAGATTCACTCTTACCATATTGAAGTCATAATGCTAAAAATGTCCATCAATTCTAGCATACAATTCTCTTGGTGATTTCCTTATGCCATAGAAATATGTCTTCAAATTCTAGACTTGGTTTTATTTACCTTATCCTTCAAAGTCTTATGGATATTCTACATACAAATATTTGTATAAGTACCCACTCAAGAATTTAATTTTCACATCAATGTTATGAATTCTCTATGAACTTTAAGTTTCTAAAGCAATAATCATTCTAATAGTCTCTTTTCTTACTACTACTACAAATGTTTCCTCATAATTTGTCCCATGCCTTTGTGTGAAGCCTTTACCAACTAACCTTGCCTTGTGTGTTTTAACAATCTCATCACTATTGCACTTACTTGTGTATACCCATATACTACCAAACGTTTGTTATCATGTAAAATCTTCCAAGTATCATCCATGTGAATAGAGTCTATCTCTTCTTGCATTTATTCCACCTAAACCTCACTAGTACACACATCTTCAAAACATTATGGATCAAAATTAGCCTATGAAAATAAAAAAATACTCCCACCCCCTTTTTTTTTATTAGCTTGAAACACAACCCTTTGATAAATGTGACTTTGTCTCTTTTTCTCCTACTTATAAAACATTAACTCAAAGCTAGATTTGTACTTGAAATTGATAGCTAGATTAGGGACTAACTGGAGGAATTTTAGAAGTTGACACAAAAATATTAGTGAGAAACACATATTCCATATCATCAATAATACCATCATTGAAAATAGTCTTTGACTTGCCAATATGGCATTTTTATTACCATAAACATTCTCTTTATCAAAAATCACATATCTTGACACAATGATTATAGTGAGAGAAATATACATGTAAGCCTCACATTCTTCACTATACCCAAAAAAGATTATTTAGTTTTGGATCTAAATTTTTCTTTTGATCATCTATATTAGCATAAGCTAAACAACTAAAAAATATAAAATGATTAACATTAGCATTTTTCTTATACCAAGTTGCATAAGGACTTGTCATATTAGGTACACTAGTGTGAATTTTATTGAGACTATCCAATACTATAGCAACTGCATCACCCTAAAATCAATTCCTTAATCCCTTTATTTGTAACATACTCTTTGCCAAGAAATCCATTTCTCTTGCATCATGAATGCCTCTACCTCCTGTGCCTTAGGCCCTTCCCACCCGACATCAATTTTGAATGTATCACATTCCTACTCTATTGTATGTTGTTCATGCCCTCCTACGGAAGTCCAACCTATCTCATCTTTGCTTGGGTGTGACTTGATAGTAGATTTCATCATCATGTCGTCTATTGCATAGACTTCACTATCATTTGTGGGTGATGCAATGACTACCCCTAAATCTCCTATTAACAGGTTTTATGAGAGTTCTTCTATAGTGAATGGTATTTTTTAAGACTATTTTATGGATGTTGTGTGGAATACAAAGACTAGGTTGGGCTATGTACATCCTTCCCAGTGTGCTAGTACTAGCCCTGTTTTCTCTCTTGGCAAGGAAGTCTTTGACTATATTTGTAGATACCGAAAATTGGTCTAGGCCTGTGAGTACACATTCGACATAATTTTCTATAGTCCGTTGCCATGATTAAATAATGTTTATTATTTAATTACCCTTTCTAACACATATTTCCTCTATTAATTAAATACCCCTTTTTAATTAATTCATTAATTCATAAATAACCTTTAGTCAACTTGATTAATTAAATAAATAATATTTATTTAATTATGTTGTGAACTAATTAATTCTAAACCCTTTATCTATCAATTAAATAATTTATTATTTAATCACCCCTTTATCATACTTTTCCAACTATAATTAAATATCTTTATTTAATTATTCATTTAACCCCCTTTATCTATAATTAAATATTTATTATTTAATTATTTATATTATCCTTTTCAAATAGTCAAATTAAATAAATTACCTTATTTATTTATTTAATTAAACTCTCTCATTTTTGAATGCTGAATTAAATTAACATTTAATTCATATTTAATATTTATGTCACATTCCTCTATCATTCAGTTATCTAAGTCATTCACTCACCTTCTGACTCGAGATCTATTTTTAGTTCTCCAGTTATCTCCAAATTCAACATTTGTTTATCTCTGCGAGAAGACTCTATGTCACAACTAGTCGATTAACTAGTTCTAACTCTTGTTTTCATTCAAATGCATTAGTCTTCGAGTTCTAACTTTGTCTTTTGCATACAATGTCTATTTCTTCTATTTTTGGAGATTAGGATCCTAAACTCATGTTCTAACTCATGTTCTAACTTGGTCTCTATCTACAGTCTTTCCTGAACTCGTGTTCTAACTCGTGTTCTAACTCACGTTCAATCTAAGACAAAACTCATATCGCATGGCATTCATCAATCTCATCCATCGATCTCTCTTTCAATATGAGCCAATCGTTCAGAAACCAAAAATGTATAAAATGACCTATCATTATCATTATTCCTCCTCCTGAAATCATACACTTTTGAGAAGAAACTTATCTTCGATATTTTTTTCAGACACTCGATGAAGTTATACTTGCATTCAAACACAAAAATTTGAGGGAAAGAATAATGAAAAGGAAAAATGGAGAAGAACAATCAAGATAATTCGAAGGGGTGAATGCATATTCGGTTAGAGCTTTCCATTAATTTGTTAAGTTTATTTCCTCATTCTTTCTTGTTTGATTTTAGATTATTATTTAGATTAGGATTAACATTGTTATTCTAGTTGCATATTATCCATCTAATCACATTCGAAAGATCATCTTTTAATCTACAGTTACAATATTGACTTCTACTCCAAAACGGATCTAATCTATAAAAAAAAATTATTTGTGGCCATCTCTCCTTGATTTGCATCTCTGGATCTCAAATCATTGGTCTCCTTTAGTAAAAGGTATGATGGAAATTTACTCTTCAACTAGAGGTTTTATGTTGTTGGTTTTTGTTCTCTTGAAGACAAATAGACAATTTTAGATCATGGATTGTGTGAATGGAAATCTCATCCCCTATCCATGAGGCCTTGGATTCATTCCTTCAAACCTTTGAAGGAACCCATTGATGTTATATCTATTTGGGTGAGGTTTTTGTATTTCCCCTTATTGTTCTAGTATTCCTCTGCTTTTGAGGTCATTGGAAATGCTCTTGGTCTACGTTCTTGATAGCAGATTAATTCTTCAAAAAAAAATTACTCACACCTCCTTCACTTATATTTTGGAGGAGGTTGACTTATCTCAGTCTTTACTTGGTGAGGTGGTGCTTCAGGTATGGGTGGTCTTACTCTAAGTTGGTGGATTACAAAGGCATTCTTTATCACTACAAACGGTGTTTTTCTACAAGACACCCGACTCGTGATTGTTCTCATGGCTCTCATCTTATGTCATATTTCCCTTGGTGGAATAATTATCTTTGTGAATATTTAACAGTGTGCCCCTAACGTAGACTCTTCCTCTGATTGTGAGGATTCTAGGAATCCTCCTTCAATGGAGACAAATATTCTTGTTGTTGATGGTGTTATTTGTCCTAAGTATTTTTATCTTTTTTCAAATAAGGCTTCTCCTTCTATTGTGTGTACTTCTTCCCCTACAAATAATGTTGCTTCAAACATGGTTTTGGATGCTTGACTTAAAGCAACTTTTTTTCAACTTATCAGTTACTCTAAAGGTGATTCTTCCCTTTGTAGTCTAAATGTTTGTAATCTTGGTTCTGATCCATCTTGGATAGTAGTGCAATGTAAAAATAAATATAATAAGGTATAAGTTTCTTTTAACATGCCCTCAAGGGAAAGGTTGATGGGTCGTGGCTCTGATGCTTTAGTTGTTTCTGGTTTGTCTTTGTTGGTAGCTTTGTTTGCTAGATGTTTGTTTGTTTTATGTTGTTCTGGCCTTATTGTTCTGATTGGTTTTTGTGTTTGGCTAGTCTATTTTATTGGGTTGTTGAGTCCTATTATTTTCTTTGTACGGGTTCAAGGCCCTTCTCTCCTTCTCTAATAAAAAACATAGTCCTTGCCATTTCTAGAGCTATATGTCTTTTCCATTCATCTAATACCTTTTTATGAGATATCTAAGTAGTAATGAGTTTCCTTTTGATGTCATTCATATCACAATAATATTAAAAACGTCTTGAATGGAATATTTGCTAATGATTCATCTTTAAGAAGTTGATTTTACATCCTCTATTTTCCGCAAGGGCTTTAACCTCTTTAATGTATCAAAGGCTTCATCTCTAGTCTTCAAAAAGTAAACAAAACACTTTTGTGGGTAATCACCGATAAAAGTAGTGAAATATGATAACTTACCCAAATAAATTATCTCCATAGGAGCACAAATGTTTGACTTATCATCAATTGGATGTTTTCATTTTTTCATTTTCATATCCTTCACAAAATTCATTTTGATCTCAAACCTTACGAAAACCACTAATTGATTATTTTTATTTTCAAAGATTTAAACTATGAAAATTTAAATATCCATACCTTAGATCACAAAACCAAAAATTTCCATCATATGTCCTATTAGGAAGACTACTATTATGTTCTCGAAGCATCAATGGTTACATCCTATTATTTGACATAGGCACAATTGTAATCACTCTATTGCCTTGATTTCATAATAAACTATACATTGCTGATTTTCAAAGACCAGTTTATATTTCTTTTCACATAGTTGTCCAACACTCAATAAATTAAGATTTTACTATGGAGTGTAATAAATTTCCTTAAAAAAATTATATCTTCTTTAGTATAGAATTCGATAGATCCTTTCATAGAAACCTCTAAAGTTTTCTTATTAGCAAGCTTAATCATGGACTGGAAACTTTCATCCATTATAGAAAAAAGTTGTTTATTTTTCACATGTGGTTAGAAAACTCTAAATCTAAATACCAAACAACCTTACTAGAATTTTAAGTTTTATAAGAAGATAAAATAAATTATTTGGAGAAGCCTCATCATCCTCTTGAACATAATTAACACTTTTATTGTTATCACCTACTTTTAATCTACAATCCTTTCAAACTGACCATATCTTTTTATAATGAGAATACTATATATTTATCTTATCAAAACAACCTCTATGCCTTTCTCTTGAATAATTTTGATTTTGGTCTCTAGCTTATCCTTGACTACTTTTAGTGCTAGTGTTGGCATCTTCATTCTTTGTAATAGGTAATGTTGATAAAAAAATAAAATTGATCACTTTTTCCAAATGAATTTATCAATCTTTCTTCCTCATACATAAGGGATCCAATTAGGTAATCAAACTATAGAGTAGTCAAATCCAAGTTCTTTTTTTCTATGATTATTGGAACACGGTTCCACATTGGTGTTAGAAAACTCAACACCTTTATAACCAAATCCTCTTTGTTCACAATTTATCCAAGAGTAGCCATCTTTTTAATCACATCCTTTCCTCTCACACAATAGTCATGCACACTTTCAACTTCTGGCATCTTTGAATTCTCAGATTATTTTTCCAATGTCTATAGCTTGACAACTTTCTCTTGATGACTGCCTTGGTAAGGTTCTTGTAGAGCCTTACATGCATCTTTGGTTGTCTTTGCACCTTCAATTCTTTAAAAAGGTTCTTATTTAGAGTTATTTGAATATTAAATAACGCTATAGAGTTCTTCTTCTTGGCTTCTTTCTTAGATGTTTTATCAATAACTGCAAGAGTTGTCCAATTTGTTAGCTCTTCATAACCTATTTCTACAATTTTTTATAAATATTCTCATATAAAAGAGTCATCCTCCTGATGCTCCAATTATTTTAATTATTTCCATTAAATTCAAGAATAAAATAAGAGTTAATGTTTGATGTGATTATGGGAAATTAATAACCTGCTCTCATACCAAATGAATATTCTAAAAATACACCCTGTTCTTTAAAACAAGAGAAAAATACGACAGCAGTGAAAAAAAAAACCTACTTACAGCTCTAAACTATACCATTGAACAATCATGAAAGATGTAGCCATTCACTAATTTCCTACCAAAAAAATTTATAAAAAAAAAAAAACCTTTAAAAAACAATACTGTATTATTTCTCAGACGACTGTTAAACCACAGTTTATTTGGCCTTACACAATAGCACAGAGGCTAATTATTATCAATAGAGTCCGCAGCCTCTAAACCTAAATTTATGCAAACTGGTCATGCCAATGAAGCAACATGCAACAATGAATAGCATGACAATGGACAACTGCATCATTTATCAACAAATATCACGAACAGACAAACTATATTCAGTCTGAGTTGTTAACACTTGAAAACCACAGAATACGCCACAGCCAGTTTTCCTGTAGAAGAAAAAGGAAACAAAATCAATGTAACATTTATAAACCCCTACTATTGAAGTCATTACCGAATGATAGCTAGCAAACCTTATAGAGTTGGCATAGCTTGTGGGCTACGGCACTGTCAAATGATTTTGGTGTTCATGCTGCTCACAGATGATGTTGGTAGTCATTATAGAGGCCCACAAAATAATAAAGACAAAGGAAATAGAACAGCCATGATAACTCCACAATATCTAGTGCAACTACTCCTAAAATAAAATATACATGAATCTGTATTAGCAAAATCATTCAGATTATAAGAAGAATCCCTTAAGAAAAAACCTTTCCAGCAGAATTAAAAATGTTCTATGACAAGATATCTATAGTTGAATATATGGTATACATTGAATAACTTTTTTTTTTTTAAAATCAAGATGAAAAACCTTTCTTAGCAAAGCCGGAACCCACATAACTAATTTCATTAACCCAGTAAACCCTAAACAGCTGGTCAGCAACAGGAAAGACTAAAATCCTAAATCCGTCTGCACTGCCAATATCCGGCAAGGGTACACCTTTTGCAATACTAACAATAGCATGTCAGTCCATACATTTAAAAAATTTCAAAACCCATTTATAAGATAAATGGCCGATTCCTGCTCATTTTTCATCGATGGCACAAAAAGGCTGCTCCGCCATGACTCTTCCCTTCGCCACCGAATGAGCTCACTCTCTGGCTCATATTCAGGCGCTCCTCCTTTACGTCTGCTTGGAAAATAAGCTGTTCAATCCTACAAATCTTTTACATTAGTTGAAATATCAAAATTGAATTTTTATTAGATCTGATCTGTAATCATATTTCACGATGATGGATTATGCAATCACATTCGAAGCTCGGAACTAAAAATACACACAGTTTAAATCAGAAATTTACACAACTAATTGATAGAATGTAAAAAACTCGCACCAAAAATATCAAAAAAGTATTACGTTATTTTGATAAGAACAAGATTGTTCATTCTACCTAAAAGTTATAACCATCAACTAAAAAGCTTTAGATTAAATATCTTTACAGTTCATTATTCTTTTAATGAATTTCAAACATTATAGTTTACTTTTGAAGAGAATAAATTCTTGAATTCGATCGACTGGTTGAATGCTGCAGTGTGCCTGGCTTCCGCAGAACCCAACGACTTGGGATTAGATCGTTTGCATGTGTGCAAGGCAAGAATCAGATTACATCTATTTACAAGATCAACTCAACAGAGATCTTGTTAGAAATTCTTCGACCAAAATATAGCTGTGGATTCTAGAATGTTTATTATTATATCAGTCACTGTATAAAATAAAATTGATTCCAAGATTCGTTTCACGTCCGTTTTTCCAATACAAGAGCCATACGTGAAAGAATATTATGTATTCGTTCATTAATGGCTGGCACATGATTTTTTTTAAAAATTGTTTGTGGCAGTTAATGATGGCCAATTATCTAACGAAGTACATTCCAGGAAACAAAATTGAAGCAAAGTTGTTCCATTTTAGCAGCAAGAAAAACAAACAAAGGCATA
Organism: Sequoiadendron giganteum; assembly: GCA_007115665.2. Classification (NCBI taxonomy): domain Eukaryota; kingdom Viridiplantae; phylum Streptophyta; class Pinopsida; order Cupressales; family Cupressaceae; genus Sequoiadendron; species Sequoiadendron giganteum. The sequence continues at coordinate 586,152,993 of CM021106.1, read as the reverse complement.
TCTGCCCAAAGTTGTACAACGCTCCAATCAGTTATCTTGGGCATTTAACTTCCCGAAAACAGCTAACATGCTGGCTCTTTATTTCTAAGCTTAGACATGTGACAGTACTAGAAAATATTATTTTCCAATCCAAGCGTACAATTTGAGATCATACCATCTCTCCCTGAAAAGACTATGCGTGAAAATATTTGCTGGTTACGCAAACTGTTGCCATAGCCCATCGAGATTCCAGTTGCAGCTAATGTTATACTATTTAAGTATAAAAGAAAAGTACAGAACGATTTTTAAATAGCAATAATTTTCATTAAAGATTGAAGGGTGAAATATGAGGTTTAACACCTGTCTTACCACTTTCCAAAAAAATAAAAGGATCTATCAAATTAGCAACACAAAATTTGGATAAAGAAAGGATTAGAATATCAAACCAATTCATTGTGTAGGCATCGAATAAGCTATAAAGATTGAACAAAAGACAAGGACTCTCAATTTGTAGCATTCCAACTATTATCAAATTTAAAAGTTCATATAGCCAAATAATTCAAAACAACATTCTATTTTATAGAAATATGAAAAAATGAGATAGAACCAATGTTTCATAAAAGACAAAGGATTTCCTCCACATAAAATGTCAACCACCAAGTATACTCATGAGGTCTTCCATTATTCAAAACTAAACCAAAAATCATGAATTCCATCTCACATATTATTTTCTTCCAATCTAATTCATAGGCTTTCTCTAGATTCAAATAAATGGCTTGAGCCTCCATTTTATCCGGATTTTCACTCAAGAGCATAACAGCAAAAACCTTGTGCTTCCACAAAAACACACTTCCACACAATGAGCCTAATTTTCCATTATCAAAGAGATTGATGAAAGAGTTGATCACTTACCAATGGATTGGTAGTTTCAAGATTCAAATCTTCATCATCAATTATATCAGCAAATTTTCAAGTGTCCAATAGAGGTAGAAAATATGGATGAAGCAATTCAACATTGAACACAGGATGAGTCCCTAAAAATGGTGGAATATTTAATTCAAAAGAATTATCTCCAACCTACTTGGGAATAGTATATGGCCCATACGATAGAGGACAAAGTTTCTTATATGGCCCTTGAAGTCTCTACTTTTGAAGATGAAGCTATACCTTATCACCCACCTGAAAATGGTGTGGTGTACAATATTGATCACGAAGCTCCTTGTATTTTTGTTTCGCCTACTGCACTATCTCATGAAACTGATTTCAAAGATGATGAATTTTCTCAACAAACTTGGAATCTTTATCTATCTCCTTTTCTCCATGTGATGATGTCCCATGTTCCATTACTGGCAAAGAAATGTCCAAAGGAGCTAAAAGTTGATACCCCAAACAGACCTCAATGGATTGTGTCTAGTAGTACCATGTATGGCCTGATTGTAGCTATGTTGTACATATAAAAAACTCTCATCATAGGTACAAGTATGATGAGAATGGTACATACGAAGGATGTGGATAATCATGTGACTAACTACCTCAAATTTTCCATTCGTCTATAGATGGAATGTTGTAGAATTTGTGAGCTTTGTAACCATCATTACCTAAAGTGTTGACCAAAATTTTCAAACAAACTTGCTATCCCTATCAGAAATGATTCTCTCTAGATACCCAAAGTAAACCCAAACATGTGTAAAGAAAAAAATGGTAGTATCTTCTATGAATATTCCTTTCTTATAGGCTAGACCATAATGGTCATTTTTGAAAACCTATCCACTATAGCATAAACATAGTCATGACCATTCTTGGAAGTTGGTAAACTAGACGTAAAATCCATGGAGATAGATTGCCAAGGTCTATCCGGAGTAGGAAGTGGCATATATATTCCACTTTTCTGATTTGTAGGTTTTGCAATAGTACATGCAACACACAGGTGAATATAAGAAATGACATCATGCTAAATCTTGGGCTAGTAGAAATGCCTATGAAGTACAAAAAAACTTTTTCTAATGCCAAATGGTGATGCAATGCGCCTATAATGTGCTTCCCATATCATCTTTGCCCTGTTTTTGTAGGAACACATATATGACCCATATAATAAAGGGTACCATTTTGTAGATGAAAATTATAAATTTTCTTACCTTGTGTCAACTGAATATAGACTTCAGAGGAATCATCATCAATGGCATACAGATTAGGCCTGTTTTCTTTTTTCATTCCCACAAGAATCAAGTACCATAAGTAGTTCTTGAATTGGATGTCTACTCAAGTAATTTGTAACTTTATTAATGATTGTATCACCTTCCTTCATGGTTGAAATTCAATCTACTCCCCTTCTTGATCTCCATTTTAATGAAACAATAAAAAAACTAACAACACAACAAAGTTTGAATCCTAGCTTTTAGCATTAGATATAGGGTTCCTATTTTCTTTGCTTCATTTTGGTGAATCTGGCCTGATAATGTGTCATACCTTTTGAAATTTCACCCTAGATCCAATTTTTGTATTGCATTTTTTTGCATTTCTCATTTAAGGTTTCACTTTTGCATTAAAAAATATATATAAATTCAAAAAATTACATATCATTTTTCATCATAGGTTTCATTAGGGTTTATTTCAATCACTTAGACTAGATCTACATTAAAAATTGCATTCATAATTCTCATTTCCATTGTTACACATTTACATATGCATCACATTGTCTTAATTTGAACAAATTCTACAAAAATACTCAATTGCAGAACTATTTGTACACATAAATATGACTCTTACATAGTCTATTAGACATTCAATTTTTCAGTTTTTAGGAACTTGATTAAGGACTAAAACACCCTTGGGTGCCTCTATGCTTGTACACTTGCATTAGAATTTTTTTTCACACATCTATCTTTGTGTCTTCAGTCTGTGTTTGCTTGCAAATATTTTTTTTCAAATTCTTAATCACATTTCTATAGAAATATTTCATTTACCTCAAAAAGTGATAAAAAGTGAAACAAATTGCATTATTTTCTTTCAAAATTGAAACAAAATCATCATCTTTAGATTTAGGTATCTTATAGAGGTGTAATTGTTGAGAATTTATATTGGCGATGAGGTCCCCCTATTTGTGACCTCATCGATTCATAGTTGGATAGACCAAAAGCATTTACCCCTCTTAATAAAATAGATTTATCTATCTTATAATTAGTCAATTTATGCATTTTAGATCAGAAAATTGCATTCAAATTTGTCATTTTTTGCTCACACATTGTTACACACTTGCATTGGCATAAATTAAGCAAATTGTAGAAATACGTTCACTATCAAATCTATCTACAACTAGACCCAAAATCCTTAAGCAGAAGTACACACAATTAGACTTTAAATTTCTAGAAATCTTGCCCAAGACAAAGACACCCTTGGGCACCTCTGTCCTCCTACTATTGATTGAATCAAATTTTGCAAAAATATTTCTTGTAGTATTCCCTATCTTCTTTTTCTCTCTAAAGTTTGTTTCTAAATATTTTGTTATGGTTAATTGATAGCTTAGTGTCCATCTTGGGTACACTTAGTGTTTTGAAACTTGCATAAGCTTCATGACTTAGTGTCCTATAACAAATAGTTTAGCGAGATGTAGTTATAGACTTATGGCATATCACACTATTGTTACATCCATTGTAGATCATGTTTCGTCCAAATATTTTATGCAAATTCTTATCAATAATCAACTCATTTTGGATTCTATCCCTAATGCTACCATAGCAATGACAACCTTATAATCACCCATTTTATAGATGTTGAGACTATGGTTACCTAGTTCTGAAAGAAAACTTGAAACAATTGGAAAAATATTTAGAAACACTCGAGGAATATGCGAGTATTGAATATATATTTTGTATCGTGATCCCTATAATCGATAGAATGAGGAAACTGATTATTGATGATCAAGGATTAAAGGTTTTTCATAGCCTAACCTGTATATTTAATGACAATGTACCTAGAATGACTAGTTGTGCTTAAGATTTGGGATACACTCAAAGTCAAGGAGGAAATCAAGTCCCCCTCTCTACAACCATAGCCTATATCCCTACATACACAAATCCAACCATCACTTCAATGATACAACAAAGTATTGGCATAATTCCAAAAGCATGCCTTTGTGCTAAAAATATTTATGGTTTTTGGATCTTCACAGGTGACACCTCAAGTTTCATCCCCTCTCTTAAATTTTCAACATAGTAGTCAACCAAACACTTACACAATCCACCCATATTCACAATATTACCAAAAAATGCCAAACAATGATTTGATTATTAACCAACTTTTGTAAAATTTAAGCTCACTTCAATGAAAAATCTCAAATTTAAACCAAAACGAAAAATAGGCAACCATCAAAATATGTTAAAATAATCCCATTGTCACTTGAAATTTTGAAAACACCATTGCCACAAAACATAGAGATACCATAGTTTGACAACTTTAATTGTAAAGGACACCCTATATATCATATATTAGCATATATGACATTATGTAGTGACTTTATTTTTGAAGATAAAGTCTAGGCTAAGCTCTTTCCTAGGTCATTGAAAGACATGGATTTGGAATGGTTTTCTTCATTGCCAAATTACTCAATCTGCTCCTTCAATGAAATTTTTGATGCTTTCATTCAACATTTCCAAGTAAACATTTGACCTAAAATTACATTAACTAATCTAGTGAGATGCAAAAAAAAAAGAAAAATGAAAAGTTAATAGACTTCATAGGGTGTTATTAGTTACTTTATTTATAAATTAATCTTACTCTCCCTGATCTGGATGTTCAAAGGGTATTCATTGAAAATCCAACCGGATATAAGGGATAAAATCTTGTTGATGAAATATCCATCCTTTATACACGTGTACATGGCCCTTCAATATTATTAGAATTTGATTAGTCAATATGCAAAGATCTCTTCATCTACTCCTACTAGGAAATCCAAATTTGTACCTCAAAACAACTATAAAACATTCAAGAAACGAAACAAGAACCTTATCAAGTTAATAATATAGCTCAAAAAACCAACCATATTGGATCTCAAGTTTCTTCCATAAGTTCAACTGCATACCAATTTGGATCGCGATCATTTTACAACTTTTGAATAAGAACTTAATGTAATTTCCTCTTATTTCTTATTAGAACTATGGACACACCTAAACCTCTAACAAAAAATTACAATCCAAATTCCTTTTGTCTATACCATTGTACAAGTGGACATGATAAAAAATGATGCATGCATCTGAAGCATCAAGTTCAAGACCTCATTGATTATAATCTCATCTTGTTGAGTAGTCCAAATGATAAAAGGAATAAGTTTGTGTAGTGACCAAAAGTGTGCTCCTTAAGATTTTCTCACTATAATTTCCTCACCTTAATTAATTGGAATTAATTAAGCCTCTAATTAACCAAATTATGCATTTAATATCCTAATCAATCCTATTTTCCAAAAGGGGGAACTTGTATCAAAAAATTTCAAACATCAAATTACACATCTTGGAAAGTGTGTGTCCTAGGTTTAGGGCCAAGGACCCATCCACCCAAGGGTGAATGGGTCCTCCTTATGTTTAGGACACCATTTTTTAATATGTTTTTGGTAGTATTTTCATTATTCAAACTCAAATTGCAATTTTTAGCCTCTGATGTTTAATTATTAGGAAACTTGTAAATTACCTATAAATACAAGGTATTTTTATCAATTAAAACTAAGAAACGTTAAGGAAACTTTCACAAGAGAAAATACTATTGTCAAGAGCATTGACGAGATGATTTGTCTATCATTTATATAGCAACATTCAAGATCTTATCATGATGTCAATATTTATGTGTTTTCATCCATATTTTTGTAGCTAACATTTTTATGTAGGTTTCAAGTTTTCAAGCATCAAATCAAGTGTCCAATCAAGCATCCAATCAAGCCATTTCATGCAAGATATAATCGTTGGAGTGATGTGTTAGAATCTAGTCCTCAAAAGGCATCAATTAAAGGGTTTTGTGAGTTGTAACAAGCTAGTGTTCATTCATCATTCCTTCCATTTATGATTTCATTTCATTATCAAGGTTTAATTATCAAACTACAGTTTGAACAAGGAAAAGTGTTATACACTAAAAAAAAAAATTCTCCTCTTTCCGTGTTTGCAGATTGTAGGTGAAGAAAGATTGAATATTGATCAAAAGTACAAATTTTCAAAGCTGTTAAAAATTTTCATCAAAGTTGTCAAGCCATTGAATCTTACTTGTAGAATTTATTTTTGAATTTTTGATAGTGAGATTCAAAGGAATTAGGAGTGCAGATCTAGGATCAGAGGATTGTGAAATAAGATTTTGGACCCCTAGAGCAGGGCCCATTTGTCCTAGGGAGAATACGTCCCAAGAGGACAACCAACAACATCTTTTGGTGACAGGTGCATGGTGTCTTACTCTTCTGGGATTTTTCAAAAGTCTATTGTTTCTGAATGAGTTTTTTATGCTTCAGTGGAACTATACCTTTGTTATAAGAGAGATGAACTGTTAGTAGCTCAAATTTCCAATGAGCCACCCCTTCTTCTATTTTATTTCTTCTAAATAGTGAGTCTTTCATTCTTTTGGGTAGTGAGCCCCTCGACAGTGAGCCTATTGTATTTGATTTTGCTATTACTTTATATTGTGAGCTATTCCTCATTGTGATTATTCCCTTCTTAGGTTTTCCACATAAAATTGGTGTTATATTGTGCATTTTTTTACACGCTACTATTTTGTTTACTTTCATGCTAAATCTAATTAAATGTTTAAGGGCTAATAAAGATCTAAATGTTAATGAGGATTTTTATGTTTTAATGTACAATGGATTCAACACCCATCTCAGCTATGCTATCCATCTAATAATTAGTATCAAATCAAGGTTCCTTGGAATAAGATTAACCACTTCAGGTAGATCCAGATGATGCACAAGAAAGAGGCTCCCTTGCTTGATGGGAAAAATTATGCATTTTGGAAAACCAAGATGGAAAGTTTCCTTGTTTTCATAGAATTTGGAGTTTGGCAGTCAATTGAAGATGGATATACCATGCCTACTAATGGTTCAAAAAATGATGAAAAGATCAAAGCATATGCGAACAATGGTAAAGAAAGGAATGCTATTTTGAGTGTTCTTCCTTGTAGTGTAGAAAAATGTATCCCTTTACATTTTCATACTTTTTTTGGGCCCTCCTAATTAATTGGAATTAATTATACCATAATAAGCCCTATTTTGCATCTACAAGCCTAATACACCACATTTTTTGAAGGGTAATTCCAACAATAATTAATGCAAACACATAACACTTTACCTTGAGCAATGTGTGCTCCATGAATAGGGACCTGAGACCCATTCACCCATGGGTGAATTGGTCCTCCCTTGGCCTTTGAACCTAAATTTAAAATATATTTTTGGTGGTATTTTAAGGTCCTGAATGTTTGCATTTTAGGAAATTAATGATACATACATCACCATATAATGTTCGAATGTCATCATGTAATGTTTGAATTTTAGGAGATTAATGATACATACACATAAATACAAGGTTATTTCACTAAGTTTTTTCGAGAATTTTGATGAGAGCATTCTTAAAGCTAATATTGTGATAAAGAGAATTCAAGAGAAGATTTATCAAGAATTTTTTTGTAGCAATGAAGATCCAATCATCATATCAAATTCTTCCTGCATCATGCATTCCTTTGGAGCTAACATTGTGATGTAGTTTTCAAGATCAAGTCAAACATTCAAATTCATAATTCAAGCATGAAGGTCCACATCCATTGAAGCAATTTCATATAATATCAACATATCAACATCAACATTGTAGATCTATATATTTTTATTTAAGGGTTTGGTGATTTGAACCATAGTATTATTCATTCATCATTCCTTCTTTTATCATTATTTCAATTCAAGGTTTAATTACCCAAATGGGGTTTAACCAAGGAAAAGCCCTATTCAATAAATTCACATAATTTTTCCCTCTTGTGTTTCTGTTGCAGATTTAGATTGGAGAAGGATTGAAGACCATTCGAAGAGAAATATTGGAAAATATTTCAAAGTTGCAAAAATTTCAAAAGTTGGAAAAGTTACAAAAGTTGCAAAAGTTGTCAAAGTTGCAAATTTTTTCAAAGTTGCAAAAGGTGTCGAAGTTGTCAAATCATAGAATCTCACCTAGAGATCTGACTTCCAACTTTACATTTCTAAAAACCAGATCAAATAGAAGCTACATAATGGTATTAGAGGCTCTCAAAATTTGTCCAAAAACCCTAACAAAAGACCCATTTGGCCATGGCAAAATGAGTCCCAGTTTGCCTCTCGAAACAACATTTTGGTGATAGGTACACATCATTTAGTCCTTATCAAATCTAAATAAATTTTGTTGTTTCCATGTGCCATATGCTTTATATTATTGTTGCAAGTTTGAATTGGCATAATTATGGGGTGGGTGGGAGGAATAAAGCTTGCCCAGGGATTCTCCCAACCAATTAATCGGAGGTGGGTGGGACGTATATTATTGTTGGAAACTAGGGTGGGTGGGAGCCATATGTAGCCCCCAACAACTAATTGGGAAAATCATGATGGCGGGGGGGGCAATGGTTCTAAAAAGTGGGTGGAAGGATTCTAGTTAAGTGGGAGGGAGAACTATATAGAAGGGGGGTGGGGGGTTTTAATTATGTATATAAACCCCCCACCAATAGCGATTTTAGTAGATCCACCGGTAGTGGGAGTTTTAGATCCTCTAGTTTAAATAGCCAAAGAATGGACGACCTATAGTGTTGTCCAACCTTGTACCCCCATCCTCAAGCATAAGGAAATTAGTAGATTCTCACATTGAGTCTATTCACCTAAGGGTTGCTATTCAATTCTTTGTGGGGATCTCATTTCCTAAGAAAAATAGGAAGATAGGGTCTATTATCACTCTCTTGAATTATCTTTCCATTTTGCGAAAACCCACCCCTCATATATTTTTTCTTTGTTCCATTTTGCGGAACCCAACTTTTGAGCATCATAACATTATAATTTTGGAGTCCATTTCAGCCCTAGATCTAGGATTTGCATTAATTTTCCTTGAATTTCATTTATTTTCATCTTACTTAGGGTTGTTTACTTGCATTAATTTGCATCTCATTTAGGGTTTTAGGTTTGCATTTTTGCATTCTTTAAAATCTGGAAAAATAAAAAATCTTAGTCATTTTCCATAGTTTTTACATGACATTGCATGATTAATCACTAAAATTACAAAATTGAATCAAAATTAAATCTCAAATTAGGTTATTTTTCATGTGATTTAGAATCATTTTGTAATTGCATTCTGATATGATTTTCCAGATATCTAAAATTGTAATTACTTGTTTGCACCTAGAATTTGAAAACATAAACACAAAATCATAAATCTATAAACTAATTTTTAACAACCTTGAAGCAAGACCCATTTTCCCATGGGTGAATGAGTTCTTGATTAGGGCTATTTCTACATTTTGTATTCCTGCATTCAATTTCCTAATTCAGTTTCTAGAATTTTTCTTTACTAAAATCATGTATATTAAGGTTAATTTGTCGAATTCAATGCATTGGTTCAATTCAAAATTGCATTTGAAAATAATTTCATTTTTAGGTTTTAACATAGTATAATAAGTAAAGTATCTTATTTAGCATCTAAAAATTTATATCTCTTTTAATATAGTTAGATTGCATTGATTGTTAGTTGCATTCATCTAGTGTTTAGCCTCCACTTTGGGTCCACCTAGGTTTGGTGGAACTTGTATGAGCTTCACAACCCAGTGTCCTATTTCCAATAATATCATGAGACATAGTTCGAGACTCATGTCATCCCATAATAAATCACTCATTGTGGATCTTTGATGTGAGTGTTCCAAGGCTTGCTTGCACTGCAACTAAGAGACCCAGCTTGTTTCTTCAAGGAACCTAGTCTCCTCTAGGTCCTGATTGGCTTAGATGATTAAATAATTCCAATTCTAACTCTTCTCTAAGAGTTCTATCCTTTGTGCTTCACCTTGGAGGACTAACACCATTTGACAAGTTCAATTCCTCTTCCTCACTTAGAAAACTCTAAGTGCTATCTTCTCACAAATATCATTCTTCATTGTAGGGGTGTCCATCCTTATGAAATCATTCATAAGCTTGCATATTTGAACCATTCTATAAGGTTATTCAATTCTATCCTTACTGGGTTCAAGGATTCACCACTTGAGACCTTAAATAGCCCTATTTCTTGTATTCTTTACCAGTCCTATTTTGTCAATTTTTGCAAAACTTTCCCAAAGACCCTACAATCTAAACATAGATTCAAATACCCATGTGGAAGTTTTAAAAGTTTCAGTGGGGCTTTGGGTCTAACAACCTCCGTACACTCGTTTCCTACAACTTAGGACAGTAGGGCAAATAGGCCTCATTTCTAGGACTAAATGTATTCTTGTTTGTAGCTTGCTCAAAACATAAACCAAATGACTGACATGACTTTAATCCACCTAGAATGTTGAGCTATGGTGAAACCCTACTTCAACCTATACTTGTTCCATACAATACCTCCTTACCCTGGAAGAAATCTTCAATGACATTCATAGACCTCTAACCGGGCTCTGTCTGCTCGCCTAGACACTAGTGATTAAAAGAGCTCTCCACTCTTTAATGCTTCCTAAACCTACAACTATGTACACTAATGACTCCCCTAACATTCCCACCTATCCTTAGGTGTTTCCCAAGGCTACACTTCATGGGGGAGCCATGAAAGCACCAACTAGTAAAGACTGAACCAGTAAGAACTTAAGACCCAAACAATTTAACTAACACAAAATATCTACTCTAAACAACTTGCCTATCAAATGAAAAAAATTCTAAGATAATACTAAAGAACACTAAACAAACACTAAACTCAGTCTATCAATCCATTAAGCATCTCTGTCATCACAAAACTCAAGTTCTTCTTGTAAAAAATTGTTCCAAAGCTCTCTATTCCACTTCAAAAACTAATTACAAATTACATAACTCCATAATCACCATGAGATTCAAGTCTTGGGTCGTAATAGATGTCATCCCCATGATTCTAGGGCCTGTTGGCCAATCTCCCACTTCCTATTCTCAAGGGAATCCAAAGGTAATCGAGTTGCATGCCCATGCTAACTTCTTTACAACATTTGGCATCTTTCTCTATGCCTTGATCCTATTTCTAAGGACCACCATTCCCTCTAGATTCTGAGGAACCAACTCATTTAATGGCCTTAAGGCATCTTTACAACAACCACTAAGTGTTTAGAACATATTTAAGACTCTAATCTCCCATAGACAACTAACATTAAGAAAACTAAATTCCTAACACTGGATATTTGTGTGACCTTAGTCCTAATGACTAACTCACCTAGCCCACAAAAGCAACGACCTTCTAAGGTCTAAAAACAAACAAACTTCCTGACTTGGCTAGAGTCAAGTACAAACCAAAATAATAAAAATGGAGGTTAGCCAAGGTGTGCTCCTGCACTATCCTCCCCAAAACAAAAAGTTCAATCCACCCTTGGATTGAGGATGCTCGGATCAATCCCCATCTTCTTGAACTCTACTTCCTTTATCCATGCTGCATCAGCATCGGCTTGACCTATTTCTTGATCCAGTGTTCCTTGTAGGCTTTAGTTCTAGTTTGTTTGTAGACCCTTGTGTCCAATATGATGTCAGCTCCTATGACTGTAGCAGTAGCTAAGTGTAGATCTTCCACATCTCTGATCACTTCATGAAGGTTTTGATCCATGTCTTGATGTGGTCCTTTGTAATGGACTAAGTCTGCAATGTTGAAGACAGGGGATAGTCCACTGTCATCCGGTAGTTCAATTTTGAATGCATTATCACCATACTTCGCTAAGATAGGGCAGGGACATATCCTCCTCATTTGCAACTTGTGAGGGACTCCCTTTTGAAGTCTTGATTTGTTAAGATGCACCATAACCAAGTCACCCATGTTGAACTACACTATTCTCCTATGCTCATCCACCTTGGTTTTATGTTTTATGGTGTTCTCTGTCAAGGTCTTTCTTACTGTATCATGTAGCTCCTGCATAGCATATGCAAAATCATCAACATATCCACTTCCCTTCACTCCATCCTTCAAGTATCTCAACTCATAAACTCCTCTAGGATGTAGCCCATAGACTATTTCAAAGGGACTCTTCCCTGTGGATCCTTTTATAGTATCATTGTAAGCATATTCAGCTTGCTAAATCAACTAATCCCATTGTTGTCCATACTCCTTGGTCAACCACCTCAGTAGGTTTCCAAGGCTTCTATTAACAACCTCGGTCTAACCATCAGTTTGGGGATGGTAGGCCGATCCAAAGGACAAGTTAGTGCCTAACCTTTGCCAAAGAGTCTTCCAAAAATGACTCATGAATTTAGTATCTCTATTTGATACAATGTTGATAGGTAACCCATGGATTCTTACTATCTCTTTGAAGAAGAGAGAGGCTATTTGACTAACATCATGGGTGGTCTTACATGGTATAAATTGAGCCATCTTGTTGAACCTATCCACCACCACATAAACACTATCCATGCCTTGCCTTGTCTTGGGTAACCCAACTACAAAATCCATACTCAAACATTCCCATGGCCTAGTAGGAATAGGTAGTGGTTGATAAAGGCCTGCATTTGAAGAAGTGCCCTTGGCCTTTTGACATACTACACAACTTTCCACATACCTCCTAACATCAAGATTCATCTTAGGCTAATAATAGAACCTTTGAATAAGTTCTTGAGTCTTAGTGATCCCAAAGTGACCACTCAAAGCACCATCATGCTTTTCTTGTATCAAGTTCTCTCTAATGGAGCCTCTAGGAACACATAATTGATTCCCCTTAAACAATAGACCACTTTGCAAAGTATACTCAGCATATTTACTATGGAAATGGTTCTTGCATTCAACACATACCTTATAAATGTCTACAAAATCTTCATCATCAGCATGCAGATCCTTGAAGTGATCTATTCCCATGCTCTTCAGCTATATTTCCTAAATTGTGAGAGATCTTCTTAACAATGCATTTGCTACTGTATTGAGGACACCTTTCTTGTGCTTGAAATTGAAGGTGTAATCTTGTAGATACTCAACCCACTTCATGTGCTTGCGGCTCAACTTTTCTTGTGAATTCAGGAAACTAAGTGCTTGATTGTCTGAATACACAATGACTTCCTTAGGGAGCAGGTAGTGCCTCAACTTCCTTAGAGCTTGGACCAATGCATACAACTCAAGGTCATAAGAAGAGTACTTCTTTTTGGCTTCACTTAAATTTTCTAAATGAAAAGCCACCAATCTACCCTCTTGGCTTAGAACATCCCCAATTGCCACATTGCTAGCATCACACTCAATGGTGAAAAGCTTCTCAAAACTTGGTAGCACCAAAATAGGTTCGGTAGATATCCTTTCCTTCAACAACTCAAAGCTCTTGTTAGCATGCTCATTCCATACAAATTTGGTCTTCATGCCTCCCTTAATAGTATCCAACATAGGAGCACAAATTGCACTAAAATGCCTTATAAATTTCCTATAATATTTTGCAAGGCCATGAAAACTCCTTACCTCTGTTGCTATCCTTGGAGTAGGCCAATTCATGATAGCCTCCACTTTGCTTTGGTCCATTTTCAAATTGCCATGTGATAGGACAAATCCAAGGTACACTAGCTCTGTTTTGATGAACTCACACTTCTCCAAGTTGATCATCAGCTTCTCCTCATGTAGCTTCTTGAAAAAATCTCAAGATGTTCTAGATGCTCACTCCTTGCTTGCTAAAAATCGATATATCATCTAGATATACTACCACAAATCTGGCTATGTAGTCTTTGAGGACTTCATTCATGAGCCTCATGAATGTGGAGGGGGCATTAGATAATCCAAAGGGCATAACAAGCCACTCATATAGACCCTCATTAGTTTTGAAGGTTTTTTTCCACTCATCTCCTTCATGTATTCTTATTTGGTGATAGCCACTTTTTATGTCTATCTTGCTATAGTACCTAGCTCCACCTAGACAATCCATTAGGTATTCTATTCTAGGGATAGGGAACCTATACCTTATGGTTATCCTATTAATAGCCCTTGAATCAGTACAAAGCCTCCAATCTCCTCCCTTCTTAGGTGCTAGGATAGTTGGTACGACACATGGACTAATGCTCTTTTTAATGAGACCTTGGTTTAGGAGTTCTTGTATTTTCCTAGCAATTTCCTCATTTTGTTGAGGGGTCATTTTGTAAGCTGCCTTATTGAGAAGGGTAGCTCCTAGGATAAGGTCTATCCTATGACTTATGGCTCTTTTAGGGGGTAGGGCTGATGGTTGTCCATCACTCACTATACCTTGGTAAGTCTGCAGCATGCTTTGAATCTCCTTTGGTAACTCTGTCTTCTTGGTCACCTTGCCTTCATCTCCCTCTCTTGGTCTTAGCACCAATGCATAACCAATTTCTTCTGCTTCTTCCAAAAGCTTGTAAGAAATCTTTTTCACCCACCATAAGAACATTTGGACCTGCTGTCTTCACCTCAGCATCTTCCAACAGTGACTGTATTTTGAAGGTCACGTTGTCTTTCTTGAAAGTATAAGAATTCTTTCCTCCATCATGTATGGCTTGATGGTCAAATTGCCACAGTCTACCTAGGAGCAAATGACATGCATCCATAGGTATCACATCACACAAGACTTTATACCTTCCAATTGAGAACTCCACCCATGCTTGTTCATTCACTCATGTTGTCCTTTATTGAGCCAAGTGACCTTGTAAGGATTGGTGTGGTGTATCCTTGTCAACTTTAGTTTGCTGACTGCTTCCTCTGACACAATATTATCAGTAGAACCTGAGTCAATGATGACTCTACATACTTTCCCCATCATCTTGCACTTTATCCTAAATAAAGACCTCCTTTGGCTTGGCTCCTCCTTCACCAGCTCCTTAATCAAAGTTCTCCTCATCATGAGGTTCTCACCTTCCTCAGAATTTAATGGAACCTCAGATTGCTTCTCTACTGCATTTGATTCCTCGTGAACTAGGTTAGTTCTCTTGTCACCTCCATGTGACGAATTACCTTTCTCTGGGCATCTATAGGCAGGGTGCCCCATTTGATTGCAATGATAACATTTCATATTGGAAAAGTAGTTGCCTCTTCCTCCTTGTCCACCATTTCTTCCTCTAGAGCTAGAGTTAGAACTCCTTCCTCTACAACCTCTACTTGAGCTTTCTTCTTGTTGTTCACTAAATTTTGTGTCTCCTTGAGTTTTTCTTTCAGAACTTCTTCCACCATAGCCACCTCTTTGTCCTCTACTATCCTTGCCTTTACCTTTACCTTTAGAGGTTTGGTCTTGATTTCTCTTGCTTTTTATCTTCTATCTTCAAGGCCATTTGATAGCATTAGTGAATGGTTTTGAAGTTCACTAGACTCATTTCCTCTTGAATAGACCATTTGAGGCCATTCAAGTACCTTGCAAGCTTAATGCTTTCATCTTCTACTACTTTTGATCTCAAACATAACTTTCGAAACTCCTCGGTGTAGGCTTGGACATCTAAATCTTTTTGTCTTAGATTGTGTCTCCTTCTATGCAACTGAACTTCATATTCATCAGGTAGGTAGGCCCGCTTCACTTTGTTTACCATGCCCTTCCAAGTAACTATAGGACCTTTTCCATCCTTTTCTCTTTCGTTTTGCACAAATTTCCACCAAGTGAGAGCTGAACCTCTTAGTCTAGACTTGGCCACCATAAATTTTTGTGCCTCTAAGATACCATCACACTCAAAGTGGTTCTCAATGCTGTCTATCCAATCCACCACTGAATCTGAATCCATTTGTCCACTAAATAGTGGCACACCTTCCAAAGCTTTTCCACTCAATGCCTTTAGTGCCGTTAAGAATGGCTCTTCAGGAAGAACAGGGTCAGGTGTTGGTGCTTCCTCCTCCAACTCTAATTCCTTTTCCCTTGCTTCTTCCTCTTCCTTTTGATCAATTTTGTCCTTTACCTTGTCTTCCTTTTCTTGGATTTCATCCAAGATTTGTTCCATTCGAGCCAATCTTTCTCTCAGTGACTTGTTGTCTTCTTCTTATTCTTCTACCTTCTTGGCTAACATAGCATTAGTCACCATGGTTGTGTCTTCCTTTGGTGTATTATCTCCCACTGATTCAGTAGGCTGCAACATCCAACACATGCCTGATCAAAACAGGCTCTGATACTAATATGATATGAGTGTTCCAAGGCTTGCTTGCACTGCAACTAAGAGACCTAGCTTGTTTCTTCAAGGAACCTAGTCTCTTCTAGGTCCTGATTGGCTTAGATTATTAACTAAGTCCAATTCTAACTCTTCTCTAAGAGTTCTATCCTTTGTGCTTCACCTTGGAGGACTAACACCATTTGACAAGTTCAATTCCTCTTCCTCACTTAGAAAACTCTAAGTGCTATCTTCTCACAAATATCATTCTTCATTGCAGGGGTGTCCATCCTTATTAAATCATTCATAAGCTTGCATATTTGAACCATTCTAGAAATTTCTTCAATTCTATCCTTACCGGGTTCAAGGATTCACCACTTGAGACCTTAAATAGCCCTATTTCTTGTATTCTTTACCAGTCCTATTTTGTCAATTTTCGCAAAACTTTCCTAAAGACCCTACAAATCTAAACATAGATTCGGATACCCATTTGGAAGTTTTAAGAGTTTTAGTAGGGCTTTGGGTCTGACAACCTCTGTACGCTAGTTTCCTACAACTTAGGACAGTAGGGCAAATAGGCCTAATTTCTAGGACTGACTGTATTCCTATTTGTAGCTTGCACAAATAATAAACCAAATGATTTACATGACTTCAATCCACCTAGAATGTTGAGCTAAGGTGAAACCTACTTGAACCTATACCTGTTCCGAACAGTACCTCCTTACCCTGCAAGAAATCTTCAATGACATTCCTAGACCTCTAATCGGGCTTTGTCTGCTCGCCTATAGACAAGTGATTAAAAGATCTCTCCACTCTTTCATGCTTCCAAAACCTACAAATGTTTACACTAATGACTCCCCTAACATTCCCACCTATCCTTAGGTGTTTCCCAAGGCTAGACTTCATGGGGGAGCCATGAAAGCACCGACTAGTCAAGACTGAACTACTAAGAACTTAAGACCCAAACAATTTAACTAACACAAAATATCTACTCTAAACAACTTGCCTATCAAATGAAAAAAAAGTCTAAGATAATACTAAAGAACACTAAACAAACACTAAACTCAGTCTATCAATCCATTAAGCATCTATATCATCACAAAACTCAAGTTCTTCTTGTAAAAAACTGTTGTAGAGCTCTCTATTCCACTTCAAAAACTAATTACAAATTACATAACTCCATCGTCACCATGAGATTCGAGTCTTGGGTTGTAATAGATGCCATCCCCATGATTCTAGGGCCCGTTGGCCATCCTCCCACTTCCTATTCTCAAGGGAATCCAAAGGTAACCGAGTAGCATGCCCATGCTAACTTCTTTATAACATTTGGCATCTTTCTTTATGCCTTGCTCCTATTTCTAAGGACCACCATTCCCTCTAGATTCTGAGTAACCAACTCATTTAATGGCCTTAAGGCATCTTTACAACAACCACTAAGTGTTTAGAACATCTTTAAGACTCTAATCTCCCATAGACAACTAACATTAAGAAAACTAAATTACTAACACTAGATATTTGTGTGACCTTAGTCCTAATGACTAACTCACCTAGCCCACAAAAGTAATGACCCTTTAAGGTTTGAAAACAAACAAACTTCCTGACTTGGCTAGAGTCAAGTACAAGCCAAAATAACAAAAATGGAGGTTAGACAAGGTGTGCTCCTGCACCATCCTCCCGAAAACAGAAAGTTCAATCCACCCTTGGATTGAGGATGCTTGGATCAATTCCCATCTTCTTGAACTATGCTTCCTTTATCCATACTACATTAGCATCAGCTTGACCCTATTTCTTGATCAAGTGTTCTTTGTAGGCTTTAGTTCTAGTTTCTTTGTAGACCCTTGTGTCCAATATGTTGTCAGCTCTTGTGACTGTAGTAGTTGCTAAGTGTAGATCTTCCACATCTCTGATCACTTCATGAAGGTTTTGATCCATGTCTTGATGTGGTC
This sequence comes from Sequoiadendron giganteum, assembly GCA_007115665.2. Classification (NCBI taxonomy): domain Eukaryota; kingdom Viridiplantae; phylum Streptophyta; class Pinopsida; order Cupressales; family Cupressaceae; genus Sequoiadendron; species Sequoiadendron giganteum. The sequence goes on along the minus strand of CM021106.1, from coordinate 586,134,876 downwards.
CTTTGTAATGGACTAGGTTTGCAATGTTGAAGATAGGGGACAGTCCACTGTCATCCGATAGCTCAATTTTGAATGCTTTCTCACCATACTTAGCTAAGATAGGGTAGGGACCTATCCTCCTCATCTGCAACTTGTGAGGGACTCCCTTTTGAAGTCTTGATTTGTTAAGATGCACCATAACCAAGTCACCCACATTGAACTGCACTATTGTCCTATGCTCATCCACCTTGGTTTTATGTTTTATGGTGTTCTCTGTCAAGGTCTTTCTTACTGTATCATGTATCTCCTGCGTAGCATATGCAAAATCATCAGCATATCCACTTCCCTTCACTCCATCCTTCAAGTCTCTCAACTTATAAACTCATCTAGGATGTAGCCCATAGACTATTTCAAAGGGACTCTTCCCTGTGGATCTATTTATAGTATCATTGTAGGCATATTCAGCTTGCCCAATCAACTGATCCCATTGTTGTCCATACTCCTTGGTCAACCACCTCAGTAGGTTTCCAACACTTCTATTAAAGACCTCGGTCTGACCATTAGTTTGGGGATGGTAGGCCGATCCAAAGGACAAGTTAGTGCCTAACCTTTGCCAAAGAGTCTTCCAAAAATGACTCATAAATTTAGTATCTCTATCTGATACAATGTTGATAGGTAACCCATGGATTCTTACTATCTCTTTGAAGAAGAGAGAGGCTATTTGACTAGCATCATGGGTGGTCTTACATGGTATAAAGTGAGCCATCTTGCAGAACCTATCCACCACCACATAAACACTATCCATGCCTTGCCTTGTCTTGGGTAACCCAACTACAAAATCCATACTCAAACATTCCCATGGCCTATTAGGAATAGGTAGTGGTTGATAAAGGCCTACATTTGAAAAAGTGCCCTTGGCCTTTTGACATACTACACAACTTTCCACATACCTCCTAACATCCAGATTCACCTTAGGCCAATAATAGAACCTTTGAACAAGTTCTTGAATCTTAGTGATCCCAAAGTGACCACTCAAAGCAGCATTATGCTTTTCTTGTATCAAGTTCTCTCTAATGGAGCCTCGAGGAACACATAATTGATTCCCCTTAAACAATAGACCACTTTGCAAAGTATACTCAACATATTTACTATCAAAATGGTTCTTGTATTCAGCACATACCTTTTAAATGTCAGCAAAATCTTCATCATCAACATGCAGATCCTTGAAGTGATCTATTCCCATGCTCTTCAGCTGTATTTCCTGAATTATGAGAGATCTTCTTGACAATGCATCTGCTACTTTATTGAGGACACCTTTCTTGTGCTTGATATTGAAGATGTAAGCTTGTAGATACTCAACCCACTTCATGTGCTTGTGGCTCAACTTTTCTTGTGAATTCAGGAAACTAAGTGTTTGATTGTTTGAATACACAATGAATTCCTTGGGGAGCAGGTAGTGCCTCCACTTCTTTAGAGCTTGGACCAATGGATATAGCTCAAGTTCATAAGAAGAGTACTTCTTTTTTGCTTCACTCATCTTTTCTGAATGAAAAGCCACTGGTCTACCCTCTTGACTTAGAACAACCCCAATTGCCACATTGCTAGCATCACACTCAATGGTGAAAAGCTTCTCAAAGCTTGGTAGCACCAAAATAGGTTGGATATATATCCTTTCCTTCAACAACTCAAAGCTCTTGTTAGCATGCTCATTCCATACAAATTTGGTCTTCATGCCTCCCTTGATAGTATCCAACATAGGAGCACAAATTGCACTAAAATGCCTTATAAATTTCCTATAATATTGTGCAAGGCCATGAAAACTCCTTACCTCTGTTGTTGTCCTTGGAGCAGGCTAATTCATGATAGCCTCCACTTTGCTTTGGTCCATTTTCAAATTGCCATGTGATAGGACAAATCCAGGGTACACTAGCCCTATTTTGATGAACTCACGCTTCTCCAAGTTGATCATCAACTTGTCCTCATGTGGATTCTTGAAAACCATCTCAAGATGTTCTAGATGCTCACTCCTTGTCTTGCTAAAAATTAGTATATCATCTAGATATAAAACCACAAATTTGGCTATGTAGTTTGTGAGGACTTCATTCATGAGTGTCATGAATGTGGAGGGGGCATTAGAAGAATGGATGAAGAGATAAAAATGGAAAAACTTTGTGAGTTATAAATACATTACTAGTACAACATTTCTTATCATAGATAACATGAGGAAAATAATTGATAATGAACTAGGAATTGATGTTGTGTATAGCTTAAATCACATTATTAACAACCATGTCCCTAGATTGAATAGTTGTGCTCAAGATTTGGGATATACTCAAATTAAAATTGGAAATTCAATTCCTCCTTCCATAACCATGACCTCTATTCCAAAACACATTAATTCAACTTTTAGTACAACCATGCAACCCACTAGCAATTTCCATACTAGCTTAGGTATTTCCACTTGGAATTCCTCTACCTTTGTGCATTCAAATCTCATATCTCCTCATCCATATCCACTCACAAATATGCAATTCACTTGTCCTTTGAACACATATACACCTCCACCTTATTCAACTCCATCACACAACACAAACAATGAACCTATCCTTAACCAAATCGTTCAGAGTGTTTCATCCCTCTAATAAAAAAATGCTACATTGAATCAAAATCAAAATGGCCAACCTTCACAATATGTCAAAAGAAACCCGTTATCCATGGAGATATTGAGAACACAAATGCCACAAGGTATAGAGATTCTTAGATTTGAGAAATATGGTAGTAAAGGAGATCCTATTAGCCATGTTTCCACATACACAACCTTATGTAGTGACTTCATTTTTGAGGATAAACTCTTGGCTAAGATCTTCCCTAGATCCTTGAAACACACAAACTTGAAATAGTTTTTTTCCTTACCGAATAACTCACTAAGTTCATTTAATGAGATTATTGGTGTCTTTCTTAATCATTTCCAAGTTCACATGGGTCCTCAAATGACCCAAGCTGATTTAATGAGATGTAAGGAAAATATGATGAATAGGTCATCAACTTTATCACCTGTTATCAATTGCTTTACTCACAAATAAACATTGAGATTCCCGATCCTAATCTTCAATGAATGTTCATTAAGAATTTTCAAAATAAGCTTCAAGATGAGATTGGGATGATGAAATTTCCCTCCTTCACACAAATGTGTATTGGCCTTCGTGATTACCAAAATACAATTAGTAAAATTGAAGTAAAACCTCCCTCTAGTCATCCTAAAAAATTGGAATCCACACCTCAAACAACTACCAACCATTCAAGAAAACGAATAAGTTATTTTTACAACTTTATCCCCCTCAACCAGCTCAAAATGTTGACACCCAAGTGGCTGCTATAAAGATGACAAATCCATACACATTTGGTGAGAGAAATAGAAAATTTACCCCCCTACCTAATACCCTTCATAATACCATGTTACAACTCTCAAATAATAACTTAATTTCCTTACCTCTTATTAGATCTCTTGATCGTACTAAGCCTTTACCTCCAAACTATAGACAAAATTCCTTTTTCCATTACCACTGACAAAATGGGCATGACACCGAACATTATAAGCATCTTAAACATATTGTGCAAGACCTCATTGATTCTAATTACATTCTAGGTGGTGGTATTAATGATGAAAGTAATAATTTTATCGCCCCTCCTAACAAAAAATTACAAATATTTACCAATCCTATGCCAAATCATAACATCTCATTTCTCAAAGCTAGTGAAAACAGGAATGATGTGATGAATGTTGACACAAATGATAACATGAATGATAATGAGGAAAATCTTATGGATAGTGTAGTTGGAATCATTGAAGTTCAACCTCCTAAGGGCCAAACCAAAATTCCCCTTGATATTGATTTCTCACAACATGACATAATCGAACATGCACTTGATGGTCCTATTGACATAACTAGATGAATCAACGACAAACCTACTAATGGGATATTATTCGATCTCGTATATGTAGAGAATGTTATAACTGAAGAATTCTTGTTTGTGCATGAGCTTTATCAAGATACTTATGAACAACTAAAAGCATGGAGAAAAATGCATAATGGTTTTTCTTGCACTACAATAGGCTCAATAACTCTTCCTCTAAAATTTAGACCAAAAACATTAAATGTCATTTTCCATCATCCAGTCGTCAGAACAATTTTATGTGAAGTTCGGCTATCCATGGCTTCACTCCATGAATGTCATTCTGTTGGTTCTGCATAAATATTTAATGTTTCCATTTGGAAAATATATCTTTACTATGCATCATACATGCCTTAATCTTGTGTCTTCCCATGGGAAATTCTCATTAGATTTCTTTTGGCCCAAACCTATGGAATATATTAGGCCTCACAAGGACTTCTTTTTCAAATCTTATAGATTTCTTAAGGAAAAACACATAGAAAAATTATCCAAGGTTATTAATATGCCTCAACCCACGATTGAGCCTCCTATCCTTGAGAAAACCATGATTGAACCAAAAATCCTTCCAAGTAACCAATACCCATTCATGAAAAATCATTTACACATTTCGTATAGGAGACCGTGAGAGAACCAAATAAGTCTAGTTGTGCCTCCTAAAATCAAACAAGTCTATAAAGTTGAAGAGAAAGTTTTTGAACAACCTCCCATGGTTCCTTTCATTCCTTTCTTGCACAAAGAAAAGAAACCTATGGTTGATAAACCTACTCCTAAAGAATCACAACTCAAGAACATAACAAAAAGAAAGGTGAACCCACAAAAGTGGTTTACAATTCGAATGAGTAAGGAAAACTTCCAAAAACTACCCCCACTCAAAGAAAAATCATTTTGGGGGGTTCCAACGAACTCAAGGTTCAAGAAAACCCAAAAGGGGTTCGCTCGAACCAGGGTTTGAGTTGGTTCGAGCGAACCCCTTTCAATGTGGGAACCCGTGTTTTCCATTGTGGAAGGGGGGTTTTGCTCGAACCCCCCTTTTCCCACCTTCCCACCCTCTAACACAAAAAATCTATATATTTTATCCCTTTGAAGCTTGGGTTGAGGATGGAAATTGAGGGGACTTCATAGACCCAAGTGGAATATGGTAGTCCTCGGAACTAGCTATCCAAAAAATATAATTTTAATATGTTTTGGTTTTATTATATATGTGTTTTTTTAGTTTTATCAAACATAGGTTTTTCACCGAAAATCAAGCTCTTTGTTCTGCACATTTGGAAAAATAGCAGATTGTCAAAATAAAATTTTGAAAAATATGTTCGCATTGGGTATTGATGTCCTTGATCTATTAAAAAAAATTGAATTTCAATACATACAGGAAAAAATTATGTTGTGTAAAGTCCGCCTATGCTTGAATTGTAATTAGTTTGACTTCGAAGCTTGATTAAGAGAAAAATATTAAATAAAACACTATGAAACCAAATGAAAGTGCTAGATATCGTAGTTACAAATCAAAATTTTAAAAAATTAGAATTTTATCCTTCATACAAAAAAAGTTATGTTGTATACGGTGAGCGTCACTCCTTAAAAATGCTAGTTTTCGAAGGAGATGGAAAAAGAAGTGCAATCGAATTCCAAAATTTTTGAAAAAATAATATTTAGAATCTATAGACAAAACTTCACAAATCACTACTTTGCATCATCTTCAAATTCCTCATGGTTTAGCCGCTATAGGAGCTCGAAAGTGAATATTTAGTTAAAAAAAATCAATTCAGTGTCCAGTTTGCCCAAAAATTGTAAACCAATATTGTGGGATCACCCAAAAACCAAAATGATAGAGAGCATAGGTATATACGTCATGTTATTGCTCATCTATTTAAAAAGTGAGATGAATCAACAACTAAAAATTAAAAAAACTCAAGCAATTCATGATGGTTCTTCACCTTCATCGTAACAAGAAAAACACATATCTTGAACACAACAAGAACAAGAACCTTCAATGAATATTATCATAAAACCTATTATGATTAACCTGGATGATGACGAGGAGATTACTAAAATTTATGAGGAAGTGCATATTGAGTTAAAGTTATTGTTTTCCTCTTCCATGAGCTTAAATGATAACAACCGTGATGATCCTCCTACAAAGAGTGATTCACCATGTGTTGAACTTGGTGATTGTCCTAGTTTGGCACTTGATGTTGTCCCTTTGGCTAGTTGTTCACCTTCTCCATATGATGAACAAGATTGGGATGTAGATGACCTACTATAGGTTGACTCACATGTGTCTTACTAGTCTTCTCTTTATTTTGTTTTCATGTTCTTCGTGCGATTGCATGTGTGTAATGTGATCCCCTGTATCATTTTGTTTGGCATATCTTTATGTTCATTCATCTATTTGTATCTACATTCTTCTATATGTCGTAAATCCTTTATCTTCTTTTTTTCCATTTTCTTGTGTTTTCCTTTTGGGGATGACACTTGAGGTGTCCAGACATTTAGGTATCTTCCATGTTGACCTAAAATATATATATATATTTTTTCACTTTCTATGTGTCATTCTTCCAATTCTATGAGTATTTCGGGAATGGTAACATTTTTCGAGCTCTATAATATTATTGTAGCAAAGACATACATTGACCCAAAATATGTGGATCACTTATGTGTTTGGGATTTTATTTAGGGTTAACCTTTTTTCATTAAAACTTTATGTGGAAACATATTCTTGACATAGGGATTTCCAAATAAGCTCTCATGTCTTCTTTATTGTTTCACGTTTATCTACTTTAAAGTAATTGGTCACAGCATGGTGTCTAGAAATTTCTTAGTGTACTATTTTTAACTCATGTGATGTGTACTCTTCTTGGTGGTGTCATTTGGTTTGATGTCCTTCAAGACTGTGACATTTCTTAACATGTGGTGATGCTATGCATTGCATTCCCTAAGTTGTGAATCTTTTATCCTAGAATTGTCCTCTCTCGGAGACATTAGGCACAATGTTCCCTTAGATGAGACCTTTCATGAACTAAGAAAAAACCCTTTGAACATGTCTCATCCTATTTTCATTTTCTTCATGTATATAGCATATTACACAACTTGCTAACCTTGGGAAGCTTGAAGTTACAACCCTTTTTCATGGCCACCAAGCATAACACACCTTTCTTAGTGAAGTCACTTGTGTTCATAAGTGCTTAGCATAACAAAACTTTGTATGAAGCTTGAAGTTCATTTTTTTGTGGTGCCTTATCAAAGTTATCATAGGTATAGATGGTTTGTACGATGAGAGCATGTAGACCTAGTATGAATTTCTCATTCTATGGTGAGAACCTACATACCTGGCATGAATTTCTCACTTAGTCACTTTTTGGTGGGCTCACCTAGTGTATATCAAACTGCACTAGCCCTTCTGAGTGTATTTTGTTTTCATATTGGATAGTGGGTTTCACTTGTGAACATTTTTTTTGGACAAATAGCTAAGGCTTGATCCAAATCAATTTGGACAATTTTTTTGGCTTGATCCATCCCTTCTCCTTTTGTTTGAGTCTTTTGACATTGTATAATTGAGTATCTTGTAATTGTTGCATATATATGTTTAACATAGGCATGTGTCTCCTTGTGCCTTTGTTGGTTTTCCATGAGATCCTAGATCTTGGAGGCTTGATCAATCTGTTTGATATTTTACATCTTATCTTTCCAACAATTGTACAATTAGACCTCTCTTGATTGTCTACCTTAGTGTGAGTTTGATGCAAGTTCATCCTTTCAATAAAGTGAGGGCTAAATGTAGTGTAGAAAAATGTATCCCTTTACATTTTCACACTTTATTTGGGCCCTCCTAATTAAATTGGACTTGATTATGCCTTAATAACCCCTATTTTTCATTTAAAAGCCTAATAAATTATATTTTCCAAAGGGGAATCCCGATAATAATTAATGCTAAAACATAACACTTTACCTTGAGAAATGTGTGTTCTAGGAATAGGGACTTGGGACCATTTGCCCATGGGTGAATGGGTCATCCCTAGGCCTTTGAACCCAAATTTAAATTATTTTTTTTGTGGTATTTTAAGGTCCACAAATCCATATTTTAATATCATCTTGTAATGTTTGAATTTTGGGAAATTAACGATACATACCTATAAATACAAGGTTATTTAACTAAGTTTTATTGGGAATTTTTATGAGAGAATTCCTAAAGCTAATATTGTGATCAAGAGAATTCAAGAGCATATTTATCAAGAATTTTGTTGCAGTAATCAAGATCCAATCATCATATCAAAATCTTCTTGCATCATGCATATTTTTGGAGCTAACATTGTGATGTAGTTTTCAAAATCAAGTCAAGCATTCAAAGTCATAATTCAAGTATCAAGATCCACACCCATTGAAGACATTTCAAGTGAGATCAACATCAACATTACATATTTCCAAAGGTTTATTCAAAGGTTTGGTTAGTTGCAACATAGTATTGTTCATTCATCATTCCTTCTTTTATCATTATTTCATTCAAGGTTTAATTACCCAAATGGTGTTTCATCAAGGGAAACCCTCATTTACAAAAAAGACAATTTTTCCTTCTTTTGTTTGTGTTGCATATTTAGATTGGAGAAGGATTGAAGACATTTTGAAGAGAAATATTGGATAAGTTGCAAAAGTTGTCAAAGGTGTTGTCAAATCATGGAATCTCACATACATATCTGATTTCTAACTTTTCAACACTGAAATCTGCATCAAACAAAAGCTACGAACTTGTATCAGAGGCTCCCAAATTTGTTTGAAAACCCTAACAAAATACCCATTCACCCATGGGTGAATTAGTCCTAGTTTTCCTCCTGAAACTACCTTTTGGTGATAGGTACACATCATTAAGACCTTCTCAAATCTATAGAAATTTTGTTGTTTCCATCTATCATATGATTTATATTGTTGTTGCAAGTTTCAATTGGCATAATTAGGTTCAATTTCTATTTTTTATTTTTTCTCCCAAATGTGTTGTTCAGCCTTGTAACCTCATCCTCAAGCATAAGAAAATTAATAGATTCTCACATTGAGTTTATTCACCTAAAGGTTCTTTGTGGGGATCTCATTTCCTACTGAAAATACGAAGATAGGGTCCATTGTCACTCTCTTGACTTATCCTTCCATTTTGGGAAAACACACCCCTAATATATTTTTTCTTTATTTCATTGTTGATTCTGAACTTTAGAAGGTCATGAGCTACAAATATACTAAATAAATTTGGAAGAAGCTGGAAAGTGTCTATGAAGGAGATGATAAGGTCAAGAAAGAAAATATGCAAAATTTGAAGACTGATTTTGAAACCCTCAAGATGTCAAAAGATGAAGATATTATAAGATACATGCATAGAGTAGATGAAGTTGTCAATTGCATCAATGGCCCTTGTGTAAAACAACAATAAGATGAGACGATAAAGAAATTATTAATAATGCTTCCTAAATCTTATACTCATAATGTTTCTACTATTGAGGAAGATCAAGATTTAGATCATTATTCTAGAGAATAGTTGTTTGGTGCTTTAACTACTTTTGAATTGAGAGAGTTTGGTGAAAATGATTCAAGAAAAGAGACTAATTTTAAAGCTATAAAAAAGAGAATGATGATGGATCAGATCAAGATGATCTTGATGAGATGGAAGAAATTTTTTTGAGAGATTGAAAAAGGGCATTGGAAATTATAGAGGTTAGTTTCCTTTCAATTCTTTTAACTATGGAAAGATTGGTAATTATGCTTCAAGGTATCCAATAAAAGTTTGAAGTGAAAAATATAAGGATAAAAAAGGTAAATCTATCAAGACAAGTTATTATGTTAAATAAGATGCTAGCATATCTGATGATGAATCACACTACTCGAATGATGAAAATGATGAATGCTTGTTCATGACTCTGAATGTTTGAAATAATGCTACTAACTTTAAAAGATGTATGAAGGAAATTACTCCAGAAATATGTCACAACATCAAAGGGACTATAGTGATGACTTTTCATGCTAGAGAGGGAAATAAACACTAGATAATTGAAATTGGATGCTCAAATCATATGATAGGTGATAAGAGTAAGTTTTTTAACCTTGAGAAGACTAAGGGTGGTCTTAAGTGCAAAATGTTCAATTATTTTTTATAGAAAAAATAATATAAATGATGTTCTTTATGTCAAGGGTCTCTGGCATAATATTCTAAATGTAGGAAAGATTTCCACAAAAGGATATAATATTGTATTATAGGATGGTAGTTGTGAAATCAGAAAAGGGGTATCTAGATCTCTAGTTGCTTAAGGAACAAGGACATATGGGAATTTTTATCACTTCAAAGGTGCTAATGGTAAGTTCTTTATGAATCAAATCAGTGAAAGTTGGCTATGACATAGAAGAATGTGTCACATCAATTCTTATATCCTAGTGAGGATTAGATCTACTCATGTTATGAGAGATCTGCTAATAATTACAAAGCCTATAAATGCAATTTGAAAGGAATGCCAGTTTGGGAAGAAAACAAGAAAGATGTTCAATATCAAAGAATATTCTATCACAGGACCATTATAATTTGTGCATATAGACCTATGTGGACCTATAAGAACATGAATCTTTTAAGGTGATAGGTATTTCATGTTGTTGATTGACGATTACTCTAGAATGACTTGGGTAACTTTCTTAGAGAAAAATCAAAAGATATAGATAATTTTAAACCATGTAAAGCTATGGTTGAGAATGAAATGGATATTAAAATAAATAATTTAACGTCTAACAGATGTGGAGAGTTCGCGTCAAATGAGTTTAAATTTTATTGTGAAGATCATGGAATAAAGAGGCATTTCTCAACCCCTAGAACTCCTCAACAAAATGGAGTTGTGGAGAGAAATAATATGATAGTTTAGGAAAAAGCAAGGGAAATGATGAAAGAAGTTAATCTACTAGATGTCTATTAGAGAGAAGCTATTCACACTACAATATACATACTCAACGGAATAAAAGAAAGAGTAAATAGTTCAAAGACTCCCTATGAAATATGGTATGAAAGAACTCCTACTATCAAATATTTCAGAGTGTTTGGAAGAAAACATTATATTAGAAGAGATGAAGAAAACTTGGGAAATTTTGATGGAAGGTCAGATGAAGGAATATTCCTTGGATATTCTACAAGAAGCAAGGCTTACCCATGCTACAACAAGAGGGTGAAGAAGATAGTTTAAACTGCAAGTGTCAAAGTAGATGGAGAATCACATGAAAGCTTAGTACTGATAGAAGGATGTGAATTTGATGAGTCTTCTTGTAGAGAAGAAGCAACATAAGAAGAAAAGTAAAAGGAGATAGCGGTTGAAGAGGAATAATCTCTAGAAAGGATTCCTAAGACTCTAAAGTATGTGCAGAATAATCATTCTAAAGACTAGAATATTGGTTATAAGAGAAGAGGTGTGTTGACAAGAAGAAAATATGCTATGATAGAAGAATAGGTAAATTTGTGTCCACTAACAAAAGTAGAACCTAAGACAGTGATTGAGGCATGTAAGGATGAGAACTAGACAAAATCTATAGAAGAATAATTGATATAGATTAAGAAGAATCAGACTTGCGAATTAGTTGATGAATACTGGTAAACAAGAATGTAATAGGAACTAAATGGGTATTCTAAAACAAGTTGAATGAGAATGGAGAAGTTTTTAAAAATAAGGTGACACTTGTGTGTAAGGGCTACTCACAAGTGGAAGGAATATATTTTGAGGAGACATTTTCTCTAGTGGAAACAACGAAGGCCATTACGATATTTTTGGCCTTTGTATCACATAAGGACTTCATGGTTTATTAGATGGATGTGAAGTGTACATTTTTGAATGGTGATTTGGAAGAAGAGGTATACATTGAAGAACCAGAAGGCTTTCAGTTATTATAAAATCCTAATTTCATTTGAAAATTGAAGAAGGAATTGTATGGTCTCATGCAAGCTCCTACAACTTGGTATGAAATAGTGGATAGGTACTTGTTGCAGTGAGATTCAATAAAGGTACTCTAGATAGCAATTTACATTTAAAAGTTGAAGGAAAACAAATCTTAATTATGTTAGTATATGTTGATGGCATAATCTTTGGAGGAAATGAAGGTATGTGCAAGATGTTTGCAAAAGAGATGAAAAACTAGTTTGAAATGTCTATGTTTAGGGAGATGAATTTCTTCCTTGGGATACAAATCAATCAAAAAAAGAAAGGTATATTTATTTCACAGTCAAATTATGTCAAGGAGATGTTGAAGAAGTTTTGAATGAAAGACTCTAAACTGGTATGTACTCCTATGGTTACTAGTTTAGAGTTGAGCAAGAATGATGAATCTCATAAGACTGATTAGAGAAAGTATAGATTAATTATTGGTGGATTACTATATCTAAGTGCTACTAGACCGAATACCATGCATGTAGTTTGTCTTGTGGCTAGATTTTAAGAATATACTATAGAATCACATGTGGCAATAGTAAATATGATACTCAAATATTTGTAGGCCACTCCATACTATAGTTTATGGTATCCAAATGATACTGATTTCTCTTTAAGTATGCTGATGAAAACTGGGTAGGCTGTGTGGGTGAAAAGAGAACTACAAGTGGAGGTGATTTATTTCTTGGAAGTAGATTGGTTTCTTGATTAAGTAAGAAGCGGGACTCAATGTCATTATCTATTGAAAAAAAAAATTATATTGTAGCAACATCTTGTTGCACACACGTATTGTGGATGAAAGATAAATTGAAGAATATTAGAATATCATATGATGAACCTATTTCTATCATGTGTGAAAATACAAGTGAAATCAATATTTCAAAAAATCCTATAATATAGTCAAGATAAAAATATATCTCGATTTGATATCAGTTCTTGAGAGAAAAAGTTCTAGAGAATAAGGTCAAGTTGGAGTATGTGCCTACAAAGGATCAAGTTACAAATATTTTCACAAAGGCTCTTCCTAAAGATACTTTTGAGTATCTCTAACATAATTTAAGGGTTATCAGCCCTCCTTCTTTCAATTAAGATGAATAAGTGTGTGCATCTATCTAGGAAGCATTTCAAGGAATATTCTTGGTCCTAGACTAATGTTGAAGGCTATACCTCAATGGGAGTAGTTAGTAGTTGTTCTTGGTTGGAATAGTTATATGGGGCATATTTTTTACCTCTAAGAGGGAGTGTGAAGGAAATTAAGTGCAAAGGAAAGAAAAATATTTGTTTTATGGTGTTTTCCTTTGAAGATTTTCCAAAGCGAGAGAGAGAAAAATAGTGACTTGTGCAGAAATACAAGATAGTTGGTTGAGTCTATGGCCCTTTGACATTGATGTCAAAGTGGGGGGGAGTTAGAGTGGTTGAAAAACTATGGAGAAAAAATGGAGAGAGTTAGTAAAAAATTGTGTATGAGGAGAGTGTCAAGAGTAAGAGTTGTCTCTGTGAGTGGGAGTACTCCTTTTTGAAGAGTTTCTTTTATTGTTAATGGTTTTCGAAACTAGTGTTGTCATGAATGATAAAGGGGGAGATTGTTGGAACCTTGATTTTTTTGTGAGTTTTTTGGGTATTTTCATTGATGTCAACCCGCCTGTATGAAGAGAGTGTTGGAATTTTTCTATTGTTGATGATGTCAGAAGCCTAGATTTATTGGTATTGATGTCAACACAATGTTCATGTTGCTGTTGATATCTTACTTTAATATAGTTGCAAAAAAATAATTTGGAGACTTAGTTGGATGTGCTATAGTTTATGAGAGGTGTTTTGAATGTTTGAAATATTTTAGTAATTTTGTTGATGCAGTTCATTTAGTTGGTTTCAAAGTGATTTTGAGAAAAAATGAATAAAAGAGAGTTTAGTGTGACAAATTGGTGTTCAGTGGTCTGCTCTACTTTTCTTCATGGTTGAAGATATTCCTTCATGGTTTGGATATGATTATTAGATAATTTTAGAGGTTCTATATCAAGATTTTTAGGTTCTAGATCATTCAATAGTGGAAGATGTATTTGACAATATGTTTTTTTGGTGAAATAGGGTCTTTGGGATAAATGAGATTCCTCCACATTTCTCTATAGTGAAGGTTCTTCTCTTGTGGATCTAGGAATTTTCTTATATTTTTTATATCTAACTTTCCCTAAATGTTTAGGTGTTGTGGTGTTCTACAAGGTCATTTTGTGTGTTGGATGTTTGTGCTAGTGTGTCTGGTTTCACAAAATAAATATTTTCTTAAGTTTCATGTGGTTTCGGTAGTAGTGGTTAATATTCCAATGAACTGCAACATTTTGAAATATTTTAGAATGTTTATTTGCAGTCTGTGAGATGTTTCTAGACCCGAAGAGGCGTGATTGGGGTTGCTTGTTAGTGTTAGTACAAGTTTGGCCAATTTGGCATGAAATTGCTAATTGTGGAGTATTATTATTTCTTTTGGAAGTGTTGAGAAGTGTGTCGGTGTATATTTGGGTCCCAGTTAAGTTGTACCATGGTCTTCCTTCACTTCTTTACACCATGGAAGTGTTTGGTTCTAACCTATTTAATGTTGCATAGGTTTCCTTAAGATTGACATAGTTAAGATTTTTCTAGGTCATAGATGGTATAAATGCAAGGTGATTTTTTTGGTGGATTAATAAGAGTGTGTTTGTAATGTGAAATGTGAAAAAGTGATCAACTATTATGATCTGAGTGCAAGATTTAATGCCTATGACTCCCAAATGTAGTGAGTAGAAGTTTTCTATAGTTTAGTCTATTGAAAGAGTTTTTTGTGCTTCAGTGGAACTGCACCTTTGACATAAGAGATTTGCATTGTTTTAAATTCAAATTGGTAGTGAGCCGCCCCTTCTTATATCTTTTTTTCTTTTGGATAGTGATTCCTTTCCAAGTGATTCCTTGTTTCTTCTAGGTAGTGATCCCTTTGATCGTGAGCCTATTTTATTCAGTGTTTCTATTAATTTATATTGTGATCCAATCCTCACTATGTATTTTACCTTCTTTTCTTTTCCACATAAATCTAGTGTTCTATTGTGGATGGTACTTTGGTATGCTATTATTTACTTTTATTTCACACTAAATTTGATTAAGGATTTAAGGGCTAGTAAAGATCTAAAAGTTAATGAGGTTTTTTATGTTTAATGTACAATAGATTCACCCCTATCTCAATTATCTTGTGCATCTAACATAATTGGAATATGGATTTATCGTCTAAAATCCATGTCTAACATAAAATTTATCGTCTTTTCTACCTTGAAGAAATTTCTCACAACATGGTGTTTAACAATTTCTTTAAGGTGGGTTCATATATTGGAATTAATTTGTTCACTTTGTTCATAGGTTTTATACTTAGTGATGCATTGGTATAGCATTTTGATCATATTATAGCACCTTATTAGATATATAAGGGAGTATAAATCTTTGTATGCTTGACATGGGTGCACACCTAGTGAATATAAGACTTCACTAGAACTAGTGTGTTTCACATTTTACTACATTATCATGGGTACATGCCTAGTGAATATCGTACTTCACCAGGCCTAGTGTGTTTATCATCCTTGTCTTGGGGGATGACCTAGTGAATACTAGACTTTGCTAGCCCAAGCTTCCATCCTATTTTTGGTTCACCTAGAAAATATCAAACTTTTCTATTGTGTGAGTCATGGATATCTTTGGTGTGGATCCTAGCATAACATAGCTTGCTAGCCAATGATTATCCATGCCCTCCTTTTTTCATTTCATTTTGATATTGTATGTTTGTGTATGTTGTCTTGTTGTATTTCATACATGTTTGTGCTCCTTTCAGATTATATTTATTTGACATGGGATCTTGGATCATAGCGGCTTGTACACTCCCCCTGTATCCTTTGACGTGTCCTATCTCTTCAAAATTTAGACAATAAAACCTCTCTTGACATAGATTTTATAATTTAGTGTGAATATGAGTGTAAGTTCATACTCTCACTAAAGTGGGTGAAAAATATAGCATCATAAATTGTCACCATTGACAATTTCACACTATGTTTTCGCCCCTAAATTATTGGCTTAATTTCCCAAATTATACATTCTAAGGCCAATTTGTACCAATTTTTGAGAAATTGAAAGCATTGAATAAATGAATTCGGTTATTATTTTCCCCCCAAAACTTAATGTCATAAATTTAGGGATATGACCCATTCACCCTAGGGTGTGTGGGTCCCTCTATTTTTTAGGGGATCAATTTTGGATATGTCGACATTGGAATTTTAACACTCAAAATTTAAATTGCAAATTTTGATTATCAAGATTTAATTTTTGGGAAATTAGAAAAATACCTATAAATACCTAGTTATTGCATCATTTGAAAAATAAGTAAAAATATATTGGTGAGCTTATGATCAAGAGAACTATCAAGTAACTAAAGAGTAGAATTTTTAGAGCTTTATTGCATTAATTCAAGATTCTAACATAGTGTCAAACCTTATGTGAGTTGATATGTGTTTATGTTATCATTGTTTGTGAAGGCTAACCCTTATTTTAGGTCTCCAAGCAATCCAAGCATTCAAGCAAGCAAGATCCAATACCTTGAGGTGATGTGTATGACTTCAATTCTTCAAAGAATCAATTGAAGGATGGTGAGTTGTAGCACTTTATTGATTCATCAACCATTCCTATAATTTATCTATTTTATCACTAACATTTCCATTATGGAAGCTGAAACACTAACACAAGGTTTGACTACGACAAGGCCCTAAATGTCACAATTTTTCTTATCTTTGTTAATAGAACAAGCCCCTAAATGGCACAACCTTTCTTCTTTACCTCTTTATATTTATTTTTCATTAAAATAAACATGTTAAATAGCAATACAATTTTAGGTAATAGTATCAGACAACCTATACCCCTTTGTACTATCTCCATATCCAAGAAAAATACATTTTATGGACTTCATGTTTAGATTATTTGTATTCTCTTTAGGAATATGAGCGTAAGCATCATGAACAAAAAATATGAAGAAAAAAATAATTAGTAGGTTTACTAGTCCATATTTATTTAGGTTTTCTAGTATCTAGATTTATATTTGGTGATCTATTGATTAAGAAATATGTAGTAGAAACAGGCTCAACCCAAAAAAATTCTCTCAACTAGTATTGCTCAACACAAATCTATCTTGGTCAATTATTTTATAATTCATGCATTTACCACCAAATTTTTTTATGGTGCCCTAGAAACCATCAATTTCCTTGCAATGCCATGCTCAATACAAAACTAGTTAAAATCTCATAAATAATATTCACCTCCTATATCTATTCTTAGGCATTTTATAGTCTTACACTTCAAATTATCTATCAAATATTTAAACTTCTTAAAATAAGATCATACTTCTGACTTCTTGAGAAGATAAATCCATACAGTAATCATCTATAAATTAAATATAATATGATGAACATCTCATAGATGTTAGAAGATATTCCCAAGTATTTGAATTAATTAACTGTAAAAATTCTTTTCTTTTTGTTGTACTTCCAAAAAAACTGTATTATTTTCTGAACAAACAATGTTCACATAAAACTAAATCTATACATTTGATACTTGGGAGAATAGTTTTATCTATTAGTACCTTGACACCACACTCACTCATATGGAACATGTATTAATTCCTTGTTTATATTAATGTCGTTTCTTCATTAGACACCATTCTAGTCTCTCCACTACTAATTTCTCTATTCATTCTATATAGATTGCCAACTTTTATCCTTTTAGCACAACAAAAACTCCCATTGTTATCTTGAGAAAAATATTTTCTCCACTTAATAAGTAACCTTGTTCATCAAAAACTCTTAGTGATAATAATTTCCTTAATAAATAGGGAATTAGGATTTAAATAATAGTTATTTATTTGTAAAAGTTTTGAAATTAAAAATAAATGACAATGATGTTTTTAAATTAAATCAATAAATTTTATTTAACTTTTAAATTCAATCAATTAAACAAAAAGGAAAGATTGGGTTCTTTTATTATTGGCAAAATATCATCAAGACATTATGCAATGCATAGGAGATTGGATTATGATTTTACTTTTCTTTCATCCTTTTCTTGATTAATTCAATCTTGGTTAGAAAATGTTGTATTGTAGGAAAGATTATCCCTTTTTCACACTTAATTTGGGAATGAATAATTAATACAAAAATGGACTTAATTGTGCCTTATTTTTACTATTGTAAGGTGTACCTTTACACTTTTACACTAAGCTAGGGCTTCATTAATTGATTGATGTTATATTTTCTTAATTGGCGCCTTTAATTCAAATCCAAGCCATGGGGTACATAAGTCATCACTTGCACCTACGACCTAAATTCAAACTATGTTATTGGAAGTTTTTCAATGATTTCAAATGTATATTCAAATGTTGACTTGTGATATTTGAATTGAGGAATTAATCTTAAGATATATATAAATAAGAGGTCATTTCACCATGTTTGGTACTAGCAAAATCTAGGACTTCAAGAATTCTAGCAAATTTGGTAGCATGTATGATCAATAAAATTCATGAGCATTTTCAAGGCATTCAAGGGCAGAAGTATTGAAGATTATTGCAACAATAAATATTCCATTATCATGTCAGATATTTTTTTCATCATGCATGTTGTTTGAGCTAATATTGTGATGTAGAGTTCAATATCTATTCAAGTATTCAAGGACACTCCTTCAAGACAAGTTTCATGATCAAGATCTATATCCATTGACGCGAATTCATGCTAGTTAGAAATCTACAATCCAAGGTTCAAACAAAGGTTTGGTGAGTTGTTACATAGAGTTGTTCGTTCATCATTCCTTCATGCTATTTTTTTTCATTTTAAGGTTTAATTACATAAACAAGGTTTGATCGAGGAAAACCTTCATTCACCTAAGAAACAACATTTTTCTCTCTTTGATGTGTAATTAAAGATTTTCGGTGGAAGATCCATTGAAGAGAAAATTCTAAGAAAGTTGCAAGAAAAGTTGTCATTTCATAGAAAATCTTATGCAAAATTTATTTTTGACTATTCGATAGTGAAAATCAGGAATCTGGGAATGCAGACATAGTAGAAGTGAACCCAGAAAGGATTTTTGTAGAGCCCTAGCTAGGACCCATTCGCCATAGGGTGAATGATTCCTTAGTGAGATCCAAAAAGTGAATTTTGGTGAATGGTACACATTATTCTCCCCTTTCTAGATTTACCTTTTGTTTACTATTTCTTTCATATTTAACTATTGTCCTTCATTTCTATTTTATAGCTTGCATTTTGGAGTTTTTTTTATGGTTTTCATCTTTCTCTCCAAATTTCTATTTAAATCTTATCCCCACCCTTGCATAGAGTGGAAATTTATTGATTAATATCTTGATTTGAATCACCTTTTTGGTTGTTAGCCACTTCATTATTTTGATCTCATTTCCTTGAATGAAATTTGAGAAATAGGTCCTTTGTTAGCAATCCATTTTGGGGACATATTCCACTTCATCATAAACCCAGCCTCTTTTTCCTTTAATTTTATTTTGGTGAACTTGAGTTTGGTAATTGCATTTTATAATTTTTGAGTTGTTTTTGACCCTAGATTTACATCTTCCATTCATTTGCATCTCTTTACATTGAATTGGGTCTCCTTTAGGGTGTATAGTTTGCATTTAACTTTTCATTTCATTTAAGGGTTTAAGGATTGTAACTTTGCATTTTTTAAATATCAAAAATACAAGAAATCAACCATTTTTCATATCATTTCCATATAATTACATCATATTCATTTGCATTTGAAAATTGAAACAAAATTTTATATCAAATTAGGTTTTCTAGGTTGTCATTTTGTCACATTTTGTATTTTCATTCAACATTAAACTCATAGAAATTTAAAACTGTAACTTCTTGTATTTGATCAAAATCTAGAAACCATGGGAATTAACTTATAAATCTATAAAAAAGTTTAAAATTCTCATTTAGGACCCATTCCCCCTAGGATGAATGAGTCCCTGATCAGGGTCATATTCAAATTTTCTGGGGATTAAACATTCATTTTTTCATTTTTGTTTGTTCTCATATTTTTATTTATGTTTGAAAAAAAATTGTTTCCTCAATTTGGTCATATTTAGCTTCATTTGATAAATTTAGTGAGTTGTGCAATTTTAAAATTGCATTTAAACGACTTCATTTTCAAGCTCTTACATAGTCTAATTAGAAAACTACCTTGTTCAGAATCTAAAAATTGCATTTACATATTACATTCTAAGTCATTGCATTGCATTTTACCCTCTTTCTATTTTGGGTTGAAATTGAGTTTTTGAAACTTGTATGAGCTTGAGAAATTGGTGTCCTATTAGCAATACTATTGTGAGACATAGTTTGAGACTCATTTCATCCCATGATACACCATTCATCGTGGATCTTAGGTTTTCTAACTCTTTCACCAATAGTGTTGATAATCAACCCTCTATGGATCATAACCTGCATACCTCATTTCCAATAAATTCCTTGCCTACAAAAAATTTGCATGGTGTTGTTAATGTCCTATAAGAGAGAAAAAGAAGAATAGATGAAGGCTTAGAAAAAATGCAAAATCTTGTGAGTCATGTTGTGGCTCCTACACTAGCTAGCCTAAGAAAGATGCTTAAGAATGAATATGAAATATAATTTTTTTGTAGCCTCATGGACCTACTTGATGTGATCTTCAAATATCAAGAGAATGATAATACACATACCTTGGTCAACTTTATTTATGCTAAATCTCATAAGGGTCTAACCAAAATGCCCCTTGATATTGCTTTCTCACAAAATGACATAATCAAACATGCACCCTAGTCCTTTTTACATAGCTAGAAGAATCAATGATAAGCCTACTAATGAGATATTAATTTACCTTGTCTTTGTAGAGAATGTGATCAATGAAGAATTCCTCCTCATGCATTAACTCTATAAAGATACATATGAAAGAATGAAAGCACAAATCAAAACACAACACTTTTTCTTGCCCTACGATTGGATCGATAAATCTCCCTCTAAAAGTTGGTCCAAAAACATTAAATGTCTCCTTTACCATCATCCCAACTGGTAGAACTCCTAATTTTTTTTGAGAATTTGTGGTTTGTCCTACCTTGTCATAGTTCTATGCTTCTAAGCTTAAGGGTAGGGCTTAAGGTTTTAGTTTGAAAACCCTCTTTTCAAAATTTGTATGGTCATGAACGTTTAACGTTATAATCCTTCGTTGACCTATATACCCAGTTACTGGTCACTTAAGTCGTATCTTGAGCCATTAAAATTGTTACTTGCACCGGCCCCTTGGGTTAAGTGTGTCGGTCACCTCGTGCCTTTTATTGATTTAATTTTTTCCATGGTCGGGCAAGAATAATTCATGTTGAAAGCTTAGGTTTTAAAGTCTTCATCCTTGAGGGTTGTCTCGTTGACCTAGTCGTGGTCCCGTTTTAAGAACTAATAGTTTTGGCATGTGCAAAAATGAAAATTTATGGTGGTCATTCGATCGTTGAAAGAAGATCACGATTGTTCGCCATGCGCTCGTTCCATTTTTTTGCTTATTATTTTATTCACACAAGCTAGCAGGCAGTCGTTGCATGTCAAGTCCAATGGTGGGCCCAGTATTAATAGGAAAATCTTTGAAGATAATCAATGGTTGATAGCAAGTGACGTGGGTCAATCCTGAATACTCCCCACTATCTCATGCGGGTCCCTCCTTTACTGATAGGTTCTCAATGGGAGTGTGGGTGATTTCCATGTGTAGTAACCTAGAGGACATGGAAGAATTGAAGCAAGGGTAAAATATTATTCAAATATTTTCACACAGGATATGAACATAAAGGATGTGCTACTAAATGAAGGTATGGTGCACGTGTTTTGAGATATTTTAATCTCGATCATTTATGGTGTAGGAGGAATAAGGCCATAGGAAAATTGTCTATGGTTAAGATATGAGTAAGTGGAAGCCGTAAGATTTAATCTCCCCCTTTCCTCATCCCCCCACTAATAAAAGGTGTGCATGGTTTAAGAACCATGGGGGCAGGGGGAAGAGGAAACATGGATTTTGGCTGTAGTGATAGAGGAGTGGTGGGGCCTATGACATATTAGCAAGTGGTTCCATGTGGATTATTATCATTTAATGAATATAGTGGTTGCATAAAGTCATGCTTTTTCAAATCAACATGGTTAGATCTGGATTGTTCATCAGTTAATGTGTCCATGTGATCAATGGCTAGCATTCAAAACTCAACTTGAGGGCAAGTCATCCATTATGGTTCATGCAAGCGAGCCTTAATAATGGAAAGGATGTCAAGCTACCAAGGTACAAGATTACATAGCTATTAAGACCTAGATCTTAAAAGCATAATCAAGCATTGTTAAGGATATTGTACACCTGAAGAGCTCGTGTTGTGGTTTCGAAGCTTCTCAAAAATCGAGGCTAGGGTTATCAAGGCTAGGGTTATCAACTTGCGAAGGAACCAGTAAGTAGATTATTGCCTCCTCATCAGAATTATTAACAAATTGTGTTTTCCCCAAGCCTCTGAATCAATTAGGGTTTTTCGTGGCTCTACATTTTAAGCATTGACGTTCATTAAGAAGAATTGGTTAATCCTGCATTATCATAATTAGTTTTGAAACCTTGTATAAGTTGTAAGTTTTGTTCCAAGAAGCTAGAAACCCTATTTTGTATTACCTTTTATGTCATTGCTCCCAAGGCATAGTTGAGAGCATCCTCATCTAAAGGAGAGATTTCTATACCCAAAAGGCCTTTGAATAAAGACCTTACAGATCAGTTGCTACCCTTGACTAGTGAAAAACCTAAGGGTTAGCTACTTCTCTGATGTCCCCAAGTAGTTGAGGGTTTGATTGACAAGAATAATTCTATAAAGGATTCCAAATTACCTTATACTAGATGGGAATTTCTGTTTGGATGGTTTAGAAATGGAAACATGGGTATTCCAGTAGGCAACCCTTGGAATTGTGACCTAGGAAAGTTGACTATAGAAAATGTTTACATGGATGTTGATTTTCTGAAAGCAAGAGCTAACAATTATGACCCATTCAGAAGGACAATAAGGACATATGATGGGAAGGAAATGGTTAAAATTACCAAGGAGGAATTTTTTCTTGTGTTTAGACTCACTAGGTGGAATGACGAAATGCCTAAGATTAAAGGAAATCCTCCTCAACCGGGAATATGATAAGAATATTATTGCATTCAAAGTCCATTTCCTGCCAAGGTATCTTGCAGAGATTGGGGGCCGAAGGATTACATTAGGGAAATTTGATAAGGAGCCTTTTCTTGTCAATTATTTTATTTCTTACTTCCAAAAAACTTTTTACTCCATTTGCCAGATAATTTATTATGATCCTATCATGGGAATTCCTATGGCATGGATGTATATGGGAGGCCATATTCAACGCCCCCAATATTGTACTGTATATGACTATCTAGGGTTTCTTCCAGAAAGTATTCATGAGGGTTTGATAAGGTTAAAGAAAGAAGGAGATGGAGTAAGGTTTGGTTGGTATTCATTGTCGATGCATATATTTTTGTTCAAAGGCGCACCTTACTTTTGGTAGAATATGGTTTTGGATAGAAAAGAGGGTAACTTGGATTTTCCCGTGCAATGTTGGACTATTTTATTACACAAGGATGACAAGACATGACTATGTGATATTTCAAAATTAGTTTACTTCAGAATTAAAGAGAGCCCTGGTTATGAATATACCTAGGATTCCCAAGGCCCTCTATGACTTCTTGAGACCCAAGGAAAGAAGGCATGGATTGGGAGTTGATCAAAATTGGAGAGATGTTATCCCATACCCCAATTATACTATTTTAAGAGTATATGTCTCCATTGTTTGACCCCACCTACTACCAAAATATGTACCAGAGAGAATTGGTTTCCTAGAGGTAATATGGCAATTAGGACGTGTGGAAAATGAACATCTTTTGAATCAACGAAAAGGAACATTATTTCCTTTGTATACATGCTTTTTTTATTTTGTGATAAAAAAAGGAGACTAGAATAAGATAATTGATTAATTAAGGCCTACCACATGCAGATAGCAGTAGATATGACTAGATATAACCCTGAAGGCTTCATGGCAGGTGGTTGAAGGAAAGGAACAAGAGTTACAAATTTGTGCACATCTTCCAATTCTTAGAAGATGTGATAAGGAATATGTTTGATCCTCTAGAACAAGAATGAAGAAAGGAAAAATGGATTGCTTTAAACAAGATGTAGAGAAGGATAAGGAAAGAAAAACCCAATTTCATTATTATTCTAGACATTGATAATGTTATACAAAAGGTGGAGCATGTGTCCTAGAATTTTGAGAAAATAGTGGGCCATCTTGAAGGTGAGGGAATAATTAAGGATAAGGGGAAGGCCCCACATTGAAGAAGAATAAGATGAGGGAGAGATCCCTATTATAAAAGAAAAAACTACACCTGAATCCCTTGATGAACCAAAAATTAAGTTCTTTATGAGGAAAATGAGTAAGGAAAATAAAGTTGATACTGTTCCTTCTCCCTCCCAACAAGGCGAGCAAAGACCTCCTTCTACTATGATACAAGTACCACCACCATCTCCTACAAGGCCAATAGGGCCTGAAATTTTAGATATTGATGCTTCACCATCAAGTTCATCACCACCAAAGGAGCCCTTATTGAAGAAGTAAAAGGTTGAAGTAACAGGTTTGGTGGGTTATGCTGATGAAGAATCTAATGATGATATTTGGGTATCAAAACAATAAATGTAAGAAGAAATTCCCACTACACCAACAATGGGGGTAGCCTTATTCAATGGACTTGGCATGCAGCGACCGCCCACTAGCCTGTGTGAGTAAAATAATAAGAAAAAAAATGGAATGTGAATTTAGGGAATGATCATGATATTTTTTCAACAATAAAATGACCACCATAAATTTTCATTTCTAGACATGCCAAAATTGTTAGTTCTGAAAATAGGCCCACGACTAGGCCAACGAGACTTAACCCTCGAGGCTGAAGACTTTAAAACTTAAGTTTTAAACATGAACTATTCTAGCTTGAAGAATTACATCCTATATTAGAGCCTAGTTAGGCTTTGGTAGGTTCTAGTTAGGCTTTGGTAGGCTCTAGTTAGGATCTCGTAGGCTCTAATAAGTTTTAAGCAATTTCAACAAATTTAGTGACAAGATTAATTTTTAATCTGCACCCCCCAAATTTACCATTAAAATAAGTTCCACATGGGAAATTATGCAGAAAATGGGAAGAGCACCCATTTTAATGATAGAGCCCGGTACATCAGAAATTCCATAGGTTGAAGGAGATATTAGCAGGGAGTAGTTTCTCAGGTAGTTGAATGAATATAAATTAAAATATGATGATTACTATAAGGAGCTTTTTAATAGCAATATGAAGATTGTCACTACAGTATTGGAGCATCTCAATAGATGGGTGAATAACTAATTGAATATCATCCATAATAATTATTCAACCATGGTGGCTATTATGAATAATTTTGATAATGACAGGGAAAGAGCTATTCCACTTATGGAAGCATGGATTGCTAGGATAAAGGAACTAAGATTGATGTCAATTGGAGCTAAGAAGTATGCTAACCACCTTGAGAAGTTCAAACCCACACATCATATTGTATGTAAAATTGAAGGGTACAGGGGAAACATTGAACCTTTGGAAATCGAGATAAGGAATCTCGTGAATTCTTTTCTTGAGTTACACCATGGTCTCCTTCGATCCATTTTAAGGGATGATGGTAATATAAAAACCCTGCAAGAATGGAGGGATGAAACTAATAAAACCATTTACGATTAGGTAGTTTCAATTTGTTAAAAATATGATATGGACACACTAAAAAACAATATGGATTTGTTGGCTCATGCAGAGATTGTCTTGTTAGAATTTAACAGGGACATCAACCAAATTGTTACCAAATATGCACCTTATAGAGAAAGAGTTGATGAAGTCATAAATTTTGAATGGACTACTCATGAGGAATTTAGGGCATGGATAGGCAGATACTTGGATAGGGTGGTTGATTAGTATAAATATGTGGGGTGGTGATTTAAAATTTTAATTTTGAAGTCTACAATCATGATGAATAACAGATCAGTAAAAATGCACTACATATCTTGGATTTAGTATAGATTAGGATTTTGCTAAAGTATAGAAAATAGAGTGCATTTCTTCAAATTGAATTGATGGTAGGGCAACAGACATGGACATTCTCTTTGTCCTTTCCTTTATTTTTCTTTCATTTCTTTGGTTCTTTCACTTGGTGTGCTTGGGCACAATTTTTGAGGAAATTGTTTGAAGATACCTTTTTGAAGGTGGGATCAGATCTCCAACAATGAATGAAGATTATTCTTTTCAACACGTTCCTTTTGGAAGGCGTAGTATCCTACACTGACTAAAAGGAGGCTTTTGTTTTGATGATGAATATTCGATTAGTTTGTTGTAACTTCCCACAAGGGAATATTTTCTATAGAGGTCAAATTAAAATGTGACATGTGTACTTCTTGGCCTAAATCTATTTTTTCTCCCTTGTTCTTATAAAAGGGAATTATGGGCCATTAGTACAGGTCTCTTGTTGAATTCTAGATCTGAAGTATGCAAATTGAGAATATAGAGAGAACATATATGAAGTATATATCTTAAGTTTAGAGTCTAGCACATAAATTTTGTTAATTATATGGTTTCTAAGCATACCTAAACAATAATGAATATCTCATGAGTCTATTGTCTCTCTCATTTTACATTGTATTTGAATTAGTAATGAAAATATTGATCAAATGTCATTTCATTAATCTTCAATGTCATTATACTCTGATATATGTTTTAATTTAGGCTCTAGTTCAATGGATCAGTTAAAATGCTTTGATTAAATCATGAATTCATATATATGTTTAGTGGGTCTGATCAGTAGTCATAGAATCTAAATATTGATGTGTGAGTTGCAAGACAATCTCACATAGATCATGAATGTTTATAATTAAATTCACCTTATAGTTTGATTGTTGTGCCATCACAACTTTCCCAAAGATATGGCATTGGTCATAGGTATTAATTTTATCTCCCATGGTTATGGTTACCCAATTTGAGAAAAATATCCATAAATAATTTTTGAATCATTCTACCTTTGTTAAGGTTGGTATTGTATGGATTCTTAGCTTTAGAGGTGTTATATTTCAAAGCATTTTCCAATTTCTTTGAGTATTTCACTGATTCAACATCTGAATGAGAATGTATATGTTAATTGTGCATTACTTAGTATAGTTGTTTAGCAAGATTATATATTCACATTGTGGGATTACCCTCCCTAGTCATGCATAGCCTAAAGTGCAAGAGGAAAGCATTATAGTGTTTCCTCGTTCGTTGGCCAATCATCTCCTAAGTATTCAATAATTGAAGTTGGAAAGTTCAAAGATACTAAGTTGGTTCTGCTTGGTTCTCCAAAATAACCACCAACATCAGATCATTTTCATGTGATGTTAGTATAGCCATGGCTTTGTTCCATGAATGTTGTCCCATCGTTTGTGAATAAATATTTAAAATTTCCCTTTGGAAATGAAATATTTACTGTGCACCATAGTGGCTTTAATCTTGTGTCTCTCCATGGGAAATTTTCATTAGATTTCTTTTAGCCCAAGCCTATTCAACCTATTAGACCCCATGAGGACTTCACTTTCAAATCATATCAAAATTTTAAGAAAAAAGTGCATAGAAAAACTATCCCTTAGAAATATGCCTCAACCCATGATTGAGTAGGCCTATCCTACCATTTATTGTAAGAGACCACAAAATAATCAAAAAAATCTTGTTTTTCCCCATAAAATCAAACAAGTTCACAAAGCTAAAGAGAAATTGGTTGAACAACCTCCTATGGTTCCTTCCATTGCTTCCCTCAGGGAAGAAAAGAAACCTATGGTTGATAAACCCACTCCCACACAATCTTGAATTGAAAACAGAATGAGAAGAAACCAAAATGCTAGAGAGCATAGGTTTAGATATCATGCTATTTCTTGTATGTTAAAAACTAAAGAAGAAAAGAGCAACATAGAAAATAAAAATCCAAACTTCTCTAAAGTAGTGCATGATGATTCTATACATCACTACAATGTAAATAATAATATTCTAGGGACATTATAATTTAACCTCCTATGGTGATTAATTTAGATATGATAATATTGATATTGCAAAGATTTAGCAACAAGTGCATATTGAGTTGAATTCATTGTTGTCCTCTTCCATGAGTTTAAATGAAAATTCTCTTAAAAAGAGTGTTGAACCTAGTACATGTCCTAGTTTGGCACTTGATGTTATCCCTTAGGTAGTTGTATGCCTTCTCCATATATTAATCAAGATTGGGATGCATATTACCTGCTATAGGTTGAATCACATGTGCCTTACTAGTCTTTTGCATCATTTTCTTTTTCATGTTCTTTTTGTGTAATGTGATCCCTCGTACTATTTTGTTTGATATATCTCTCTCTTTTTCTACATTCTTCTCTATGTCGTACACATTTTACCTTTTCATTTCTCTTGTGTTTTTCTTCTAGGGATGACGCAAGACATCAAGAAATTTAGGTCTCTTCCATGTTGACCCAAAATTATTTTTCTTTTTTTTCACTCTTTATGTGTGATTCTTCTAGTTCTATGAGTATTTGGGGAATGATGACATTTTTGAGTTCTATAACAACATTGTAGCAAAGATATATTGACCTCGTATCTATAGATCCCTTATGTGTTTTTGGGAGCAACCCCTCCTTCCTATTTCATGATGTAGCTTCATTTCAGAAATATATGACTTGGAATAGGGCTTTCAGAGTAATCTCTCATCTCTTAGGATTGTACATTGGCTACTTTAAAGAAATTTCTCATAGAAATTGTATTAGCAACCACTTTAAAGTGGGGGAATACATTGATAATATCTTTCAACATTTTTCATGTTCCATGGTGTGAATTTATTTATTCTTGTGATGTTTCCTTTTCTTGGTGGTATCATTGGGTTTCATGTCCTCCAAGAATTCAATATTTCATAGTGTATGAATTCCCTCTTAGTGGTGATGTGACACACTGCATTTCCTAATTTTTGAATCTCTTACTCTTGACTTTTCCTCTCTTGGAGACATTAGGCACAATGTTCCCTAAGAAGAATACCTTACACAAACTAAGTTAAATCCCTTTGAACAAAACATTTATTAACATTTTGTTCATAAGTGTTTAGCATAATACAACCTATTAACCTTATGAAGCTTGACCCCTAAATTCAAGGCCACCTAGAATAGCACACCTTGCTTGACTGTGGAGCCTTTCCTTGTTCATAAGTGTTTAGAATAATGCGATTTGATAACCTTATGAAGCTCAAACTCAAAATTTAATGCCACCGAACGAACAAACTTTTCTTGCATGAGATCCTTTCTTTTCTCATAAGTATTTAGCATAACACAACTTGCTAACCTTATGATTCTCAAAATCTAAATTTAAGGTCGCCTAGCATAACACACCTTTATTTCTTATGGAGCCTTGCCTTGTTCATAGGTGCTTATCATAGTGTAACTTGTTAAGCCCTATGGAGCATGGAACCTTTCCTTGTGGTGCATTATTGAATTTTTTAGGAGGATAGCTTTGATATGCTATGGGATCTTAATACGATTCTCTCATTTTCCACCCTTTTTGGAGACTTGCTTAGTGGATAGGCTAAATTTTTTCTACCTTGGAGTGAGCATAAAATCAAAAGATTAGATGTGCTCCATGTCGATTGGATAGTCTAGTCCTGATCTTCCTGGTCTTTGATATTGTATGATTTTGTATCTTTTTCATTGGTGTATACATAAGTTTCTTGAATGTATACTTAAGTGTTAGTTTGTTCTTTTTCTCATCCTCTCACTAAAGTGAGGGCTAAATTTAGTGGAGGAAAATGTATCCCTTTTTCACACTTAATTTGGGAATGAATAATTAATAATAAAATGGACTCAATTGTGTCTTATTTTTTGTGTTGTAAGGTGTACCTTTACACTTTCACACTAACCTATGGCTTAGTTAATTGATTGAGGTTAATTTTCCTTAATTAGCTCTTTTGATTCAACTCCAACCCTAATTAATTACATTTTTTGAGGGATAAAACATGAAACTCATTAATGTCATAACATAATGTTTAACATTAATAAATTTATGTCCTAGGTAAGTGGCCTAGGACCCATTTTCCATAAGGTAAATAGGTACTCACTTGCACCTAGGACCTAAATTCAAACTATTATTTTGGAAGTTTTTCAATGATTTCAAATGTGTATTTAGATGTTGTCTTGTGATATTTTAATTTTGGGAATTAATCTTAAGATATGTATAAATAAGAGTTCATTTCACTATATTTGGTACTAGAAAAATCTAAGACTTAAATAATTCTACCAAAGTTGTGAGAAAATGTGATCAAGAGAATTTGAGAGAAATTTCAAGGAATTCAAGGGTAGAATTATTCAAGATTATTGGAGAAATCAAGATTCCATTTTCATGTCAAAGATTTATTGCATCATGCATGTTTTTTGAGCTAATATGGTGATTTAGATTTCAAGATCTATTCAAGAATTTAAGTACACTTTTTCATGATCAATATTTACATCTAGTGAAGCCAAATTTTCATGTTAGTTGTAGATCTACAATCCAAGATTCAAACAAAGATTTGGTGAGTTGTTACATAGATTTGTTCATTCATCATTTGTTCACGCTCTTTTATTTCATTTCAAGGTTTAATTACCAAAATGGGATTGGACCAAGGCAAACCCCCATTCACCTAATGAACAACATTTTTCTCTCTTTGATGTGTAATTGCATATTTTAGGTGAAGAACCTTTGAAGAGAAAAAATGAAGAAATTTGCAAAGTTTTCAAAGTTGCATGAAATATTTTCATTTAATATAAACTCATATACACAATTTATTTCTCGTTGTCCAACTCTGAAAATTGAGAATTTGGGAGTGCAAACATAGAAAAAAAAAACCCAAAAAGGATTTTTGCAGAGCCTTAGCTAGGACCCATTTTCCATAGGGTGAATGAGTCCTTAGTGAGCTTCAAAAAGTTACTTTTGGTGAATGGTACACATTATTCTCCCCTTTCTAGATCTACCTTTTGATTATTATTTTTGTCTGATTTAAGTATTGTCCTTCATTTCCTTTTTATAGCTTACATTTTGGAATTTTTTTGATGGTTTTGATCTTTCTCTCCAATCTATTTTAGTCTTACCCTCGTCCTTCCATAAAGAGGATTTTTTTTTATTCATACCTTGATTTGACTCAACTTTTTGTTTGTTATTCAATTCATCGTTTGGATATCATTTCACTTAAAAAGCCCTATTTTTCTTTCATTTCAAATATTAAATGAAGGTCTTATACCATATAATGTAAGATAATATTTCAAATTGAATGTTAAGTGATTATTTAAATACTGGTTAAATAAACTAAGTTTTTTTCTCGGAAACCTAGTTGACTCATTGATCATAGAGATCAAAATGCTATTATATATTTGTGTAAAGAGGGACTTAGATTGGTTCTTTGATCACTGTATTAAGGAGAATAATGCAGAAATAAATGCAAATAGAATGAAAAAATTTGCTCAAAGAATGCACCCCAAACAATTGAACTTGCTCCACTATTTATAAAGAAATATAGAGACCACTCAACCTATAGTTTAGGCATGATTTTTGATAGAAATTACCATGCACAAAAACACACAATCCTTATCTAAAAGGTGGCATACATATAAGCTCTTACTTAGCTAAAAAAATTGTAGATTGACCTTGTTGATTGAAAGCAATTAAAGACTAATTCAAATCAACACATGATTGAATTTGATTTGCATTTCATAATGGACATATATAGGTATAAGGATTTAAAGGTGGTGCCAAATCATCAATATTCACTTACAAATTTGGTGTGATTTCCATCATATCTAAAACAATCAATACGAAATATCCAACACCAAGCTTGCATCAACTAAGTCTTGGTATGATTTGATTCACATAATTAATTAGTTTGGAATTTTTTTTGACTTGTTATTCATTACCTTACACACCTTTTATAGATGTTGGTCTATGCTTAATGACATGGCATTTAGAGTTTACTATGTCCATGGTGTCTCTACAAAAGGCGTCGACTTAGTCTTTCACCATACATTGATTTAATAGTTGCTCATTGTTTTCAAGATTGCAAACTCTCTATGTGACGTCAGCAAGAGTAATATGAAACCATAGAATATAGTCACAAATATACTATATTCGACCTTTGATTTAGTCAATAAATCAACCTTAAAGCTTGGTCAATGATAATCGACTCCAAAGCATAAACTTATTCTTCTATATGGTTGCACTTTCACTCTTGTCTGATGAAGTCTTGTTAGTGACATCATAATATTCACGGAGTACTATATTTTATCCAAATAAGTAGTGATCTACTTTGTATTTAATACACAATCTTATACGTTGATCAAAACTCCTCCCTTTATACATGGTTTGTGTGCAGCTCTTGACTATGGCACATTGCATTCATAGCCTATGCAATAGGAATTTGGGTTTAGTTTACCTTAAGCATGCAACTCATTAATATGCCTTACGCATAGCCTATATTCTTATGAAACTACATAAACAAACAATCATATTTGTTGAGACTGCACCATTCATATCTATTTTTCACTATTAATACTTTGCATATCACTTATATAAATTAGCCTATATATAAAATATATAAATGGATCCCAAGCGTATCATCTATACATATACTTATATATGTACATATACATATACATATAACATATATATATAATTACCATCAACACTAAATCATATCTATATTCATATATATGTAATGCCCCTTCATGCTTCGTGTGTCCTTCATGATGTTCGTGAGTGTTCCTTGTTTAATTATTTCATTTAAATAGAGCACATAGGATTTAAAAGGCCTTGGGATAATTAAAAATAAAAGTCTTTAGAATAATTTAACAAAATATTTTATATAATTGTAGAAAAGATTAAATAAATATAATTAAAGTACTTATTTAATTTTAATAGATTAAACTTTATGATTTAAATGAGTTATTAGAATAAATATATTTGTGTCGCCAAAAATTGTATACATTGACACTTTTCGCTCATTTGGACCTTTGCCTATGGACTTTGGACCCTTTTTAGTGTATTTTAACATCTTTCCAAGCCTTTTGATGAAGTGTTGTAAGGTGTTGTAAGAAATTTTCACACTCTCCTAGGCTTGTCATCACCAAATCAACCCTTTGTTATGCAGATTATGACCCTTTAATACACATATATATCCAACTTCAGTGTGTTCTATGAGACAATCCCGACAAGCAATAATAATAATATTTTAATTACCGAAAAAAAATGTAATTTTCCCAGGTGGACTAGGTCACCACCTTGGGTGACCTAGTCCCATGTGGCATAAAATTCAATTTTAAATTAACTTCTTTTAGGATATTTTTCTGTAAAACCCTAAGGTCGGCTTGTATGGTGTCATTTTGGGAAAATTAGGGCATAACTAGTATAAATAAGATCCAAAACCCTAATTCCTCATTAGACATCATCCATTTTCTTCTCACACAACTCTTCACTCCCCATCCACTTCTTTGTCTCAAGCAAGCTAGAGTTTCATATTCTAAGTCAACAAGACATCATTGTTGAAGCATTCAAGGGATGAACCATTGCTGCAACTCAAGATCAATCATCAAGACAAGGTAAAAACTCGATCACTCTCTATTTTTTCGTGCTTTAATTCATTTTTTTTTCATTTGATTTGATTATCTAAAAGGGGCTTGGCCAAGGCAAGCCCCCATACCCTAACATCCAACATTTATTTCTCTCTTTATTTGATTTGTAGGTCTTGTAAGCATATTTCGTTAGGAATCAAGGTGGAAGATAATTCAACAATTTATCCAAGATTCGTAAGGTTGAAGAAACCCTAGTTGAAGCTTGGAAGACCTTTACAGATCAAATTCTACACTTTCGGGACAAGACACCTAAAGGAGCAAAAGACAAAGACCGACCTCCCGATTCCACTTTCGGACTTCCAGAAAGGATGAAAGGGACTAGGTCACAATTAGGGGCAACCTAGTCCCACCATACATGCATTTTGGGGTTTTTGGTTGATTTGAGTACCCTTTTGATTGAAACAGGTCCTGACAAATTTTTCGGATAGAAGGACTAGGTCACTTAGAATGGCGTAAGTGTCCTTCTCAGCTTCTGCAATAGTTTTTCCATGATTCTAGACCTGCATGTCATCCCTCTTTGACCTCTAGGTGCACATCTTCCTTTCTGTTCATTTTTGTAGCTGTGTCTTTATGTTTCCTAGGTTATTTTGCATATCTCAATGTGTTTTCCAGCATAGTTTCATTTCTTAGATTTTACATTCATTGTTAGTTTCTAATTTCTATTTCTAGAATTTAGGGCACTCCACACACATTGCCTTAACCCCATTTGAAAGAACTCCAAAGTATATCATTAGGTGAAAGAGAGCCACATTCATCCAAAACTTAGCTTCTAGGGAGAGAAACCCTAGAGGCTCATTGGGGAATCCTCCTTCCCTTCTTCATTTTTGGACGTTCATTTTGATGAACCCAACATTCCTACACCTTATTTTCTGATTTTTACTTCTTTAGCATCCTTAGATTAACTTGCATTCCATGTTGCATTCCAGGGTTTTAAAATTTGTATTAGTGAAAAGTGCATTCTAGGTTGCATTTTTGTATTTAAATCATTGCAAATTGTTTGAAATTTTTGCATTTTCTTCTAAGATCTGCATTGTAGAACACATAAACCACCTGTATCAATCAAAAACTATAGAAAATTCTTTAAAAACTCACCAGGAGGACTAGGTCGCCATCCTAGGCGACCTAGTCCCTTTAGGCCTCTGGAAGTGTCATTTACAGGGCTGAAAACTCTATTTTTATGCTCCTGTTTTATGCCCTTACCTATCTATATCACTGGGTTGTGTTTCTATAGCATTCATTTCATTAAATCTAGCATAAATTAGCTCATTTCATGCATTGCCTAAATTACATTTTGCATTCAAAATAATTCATTCTTAGATTATTGAATAATATAATCACTAAATTACATTGTTGGACAACTGAAAATTGCATTGCATTCTATACCTTTACATTTCATTTTCATTTTACATAGAAATTTTTACATTTGAAATAACATTCATGGTATTTGTGGATAGCATTAGGTTATATTCATTTTCTACATTAGTTCCTAGATCATTTAAACTAGATTCTTTAGAACACAACAACCACACTTTAACATCACATGCACCCACTCACAAACTTAGAGATAGTGATCCCTTTACTTGTGATGAATTTGACATGTTAGATGAAGCCCTTAATGACTTCATCTCTTCTAGCTCATCCATTAAAGCTTCGACCGATGTGGATACCAGCATTTTTTATCATGATAATCATAATTGTTCTTCTCCTGATATCTCTCCCATTGATGATGAAGGTATCTTAGTGAAAGAAGACACAACCATTGAGGATCATGATGTTCTTGATTGTCTTTTGCATCCTCCCTCTTCTTCACAAAACATTCAACAACAACAGGAAGGCATCATCCCCTTAAGTACCTAGTCTCTATACCCATGACCCTCAAACTTGTTCTTCGCATATCCCTCCTCGATGCAAAGAGGATAGGTCGGTGTTAGAAGATACACCTATTACAAGTCATGAGACTCTTGACCCTCCCTTCCCTAATGCTCCCACCCTTTGGGATAATCTATTTGACCATCAAAATGGTTGTTGTCTTGATGCCTCCCCCCTTGTGATGACGTATGTGATTTAGCTCTTCCATGCTCTCCTACTAGGATGGGTGGTTTGGAACAAGATAATGAGACCCTAGACAATCAAATAGACTCCCCTTCTACCCATCCCTTTCTCCCTATCCCATCATTGACCCTTCCCCTACATAGTGATGAATTTATTTTAAAAGAACCACTCCTTGAATGTCAAGCACATGAAACTTGTAGTTCTTCTAAACTCTCTCCTTCTAAGGAGGATCTCATGATGCAAACCAAGGATAATATTGACTCTCCTTCCAAAGGGGATGTTAATATTATTCAACCTCAACTCATCCTTTCTCCACCTTCTAAACCTTAATTCACTCTCTCCCCACCTAATCCTAATTTGTTGGAGAAATTGAGTCATAATACCATTGCTCATAAA
This sequence comes from Sequoiadendron giganteum, assembly GCA_007115665.2. Lineage (NCBI taxonomy): Eukaryota > Viridiplantae > Streptophyta > Pinopsida > Cupressales > Cupressaceae > Sequoiadendron > Sequoiadendron giganteum. Next base: position 586,098,773 of record CM021106.1, on the reverse strand, counting down.
CATTACACCCAAAATAACCCATGTTACCAACCATAAGCCTCAACATCCTTACCTACCTCTCCTCCCATCATACCTACTACCCCTCGCTTAAATTCTTTTCTTAGGGAGTATGACCTTGTTGACCAATTAAGGAATACTCCTGAAAAAATATATGAATGGGACCTTATTCAAGCCTCCCCTCACTATCACACCATGATGCGGGATTCCTTACAACAAATTCCCATCCCTTCTAATCCACAAACAAATGAAAATACAGCTATGATCCAAGGGTTGAACACTGACATTATTTTCAACAAAAGTGAGCTCCCTCCTTTGGAAGTGCAAAATAAAGGTGAATCCTTCATCATCATATCTCAATACAAAAGCATAGGGATCAAGATAACCCTTGTTGATAATGGCTCCACTATCAAAGTGTGTAGTGTCGATCTCTTGGATGGGCTCTATATCAATAGATCAACCATCCAACCTTCCTCCTTATCCCTTACTGGATTTGACAGTATCAAACAAAAGCCTCTTGGTGTGATCACTTTTCCTCTTATAGTTGGAGTGGCCACATTAGACACATCAATCCATGTTATGCGAAATGATGTTTCATCTAACCTCATCTTGGGCATGGCATGGATTCATTCAATGAATGGTGTCCCTTCCACACTTCATCAAAAGCTGAAGAACATCTACAACAAAAAACTATACACAATTGATGTTGATCCTAAACCTTAAAATGTCTTACACCTTGTGCAAAACAAATCGAAAACCTTCACCACTACACCAACCAAACCAGTGGAACCCGTACAACCAAATTCATTTGACAATGGTTGGAGTTCCTTAAACTTCACCCCTCCTTTACTAGGAGACTCCAAGTCCACAACCCAAGAATCTCCAAAGGGAAATGTAGTCTTGTTAACACAAGACTCGGTTGATCCTTCAATACCATCCATCTCCACTACTTTAGCCACCAATGCCAACAATGAACCCTCACCCAATTAAGAAAATATAAAAAATATTTATGGAAAAGGTTATGAGATCATGAAACAACTTGGCTATATTGGACAAGGTTTTGGTGCTAGCGAACAAGGTATCTGCAGCCCTATCAAACCTCATATACAAACATCCAATAGTGGTCTTGGATTTTTTCCTTTCATTGAGATCATCAAGCCTTCCCATCACACCAACTCTATATTTTAGAACCCTTCTAACCCTACCTTCCAAAGTGATCCTTTCACGCAACCTAAGGAATCTTTACTTAACACCAATGTCATCTTGCAACCTCCTCTTGATTCAAATGTTACAAACTCCTCTAAGAGAGTGTACAATATCTCACAATCTATAGAGCCTTGCGTAGGTATGAATTCCCATACTAAACAAGATCCTTCCTTGTTGCAACCCAAATAACCACCTTTTACCCTTAATCAAGAGGTATCTTGTTGAGACTCCTCCAAGATCACTTGATCTCCCTTCCTCCCAAAACTCGAAAGAAATGTTTTCACAAACATTCCTTTTGTGCTTACCACCAAGTTCATGGTCACTCCACTAATCAATGTAAGGCCTTGAGTAGTAAAATCCAACATCTTAAGGAGCTTGGTATTCTCCCTTTTGTGGGTACACCTAATTCCTCTAATTGATACTGATTTCACTCAGCCATACATTCCCTTAACCCTTTTAGCTCACTCTTGTCTTGCACTAAGTGGGGGCAAGGGGTTGGTTAGCCTTTTCCCTCATATGTCACTTGTTGTTGTCTCTTTCAACTTGTCATTAACCTTTCACAAACATATAAGAGAAATATTGGGATGTGGATGACATGTCTTAAGTGAACTCACATGTGACATACACCTCTCTTCATGATGCAACTTATCGAAAACCATATGACTCGACATAGGGCTTTCCAAACAAGCTCGCATGTCCTCTTCATCCTCTTCTAATTTAAAGAAATTTCTCACAACAAGGTGTGTAGCAATTCGTTTAAAGTGGGGGAATACATTACCAATCACATTTCACTTTGCAATCTTCTTTTTCTTGTGATTCCTTCTCTTAAAAACATTATACACAATGTTGCTCAGGGTGAGACATCTGCATTTTTCCTCTTTTGCATACAAGATGAGCCCTTGCCTCTCTTGCATAAAAGATGAGTACATTTTTATTTTTCCTCTCTTGGAAACATTACGCATAATGTTCCTTAAGATGAGATATCGCACGAACAAATAAACTACCCTTTGAAAAAAATAATTTCAAACATCACTTCCTTTTGTGGCACCTTATCAAAGTTATGACAAGGTATAAATTTGGTATGGTTTGAGAGGGAAGCCCAACAAGTGGCATGACTTTCCCCATAGGTACCTTTCTGAGTACATACCAACCGTGTGTATGTTTCTCACCTTTTGGGACAACTCACCCCGTATACAACTTGATGTTTTTTGGCCCCAGAGTGACCACATATTTTTCACCCTTTCCATTATCTTCACACTAATCCTTGTCATTGCATGATCATGCATCTAATTTTGTTGTAATGCATTCACCCTTGAATTTATTTTGCATTGATGTTGAGTTGAATTAGAATCTCAAAACCTTGGGTGCTTGACCACCTCCTTCATCTTTCACATTCTTCTTCTTCTCCATTCTTCACCATTTGAATCATGTGGCTACATTAGTGTGAGTTTGAAGCAAGTTCATATTCTCACTAAAGTGGGGGCTAAACGTGTCACCAAAAAGTGTATACCTTCACACTTTTTGCTCATTTGGACCTTTGCCTATGGAATTTTGACCCTTTTTAGTCTATTTTTACATCTTTCCAAGCCTTGTGATGAAGTGTTGTAAGATGTTGTAAGACATTTTCACACTCTCCTAGGATTGTCATCACCAAATTAATCTTTATTATGCAAATTATGACCCCTCAATACACATACATGTCCAACTTCAATGTGTTTTGTGAGACAATCCCAACAAGAAACAATTATAATATTTTAATTACTGAAAAACAATGTAATTTTCCCAGGTGGACTAGGTTACCACCTTGGGCGACCTAGTCCCATGTGGCATAAAATTCAATTTTAAATTAACTTCTTTCAGGATTTTGGTCTCTAAAACCCTAAGGTCGACATGTATGGTGTCATTTCACGAAAATTAGGGTATAACATGTATAAATAAGCTCCAAAAACATAATTCCTCATTATGCATCATCGATTTTCTTCTCACACAACTCTTCACTCCTCATCCACTTCTTCGTCTCAAGCAAGCTAGGGTTTCATATTCAAAGTCAACAAGACATCATTGATGCAACTCAAGCTCAATCATCAAGACAAGGTAACAACTCCATCACTCTCCATTTTTTCATGCTTTACTTCATTGTTTCTTCATTTGATTTGATTATCTAAAAGGGGTTTGCCCAAGGAAAGCCCCCATACCCTAACATCCAACATTTCTTTCTCTTTGTGTGATTTGCAGGTCTTGTAAGTAGATTTGGAAAGGAATAAAGGTTGAAGATCATTCAAAAACTTATCCAAGCTCACTAAGGTTGAAGAAACCCTAGTTGAACCTTGGAAGACCTCTATAGATCAGATTTTGCACTTTTGGGACCAGACACCTAGAGGAGTATAAAACACAGACTGAGACCAACAGATTCCACTTTTGGACTTCTAGAAAGGTTGAAGGGACTAGGTCACCATTCGGGGTGACCTCATCCCATCATACATGCATTTTGGGGTTTTTGGTGGATCTGAGTACCCTTTTTGTTGCAACAGGTCCTGACAGATTTTCCCGACAAAAGGACTAGGTCACCTAGGATGGCATAAGTGTCCTTCTCAGCTTCTACAATAGTTTTTCCAAGATTCCAGACCTCCATTTCATCCCTCTTCAACCTCCTGGTGCACATTTTCCTTTCTGTTCATTTTTGTAGCTATTTGTTTATGTTTCCTAGGTTATTTTGCATATCTCAATGTGTTTTCCAGCATAGTTTGATTTCTTAGATTTTACATTCATAGTTAGTTTCTACTTTCTATTTCCAGCATTTAGGGAACTCCACACACATCACCTTAACCCCCTTTGAATGAACCCTAAGATGAAAGAAGTGTGAAAGAGAGCCATTCATCCAAAAGTTAGCTTCTAGGGTGAAAAACCCTAGAGGCTCATTAGGGAATCCTCTTTCCCTTCTTCATTTTTGGTGGTTCAATATTAAATTGTGTTATTAAAAAATTAAATTTAAAGGAAAAGATTAGATAAATTAGTAAATATTTACAAGTGAAGCTATAGTGTGAAATTAGATAAAATAAACTAATAAAAGAAATAAAATAATTAATTAAGAGGGAATGCAGTTACATATGGTATGGTGGAGGATTGTAAATAAAGGAGTGGAAGTTAACTGAAGAGGGTCTTCTGGATAATTTTCCGGTGAAGAAACTAAAATTTTTTTCTTTGTTCCGTGAGTATTTTCTTGTTCTTGTTCTTCGAGATTTTTACTATAGGAAAGAAATGGCCCATAAAACTTGTTGGGGAATTTGAAGTGGCTAGAGCTGCAATCTCGAGCAATCAAAGCTTGGCGTTGAAACCTTCAGTTGTGTTCCACTATATAAAATAGGTTCCACTATATCTCCTTAAATTTAATGTCGTTTTGAAAACAAATGTTGCATGATTGTGTTGTCTGAAGAAAAAAAATTACTTGTTAAATTTTCATTGTGCACTTTAATTAGTGCATGGTCGAGAAATTTGTAAAGTCCTTCCTGAATTCGAATTGTGTTTTTTCTATAGGTTGCATTCAACTATTGAAATATTGTTTCTTTTGCCCAATTTGACTGTATTATGTCTGAGCATTTCAATTGTAATATGTAATTGTAGACATGCAAAACTAACATCATGCATTCAATTCTTCTATTAATCAATTAAAACAATTTATTGATTAATTCCCTAGCTTCATCATGCTTAATCAAATAAATCAAATTATTTCATTCATTCCTTAAGTTCTTCTTATTTGATTCAATAAATCAAAATGATTTAAATCAAATGCCAAAACTCCTAAAATCCTCCAAGTTAATTAATCTAGATTAATTAACCTCTAAATATAATCACCCATTCTCTAGCTTTTGACTCAACTTGAGTCAAATCTAAAATCTTAACTAACCCACCCACTTGCACCAATAAATCATTTAATTTGATTTATTAAAAACCCTTATTTACCTCACAAGGCATATTCCCAAGGAATATGCTCTCATTAACTCCCCTTGTTTGAATTTTTTGTTCAAACAAAATTCCCCCCAAATCCCTCAACTACATTCATTTAATGCCATTTTTAAATTTGAAATGGGCACATTGGCCAAAACTTGCACATTCCTCATCCTCTCAAATCTTGACAAGTGTCATCTTGTCATTGGCTTATGAATGATCCCACATTCATCAAAATATCTCACTCTTCCAACCTTGAATCTATAAAATCAAGGTTTTTCAACAACACAACTACAACACAATTTGACAACACACTCTCATGAAAATTTATTCTCTTGGTTTGAGAACTAATTTTATCCATTATCACATGCATTTGCATTATCACTATCATCTTGGAAATCTTGCTTATCAAGGATTGGGAAAGGGCTCTCTTCTCACATCAAGGGGCACCAATCCCCCTATGGGATGGTGATTGATTAACTTAGATTAGATTTACATATTTTAGGTTGCACATGTATTTCTTCATGTTTTTCTATTCTATGTTTGATCAACAATTTCATAGGGAGAGGTTTATTTCAATTTACTGACAATAGCTAATCCATCTATTGTTAGGAATTTCAGATTTTGCCTCTCACAGTAATAAATTATCCATTCCTTAATTAGTGTAATCCCCTAAATTGTTCTTAGTTGTCTTCAGAGGTTTTCCCTCTATTTTTATAGTTGTTGGAATTATACTAAGTTATTAACCCTATTTTATGGAGACTTTAGACACTTCTTTTTAGCTACATACGGCACACCTTGGTTTTCCTAATCTTTGTTTAAAGAGCGAACTTCTTGAGAGCCATCTATAGTGTCTTGTTCTTTGTTTCTCCTTTGAAATGAAATAATTTGGAACTTTTTAAGGCCAATGTCTCTCTCTCCTTTCTTCCCAATGGTGTAGCATTGAGCAGTACTTTAGTTTGAATATTGGTTCTATCTTTTGGCTGTGGCATTTATTTTATACTACCCTAGGCATTTTTATTATCCTGCATCCTTCATTACTTCTCCTTGCTGTGATTTCATTTCAAAGTGCAAAGTTGTGTTTAATCTAGAACTGGCTGAGATGAGTTACAATGATTCTTCTTTCTTTTGTAACCCTCTATAAGGCATTGTGTGCCCTTCTTAATCAAAACTTATACTCGAAACTTAGGTATTCAATTAATTAGAATTTTGATGATTTTTTTTTGTTAGCTTATGGAATATGATAGACATGTAATACATTAGTGTTGTGCCTCATACTTAGCCCTAGAGAGTCTTTACAAATGCATTTTAAATAGTATTCGATTCATTTTTATGATGTAATAATCAAGCTATATATATATATATATATATATTAATCAAAGTACATAATGTATATCATTATCGATGTTGTATAACTATTAATTAAATTGTATGATAATAGATTGCAATCAATATATGTATTAGCTGAAACTATGCATACAACCTCAACCGCGTAGTGAATGTTAGTGTATTAGTAGATATATATATATATATATATGTATTATATATATTTTTTCATTGTTATGTTTAAATATAAAATCGGTGTTTTACATGGTATTTCTATTTTGGTAACATTATTTATGTATGAGTTGATATATATATACAAGTATATATACATATATATATACAAGTATATATACATATATATATGCAAATATATATGTGTATATATATAGTATATATGTATATATATATATATATTCATGTGTATTTGATCTTGCAATTGTGAATATAATTATATAATTGATTATTGATTTGTGAATGACTATTGCTACCTTGGTTATTAAATGAACATGTTAGAAAAGTGAACGAAATAGAGAAGAATATTTATTAAAAGAAAATTGGATTATGATACTAGAATAATGTAGTTTATGATAAATTAAGTGAACCTTGGACTGATAATTATTTCCATTCTTTTATTTCTTTGAGTTGTAAACTATCTAATGTAGAGTTGATGTGAAGTTATGTCCTATTGTGTAAAATACTTGTATAATAATGATGTTGAGTGCAAATGTTCTTTTATGGGAGTCCCTTATGTGTTTTATAGATGTGGAGTCTTCCAGAGGCTAAGGGAAGTGGTCTTTTGATGTTATTCCCTTGTGATGATTGATTTGTATTCATGGAATAATGGATAATATTTAGCCTTGCACAATGTGTTCACCTTTGTGATTAGAACCTTTGGATCTAGTGAGAAGGAAGGGTTGTGCCTCACCTTATTGTTATGTGAATGAGTTCTTGTGATTGTGCAAGTGGTTTTTCCCCTTGATGATATCGGGGTATCCTTGTTGTTAGTAGGGAGTGGCTCTCGATGGGGGTCCGACACACAAAGTGGTGCCTAGGCAACCCATGTGGGAGTTTTGTAATTAAGTGATAACCTAAAATGAGCTTAGGAGTTGGGTAGTAATAACACTAATCAAGATAAGTTAATTCCTCGCTCATGGCTCAAGTGCTAGGATAGGCTTGAGATGAGTTGAGGCGGTTTGGAATGGGAAGATCAACTACCTGGTTCTACTGGAAGGTATGTTGATCCCACAGAGTTACTGTAGGTGTTCGAAAGCCGATAGAGGCAGCCAGGGTAACCTAGTATGGGGGTCGGGTAGCCTAGGAAGGTTATGCTAGGGTAACCCATACAAAATTATGCGATGACACTGTCTCCTACAACAACCTAGTATCTTCTTGATTCTTGTCTCTCTTTGTTGTGGTAAGCCTCTAGAAGTGATGTTACTGTCATTTGATGTTAATCCTTACTTGATCTTTGATGCCTTGTTACCCCTGTGTTGTATTTTTTCTTTGCTTGATTGTGATGGTGGGACCCTTCTCTATTTCCTAGCATGGGGGGTGGACCTTTGGGTCCCACATGGTTGTGTGGAAAGTGCATTGTTCTCCACTAGGTTACTTCTTTTTGTTTGTGATTGTAAAGATTCTTATCATTTGAAGATTACTGCATTGTACCAACTGAGGTGGATTGTTACTCTTGTACTTGTATTTTATCATAACTTGATGTATCATGTATCATACTTGATGTACACTCCTCACTTATATACAAGGAGTTATTGATATTCAGATGTATAAAAGTAATGATTTATAGAACTTGCTAAATTTGATAATGGGAATTAAGCAGCATCGACACGGGCCTTAGAGGACTCAAGATAGATCTTTGTTAATTGTTTTTATATGCATTAGATTTTTTTTTGCACTTTCAAAGAAAAAAACTCTTCCATTTTTAGATGTTAGAGTGTGATCCTCTAGGGTTTCGTGGTGGGGGTGTTACACATGGTATCAGAGCAAGAGTTCAAACATTGGTTGCTCTGGGTACATGCATGAGCCTATTATGGTGTTCTTGGTGCATGTACATTTGAGATTATGTTTTCACTTTTTAGTCATCCTATCTTGTTACCAAGGATTTGTTCTTTGGTGGTGTGTGTCTAATAGTGCAGAAAACTGGTGGAAAGGATAGGACCCCTGGTGTAGTGCATAATGTACTGATATTCTTTCTATTAGAGATGTGTTATGGACCTTGCATGGCCTTTTGAGGTGAATTTGTGTGTGTAAATGGTGAATGCAAGTAGAATTATGATTGTTATGCTTAGATATCAAAATTTTGTTTTCTCCCTTTCTATTTTTCTTGCCTAAGATTTGAGACTTGTCCATCGGTGGTGTTGTGTAGGATGTTGCCTAGAGGTCGTGATCTTGATAGGGGTCATGGTAGAGGTCAAGAAGGTAGTCATGGGGTAAGTCTTCAAAATAATCCTTCTCTAAGATCACACAGGGTTGATCGTGAGGAACACGTGGGACCTCAATTACCTTCCTTGCTTGAGGAAATTATTTCCCGACTAGGCCCCAGTCAGGAGGATAATCTAGAGGTGGTTAGAGAAAGAGGAAGGTCTCTTAGGAGGAAAAATTTTTTAGTTGTAGTGGGACTTATGATGGAATTATGATGGACCTCTTGAGGTAACATTCTCCTTGGATGATTGATGTTTAGATTGGTGGAGCACCCCCATCAGGCTTCGAATCCTGAGGTGGTCACCTTTTGTCTAGGAGAATTTGAAGTTGGTTGTGAGCCCAACGTTATCATCTTGACCAATCAACTTAGAGCACTTGGAATACATATAGTAGAGGTAGATCCTAGCAGAATAGTGCACCCCCTCGGGGTAGAGGAAATGGCTGAGGTTTAGGATGTTTCTCTTGTGGCCAGCAGGGCCACATAGCTAGACAATGTCCTTAGAGGAGCGCACTTGAATCTAGTAAGAGGTCGGTAGCCATTGAGCTAATAGGGAATGATGTAGACATGTTCCACAAAGTGACTACACTGGGTATTAACCACCAAGTAGAGTCTCAGGGCATAGATGTGGAGACTTTAGGTAGTGGATAGACAGTTGATTCAAGATCCTATGGGAATTCTCTGGTTCAAGAGACAATGTAGTACTCCTCAATTTTCTTTTTGCTTCTGACAATTATTGGGGTTATATTTGTACATCAGGATATTTTTTGATGATATTTGGATATTAGGATACTTTGATACTCTGTTATGATGATACTTGATGACATTCTCATATCTGATGCTTTATGCTTTTATCATGTACAATGGATCAGTTTAATTTCTATGTGAGTTATCGTGGATATCAATATTATGTAATTGTTAGATGTATGTTTTATCATTATTTGGTATCGGTTTATTTTGTGTTGATGTATTAGTGAAGGGGAACAAGGTTGCATCACTCTCTTGCGAGTGCCTTGTGATGCTGTGACTTTCCCTTCATGGTGTGACTGACTATTTTTCCCTATGCACATGTTCAACCATGTTATTTGTTGCAGGTTGCAAGTACCAAGCTCTGACTCCAACTAAATTTCTAGGTTTGAGTGTGCCTTAATCCGAGGGTGATTTTTTATTTCTCATACCCTATCAGTTCTGAAGTCAGTCCATGTCATTTAAGTTATGTTTGTTACCAGTCTGGTATTCGTTCGATGATTTGATGAGATTGTATTTTCATATGTCTCATTCCTACCTTGCGACTTCTAAGAGTAAGTCAAATCCTAGGAGGGGATGATGTAATGCTCCTCCACACTTCGTGTGTCCTTGATGATGTTTGTGAGTGTGCCTTGTTTAATTATTTTGTTTAAATAAAGCACATCAGATTTAAAAGGCCTTGGGATAATTAAAAATAAAAGTATTCAGAATAATTTAATAGAAGATTTTATATAATTGTAGAATAGATTAAATAAATATAATTAAAGTACTTATTTAATTTTAATAGATTAAACTTTATGATTTCAATAAACTATTAGAAGAAATATATTAAATTGTGTTATTAAACAAATGAAATTTAAAGGAAAAGATTAGATAAATTAGTAAATATTTACAAGTGAAACTATAATGTGAAATAAAATAAAATAAACCAATAAAAGAAATAAAATAATTAATTAAGAGGGAATGCATTTAAGAATGGTATGGTGGAGGATATTAAATAAAGCAGTGGAAGTTAACTGAAGAGGGGATTTTGGATTATTTTCTGGTGAAGAAACTAATCTTGCTTTCTTTTTTTCGTGAGTATTTTCTTGTTGTTGTTCTTATTCTTGGAGAGTTTTACTATAGGAAAGAAATGGCCTATAAAAATTGTTGGGGAATTTGAAGTGGTTGGAGCTGCAATCTTGAGCAATCGAAGCTTGGTATCGAAACCTTCAGCTGTGTTCCACTATATAAACCAAGTTCCAATATATCTCCTCAAATTTAATGTCATTTTGAAAACAAATGTTGCATGATTGTGTTGTCTAAAGAAAAATAATTACTTGTTAAATTTTGATTGTGCACTTTAATTAGTGCATACTCAAGAAATTTGTAAAGTCCTTGAATTCAAATTATGTTTATTCTATAGGTTGCATTCAACTCTTGAAATATCATTTCTTTTTCCCAATTTGACTGTATTATGTCTGAGCATTTCAATTGTAATATGTAATAAATTCTCCATTCCTTAATTAGTGTAATCCCCTGAATTGTTCTTGCTTGTCTTCAGAGGTTTTCCCTCTATTTTTATAGACATTGGAATTATACTAAGTGATTCACCCTATTTTATGGAGACTTTAGACACTTCTTTTCAGGTTCGTATGGTGCACCCTATTTTTCCTAATCTATGTTTAAAGAGCGAACCTTCTTGAGAGCCATATAGAGTGTCTTGTTCCTAGTTGGTCCTTTGAAATAAAAGAATTCAAAACTTGTTAAGGTCGATGTCTCTCTCTCCTTTCTTCCCAATGGTCTGGCATTGAGTAGTGCTTTGGTTTGAATAGTGGTTCTATCTTCTGGCTATGGCATTTGTTTTATACTAGCTTAGGTGTTTATATTATCCTACGTCCTTCATTATTTCTCCTTGGTGTGATTTAAATTCATAGTGAAAACTTGTGTTTAATCTGGAACCAAATGAGATGAGTTACAATGGGTCTTCTTTCTTTTGTAACCCTATGTAAGGCATTGTGTGCGCTTCTTTATCGAAACTTATAATTGAAACTTAGGTATTCAATTAAATAGGATTCGATGAATTTTTTTGTTAGTTTATGGAATACAATAAGCATGTAATACATTGGTGTGGTGCCTCATACTTAGCCCTGGAGAGTCTTTACCAATGCATTTTAAATAGTATTTGATTCATTTTTATAATGTAATAATCAAGCTATATATATTAATCCAAGTACATAATGTGTATCATTATCGATGTTGTATAAGTATTAATTGAATTGTATGATAATAGATTGCAATCGATATATATGTATTAGCTGAAACTATGTGTAGAACCTCAACCATGTAGTGAATGTTAGTGTATTCACAGATATATATATGTATATATATATATATATATATATGTATTTTTATATATATATATATTTTTTCATTGTTATGTTTGAATATAAAATATTTTTTTACATGGTATTCTTATTGTCATAGTTCATTATTTATGTATAAATTTTTTTAAAAAAATGGGACAAATCAGGAGGGTTTCCAGAGATCTAAAAATAGGCAACAACGAGGCCTCGAGAGACTTCGGAGGTGTCTACTCGAAGATAGAAGTGGATATTTCAAGGGAGAAACACATGGACATAAACACCCTCTACAGAATGACGTTGATAGGCAAAGTAATGGGAAAATCCAGGTCGCGGGAAAAGATCAGATTATGGATCGAGAACAATTGGGATAGGTCTATGAAAACTTTCTTCCTTCCCAAATAGTTCTTTGCAGTAATTTTGGGCTCGGAGAAAGACAGAGATGACATCTTGGTCAAAGGCTCATGGAAAATGGAGGAGGATTACATCTACACTCAGAAATGGTTTCCAAATTTTGACCCCATGGCTACGGACCCTTACCCAGGCCCTATTAAGATTCGCCTTTATTACTTGCCCTATGAATTATAGTTGGGAGAGACATTATACAAGATAGATGATAGCTTAGGGCATGTTGTTTATTTGGACATGGGGAATACTGATTCCATTCACTATGTGTGCATTAGGCTTCTGGCTATCAGAAGACTCCTCAAGACCATCAAAATAAAGACCTCGGCCGATATTTGGGATCAGGAGATTGAGGTGGAGGAGAGGAAATTTTACCACAGTCGATGCAAGAGTAGGAAGTACTACGAAGCAGGTTTCCCTCACCCCATTCCAAAGATTTGGGTGCGGATAGAAGGGGCTACTACCCCACCTCGGAAATAGGAAACACCCTAGAGCAAGCAATGGTAGAAGTGGTTCCCAAGGAGATAGACTCTGTAGAGATTCCTGAACTGATGACCCCTTTAGAGGTAGAGGAGGATAATTCAGATAGGTGAAAAATCATTCCCTACAAGGCCCCAGTGGAAACCGAGCCTCCCCAAATGGGATCCATAATAGACAACCTCGAGACTTTGGAGGATGCATGGTCTGAAGAGGAGGGTGAAGTGAGGGAAGAACTAGGGATAATAGAAGCCTGGAATATTTCTCGGACAACGGCCAAACCAGGAGGAGGGTTGGTGAAGGTCAAGAAGAGAAAGGGATGGAAGACCCTCCAATAGAAGAGGGAAGAGACTGTAGTAGATTAGGGGCTGCCAAAAATAAAGGATTACCTGTTGTGTTCTAGGGGAGGCATTTCCTCCCTTGGAAAACAATGAGGATCATCACATGGAACGTTAGGGGCTTAAATTCATTTAACAAATGGTGCTTGCTTAAGCGTCAAGTGGACAGGCTGGGGGAAACAATCATTATCTTGCAAGAAACCAAAATGTCCTCAGATGAAGCTGATCTATTTATCAAGCATTGCTGAATTTGGAAAGGTTTTTTTGTGGATGCTACTGGCAGCGTGGGTGGGATCAAAATTTTGTTGAAACTAGGGGTGGTGGAAATGGATTTTCATACAGACTTTTCATTTCACCTCCTCAATGTGTATGGCCCAATAAAAATAGAAGATAAAAGACAAATGTGGGAAAAACTAACACTATTTATGAGCAAATTAAAAGACAGAGACATTATACTTGGAAGAGATTTCAATGCAATACTCTCTTTGGATGAGAAGAGTGGTGGTTTGAGAAGTGAAAATATGGTGATCAGGGACTTTAGAAACTTCGTGGACAACAATATTCTATGGGGTGTTCCTCTCAAGAATGAAAAGTATACTTGGACCAATCGACGTCAAGGATTCTCCAACATAGCGGAGTGTTTGGACAGGTTCCTCTTGGATGCATTTGTAGGGATTTGTTGCTTGAATATATATACACAAAAAAATAATGTGTGGAAATGAATGTTTATGGAATTACATTTGGAGAATAGGTATACTATCTACCACTGTAATAAATAAAAAGATCAATTTTCAATATTACACTTAATATATAGCCTATATCATACATATGAATTTTATTTGCATCTAATATCATAGACATACATAATTGCACATAGGGAAAATAATATGAAACACACTAAAAGAAGGCCGGCTCTCCACCCTACCATATTGGGTCATGGAGCCTCATGGGATCTCACCAAACCCCTGAGAAAGAACATACATTTTCCACCATTGTGATCAATGGTGAAACCAATGTTCCTTATTACACCTAATATAAAACCTATCATTCTAACAATTCTTTTTTATGCTAAGAGAAATAGTGACTAAAAAGGTGCATCTAACTTCAGACACCTATATATCAGTATAGATTTGGTTTTGCAAGTACATATATAGGCATTCCATGAATTGGATGCATATTTATTTATCTTTTCACCAAACATAGGCACATATAGCAAGCAATAACCAAAAATAAAAATAAATGTAGATATTTACAACATGAAAACAAAGCCAACCATAACATTGAAAATGGTTATGCTGAATGGAGCAACATACACCATTGTCATGTGCTTTTAGGGATAAACAATTTGATACAGCCAAAAAAAAATTTGTCCTCTCACAAGTACATGACAACAGTGTGTGGTTGTCCTCCATAATCACATAAACCACAATCTGCAATGGTTATAAAAGGGAAAATCATAAATGGTAAATTTTTTTGTTGGAGAGGAATATGTTTTCTCAAGTTTTAAATGGCAGGTGTTATTACAACCATTTCCACTATACATATACCATATAACAATTAACGTTGAAGTTCCAAGCCGTTCCAATCGGCATCATACGTTGGATGCATACGTAGGAATCTGATGCTTTTAAATATATATACACAATAAGTATGTGTAGAAATTTATGTATGCCACATTATATGTAGACAATATACATATATAGGTGGATGGAAACTTATATATGTGCATATATGCACATAGATAAAATGAAATAAAGCACAGAAAAAAAGGCCTACTCTCCACCCTACCATATAGGGTGCATATGGGTGTGATGGATAGGAAGCAAGGAAAGAAGAAGTTGCAAAGATGTATATATATGTATCAACAAGTTTAAATGTAGATGTATATAAATGTTGTTTGTAACTAATTTCACATATGTATACATGTCCACATATAAATTTTTTGGTCAAATATTAAAAAATAGAGCATGGTGTCTCAATGTATAACCACTTCTATAAGCAGCAAAGCAACAAGTGTCGGAAAAAAGTTGTTTTGATGGGATGGACACTGGAAAAAAAGGAAAATAAAATAGATGTCCAACCAACAAAAACTGCAAAAAAGTTCATCTAACTTGAGAAACATATATTTTGGTATAGATTTTATTTCATAAGTATATATATTCATTGCATGCCTTGCATGTGTAATAGGCAAGACTATATATAAAAATTGACTGCATCTAATTTCACATACATAGATATCTTCACATAGCAAAAATAAAATCAAACACACTAAAAGAAGGCTTGCTCTCCACCCTACCACATTGCATCATGAAGCCTTGAGGTTTCTTAGAAAACCCCCGAGCAAGAACATAAATTGTCTAGAACTATAATCAATGTTTAATACTACACTTAATATATAGCATATCATACATATGAATGTTTTCTACATCTAATCTCACAAACATACACATCTGCACATAGGAAATATAAAATGAAACACAACAAAAGAAGGTTTGCTCTCCACTCTACCATATTGGGTCATGGAGCCTCATGGGCTCTCACCAAACCCCCAAGAAAGAACATACATTGTCCACCACTTTGATCAATGGTGAAACCAGGTGAAACCAATGATTCTTATTACACGTAATATATAGGCTATCATTCTAACAACTCATTTTTGAGGCTGAAAGAAATAATAATTAAAGAGGTGCATGTAACTTGAGATACCTATATATCATTTTATATTTTGTTTTGCAAGAACATATATAGGTATTGCATGCCTTGGATGCATTTGTAGGGATCTGTTTCTCGGATATATATACACAAAAAAGAATGTTTGGACATGTATGTATGTGGAATTACATATAGAATATGGGTATACTATCTACCATTGTAATAAATACAAAGATCAATGTTTAATATTACACTTAATATATAGCCTATCATACATATGAATTTTATTTGCATCTAATCTCACATACATACATAGCTGCACATAGGGAAAATAATATGAAACACACCAAAAAGAAGGCCTACTCTCCACCTACCATATTGGGTCATGGAGCCTCATGGGGTCTCACCAAACCCATGAGAAAGAACATACATTGTCCACCACTATGATAAATGGTGAAACCAATGTTCCTTATTACATCGAATATAGAGCCTATCATTCTAATAATTCATTTTTGAAGTTCACAGAAATAATAACTAAAAAGGTGCATCTAACTTTAGACACCTATATATCAGTATAGATTTTGTTTTGCAAGTACATATATAGGCATTGCATGACTTGGATGCATATGTAGGTATCTGCTCACCAAACATGGACACATATAATAAGCAATAACTAGAAATAAAACAAATGTAGATATGTACAACATCAAAACCAAGCCAACATAACATTGAAAATGGTTATGTTGAATGGAGAAACACACAACATTGTCATGTGCATGCAGGGATAAACAATGTGATACAACCAACAAATTATTTTTCCTCACAAGCACATGAAAGTAGTGTGTGGTTGTCCTCCATAATCACATAAACCATAATCTACAATGGTTATAAAAGGGAAAATCATAAATGGAAATTTTTTTTGTTGGAAAGGAATATGTTTTCTTAAGTTTTAAATGACAGGTGTTATTACAACCATTTCTGCTATACATACCATATAATAATTAGTTTTGAAGTGTCAAGTCCTACCAACTGGTATCATATGTTGGATACATATGTAGGAACCTATTGCTTGGAAATATATACACACAAAAAGTATGTGTACAAATGCATGTATGTGGCATTAGATGTAGACAATATACACATATAGATGGATGGAAACTTATATATGTACGTATGTGCATATAGTGAAAATAAAATGAAGCACAAAAAAAGAAGGCCTGCTATCCACCCTACTATATTGGGTCATGGAGACTCATAGGATCTCACCAAACCCCTGAGGAAGAACATGCACTATCTACCACTATGTTTAATGGTTAGATCAATGTTTCATATTACAGTTAATATACAACCTATCATTCTAAGAATTCCATTTTGACCCTCAAAGAAATAATAGCTAAAACATTTCATCTAACTTTAGGTATATATATATCACTATAGATTATGTTTTGTGATTGCATATATCTGCATTGCATGCTTTGGATGCATATGTAGATATCTATTGCTTGGATGTATAAACATAGAAAAATATTTGTAGAAATGTATGTATGTGGGATTAGATGTAGACAATATATATATATAGATAGATGCAAACTTATATATATGTACATATCTGCACTTGTGTGCACTTTGGTCAAAATTTTCATCAACCTTCCTGGTTTTTAGCCCTTTTGGAGTCTGGCTCCTGGTCGAGAAAAAGGTGGTGATTTTTTTTATTTTTTTCTATTAAAAGTGTTAGGTGCATCGATAGAGAAGGCCAACAAACTTAAACGTTGGTTGGCATTAACATTAATTATTGTATGGTTTTCATGTAGTGGTGATGGTTGTAAAATATATATATCAGTATAGATTTTGTTTTGTAAGTATGTATGTATGCATTGAATTCCTTGCATGCATAATAGGTAGTACTATATATGAATGTTGGCTACATCTAATTTCTGATATGCTTTGGATGATGTTTTTCCTTTTTTTTGACAAAAACAACTTGAAAATCCTAAGCCTGAGAAAATCAATTCACACAAGAATAGGCATCACATTTTTCAGTTAACAAGATAAA
Source organism: Sequoiadendron giganteum (assembly GCA_007115665.2). NCBI lineage: Eukaryota > Viridiplantae > Streptophyta > Pinopsida > Cupressales > Cupressaceae > Sequoiadendron > Sequoiadendron giganteum. Next base: position 586,080,851 of record CM021106.1, on the reverse strand, counting down.
TTTGAATAAATGGACAATGTTGCTCTTGAACAAGAAAACTGCAACTAACAATTGAAGCATATGTGCGCATACTTTTGTCAAATGTTCCAACAATTTTTGGATGAACGGACACAAGGCCAAGCCATTCCAAGTAGCAATAAATTTTTGTGGAGAAGTTAAAGTATAGACCTACAAAAAAAATAGAAACTATCTAATGAAAAGAATAAATATAGGAAAAAGTATATATGAATGTTGTTTGCATCCAATTTCACATACATACATATCTACACATAGGGATGAATGTTGTCTATGTCTAATTTCACAAACATACATATTTGCACATAGGGAAAGTAAAATGAAACACAACAAAAGAAGGTTTGCTTTCCACCCTACCATATTGGGTCATGGAGCCTCATAGTCTCTCACCAAACCCCTGAGCAAGAAGATACATTGTCCACCACTCTGATCAATGGTGAAACCAATGTTTCTTATTATACTTAATATAAAGCCTATTATTCTAAGAATTCTTAGTATACCATGCATGATTGTGACCTCCGATATTTATTGCAGCTAAAGATGGAAGACCACAAGGGCAAGATTTGGGCTAATACTTTTGATGAGGCTGCAACAAGCTTATTGAAAATGTCAGAAAAAGAGCTTTATATGTTGCAATATGAGTCTTCTTTTACAATGACTGTTCATTTTATCATCAATGTTGTCATCTACACTTCTTTTGTTTTCACTGTTCTTACTAAAACTAAGATCTATAATTCAGAAACAAGGCTTAAAACAACAAAAGTCAAAGTTGCAAGAATTAACTTTGAAGCTAAGTGCAAGTTATTTCTCTCATATTTGTTTGCAATATCTTTTACCAGGAAAGACTCTCTAGAGATAATATTGGTACTACTCTAAATGTCATACAATTATGTCTAATTGTGATTTTCAATATTTTTTGCAGTTTGGGTTCACTGGACATTTGTTTCCTTTTCCTTTTTTGGTATACCCATCACATCAAAACACCTTTTCTTTCTGATCCCATTTCTTTGTTGCTTGTAGAACTAGTTATATATTAAGATAATGCACTATAATATATAATGTTTAACAAAAAAAGATACAATTCTTTTTTTTTGCTTTCAGTGTATGTCCCTCATTTTATTTTATGTTGTTTGGTTATAAACTTATGTTGCCCTATTCAACACATGTATCAGTATTTGCAGTTGTTCTTATATATACTTGTGGACATGGTTGTATGCATGTATACATCTACATATGGATATATATAAACATATATGCATGTAATTAAATTTTTTGAGTGCATACAACATCTTGATACAGTTGTGTGTAGATATATGTGTTTGTAATACATTTATATGCATATATGCATGTAGATTTGAATGTTTATATGTATGTGTGAGTCTATATGTGTGTATATGCATTTTCCACATGTATTATATTAAGTGTAATAAAAAATATTGATATCACCACTGATTACACTGGTGGACAATGTATGTTTGTCTGCGACTATAATCAATGGTGAAACCAATGTTTCATCTCACACTTAATATACAACTTAAAATTCTAAGAAATCCTTATTGAGGCCTAGACAAATAAAAACTATCCTTCAAAAAGTATAAACATAGGACCTGTTTAATTCATTTCTAACAATTTCTAGTATACAGGAACCACAAATGAAATAGTATTGCTAAAGCCATAGATCAACAATCACCATTGCATTATGGAAAATAGTACAAAATGTTATCGCAGGCCACACAAAAATAGCCAACAATACCTTATTGAGAAGGACACGAACGATTTTATTACTTTGCAACCATCACCACTACACAAAAACCATAATACAATTAATGTTGATGCCAAACGATGTTTAATTTTGTTGGCTTTCTCTTTCGACGTGCCAAACACTTTTAATATAAAAAATTAAAAAATATGCCACCTTTTTTCTGACCTGAAGCTAAACACCGGAAGGGTGAAAAATAGGGAAGGATGACAAAAATTCTGGCCAAAGCGCATAAAGTAAGGGAAAACCACAAAATAGGAGGTTTCATAATTTTTTCATTTGATTTATGTGGCTTTAAATCTTCTTGTGTTGATTGAGTGTAGAGTATATTGCTACTACATGTGAGTTCATAAAGTTATGCTGCATATGTCTATTTTTGATATTACTATGGTTGCATAACTTAGAATGATAGGCTCTATATTAAGTGCAATTAGAAACATTGGTTTCACCATTCATCATAGTGGTGGAAAATGTATGTTCTTGCTCAGGGGTTTGGTGAGATCCTTTGAGGCTCTATGACCCAATATAGTAGGGTGGAGAACATGCCTCCTTTTGTTGTGTTTCATTCTATTTTCCCAATTTGTAGATATGTATGTTTGTGAAATTAGATGCAAACACCATTCATATGTACAACACCCTATGTATGTGAAATTAGATGTAGAAAACATCCATATGTATGATAGCCTGTATACTAAGTGTAATAAAAAAAATTGATATCACAATTGATTATGTTGGTGGACAATGTATGTTGGTCTACCACTATAATCAATGGTGAGACCAATGTTTCATCTCACACTTAATATACAACCTCTCATTGTAAGAAATCCTTATTTAGGCCTAGACAAGGGTATGTGTAGGATCATCATGGAAAAAATATGCCCTTAAGTGGCAATAAAATTTAGAAAAATCAGAGTTAGGCAACTTGACGTAAAAATTTGAATAATTTATCTATATTATTTCAAAAATATGTAAGAATAAAATCTATAGAAAATTAAATGTAGTTTCTAAACTACTAGGTTTATTTAAAAAATTAAAAAATCTATTTGGTGAAAATTTGAAATTTCAATGCAGTAGTACTTAAATTTTAGGGAAAAAATCAGAAGTAGGTGTCTGTCTAACCACCCTAACCACAATAAAATGATAATATTTTTATACAATATTTTACATATGAGTAGAGGACTAATGTCCCAATGTGATGCATATTTTTTTGTAATTTTTTTGCAAGTAAATAATTAATTATAATTTTTTTATTACAACTTTTAAAAAATATAAAAAATCATATGTCTTGTAACGCCCCACCACGCAACCCTAGAGGGAGTTGCATTTAACTACTTAAACGAAATAATTTTTTTTTTAAAGGATAAATAATAAGTAAGTTAATTAACTAATGCCAACAACCTCTAGGTTTACGATATGAAGGTTATATAGAACCTTAACAAAACATGAATTTAAACTATGACAATTACTTAATCAAAACATTAACGCATACATTCCAAGTAAGATGCAATAACAACAAGCATAAGATAAGGCTTTAGATTACATTAATCCATCCAATAAACCAAAAAGGTTACATTCACTCATTCCTCGAATGAGGCAAGTCCAATTAAATAGGGTTACAATTAATAATTCCACCTCGATAACAAGAGGGGTAATGATAACATGATTAAGAGAAAGGATAACAAGAAAGGACTACAATTGAAACAACCATGACCTCTCCAACTGGAAGTCTCATCCACACGAACAAGAAGAGAGCCCAATGGGTAAGGTGCACATTCCACCCAACCAAGTGGAACCTAGAGGTCCACCCCCCGTGCTAGGAGATAGTAACCAAAATCTCTAACCAAGGATGTCTACCACTAGACATAGGCTAACATAACCATACTGAAATAAATACAATAACAACATTTAATCACAAGGTTACAATGCTTCCAGATATACATAATCAATTGCATCACTGATGCGAACATATTGTCGACCTAGGAGAAGTGTCATCACATTGATACGTAGGTTATCCTGATGAGTCTTCCTAGGTCCCGGCCCCCGTCTCGGGTTATCCTGGTAACCTCTAACAACTTTTGGCCCCTCATGTAAACTAATGTGGAATCAGTTATCTTTTGTGTTGATAAGATAATGATCTTGCCATTCCAGGCCTTCTCGTCTCGACCCAAGTCTTTACAAGCCCTTGTGGTAAGGAGCAAGGCATAATTATCTTATTAAATGTTTGATGCTATAGGGTACTCTAATCATTTAATTTAGTTATCACTGGATTAACTAACTTACAACGAGTTATCCTGGCACCAATTTGTGTGTTGGCCCCCGTTATAAGCCACTCCTCTAAGACGACATGTGGAACAACTCCACAACCCAAGGGTACACAAGTGCTACGCAAGGGTATCACATCCCTAACCATGACATATAGTCGACACAGACTCCCGTTCGTGATAACCGGGAAACAACTGATTAGGCACTACCCAAGGTCATCTATGGTTGACTACACAATAGGACAACCCACAGACGAAATCCAAACTAGAAGACTTGATAATTAAGAAACACACCCTTCCCAATGATACGCACATAGATCAATGCAAAGATCGGAATCAAATTCTAAATTTGGGTTCACTAAACCCATGTCCTAACTAATCATTCATTAATAGTGTGTTCAATAGATGGAGTTAATTATGTCATCTTAAAATGAATATTTCATTCCCTGCAATATTTAAATGCATAAGACATTACCCGTGTCCCGATATTTTAATTAAAACAAGATTCTATTACTTAAATTATTTATTGCATAATCAATAAATTTCACTCTCAAAGAAATAAATAATTAACCCCATTAAAGGAAAACGATATTTCCCCCCTTAAAATAATTGAAATAATATAATCATATTCTCATTTTAAAATATTAATATTTCAATAATAATATTATCATTATATTTTACAATTTCCATAGATCCTCTATTTAATAATCATATTATTAAAATTTGCATGTATTTAATCATATGAACATAAATCATATTAAAATAATAAATTTTAACCTAAAAACATTATAATAATTATAATATTATAATATTACAAAAATTATAATATTTTTAAATTAAAAATATTATTATTTTAATAAATATATTTTAAAATTTTAAAATTCAAAAGGGTGGCCTCGGTTCGCGCGCCAACCCTAAGGTTGGGTCGCACGAACCTCGAAACTCACGCCCAGATCCAAAAAGTTAGGGAGGTCGGCCGAAGTTTACCTAGCGACGACGAAGGTGAGGTTTTGGTGGCCACAGAGGGCGGCGCCACCAACCTTCACAGGCGCGGGGTTGGGGAAGCCGCCGCGGACACCCCGCGGGCGGCACTGGCTGTGTCGCCACCAGCGTGGCGGCCATTGCTTGCACAACTCGCATGGGCCACGGTCGACGGGGGAGTGGGTGTGGCTCCCCCACTCTGCTCCCATTGGAGCAGGAGTGGGGTGAGCCCCCACTCGCTTGCCTAGCATTTTTTCTTTTTTTTTCTTTTTGAATTCCAATTTTTTGAATTTTGTTTTTGAAACAACTATTGACTATCATTTTTTTTTAAAACCCAAAAACCAAAACTTTGAAACGCATGGAAATAATGAAAATTTCTGGTAAAATTTTATTTTAATAAAAAAATTCGAGCATAACTTTGCTATGGGCAAAAAAAATAAAAATAATATCATAGACATAGTATATATATAAATCTATATACATGAAATTCAATCCACAAAGAGAGATTTCCAACAACTAGAAGGATACAAAGATGGAGGAAGGAAAACTAACTAAGATAAAGCAAGATTGCAACAAGATGCCATCCTCACATAAGCCATTGAAAGTAAAAACAACAAAATTTTCATTAACAAGATGAGAACCTGGTTCTCTTGAGATATGCTGAAGATCCCTCTGATGCCTTGAAACCCTGTTGAGCTCCACAAATTCCTTGTGTTTTTTGTCCAAACCCACCAAATTTTGAAAATCTTTTTCTTTCTCTTCTCCAATTTTCAAAAAAACTCCATGACTAAAAATTGTGAAGAAAATCAAGTAAATGCAAAAATCCTTCCCCAAAATCGTCAACAACCATCGTAAATTTTTGAAAACAAAAATTAGGAAAATATCTTTTTTTGTTGAATTTTTGAATTTTGAATTTCAAATTTGACTTTTAATTTATTTTTCTAATTTCCAATTTTAAATTCAAATTTGCATGCTTTTTTTCAAAATGAATAATTTTAATCCTTTCAACATGAATAACATAATCCATTAATAATTAAATCTACCTAAAGATTAAATAACAATTAATTAAATTAAATTATTCAATAATTGAATCACAAATCCTATATTATTCTAACTCCCCAAATAGGCCAAAAACAGGCAAAGGAGCAAAATAGAACAACAGGATTATACCTGACTGACAACACACTACAACTAGGGTGACGACTCGACGTGGAAATCCTAGCTACTATCTCCCAATTGATTGCCGTTGGGCAATGGACACGCTCGAACTTGAGAAACTAGGTGGAGTCGATGTCCTGTACCTATCAACCTGCAAACACAGAATATGTCCACATGCAATAATATGTTATAAATAAGGCACACCGTGAAGAGGAAATCACGAGATCGCAAGGCACTCGCAAGCAAGTGATGCGATACCATCCTCTTCACCAATACAATAGTTCTAATTGACACATCTAACATAGCAGCATAGTCCAAAGCATGAAACATCATAAGTTAAATATCCACATGTGTTAATTCCAAACAAGGCATAATAATCATATCCAAATGTAATATCACCACATCAAAATACGTCACGATAAATAGTGATCCATTGAAATCAAGTACATAGTCCAAGTACAAAGCAAAACTAAAGCATAGAGAGGAACAACATAGTTCACACAATAGATCAAAAAGGAGGGGTATTACATCCTCCCCCCCTAGGGTGAAGCTTACTCCTTGAAGCCTATGAACAAATAGGGATAGAGTTCCCTCATTCTAACTGCATCCTCCCAAGTGGATGACATGTCATCCCTAGGATCCCACTGAATCCTAACCTGGTCAATATGTAACCCTCAAAGGACGAGCATTTTGTGCTCTACGACGGCCACGGGCTCCAAAGCCAGTTGCCCGTCCTCTACTTGCAATGCATTCCAATCAAGGACATGAGAAGTGTTTGGATGGTATGGCCGAATAATTGAAACATGAAACACATCATGAATGCACAAGAGATTGGGCAGTAAAGCAAGACGGTAAGCAACAGGACCGATCTTCTTGAGTATCTCGAAGGGTCCGACAAAGCGAGGTGCCAACTTAGAGCCCTTCCCATAACGAATGGGACTCTTTCACGGACACACTCACAAGAAGACTCTCTCGCCTACTACAAACTGACGATCCACTCTATGCGCATCGACATACTTCTTTTGTCTATCCTGTGCTATCACTAAGTGCTCTCTAATCCTATCCACCTGTTGCTCCATATCCTGCAGCATCTTAGGACCCAACACTATCCTGTCCTCCAGTCGATCCCAACTCAAAGGGGTATGACACGGTCGCCCATACAATGATTGCAATGGAGGCATACCAATGGAACTCTAGAAACCATTATTATAGGAAAACTCTACCAAGTAGAGATAATCCTCCCATCGCATCTGTTGCTCCATCACATACATACGTAACATATCCTCAAGGATCTGATCAACCCTCTCGGTTTGTCCATCTATCTCAGGGTGATAAGCTGAACTGAAGTTCAACTTTGTCCCCATCGTGTGTTGCAATGATGTCCAAAGAGCTGAAGTAAACATTGGATCCCTGTCAGAGATAATTGGACACAGAATGCCATGTAACCTCACAATATCCTCCATGAACACTCTAGCTACGGACGATGCGGTGTAGGATGAGTGCATAGGTGAGAAGTGTGCCACCTTCGTCAGCCTATCAACTATCACCATTATCACATCATGCCGTCTCAAAGAGTTGGGTAAACCAATAATGAAATCCAATGAGATGATATCCTACTTCCACTCTGGTACTAAATGCGGTTGCAGGAGCCCTGCTGGATGCTGGGGCTTAGCCTTAACTCGCTGGCACTCTAGACATCGTGACACAAAATCCGCGATATCTCACTTCATCCCTGGCCAAAAGTACAACTGTCACAAATCTGCATGCATCTTCTTCACCCCAGGATCGGCTGAATAAGGTGCACGATGTGCTTCATTCATGACCAAGGCACGAAGACCATCAGAAGGAGGAACGTATATGCATCTCGTGTGTCTCAATAGCTCATCTGAATCCAAAGTATATCCTGAATGTCTACCCTCAAGAGGTCTACCTACCTCTATCACTGCTCTGACCTCCTGGTACCAATTATCTATTGGAAGGGCAGAAAGAATCCAACTCCGTAGATCCACCACTAGAGTCAACTCGGATATCTCATGTCTCCGTCGACTAAGTGCATTCGCTACAACATTCTCTTTCCCCTGAATGTACTTCACCTCAAAATCTTACTCACAAAGGAATTCCATCCAATGCCTATGCCTAGCATTAAGGTTGGGCTACGTGAAGATATATTGAAGACTTTTGTGGTCACTATGCAGCTCAAACCCATGGCCAAGAAGGAAGTGCCTCCATCTCGTCAATGCATGCACAACTACCACTAACTCAAGATCATGGGTGGGATAGTTCAATTCATGGTCCTTGAGTTTCTGTGACTCATATGCAATGACTCGACCATCCTGCATCAACACTGCACCAAGACCCTCCAAGGACGCATCTGTACAAACCATAAAGTCCCCAGTCAGATCCGGTATAGCAAGTATTGGTGCACTAGTCAACATCTCCTTAAGGTTCTGAAACGTTGCACACTTCTGTGACCACTCAAACCTCTTCCCTTTCCTCTGAAGGGTAGTGATAGGATAACCTATCCTCAAAAAACCCTACACAAAGCGTCTGTAATAACCTGCTAACCCCATAAAGCTACATATCTCTACCACATTCATGGGTCTAGGCCAATCTGCGATCGCTTGGATCTTCACTCGATCCACTGAAATACCCCTCCCTGAGATGACATGCCCAAGGTACTGTACCTCAGATTTGAAGAACTCACACTTCGATAGGTTGGAAAACAACTGATTATCTCACAAACACTGCAATACCTACCGCAAATGTTCCTCATGCTCTACCATAGTCCTGGAATAAATCAGAATGTCATCAAGGAACACAAGGACAAACCTATCAAGGTATGTATGAAATACACCGTTCATCAGACTCATGAACATAGAAGGTGAATTTATCAACCCAAATGGTACTACTGTGAACTCGTAGTGACCATACCGCGTTCGAAATGTTGTCTTATGAATATCAGAGTCAAAGATCTGAAGCTGATGATATCCAAACTTAAGATCAATATTTGAAAAGATGGTGGCACCCTTGACCTAATCAAAGAGATCATCAATCCTAGGAAGCAGATATCGGTTCCTAATGGTCACTTTGTTCAACTGTCGGTAATCAATACATAACCAAAGTGAACCATCCTTCTTCTTCACGAAGATGACTGGTGCTCCCCAAGGTGAAACACTAGGGTGAATGAAGCCCTTCTCTAACAACTCCTCAAGCTATAAGCGAAGCTCTTTCAGCTCCTGGGTAGTCATATGATAGGGGGCTCGAGAGATGGGTTGTGAACCAGGTATAAGATTAATCTTGAAGCCAATATCTCTCTGAGGTGGCATCCCTGGAATCTCATCTAGAAAGACATCGAAATACTCCTGAAGGACGAGGTGACTATCAAGAGAGACTTTCTCTTCTCCACTACCTAGATCCAAGTCATCCACTGTAACAACAAACAACTGGCAACCCTGACGTACACACTTTCTCAACTGCATAGCTGAGATGACCCTCAAAGAAATCGGCCTCAGGACTGTCATGATCTCTATGTCTCTACCAGATGCATCAATGCACCGAATCGACTTGCGCCAACAATCCAAAACCGCACTATGTGCCTCCAACCAATCCATCCAAATGATGATGCCATAAGAACCCAAGGGAATAACATGAAGGTCCAACATAGTCTGAAGAGGCCCAACCTCCATTCTACATCCTGGCACAAGGGAATGCAATGTGAGTTTCGCACCTGAAGCTAACTCTACCTGCCACCTATCGCCTTGCCTTACCGCACCCAATCTACATCATGACATAACTGATGATGAAATGAAGGAGTGTGTTGCTCCTGAATCAAATAAAATGGTAATTGGTTTACCCATCAACATACCATAAGTCTCAATGACCGTGCCCTAATGCTCAGCCTGGCGGTTATCAATCGCTGCAAAAACTCGATGCCCTCTACCTGCATCACCAATTGTCAACTCAGATGCCGCTGGTCCCTAAGAAAACCCTACTGTGCCCCTGTTGGGACAACCTCTAGCCATGTGACCCTGCTGACCATATGCAAAACACTCAATGACTCTGCCAAAACCTCTACCTCCAAATGGTGCACTAGACTGCTATGAACTATCCCTAAAAGTAGACTGCGAACTCTGTGCTGGCTACTCATAGTTGGAGCGTTTCTCATGCCTCCAATTCCTGTCTCCCTGTCTCTACTAGAAACCCTTATGTTTCCCTTGTGATGCCTATTGTTGCTGCTAACCACCCTGAGATGGCGCATGCTGAGACTTAGGAGGTAAACCTCCTTGAGACTGCCCTCCTCTAGCACTAGATCCAACCATTGCACTACTGCCAACTAGAGCACTCATGTGCCCTCCAAATGCCATACTCAAGTTCTCCTCAACCAAGCGTGCTTTCTCTACTGCCACTTCCATGGTTTTGGGTTCGAAAACCCTCACACCATTATTGAGATGGGCATTCAAGCCCTTGACAAAATGGTGAACTAACATGCTCTTGTCATCGCTAATCCTGGCATACTATTTGAGCTCGTAAAAATGACGCTCATACTGCTCAACAGATAGTGCTAACTAACACAAGGCATGGAACTCGTCCCCTCAACGTTGACGCCAATACTCAGATAAAAATCTAGCTTTGAATCTCTCTACAAAGATCTCCCATGATGCAGTGTGTATATCAATATGGAGCTTCTACTCCTCTAATCTCCACCAAGTGGAGGCAAATCCCCTCAACTACATAATGGCATATCGAGCTCTGGTGTTTCTACCATACAGATGCATAGCGAAACACCTGTCCAAGTCAATGAGCCAAGTCTCGGCCTCTAAGCCAGTACCAACTCCATTGTATAAAGGAGGGTGCCCCCTCAGCAAGTCCCTCATATGACCCTTAGACTAGGGTGGATTTTCCCTCACCATGGGATTGACCTAAACCTCAACCTGTCTCGGTCTAAGGAGTGCCAAAGCCTCCTCTAGAGCTCTATGCGCTGCCTCGATCCCTACTGGATCCTACTGAAAATTACCAACCCCAAGTGCATTCTGCGATCCCTGTTGTTCCTCCTGATTAGGAATAAGAGGAACTAAAGGAGAGTCATGCTGACTCTCACCACGACCGCCTAGACGGCCTCCAACACTACCTCTACCTCTTTTGTGTCTGGGCCGCATAATCCTGCACAAACATGTGAAGGTATTAGGCAAGGTACACAACTCAAATACTTAAACAACTAAAGCTTAATGGTTCCATCATAATCCCAGAGTACCTAGTGTTTAAACCTAGGCTCTGATACCATGTGTAATGCCCTGCCATGCAACCCTAAATGAAGTTGCATTTAACTACTTAAACGGAATAATTTTTTTTTTTTAAAGGATAAATAATAAGTAAGTTAATTAAATAATGCCAACAACCTCTAAGGTTACGAGACGAAGGTTATATAGAACCTCAACAAAACATGAATTTAAACTATGACAATCACTTAATCAAAACATTAACGCATACATTCCAAGTAAGATGCAATAACAAGCATAAGATAAGGCTTTCAATTACATTAATCCATTCAATAAACCAAAAGGTTACATTCACTCATTCCCCGAATGAGGCAAGTCCAATTAAATAGGGTTACAATTACAAATTCCACCTCAATAATAAGATGGATAATGATAGCATGATTAAGAGAAAGGATAACAAGAAAGGACTACAACTGAAACAACCACGAGCTCTCCAACAAAACTCTCGTCCACATGAACAGGAAGAGAGCCCAACAGGTAAGGTGCATGTTCCACCCAACCAAGTGGAACCCAAAGTTCCACCCCCCGTGCTAGGAGATAGTAACCAAAATCTCTAACCAAGGACATCTACCACTAGACATAGGCAAACATAACCATACTGAAATAAATACAATAACAACATTTAATCACAGGGTTACAATGCTTCCAAATATACATAATCAATTGCATCACTGATGCGAACATACTATCAACCTAGGAGAAGTGTCATCATATTGTTACATAGGTTATCCTGGTGAGTCTTCCTAGGTCCCAGCCCCCCTCCCAAGTTATCCTAGTAACCTCTAATGACTTCTGGCCCCTCATGTAAACCAATGCAGAATCAGTTATCTTTCGTGTTCACAAGATAACGATCTTGCCATTTCAGGCCTTCTCGTCTCAACCCAAGTCTTTACAAGCCCTTGTGGTAAGGAGTGAGGCATAATTATCTTATTAAATGTTTGATGCTATAGGATACTCTAATCATTTAATTTAGTTATCATTGGATTAACTAACTTACAACGAGTTATCCTTGCACCACTTTGTGTGCTGGCCCCCATTATAAGCCACTCCTCTAAGATGACACGTGGAAGAACTCCACAACCCAAGGGTACACAAGTGCTATGCAAGGGTATCACATCCCTAACCATGACATACAGTCAACACACACTCCCGTTTGTGATAACCGAGAAACAACTGGTTAGGCACTACCCAAGGTCATCTATGGTTGACTACACAATAGAAAAACCCATAGACGAAATCCCAACTGGAAGACTTGACAATTAAGAAACCCACCCTTCCCAATGATATGCACATAGATAAATGCAAAGACAAGAATCAAATTCTAAGTTTGGGTTCACTAAACCCATGTCCTAACTAATCATTCATTAAATAGTGCATTCAACAGACGAAGTTAATTACATCATCTTAAAATGAATATTTCATTCCCTGCAATATTTAAATGCATAAGACATTACCCGTGTCCCGATATTTTAGTTAAAACAAGATTCTATTACGTAAATTATTTATTGCATAATCAATAAATTTCACTCTCAAAGAAATAAACAATTAACCCCATTAAAAGAAAACGATATTTCCCCCCTTAAAATAATTGAAATAATATAATCATATTCTCATTTTAAAATATTAATATTTCAATAATAATATTATCATTATATTTTACAATTTCCATAGTTCCTCAATTTAATAATCATATTATTAAAATTTTCATGTATTTAATCATATGAACATAAATCATATTAAAATAATAAATTTTAACCTAAAAACATTATAATAATTATAATATTATAATATTACAAAAATTATAATATTTTTAAATTACAAATATTATTGTTTTAATAAATATATTTTAAAATTTTAAAATGCAAAAGGGCGGCCTCGATTCGCGTGCCAACCCTAAGTTTGGGTCGCGTGAACCTCAAAACTCACACCCAGATCTAAAAAGTAAGGGAGGTCGGTCGGAGTTTACCCAGTGATGGCAGAGGTGAGGTTTTGGTGGCCACAGAGGGCGGCACCACTAGCCTTCACAGGCGTGGGGTCGGGGAAGCCGCCGCGGACACCCCACAGGCGGCATTGGCAACGTCGCCACCAGCGTGGCGGCTGCTGCTTGCGTAGCTCTTGTGGGCCACGGTCGGCGAGGGAGTGGGTGTGGCTCCCCAACTCCACTCCCATGGGAGTGGCGGTGGGGTGAGCCCCCACTTGCTTGCCCAACATTTTTTTATTTTCATTTTTTTTTTTACTGTTCTTTTTTTTCAATTCTAATTTTTTTATTTTTTTTTTTTAATTTCGTTTTTTTGAAACAACTATTGACTGTCATTTTTTTTAAATATATATATTTTTTAAAACCCAAAAACTAGAACTTTGAAAGGCATGGAAATAATGAAAAATTCTGGTAAAATTTTATTTTAATAAAATTTTGCCAGCATAACTTTGCTATGGGCAAAAAAAATAAAAATAATATCATAGACATAGTATATATATAAATCTATATACATGAAATTCAATCCACAAAGAGAGATTTCCAACAATTAGAAGGATACAAAGATGGAGGAAGGAAAACTAACTAAGAGAAAGCAAGACTGCAACAAGATGCCATCCTCACATAAGCCATTGAAAGTAAAAACAACAAAATTTTCATTAACAAGATGAGAACTTGGTTCTCTTGAGATATGTTGAAGATCCCACTGATGCCTTGAAACCCTGTTGAGCTCCACAGATTCCTTGTGTTTTTTGTCTAAACCCACCAATTTTTGAAAATCTTTTTCCTTCTCTTCTCCAATTTTCATAAAAACTCCATGACTAAAAATTGTGAAGAAAATAAAGTAAATGCAAAAATCCTTCCCCAAAATCCTCAACAACCATCATAAATTTTTGAAAACAGAAATTAGGAAAATATCTTTTTTTGTTGAATTTTTGAATTTTGAACCTCAAATTTGACATTTAATTTATTTTTCTAATTTCCAATTTTAAATTCAAATTTGCATGTTTTTTTTCAAATGAATAATTTTAATCCTTTCAACATGAATAACATAATCCATTAATAATTAAATCTATCTAAAGATTAAATAACAATTAATTAAATTAAATTATTCAATAATTGAATCACAAATCCTATATTATTCTAACTCCCCAAATAGACCAAAAACAGGCAAAGGAGCAAAATAGAACAATAGGATTATACCAGACTGACAACACACTACAACTAGGGTGACGACTCGACGTGGAAATCCTAGCTACTATCTCCCAATTGATTGTCGTTGGGCAATGGACACGCTCGAACTTGAGAAACTAGGTGGAGTCGATGTCCTGTACCTGTCAACCTACAAACACAGAATATGTCCACATGCAATAGTATGTTATAAATAAGGCACACCGTGAAGAGGAAATCATGAGATCGCAGGGCACTCGCAAGCGAGTGATGCGATACCGTCCTCTTCACCAATACAATAGTTCTAACTAACGCATCTAACATAGCAGCATAGTCAAAAGCATGAAACATCATAAGTTAAATATCCACATGTGTTAATTCCAAACACGGCATAATAATCATATCCAAATGTAATATCACCACATCAAAATATGTCATGATAAATAGTGATCCATTGAAATCAAGTACATAGTCCAAGTACAAAGCAAAACTAAAGCATAGAGAGGAACAACATAGTTCGTGCAATAGATCAAAATGGAGGGGTATTACATGTCTGACCACCTTAACTTGGTCAAAACTTCATGAAATTCAATTTTTTATTTTTTATCCTATAGTATGTGAAGCATAGAATGTGACGCATATTTCAGATTTACAAAATGTAATGCCGTTTAAAAGATATAGATGTTTTTCAATCAGCCTATCAATCAGGACTTTAGTCATAATTCAAATACAAAATGAACAATAATTATTTATTAAATTTAAAGTAAAGCATAATTTATATTGGTGGAAAGCTGAGAATCTCCTTTAAAAACGCTTTTCATTTCAACAATTTTGGGTAAAAGAAAAGTTGTCAGCCACATGGGCCATCATATCACTTACATATCGCCACTTTTTGGCCCATCATGATCCTCCACATACCCACAAATAACATCTATCCATAAAAAATTATAAACATAGTACCTGTTTAATTCCTTTCCAACCATCGCTAGTATACAAAAACCAAAATGAAATAGTATTGCTAAAGCCATAGGTCAATAATCACCAATGCCTTATAGGAAATAGTGCAAATTGTTTTTGTAGGCCACAAAAAAATAACCAATAATGCCTTATCGAGAAGAACATGAAATATTTTATTACTTTACAACCATCTCCACTACACAGAAACCATAAATCAAATAATTTATGTGAGGCCACAGAAAATCAATTAACAATGCCTTATGGAAAATAGCATAAACTGTTTTATTACTTCGACAAGTTTTAAATGCAAGGTTTAAAAAACCCGAAGGCAGGGAAAACCACAAAACATGAGATTTCATACTAACAAAGCCATGCCCAAAAAAATAGAACAACCCCATAGCCTAGCATTTATTTTTAAATAGTTGATTACATAGGAAAAAACACAAAACAAAAGAATTCATAGCAACAAACACATGGAAGGGGGAAAAGAAACAACCCGACACACGAAGATTTTATTGTAAACAATGTCATAGTGAAAACAACATAAACTGTTTAATTGCCTTAGAACCATGGGCACCACATGGAAACCATAAGTGAAATAGTTTTATTTTTTGGTATTCCCGTCACATCAAAACACCTTTAATTTTTGATCCTATTGCTTTGTTGCTTATAGAACTAGTTATATATTAAGACAATGCACTACAACTTATAATTTTTAACACAAAAAGATACACTTCCTTTTTCACCTTATCGAAAATGAAAACCCGTGTAAAAAAAACAAATTAACCTCGCACTCAAACAAATTCTTTTTTCAACAATACCTTATCGAAAATGAAACAATATAGCCAAAGATAGAAAACAACACCTTAGCAAAAATAACCATAAATGAAACAATATTGGTTTCAACAATGTTATAGACGATAGTAGAATTGACAGTAACAAACCCATGCAAAAAAAAACACAAAATAACTTGACACCTGAATAAAAAAAAATTCAATAGTACCTTATCAAAAATGAAATAATATAGCCAAAGCTAGAGAACAACAGTCAACAATGCTTGATGGATAACAACATAAACTATATAACATTTAATATTTTATTGTGGTATGACGATCACCATAAAACGTGAACCATAAATGAAACAATATTGGTTTCAACGATGACCCAAATGAAAAAACCCACAAAACATTTTGTCACCTTATTGAAAATGAAAACCCATGCAAAAAAACACAAAATAACATGGCACCCAAACAAATTCTTTTTTCAATAGTACCTTATAAAAAATGAAACAATATAGCCAAAGCTAGAGAAAGATAGTTGATGAGGCTTAGTAAAGACCTCATAATCACTAAGTTTTTAACTTTTTAATACTTTATAATCTGGCTTTAAAACTCATAATATTTTCCTTTATGTATGCATTTATGAACTTAACGAGGTATTCAAACTTAGAATATGAATGGTCAATATTAATGCTTATTTATTTTAAGTGAATGATTAATATGGTGATTAACCTATAAATGTTCTATGATATGTGCACCTTTATTATTCAACTAGAGTTGATATTTATTTCTCATCCAAATGATAATTATTTCTATTTAAAAGTGATGAATGGCTAGATTTTTTGTGACTCATCCTTAAATGAGTTATTATCCACTAATCTCCTTTTGACTCATCATGTCAAATGAAGAATTTACCAACTACAACCAAAGATCGAGCAAAGCGCGCCCAATTCAGAAATCTAGGAATCAATACAACTGAAGGAAGTTACAAGGATCCTCACCAATTGTGTTCCTGCATGCTAGGATATCTTTTTAGACTAGGATTAGATTAGTTTCCCTCTTCCCTTTTGTTTTTGAAATAAAGATGCATATTTATATCCTGATCCAACGTAGTTGGATGTTAGATTGTATCAAGTTTTTAATCCTTCTCATGTAATTTATTTTCCTCTTCTAAGTTAGAATTATTTTCTTTGTACTTCATCCCTATCTGGGCAGATTCTATGGAAATATAAAGAAGTTGATTTCAACTCTGTGCTCATTTTTTCCAGAAGTAGAATAGTCTATTTTCAGAAGGAAGGTGATCATGTTGATGTTAAGTTCATTTTTTAGTTATATGTTCTATGTTCTATTCTATCTTCGATATTGGAATCATTTTATTTGTTGTGTGTTGGAAAAATCTTAGACTACAGTTTATTTTATTGTTTATGTTTTCCATTGTTTATTTCTCAGTTAAGAGTCATTTACAGATCTAAAATATCCTAGATTATCATTTTAATTGAGTTTGTGCAAAAAGGAACAGTTACTTGTCAAATTAGTGAAGTGTGGAAGAATAGTTTATTTTTAAAGCAATTAGTTCAATTTTAAATAGATCTTAGAATTCATCAAAGTAGATAAGATTAATCTTCCATTTTGTCATAACCTGAATTGTCTTGTAATAAAGCCTCTCTGTTTTACTTCCATTTTAAAGGTTATTTAGAGTAAATTGGGAAATAGTAGTATTAAATAGAACCACTTTTGATTAAATACGTATAGCATAGAAAATGATCCCGATTGAGCAAAAATAACTCTAAAATGCTCCTAATTGAGCCAAAATCAATAAATCCCCCCCAAAACCGATCCAACTCTTACCGCAAATAGCTTTAGATACCCCTGGGTTGACATTCAATAGATTAAATGAGTAGGAATTATGACAGCAACGATTTCCTACCATCAATAGTCAATAATATAGCCAAAGCTTTGTAAATAATCCCTTAGCAAAAACAACATAAATTGTTTAACTTCCTTGCAACCATCGACACCACATGAAAACCATAAATGAAATAATATTGGTTTAAACAATGTCGTAGACGACAACAAAATTTACAGTAACCAACCCATGCAAAAAAAATAAAATAACCTTGCACCCGAACAATTTTTTTTTTACAACAATACCTTACCAAAAATGAAACAATATAGCCAAAGCTATAGAACAACAACCAACAATATAGCCAAATCTGTGTAAACAATGCCTTAGCGAAAATAACATAAACTGTTTAATTGCCTTGCAAGCATCGACACCACATGGAAACCATAAATGAAACAATATTGGTTTCAACAGTTTCGTAGATGACATCAGAATTCATAGTAACAAACCCATGTAATAAAATAAAAAAAATAACCCCACACCCAAACAAATTCTTTTTTCAACAGTTCCTTATCGAAAATGAAACAATATAGTCAAAGCTAGAGAACAAGAGTCAACAATTCCTTATGGATAACAACATAAACTATATAAGATTTAATATTTTATTGTGTTGCGGTCATAACCACAAAACATGAACCATAAATGAAACAATAATGGTTTCAATAGTGACCCAAATGAAAAAACCCCCAAAATAGAAGAATTCACAGTAACAAACGCATGCAAAAAAACAAAATAACCCTGGATGCGGATAAATTCTTTTTTCAACATTACTTTAGTGAAAATGAAATAATATAGCCAAAGCTAGAGAATAACAATCAATAATGTCTTATGAAAAACATCATAAACGCTATAACATTAAATATTTTATTGCATTACAACCATCGCTACAAAATGGAAGCAATAAACAAAACAATATTGGTTTCAACAGTGACCAAGATGAAAAAACCCACAAAACAGAAGAATTCATAGTAACAAAGCCATGCAAAAAGAAAACAAAATAACCCCACATGTAGAAATTTTTGTTTCCAAATAGTGTCGTGTCAAAAATAGCATTAACTCTTTTATTGCCCTCCAACCATCACCACTGTATGGAAATGACAATTGAAACAATATAGTTATTTCCTTGCAACCATCACGACTACACGAAAACAATAAATGAAACAATATTGGTAAAGCCACAGGACAACAACCAACAATTTCCTATGGAAAATAACATAAACTATTTTATTGCCACAAAATGCAAACCATAAATGAAACAATATTGGTTTCAACAGTGACCCAAATAAAAAAGCCCACAAAATAGAAGAATTCACCATAACAAACCCATGCAAAAAAACAAAATAACCCCATATGTGGACAAATTCTTTTTTCAACAGTATCTTATAAAAAATGAAACAATATAGCCAAAGGTAGAGAACAACAATCATGATAGCACAGAAACCATAAATGAAACAATATTGGTAAAGACACATAACAACTATCAATAATGCCCTATAGAAAATAACATAAACTATTTTCAAAATACTTTACAAAGGGTTTTTTTAATGTGCACCTCATCCTACTTTCTTTTAGGGGTTTCCCAAATGCACCTCTTCATGCTTTCTTCAAATGCAACTCTTCCCACTTGCTTTCTCTCAACTCCCTTCTTTCTCCGACAACTGCAAAAATGGGGAAAAAATTATCAGAGCCGAGACTTTTGTATTGCTTTTAAAACCATCGACCCATGTGAAAAATACAAAATAACCTCCAACCACCTTCACAAAAGCTCGACAATGGATGATCAAACTTGCACCTTCAGAGAAAATCTCCCTCCTTGCTCACAACTTTGATTGTAGGTAAAGCCATAGAACAACACCCAACAATGCATTATCAAAAATTGTGCAAACTTTCACTATGTTTTCTGGGGTTTTAAATGGAAGGTGTTATTACAACCATCGCCACTACACAGAAACAATACAACAATTAATGTTGATGCCAACTAGCATTTAATTTCACTGGCCTTCTCTATCGTCATGCCAAACACTTTTAATATGAAAAACTAAAAGAACTGCTAAAAAAATCTGCCACCTCTTTTCCGACCTAGAGCCAGACACCAGAAGGGTTAAAAACTGAGAAGGCTGATGAAAATTCTAGCCAAAGTCCACACAATAAGCCTATCGGCTAATTACTTGATAATTTTAGATAGGTAGATACATAGATAGTAATTGGCAACAATTTCCTAATAATTTTGAGAGTAATTCATGAAATTTATTTAATTTATTATTGTTTGTTTTTAAGGAAACAAAAATATATATGTTGGGTTTCATTATATTAGAATATTAAGTAGCATATTAAAAATACATGTTGTTAATATTAATAACAACTTACCATCCAATTTAAAATTTAAAATTTAAAATTTCATCTATATGTTAAACATCATAAATTAATTTTGCATTCACATAATACTAAATTTAAAGAAAATGAACTTTTAAATAAATATATAATTTTAATTATTATAAACATCTTTATAAATCCATATAATTATTCAACATTTTAAAAATAATAATAAGAAGATTTTGTATTCTTTGTACCACAGCATTTCTATTTTTTTCTTTTCAATTTATAATATATCTCTTATAAGATTATAATTATCACTCACAATGTCAAAATAGTTTTAAAATTACAATATTAAGAAAATAATATTTATAGTCAAATGTAATTTTTTTTTTAAATCTTCCATCTCCTTTAAAGAATAGAAAAAAAATACGATTTCCTTTAATTTATATATAATATTAAATTGATGTCTTTTTTTTTAGAGATAATTAAATAGTTCCATATAGTTTCATAACAAAGAATATATGACTAAACAAAAATGAGTTGTTGTGTCTGTCTGCTTTGGTCTTCAAATGGATGACATGAACTGAATAATAGAACTTATTATTGATGAATTCATAGTGTTTTTTATTTTTATTCATCGCCAAATAATTACAAAGTTGAGCTAGAAGACATCTGAAAGATAAACAAAATGATATATTGATATACAAATTGTAAGAAAAATATAAAGAAAAATTATATGGATATAAAAATTCCGTAAACACAGTACAGACCTCAACATAAACATATATTTTAAGATTCTCAGAGCCACCAGTTAAAATGAATTTAAACTTAATTGCTTCTTCTATACATGAATATTTCATTTGTAACTCATCTCTTTCCAATCAGAATACTTATTACGGAGCACGCCATTTACTGCAGGAGATGTGGTGATCAATTTTATTTTTTACTCATTGATGCCAAGGCTCTATCTTAAACCTTAATTTGACTCAAGATTTTCATTATAATTAGATTTACTCATATAAAATCTAAAATCTAAAATCATGTAAATGTTTATTAGAAGTCGATTACTTTATTGTATGTCAAAAATATGTATACATTAATGTATAAATTTAGTGTATGAATTTATAAGATGAATAATATGACATTTGATATTATATAGTTTTAAAATATTTTAAAATGTGAGTGAGATTCATATCAATAGTCTTTGAAATTTAATGGAATAGGATTTTACTAAATATTAATAAATTTATTATAATTTTGATTAAGATAAAGTAAGAAGGGACTGAAGCCATTACAAATCAGTCATAGAGGAGAAAGAGAGGAGTCTCACAAAAAATAGATGATAAAAAAAGAGACCAGCAAACAAAAGCATCTTAAAGGAGGGACATAATCAGCTATAAAAAAAGGAGTAGCAAAACCCAACAAAGCTAGAGACCAGAGCTAGGAACAAGATCAAAGTGGTTTTAACCCAAATTTCACCAAAGACATCAAAGGAGGGGCAGGGCTGAAATGAGATCTTCCACTATTCAAATCAGTTGAATGTTTCTCAAGCACGAGTTTCTATATAACCATGAGATTCACTTTTTTCTCTCAACAGAGTGGTCCAATGAATTCTTATAAATTAATTAAAATTATAATTCTTATAAATAATTCTATTTTATTTTCAAATATTAATTTTGATCAGTAAATACAGAACAAATATATATCATTTTTTAGTATGAATAAAAAGAAAAATCATTATTAATTATTTTGACCATAAATTAAATACTTTTATTAGATAAAATGGGTTTTTAAAAGGCTTCCTATCCTTTTATAAAACATCAAATAAATGAGAGTAAGATCACTCAATGACTGAACAATAGCGAAACTGCACTGAAATTGCTGAAACAAACAAATATATAAAAAGACTAAACAATATCATAACGAACCCCAACAATTTTCATACATTTAATCTAAACATGAGACTAAGAAACATGTTTCAGAAGACTTTTATTCACTTCTTTAAGAATATTACCTATAAACATACATATAATGATAAATGGAATGATTATAGACAAACTTTGATTATCATGAACAACAAACCTCCATCAAGATTTTCAAATGTCTTGAAATCAAAGAGTTCCTCGGGGTGATAAATTTCACAAATAAATTTTAAAAACTGTCTTATACTGTGCTAGCATTTTCAAATGGAGAGGATACCGAACTAAAGCTCTATTGTTTTCTAGCCCATTTATCAGACACTTCAAAACAAACATGTAAACTGAATGTCCAATGAATTGCTGTATTTCTCTTTACTTAATGAAAGCATACATTAAATCACAACAGTTAATTCGCGACCATTCAATGATAAAGTATAGTGTTTAGTGCTGCTACACAGAAAGGATTGATAAAATAGATGGGCTATCAACTGCTGAAATAACAGCATACAACAAGTTTACAAACTTCCGCCACCATAAAAGCCCTACCAATATTTAAGAAATCAAATTACCAGTTCTTCAAAATTTGAAAATAAGAAATTAAATTGTCGTTGCCTCAGCTTTTTAAATTAGTACATCTTCTAATGAATGGGATGGAGTTCAGCCATAGTGAATTAATACATCGGTAACAAATAGTTTGTGATAGAAAAGCAACTGTGTATAATTTTTTAGTCACACACTGTTCACTGTGAAGTTGCGATTTATGATTACTACATGAATGCATTAAAAATGAAGCATAATAAGCTTTTGCAAAATTGATGCGTAATGCTTAATGTGGAAACTCGTTATCCAACAATATTCACTAAACTGTTGGTCTGAAGTGACCTATCTGAACAAAAGCAAAGCAATGCACGCGCTCTAGTGATGTACAACAGTAGGGTGTTTAAATTAATAAAGAGGGAACTTTTCCAAAGCGAATATTTTTGAGTCACTGTTGAACAAATTTCTGTCAACCAGAGGGCAAACAAATCGTACTTGAAGAACCATTCATTCACTATCCCCTATCTAATTATACAATCTATTAATACAAGAGCCTTTTCGAAAGGATACTTACAGACTTTTCCGGCACTGTTTCGTTTTCACCGGTGAAACCCTAATGGCTCTGCCGCCTTCACTGTTCCGGGGTTTCGATATCATTTTGCTCATGCTTATCAGCTGAAGTGGACGGAAAAAGATTCAATGTCGATGAAGAAAGTGGGCTTAGATTCACTCCAAATATGGTAACACTCGAAGAATTGGTACAAGTAGACGAAGTGAAAGTTTTGGTCGCCGGATTTGGATACTGGACAGGACTGGATTTCCTGTCAAGTGACGCCCAAGGACTGTAGAAATCACAATCAGATGGAAAATTGAGTGGAGCTAAGTCTGACCACGGGACATATTCGTTGGAGATTGCGGATCTATTATACTCAACAGGTAGGGACGTGTACGAGGTATGGGTCCACCGGCTGTAGCCGGGTAAGAGTTCAGGACCGAAGAAACTAGCAACGGAGGTTGGTTTCTGCGGAAGGAGATTGCAGAAACTACGGCGGAAGCTGACGAAGAGCTGCCGACAGCCGCCCGTGCGGCGTTCGAAGATCACGATATCACCGGCTCGGAGGCATTTGTCCTTGACATAGCGGCTCCAGCCCTTAGTGAGCACGTAGCTTTGGCTGCTGTTCCAGTATGAATATCTGAACCGCCATGTTTTGCCACTGGAGTCTTCAAAATTTAGCATGATTCCCTTCTCGGTAATGGCGGCGTCAATAGGGAAGCATCGCTGGGCATGATGCTTTGGAATCACAAGCCGGTTCAGCTTGCCTACATCACTGGGCGTCACGGCCTTGTCGAAGAGGTGCTCCTTCGGATAAGTAACCCTTTCGGTTTCTAGGGCGACTTGGCCGCCATTGCGATTTGAAGATCGGCTCGCCTCTGCAATGTTGTTTATGTACGACTGCTGGAATTCGTCATGGTAGGTGTGCTTCCTCAGCATGTCGACGATCTCTGCTTTGGAATGGCAGCGGAGAAAGATGGCCTCCGGATGGGTGTCGTCGAGCGGGGCGAAGTTGGTGATGGCCTTGCGCCCTCGGAATTTGAGGGCCGCCGTGTCGTAAGACTGCGCGGCGTCTTGTTCTGTGTTGAATGTGCCAAGCCAAATCCGCCGGTGTTTCTCGTAGATCTGCGCTCCCCAGCGACCCTTGGGCTGCGGAACCACGCCCTTGTACCGCGATGAGCCCAGTTTTCCCGCCCTCTTTCTCTGCCACACCTCCTCGACAAGACCATTAGTATTGTTGATTGTCTCTGCGCAGATCTGGCTTATCTCGCTTCCAATTGCTTTCCCCAAAGGCGAAGGAATGCCCCTTGTCTCCGTCTGTGAATCCTCCTCCGTCGTACAATCGCTTCCGGCCTCTTCGTCTAGGCCGAATTTGTCTACTTCACCACCCTGCTGATCATACTGCTTGCTGCTGCAATTCATTAAGGACTCCACTTCCTTCATCTTACGGCAGCTTCCTAAGCTCAGTCCCAAATCTCCGTTCCCCTCCCACCCCTGAAAACATACACAATCGCCCACCATGATTTCCTTCTGAAATAAACAAAAACCCATTAAGATACAACAATCGTTTACAACTTGAAACCCATTCAGCAGAAATCGTCAAAATTGCGCCTACAGCCTCGTATACAAAAGAAATAAAGAAACTTTTGTGGCCATTTACACACCTTTCGTAAGAAAGACCACCCATTTATTGCGCCCCCAGAATTTCCAGGCATAATTCTTATCCGATTCGTTGCTTCTTCGGCGTTCGTTAACAGCAGACCGATTAGTAAAACAAAATAAAAAGAACTGAATTGCTCTGAAAAGGAGGCCGGACTTCTATATGTATCGCCTCATATGACGGAAGAGGGGGAGAAACATCGACGTCAAAATTTATATACGATATAATCGACAGGGGAACCGTTAACGTCAGCCCTAGATTTAGGGCATACAAAAAACTATAGCCACACCATATATTAACGTATTAATAATTCATATTATTATATGCTAAAAAAATTGATATACCGATGCCTCGAGCCACAGCGCGGGACAGGGTGCAAATTCGTGGAGATAGGGGGTTACCTTGATAAAGATTTCGAAAAAGTTACTTGTTTTCAAGAAAATCTTGCCCAACTGGACATCTTCAGCATACGTTAGCGGTGGACTCTTCTTTGCTAAGCTCACCACGGAACTCCATTAAACCAGCCATGTTAAATATATATGAATATACTAATATGTTTTTTTAAAGCTCTTTTCTTTTTGTTTGTCATCTCAGGGGAAGCAAATTCAAATCCTGTGTGGGGCTGGCCTGTGATATAATTGGGCACTTTTACTCGAAACTCTACAATAGCTGTTGACGGGATGGTTTGTCGTTATCTCCGTTTTACAAAAGCTTTCCTCTTATAGTTAGACATTTTCATACTCGTTGTGTCCACTTTGCCTGTTCAGTAAAATCCTAAGTTTATTGGGTAAATTCGATGGTCGAACTCGCCGCTCAATAAATATTTTGCGAACGGCTATGAGTTCCTCAACGCACTTCATATGCTGTAATGGATACTGGTTTGAAAAGGAAACAACTAGGGCGAAAAATATATTTATTATTGTGTCCCGAATTAGTGGCCGTCTGCCACAATGTTTACTAATCATTCCATGTAATATCGAGAACAAATTTGAGAGTACTTTACGGTTAAAAGATAAGGTCAAGAGTGTCAACTTTAATGAGGAATATCAAATTTAATCTTTGTTCCTTGTTTATTATTAAGGTGTTAGAGTGAATAATTTATGTATTCATTATATTTAAGTGTATTTACGTTGTTGACGTTAGACAACATCTTGTTTAATTAAATGTACAACTTTTTAGATCTCTAGAGGTTACCAAGTTATTTGTTAAACCTCATATGCTATTTTTTGAGGTTGGAAGACTTTCCATCTCACCTCAAATGTCACTCAACACTTGACATTAAGGTTGATGACTTGATGAAAGAAGTTGTTGGTTTGCACATTCCAAATCATCCTAAGGTTGACACCTATAAGACACTTGTCTACTCTTTTGTGCCACATCTTGGGACACTTGTCAATCCACCTCATAGGTGGATTACCTCTCCCTTACCTATATATACAAGGTTTTATACTCATTGTAATTTGGGTCGTCTAAATACAATAGTTCATATTGTTCACTTTTTCTTGTTTCTTATCTCCTAAATTTTCCTAATTTTTATATGGTATCAGAGCTTAGGGGGAGGTATTTTCAAGCCAAAGGTGAATACTATTATACTTTGTGAGATTCAATTGATGTGTGCAATTGTAGGAAGATGGTTAGATGTATGTAAGAGCATTGTGAGGCGTCGTTTGGATTCAACCTACACATCTTCTCACCGGAAAGGAGAAATCAACTCCACTTTAGGTGTGAATCTACATTTTAAATCTTTGTTTGAGAAGTGAAATCTTTTGGCATTTTGCACCTACGGAGATTGGAATTTGTAGCTGGTGGTTTGTGGTCTATCTAGCCATTCAAAAATTTGTAGAAAGTTTAGGTGTGAGAGCACAATTTTGAAGTATTGCTGCCATTTATTGTGACTTGCTCACTACAGGTTTTGGTCCTCTCAAGCAACATTAAGGCTCTAAGCCCGGATCCTTTTTTGTTGCTCAGAGGTGGCTATTTTTTGTGAGAAAAGTGTTGAAATTGCAAATTAATATTGCATATTGTTTATTATTCTTGTTTCTCATCTTCATAGTTTATTGTTTCTCATATGGTATTAGAGCAATGCAACAAAATTCCTTCCCAAACTTTTACATCAAGCCTAATTTGGAGTCATATGGAGAGTGACTTGGTTATAGGTTTGTAGAGTGACTTCCCAAAACTCCATCAACTGCCACATGGTTAGTTATATGGAGACTCACTTGGTCATAGGTTTGTAAAGCTCAATGCCTCAAAAATTTGAAGACAACAAATTATGTTCCTTGTAGATTGGAAATTTGTTATTATTTGCAATATTTGCCATTTTGACTTTTCCTACAGATCCCAAAAGAATTGGTCTAACCCCCATCTTACATGTTAGCATTATATGATATATTTATGTTAACGATTAATTCTAATTCATATCATTGTTAATTATTTGTGATAGGGGTGATTTTTTTATTTTGCAATAATTTACAAATAGGAAAGGGGGGTCATGATTTGAAAAATGAGGTCTTCATTTTCTATTTTTGTCATTTTTTAAAGTTTGAAAGTGAAACATCACCAAATACATAGGTTCACCAAAATGTGGATTTGATGAACAATGAGGGACCTATATTCCTTTATTTCATTAGGAAATGATTGATTATCAACCTTTAGGGGAATCAACCCAAAGTGGGAATATTAAGTTTTTTTAGACTGAAGGATGGGGTCAATGTCAAACAACACTTTATAGAGAAAACTAAAAAAAAAATTGTCAGTGTATACATTAATGCTTGGTTACACAGAGGTTGACCTAAGCCTACTTAGGCATTTATTGTTGTATGACTCATTGACATAGCCTAGATATTTTCTAGATATTTCTTGATATTTTGCCCAGCTAGTTTATAGACTGGATAGGTGTTGATACACCTCATTCTTGGATATTTCTCCTTTATATGGAGACCCTTGATTGTTTAATAAATTGGGAGGAGCTTATGCATTATCTGTGCTTGATTAAATCTTCTTTGTGATCATTGGTTCTTTCATGGTATCAGAACTATCAAAGAAGTTTTCAAGCCAATGCATTCCTCTATATCCTCTTCCTTCTTTGTTTTTCTCCCTTTCATTTCTGCTTTTGAAATTCCCATTCTTTTTCTATTGAAGAGGGGTGACCCTATGCAAAACAAAAAGGCATATTTTTTTTGAAAGTAGGAACATGATTTTCTACTCAAGAGGCATGATTGGGAGGCAGATCTAGGCACTAGCATTCCTTAGAGACTGCGATTTAATTCCCAAGATTTGGTTACCACGATTTTGGTGTTTTTTATTCAGATCTTCATTCTCTCTAGGCAATGTCATTGTTCAAAGGCTAGATTTTCTATTTGAAGGGCATTTGAAACCCCAGGCGCATTCTTAGTCTTGAAGGAGGCAACCTATCTTTGGAGGCTACAATTTGTTTTTGGAGACCTGTGATCCGTGTTTATCATTGCCACGTGGGACTTTCAAATCTGCCATCGATTTTAGTGAAGGGAAAGTTGGGAACCTCCATTGGAAGGCTGATTAACCAAGTGAACGGCTAATCCTTACGCTTATTAATTTGAGGCCACACCGCCATTCATTTGAGGCTATGTGTTATTGCAAGGAGGACCTGAGATGTTTGGAAGCAGAGGTCTTGATCTTCATTAGAGGCTGCAGAAGGCGTTTCTATTAGAGGGCACAAATTTCATTTAAAGATCTGATATGTTCATAGATTGGTGTTTGAAGCTGTTGCAGCCTTGTGCATCAAATAAGATCCGATCAGGCTATGTATTAACTTGCATTTGAGAAGGCGTAATCTACCAATTCTTCCTTGGTAGAAGTTGCGGGTGTTTGAGGCCATGATTTATCTATGGGAGACACGATTTGGCCGATTGCTCTTTCATTGAAAGGTTATTTGTGATCTATGGGTGTGACCGTGAAGGAGCCTCCAAGATCCACTAGAATCTCACCTAATTTGGGGTGATTCAAATCTTCCCTAAAATCTTTGACATGCATCAAAATTGAGCAGAGAACAAGACCACATTGTTCCCTATTTTAATGCCTATTTTTCCATGAGGCCCTCAAAGGCCCTAGAGTTGATGTCATCGGTGGAGGAAGAGAACTCTCCAAATCCCCTTTACTTAGTCTAACTCACTTGGTGTTGATAGTGTTGATCCTTATCTCCCATAGGCATTTATAATTTTAGCATTAAAATTCACATTTTATGTTAAAGTGGAGGTTAATGTCTCTATTAAGCATTTAATGGTGTAGTCATTCACCTAGCTAATTTAAAGCTTGTAAGGGAGGGGAGTTAGAATTTTTGTTGTCATAGTTAAAAAATTGTAAAAGAGGAATATTCTTTTGCAATGAATGTGACATTTGTAAAACGCACTAACTTATCAAGTGCCAAAACTAGGGGAGTCATCTAATTTGGGGAGGTTCTTACTCTGTTGATTTTCTATTGTCTTAAGGAATTAATTTGTTTGTAATCATGGGATATGAAACTCATTCTTCTGTAATCAGCCTAAAACTGGGAAACTATAAGTCTTGGTGTGAAAGAATCCTGAAACATCTTAGGTTCCATAATCTCATGCCATATCTATATAGACTTATCCCTGAACCGGGTAAACAATCTCAGAAGGATAAATGGCTTAACATTCATGATCATATTCATGGATTAATTAGTTTACAAATTCCAGATGACTCTTTGTTTGTCATCATAGATATTGAATGTCCACATTTATTATGGATCAAAAAATGGGAAATATATGGAGACTCCAATGTTTCTCCATTCCCACATGATCCTACAATGATCACAACTCACATCCCACATCATGATTCAGATACAGAGTGTCCAGTTGACATAGAGGAAATCATCATTTCTCCACCTCCTCTTGTTGCTTCATCGGATTTCAGAGTCATTTCTTCGAAAGCTTCCAGCACTTCCTTACAACAAGATATTTTTCTTCCTAGCATTGCTGATTGGGATGCATATCTACCCGACATTTCATGTCTTTTCGTAGAGTCCCACATTGCTGACATGGAAGCACACATTGAGGACATTGGTCTTCTTTTTTATGACAACTTCAATAAAGTTGCATCGGCCTTGTCTTCTTCAGATATGATTGCTCTTCCTTCACCTACATCGACTTCTATAGTGACATTATTTGATTCTTATGGTTCTAGTCATCCCCATACATCTATGGTTCTTGTGGTCCCTATTACAAAATCTTCTATGATACTTGATTCATTCCATCAGTATTCGTCACATGTCTGTATTGGGTTGGAGATTCCTGAGCAACATTCAAAGAAATCATGGGCATCATCATCATCATTCTTGGATGAGCTTCAACTCTATTCAAGATCATACATACATCTTCTCACATGGGAAGATATTTTGCATCTTCAATTGGTTTCATTTCTTCCTAAGGGAAGGAACATTGTGAAGCGTTCTTGGAACTACATTTGCATCCTCTGTCAACTATCCAACTTTAATGTAGCAGGACATGTATTATGGCGGGGTCTCATAGACCTTCTATCATTTTCTCTCTTATGGAGGAAATCATATATTGTACTTAGTGAAAGAAGTAGTACTTCTTCATTTGTATTATTTTCATGCATCTTTTCTCTCTTTTGGAGGGTAGTTTCTTCCCACAGGTTTTTCTACTTTTCTCCACTTCCTAAGTGATTACTTTGTGCATGGGTACCTAACATGGCTAGTGGTCAGGACCCATTTTATCCATGCCCACCTAAGTTATGCTTAAGGGGGGGTGACAGTGTATACATTAATGCTTTCTTACACATAGGTTGACCTAAGCCTACTTAGGCATTTATTACCGTATGACTCATTGACATAGGCTAGATATTATCTAGATATTTTCCTGATCTTTTACCCAGCTAGTTTATAGACTAGAGAGGTGTTAATACACCTCATGCTTGGATATTTCTCCTTTATAAGGAGACCCTTGACTGTCTAATAACTAGGTTGAGTTTATGCAGTCTATCTTCATTGTGCTTGTTAATAATCTCTGTCATTGTTGGTTCTCTCAATTTATTAGCCAGTCAAGGGTCTCCTTATAAAGGAGAAATATCCAAGAATGAGGTGTATCAACACCTATCCATTCTATAAACTAGCTGGGCAAAATATCAGGAAATATCTAGAAAATATCTAGGCTATGTCCATGAGTCATACAACAATAAATGCCTAAGTAGGCTTAGGTCAACCTATGTGTAACCAAGCATTAATGTATACACTAACACCCCCCCTTAAGCCTAACATGGCTAGTAGCCAGGACCCATTTTATCCATGACTACCTAAGTTATGCTTAAGGGGGGGTGTCAGTGTATACATTAATGCTTGCTTACACATAGGTTGACCTAAGCCTATTTAGGCATTTATTGTTGTATGACTCATTGACATAGCCTAGATATTTTTTAGATATTTCTTGATATTTTGCCTAGCTAGTTTATAGACTGGATAGGTGTTGATACACCTCATTCTTGAATATTTCTCTTTTATAAGGAGACCCTTGACTATCTAATAAATTGGGAGGAGCTTATGCATTATCTGTGCTTGATTAAATCTTCTTTGTGATCATTGGTTCTTTCACAAATCAACTCCAAAATGCAATCTAACACTTGAAACATGTTCATATAAAGCTCAATATTTTCAAAAATAGAAAATAGAATACAAATCTGAGAAGGGTAGAAACATGTGTACCGGTCACAAAAAGAGCTTTCTAGAAGCTGATCTGAGACTCATTCACCCATGGGAAAATAGGTCCAAGCACAGTGGTTTCAACAATATTTCAGAAGCCTTTGGTGTACATCTAAAGCTTCTGATTTGTCTAGGTTTCAATGTCAAAAAGTCAAAAATCTCATCTGTAGGTTAGATTCTATAATTTGATGATAGCTTTGACAACTTTGGCAACTTTGATGTATATTTGTAAATATTTCTCTTCAAAAGGTCTTCAACTCTTCTTCAACCTAAATCTGCAATCACACACGAGAGAAAAATGTTTGCTTTTGGGTGAATCAGGGTTTTCCTTATTTAATCCCCGTTTTGGTAATCAAACCTTGAATTGAAATAATGAAATGAAAGAGGGAATAATGAATGAACAAAGCTATGTTACCACTAAAAATTTCTTGAATGAAACCTTGATAATGGAGATCTTAGGAAGTTTATAACCTGTATGAAATAGTTGAATTAGATATGGATCTTGATGCTTGAAACTTTCTTGCAATGATACTTTGAATGCTTGAATAGATCTTGAAACCTACATCACAATTTTAGCTCCAAAAACATCTATGATGCAAGAAGACTTTGACATGATGGATAAATATTGAATATTACAATAATTCTCTAATATGTCTACTCTTGAATGCCTTTGATCATCAACTTAGTTATACTTTTTCTAATTTGAATATGTTAGGTTTTTAGATAAAGATGTTAGGTGAAACTTAGTGAAATAAAATTATATTTATAGGTATGTATCCTTAATTTCCTAAAATTCAAATATGACAAGAAGACATTGAATTATGGATTGAGAGATGTTAAAATACCACCAAAAACATAATTTAAATTTAGGTCCCAAGTCCTTATTCCTAGAACACACATTGCTCAATGTAGTGTTATGTTTAGGCACTAATTATTGTCCAGTTTTTTCTTTGGAAAATGTAATTTATTAGGCTTGTAAAAGAATTAAAGGGATAATTAAGGCCTAATTGAGTTTAATCTAATTCAAAGGGCCCAAATAAGTGTTAAAATGTATAGGGGTACATTTAACAACACTGAATTAAGGCACTATTATGTCCAATTTAACAAGAAGGGAACAAACAAGTGAGAAAATGTAAAGGATGCATTTTCTACACTACATTTAACATCCACTTTACTGAGAGGATTACTTTGTATCAAACTCACACTAAAGTATACAATCAAGAGAGGTCTAATTGTACAATCATTGGAAAGATAAGATGAAAAATATCAAGGAAGGTGATCAAGCCCCCAAGATCTAATATCTTAGGGAAAAACTAACAAAGGCACAAGGAGACACATGTCTATGTTAAACATATATATATGTATGAAGAAATGGCAAGATACTCAATCATACAACATCAAAGACTAAAAGAAAGAAAGAAAAAGGAAAAGGAAAAGAGGGTGGATCAAGCCTTAACTTTCTAACGTGATGTAGAATACGCCTCATTTGTTTCTCCAAAAAAATTTACAAGTGGACCTTGTTGTCCTCTATTCAAAAAATAATGCAAGATCATACAAGCTAATTAAATCCATTGTCCACTAGCTTAGCCCCCAAGGGTGGAAAATGAAAGAATCTTATTAGGCTCTCATATCGTACCAAATTTATACCTTTGATAGCTTTAATGAGGCACAACACAATACAAACTTCAAGCTCCATAAGACTTAGCAGGTTGTGTTATGCTAAGCACTTAAGAACAAACAAGGCACCATAGGAAAGCAAAGTGTGCTATGCTTGGAGACCATGAAAAGGAGTTGTAACTTTGAGCTTCAGAAGATTAACAAGCTGCACTATGCTAAACACTTATGAACAAAATTAAAATAGGATAAGACATGTTCAAAGGGGTTTTTATTAGTTCATGTAAGGTCTCTGCCTAGGGAACATTGTGCCTAATATCTCCAAGAGAGGAAAATTCTAGGATAAAAGATTCACAACTTAGGGAATGCAATGCATAGCATCACCACTAAGAGGAAAGTTGTATGCCAATAAAGGTCACACTCTTGGAGGACATCAAACCAAATGACACCACCAAGAAGAAAACACATCAAAATAAGTATAAAGACCTATCAATGAAACATAAGAGTATAGTCCAAGATCCCTAAAATGATAATTCCAATGTAAGCCCCCACTTTAAAGAAATTGCTAATACCATGTGAGAAATTACTTTGAAGTAGAAAATGATAAATGCTAACAATAAAGAAGACATGAGAGCTTATTTGGAAATCCCTTTGCGAAGAATATGTTTCCAAATGAAGCTATAGCATGAAAAAGGGATTTTCCCCCAAAATGAAATCCCAAAATCACAGAAGGTCCATCCACACATTAGGGGTTAGCATATGTCTTTGCTACAATGATATTATAAATCTTTGAAACATCATCATTCCCCAAATAACTCATGAAACAAGAAGAATGACACATAAAGAGCGAAAAAAAAAGAAAATTCTCTTGAGTCAACATGGACAAGATCTAAATGTCTCGATGCCTGGCATCATCCCCAAAAATTAAAAACAAGACAACAAAAGATAAAAGGTTTATGACATATAGAAGAATGGAGATGCAAATAGAGGAATGAACATGAAGATGCATCAAACAAAAGGATATCGGGGATCACATTATGCACATGCAATCAAACAAAGAACATTAAAAAAGAAAAAAAAGACAAGACGAGTAAGGAACATGTGAGTCAACCTATACCAAGTCGTCTACATCCCAATCTTGTTCATTGTATGTGGAAGGTGAACACCTAGGCAAAGGGACAACATCAAGTGCCAAACTAGAACAAGCCTATCTACCTCCTTTCCCACACTAAGTGGAGGACAAAGATGAGCTGAGATAGGTGATGAGAATGAGCTCCTTGCAATATATAGAATATTATTTGCAATGAATGTAAACCAAAGTTCATGTAATTGCTATCCAATTATGTTAGAAATGTTAGGAGGAGAAAAATTGATCAATACTAGCTTTAATCCATGACACTCATTAGTAATATGCCTGAGAGTTCTATGATATTTACAATAATTCATGTTATCAAGCTTATTGATTCTAGTGGTAGATCATAGTATAATGCATCCTAGATGAAGAAGTTTCTCCATTTGTTGTTCAATTTTTGTTTTAGTATGTAGGAATGGTAGCTTTTTGACTTTATAATGTTTAGATTTCTTACTTTTTTGAGGATCTTGTTTAGGTAGATTCAAAGGAGTAGAACCTAGAATGATCCTATCATGCTTATGATGGATTTGTTAATTATAATGGAGAGCACTTTTTTCCTTAGAAGAGATGGAGGAAGGAGGATCTTGATATCCTGAACCTTTAGTATCTCCAATGACTTATGAATCTCATGCTCATTTGTCGTGTCACATCCTTGTTTAGCTAAGATCTTAAATTATTGGCCATAAGTCTCTTCTATGTTGATGGTTGTGTTGGTGAATTTATTAACATAAAATGGATGAATATGCACTTGGTTAGAGGAACTATGTTCACTCATGGTTGACTGTTTAGGCCTGGTTTGTGATTCAATCTTAGGATGTAAAAGACCAAACATCTCTTATGGTGAAATAGTAGGAAGTGTTGGTTGTTGAATGGAGGGGTAAAATTATGCATTGTTCTCAAGGTTGTCACGAAAATTATGTATGAAATTATGCATGCTTTCAACTTCTTCTCCTAAGATGACAACTTCACAAGGAAATTAATTAGGGGTTGATTGAGCATGATTAGATTCTATTGCATTAGGATCATTACCAAAAACATAACTTGAGACATCAACTAAAGATGTTAAGGACTTCCATATATTACAGATGCACATGTCCATTGTGAAAGAATGATTTGAAATATGAAGAGATTACAATTTTTTTAGATTTGAAGCATGATAATTTTTTGATTGTGCTATGCAAAATCCTAAAAATGATGTCTTTTAGATGTAATTTTGAATTCAAACAATGCACTAAATTTGAAAAATTAAGCTTAAGATGAACAATTTTAGATAACAAAAATTCTAGAATCTTAAACAACAAACCAAATATAGAAACACAGAAGGTGGAATTGGTGATTTTAGTGCTTAGAAATTTAGGAAAAACCTTGATCAAGGACTCATTTGTGCATGCACGAATGGGTCTCACTTCAAGGTTTTAAAAAAATAATTTGCAAATTTCTAAGATGACTCCTACGGTTTTTAGGTTCTTGTTTCAGATAGTAAGTTGCAGTTTCAGATTTCCATAAAATGAGGTGTAAATATAAGTACCAAATAGTGCTAAATGGCAAGAGAAAAGACCTAATTTTAGATACAATTTTGATTCAATTTTGTAATGTAAATGAATGATGATGGAATGTTATGTAAACACTATGAAAAATGAATTATAGTTTTGAATTTTCAAGTTTTTAAAGAATGTAAAAATGAAAAACTAATGTGTGTGTGAAATAATGTCAAATATTAAATCGAATAAATGAAACATTATATCAAAGAATCTAAAAGAGTAAAACAATTCAAACTAAATAGATTCTTCAAAACCATCTCATTGTCATCTATCTCCAAGGATTTGTTTTAAAGCTACTTTCTCTCATATTGTGTAACAAAAATCCCAGTAGAACGACAACTTAGAGAATGAGCAAATATGCAAAAGTGCAAAAAACTAAGTTCCTATGCTAAATGATTGTGAAATGAGATGGTAGATATGTAGCTAATGGATATGATAATACTAAGATAAAGAAACTCAAATGTTGTGCTAAGATGCTTGATCACTTGAATGCTTGACTATAGTTCTCATGTTATGCAAATAGTTCTATCTTTCAAAGAGCCAAGAGGTCCTATTTATAGATTTTTGAGGAAAAAGCTTAGTTGGAAAAGATCAATGGTTGGGATTTAGTCTGGTAGGATGAATATTGAGAGATGGAGAACTTGGAGAAAAAGATGGAGGCTAGAGAAAAAGCAAGAAGATGTTTCCTTCCCACAAAACCTTTTCATTCAAAAATAAAGACAACTTGCCATTTGTCATCTTTAGTTATGAGTTAGTTTGGTGGTTGAAGATAATTCATCAATTAAATAACAAAATTATTTAGTTTCATGTGACATGTGATTTTTGGAAACTTCTAATTAAATTTTAAAAATATTTAAATATGTGTGAAATGTGGATAAGAGGATTCTAATTAAATATTAAAATATTTAATTATAAGTGAGATGGCTTTTTAGAATATTTAAACGTGATTTTATGATTTTGGAAAAGAAGAATATTTACTTTATTCAAAATAAAGCAATGTGATAATTAAATTAAATAAATTTTAAAATTTATTTATGTAATTATGAAGAAATGGAAAAGTGATTAAATTAAATAAGTAACTAAAATTATTTAATTAAGATAGAAGAATGTAGAAAATGAACAATATAAATAAATTATTTAAATTCATTCATATGTAGATTGAATTAGAGATTTTAATTACATAACTTGTATTGAATTAATTACCAAACTTATTATAATGTGACCATTTTTAGTTGTATACATTTTGTCCCTCTTTGAAGTGATGTGTTTTACACGTGGTTTCAAAGAAGTAAAAAGTTTTCCCCATATGTGAATTTTGGAAAACTGATGCCTGCATGCCCCCTTGGGTGATGAATCAGATAAAATTTTGAATTTGTTAGATTTTTGTGATTTTCTAGAAATTTTTGATGATTTTTGAAAATTGTTATTGATTTGTTGTCCGATTCATTGGTCGATAAAGATGATTTGATGGAAACCACTATTGAAAGATTTCATATGAAGATGAAGAACTCTGATTTTTTCCCCATGGATGAAACAATATCATAAAATTTCCCTCCCATTCACCCTTAAATAGGTAAAAAGTAACTTTTGAAATCATTTGTGTATTGTTACCTTACTGAATTTTGAAAAATTTGAGCTCTAGAGTCAGAAAAATGGCACTTCCCATCCACTAGCACAGATTTCAGTGGATTTGATGACACCAATGCCTCACACATTATGGACCCCTAGTACATATTACGTAAACCTCTTTTTGATTTGATTCATCAAAATTTGAAATATTTTCGACATGTTTTTCCTTGTTTTTCATGTGTTTCTGCGTAGAGTAGAGCATTTGATAAATTATGTAGCGCATAAAAAAAAAATTGTTGCACATATGAAACACTCTTTAGTGCATATGTTAAAAAGTATAGCACGTTTGACTTGGTAGCACAATCAATGAATTTTGTAGTTCATTTGATGAGTTTAGTAATGCATATGAGTTACAGAGTGCATATTAACATTTTTGTAGCACATATGCCTGAATTTAAGCAATTTTGCCTGATTTTCTTCTCGATTGATGATATGTATTTATTGATTCATCATGTGATAGTGAATTTTTGATGTTTGAATAATGATAACTAATAGGACTGATAAGATGATTGATAAAGTGACCTCATGATGAAAGAGATGAATGAGAAAAATAAATAGTAAGATTGATAAATTTTGTTTCATGATTGAAAAACAAATAGTAAGATTGATAAATATTCTTTCATGATTAAAAAAAAAATAGTAAGATTGATAAATTTTCTTTCATGATTGAAAAACAAATAGTAAGATTGATTGATTTGATCACAAATGATCATTTGATATGTTTCAAATTGATAGGAGAGATTCCCGAATACGTAGAGCTTGATTCAACTTCTTGTTCAGGAAGACAAAGATGGCATTGATGTGTGTGGGTTAACTTAATTGTTGGAGATGCCAAAGATGAGGCTCAATAGAAGTTTGTTTACTACACTCATCGAGAGGTGGTACAGTGATACAAACACCTTCTATTTAGCTACATGGGAGATGATGATCACTCCTGAGGATTTCCATTGAATTTTGTAGATTTTAGTGATGGGAGAGATCGTGACATATGATACCAAAGAGCAGGGGGCACCGATGCCTTGAGGAGATTTTTTCCAGATGACCATATTGTCAGATACGAGATTCTATGGGTTGAGATGGCCGAGACGTATGCACCATTACCTTGTGTACTAGTAGGATTCATTGGTGGTTTCCTATGTCCCGATCATAGGTTGAAGGGAGTGGTGGTTACATGGGGTCGACTTCTCAAGAGCATGCTCATGCAGGGTACATAATATGCTTAGGGATCATTTATGCTCACCCATTTATACCATGAGCTACATCAGATAGTGTACTGTAGAGGGAGGAGCATGGTTGTTGGATGTTCTCTACTCCAGTCTGGGCATGGGAACATATAGTAGTTACATGACTGGTGTGAGATAGATAGCATCCAATCGGGCAACGATATATTTTTGCATATGTAGGTATTGTTGCCCAGGCAAGGCTGGGAAAATTAGGCTATTGGTAGAGAGTACTGGATGATTTGGATACTGTTAGATGGCATCATTACTAGATTGTGAGTAGTGGTCAAAGGATGCCAAGGAGATGT
The DNA here is from genome assembly GCA_007115665.2 of Sequoiadendron giganteum. Taxonomy (NCBI): domain Eukaryota; kingdom Viridiplantae; phylum Streptophyta; class Pinopsida; order Cupressales; family Cupressaceae; genus Sequoiadendron; species Sequoiadendron giganteum. The sequence goes on along the minus strand of CM021106.1, from coordinate 586,041,476 downwards.
CTTATTTTTTTGTTTCTCGATACTTGATCGACCGCACCTGATATATCATCGAGAGATTTCTACTAGGTCGGGTGCTTAGATAGTATGATCGGATACAGGTGATGCCTGAGGGTTTAGCCATTTATCCTCATCGCCAATAGGATATTTTAGTGTGGGGACCCCAAATTTCATTTGATGAAGCCGCTACAAAGTTCATTGCTTTAGGGGCATAGATGTGGTATTATAGAGCAGTTATTCTTGATAGGGTTATGACTGTAGATTACACATATTATTTTATGACACATCTAGCACCACGACTATCTAGTCCTGAGGAGCCTTCTATACCACTAGATGGGGGAAAAGAATAGAGACCCAAGCAGAGGTGGAGGGAGAGCAGATGGAGGAGATTGATGATGATGATGGTGATGATGATGATAATGGAGGTGGAGGTGGGGATGATGGGGCTACCTTAGTAGCAATGAGGAGACCATAGAGGAGACCTTCCATTGAAGGTTCAAGGATTGATACGTAGGCCCATCAGATCAGAGTCAGATAGCCTCCTTGTAGTTCATAGTATAGAGCTTACAAGGTTAGATGTCATAGTCATAGGCCACCATATAGTAGTTACAAGCATAGTTTGCCTAGATTACGACTGAGAGAGATACTGCTAGGCAGCAATATCAATAGGCTGAGGTGGTTATAGAGAGGGTTTTGAGTGTTGCATAGGGTACATCTATGAGGGATATGGTGGTCGGAACATTGGAGCTAGCTCGGGAGGCCGAGTATTATAGACTGAGATATCAGGAGGCATTACCTCTCAAGCAATGAGTTCCTTACATAGCCAGTATGTGACAGAGCCACTCTAGGATTCATTCTTAGAGGATGAGAAAATGTGTTATGCAGCCACCCCCATGAGGGTCACTAGATAGAACCCCAAGGGTAGGTACATCTGGTGCATGAGGAGAAGGTGGTGTGAGACAGATAGTGTCATGGGGTAGCAACATCTAGTTATTGTTGATGTGCAGTACCCTGATGTATTGTTACCATGATGATGTACCATTTTTTATGATGTTGATGTATACACTTTTATGATATTTCATGCCACATTATGATGTTGTATCTCTCCTTATTTCAATATCCTTGTACATTTGACATTGAGTTTTGATATTATGAGATGCAGTAGATATTGTTGATCTATGCATTGTCTATATGTTTCTCTATGATGGATGCATTTATGATGGATGTATGTATGATTGATTTTTATATGATGGATGCCTATAATGTATACATGTACTTTCTACTACGATGTGGTATATAATGATTATGCAATGTGATAGTATGAATAGTGATTGGATGATGTTTTAATGCTATATGAGATGGATGTAAATGATATGCAATGCTTTGTATATTTCTAATGCTTACATATACAATCTAATGCATAGATGTATGATGATGATAGGATGTGATAATTCTTTCTAAATGCTTTGTAAATGGATGTATACATGATGTGAAAATAACAATGCAATGGAAAATGGTTATGTCCTTAAATGTATGGATGATATGAAAAATGATAACACACTTTAAATGATATGAAAAATGAGAATGCAACTTAAATGAATGAATGAAATGAAAATGATAATGCAACTTAAATGGATGATGTTTTTTTTTTTGTAATGTCAAATGTACTCAATCCTTTGGTGGAGAGATATGTTGTTTTTAATATTTTTCCAACGTTGGAAAATATATAATGTAGATGCAAAATAACGTGAATGCAATCTATATTAACCATGCAAAATTATCATTCTAAGAGCTATATTTATGCTTGTTTATCATCATTGAACTTACAAAATGTTAGAAGTTAGTACAAGCATCAAAGGAGATATTCACACCAATGATGACCTAAGTACAACTTTCATGATTTTTGATACAACAAGGTAATATAAGCATCTAGGTAGAATTGAACCAAGATGACCTAAGTATTGCTTGCATAAACAAACAAAATTTAACCATTTTCCTATGAAAATTCTGAAATGTCATCAATGATACATTGTAGAGCACGTCCCACGATAAATCTGCATAGTAATAATGATCAACTCACAGACAACAAACAAAGAAAAGTCGTACTCCTTTCTTGCTTCTCTAGTCTAGGACATCATTGAGTTGCTCTAGAGGTATGATAACAAAGATCCATAAAACAACAATTCAACCTTTTCTTAATGTATTTCAATCATTATTCAAATCAGATCATCCATTTTGATTTGAAAACCTAACATTATGTTTTTTGATAAGTGTTTTGATCATGTATGATTGATTTCCAAATGTCATCTTGTCACGATGGTTTGGTTTTGTTTGATGCGTTTGTTGTACTACCACTTGTCTTTTTTGATAGCTCCAAAAATCAGTTGCCCCCATTGAGTCTATACTTTGCTCCCAGTTAGACACAACTGATTATTATGGATATGTACAATGTTCACCAAACCATGATGAAACACAATTGCCTCTATGATGCATAAATTATGGATAGATATGATGTTGATATGATGCTTGTGCTAATATGATGGAGGACATGAACTAATAGATGGAAGAGCCAACTTGTTCGTAAATAGCGCCTGATTGTCAAGTTTTCACCATTTGTTTTTTATTGCACATTTTCAAATTTTATGATTTTTTTTTCCTATTACCAAAACACCTGTTTGCCAAGTTTTCATCAAGGCAATGATTTTTTTGATTTTTCACTTTTTTTGTATTTTCTCTTTTTTGATCTTTTTGATTTTATTTTTTTTGTCACCAAGACACATGTTCGCCAAGTTTTCATTAGGGTGACCATTTTTTCAAGACATATTTTTTTTTAATGGATTTATTAAGGACTTTTGTTGATTTTTAAATATTTTTTTCAGGAATTTTTCTTATTTTTTATGGAATTTTTTTTCAGGACTTTTTTTCATTTTTATGGATTTTTTTGGACTTTTTATGATTATTTTTTTTGTAGTACTTTTTATACTATTTTTTTCCAGACATAGAACTTCTTAAGATGAATGCTATTGATTGGATCTTCAAATAGGTCCCCATCAATTGTAGTTGATAAGCTCCAGAACCATATACTGCAACACTGACAAATGGACCAAGACAATCTGGTTCAAACTTTCCTTTCTTCTCCCTATCTTGTTGATTGTGGGGGTTTTCCTTTAGGACTAGGTCACCCATTTGAAATTTTTATCATTTGACTCTGTGATTGTAGCTACAAGACATAAGTTGTTGATAACCCTTCAAGTGATCAACTGCATGTGGTCGTCTCTCATCTAGCAATTCCAGTTCTTGCAGTTAGAAAACTCTATAGTCTTCATCAGTTATGAGTCCCTTCAATTAGACTCTAAGGGATGGTATTTCAACTTCTAATGGCAAGATAGCTTTAGCTCCATACACCAAGGCATATGCAGTGGATCCTAGTTGTGTATGAATGCTAGTTCTATAGGCCCACAAAGCTGAATTCAATTGAACATGCTAATCATGGTCAACATCATTTATTGTCCTCTTTGGGATCTTTAGGATTGTTTTATTTGAAGCCTATGTTTGGCCATTTCCCTATGGATAATAAGGTGTAGAGAATTTGTGTTGGATATGGAATCATTCACAAAGTTCTTTGACATCCTAATTCTCAAAAGGTCTCCCATTATCAGTGATAATGGAACTAGGAATGGGTATGTGTAGAATCAACATGGAAAAAATAGGCCCTTAAGTGGCAATAAAATTCAAAAAATCAAAGTTACGCAACTTGACGTAAAAATTTGAATAAGTTATCTATATTATTTCAAAAATATGTAAGAATAGAATCTATAGAAAATTGAATGTAGTTTCTAAACTACTAGGTTTATTTTTATTTTTTTAAAATCTATTTTATGAAAATTTGAAATTTCAATGCAGTAGTACTTAAATTTCAGGGAAAAATTAAGGAGTAGGTGTCTGTCTGACCACCCTAACCACAATAAAATGAAAATATTTTTTTATAATATTTTAGATATAAGTTGGGGACTCATGTCCCGATGTGATGCATATTTTTTTGTAATTTTTTCCTAAGTAAATAATTAATTATGATTTTTTTATTACAACTTTTAAAAAATATAAAAACTCGTATGTCTGACCACCTTAACTTGGTCAAAACTTCATGAAATTCATTTTTTTTTTAATCCTATAGTATGTGAAGCATATAATGTGACACATGTTTAGGATTCAAAAAGTGTCATACCATTGGAAAGCTATAGATTTTTTCAATCAGCCTATCAATCAAGACTTTAGTCATAATTAAAATAGAAAATGAATAATAATTATTTGTTAAATTCAAAGTAAAGCATAATTTATATTGGTGGAAAGCTGATAATTTCCTTGAAAAACTCTTTTCGTTTCATCAATTTTGGGTAAAAAAAAAGTCATCCACCACATGGGCCATCATATCACTTAGATATTGCCACTTTTTGCCCCATCATGATCCTGCACATAGCCAAATATCATACCAACATATGATGTAATGCAAGATAAATAAGAAAATTTTCATTTTGGTTATTGCTATCAAAGGAACAGATTCAATCCACTTGGTAAAATATTATGTAGTTGTGGTTATAAATTTCTATCCATTGGATGAAGAAGGATGAATTTTTCCAACAAGATCAAGTCCCCACTAAGAAAAAGGCCATGTTGTAATGAAAGGCTACAACTCTTATGTAGGTGCATGTATAAGGTTCCCATGCATATGACACTTTGGAAATTTCTTTACAAAGGTAAAATATTCCCTTTCCATAGTTGACCAATAATAACCCATTCTGACAAGCTTTTTACCGAAGGTCAATCCACTTGAATGATTTCCACAAGTACCTCCATGAACTTCTTGTAAGGATTTTTCAGATTCATCACATTCAAGAGATCTAAGAAGTTTACCATCAAGACCATGTCACTAAAGGTTGTCAGCGATTAAAGCATATCGAGAGGATATGAATATAGAATTTCTTTTTTGATTTTAGGACAAATCTGGGGGTAAGATATTATCTTTCAAGTAGGTATATATATTTCCATATAAAGGGGAATCAGAACCTACCAGATGATAGATGATTTGGGTCTCAAGATTATCATATGCAAAGGTAAACAATTTTTCCACCAAGAATTCATATCGAGTTTCATTTTTTGATAGTTGTAGTAGCGAAGAAATTGTAGTCGTGGCCTCTATAGCTTTGTTGTCAATTCTTGAAATATGTGTGAACTTGATTTCAAAAGAATATTTCTTAAAATCATCAACCATGTTATTATAAACCATTATCTTTCCATCCTTGGTCTGATAATCATCATTGATTTGGTTAATGACAAGTTATGAATCGCCATAGACTTGCAACTTTGTGATCCTCCATTCCAATGCTACTCTCATTCTAGTAATCAATGCTTCATATTTGGCTATGTTATTGGTGCAAGGAAACATTAACCGATAGGATTGTGGAATAGTATGCCCATGAGGTGTGACAAATAGAATTTCTATCCTCGATCCATGTTGTGTATAGGATCCATCAAAATATAGTGTCTATTATTGCTTTGTTGCTGCTATGAAAACATCTGCATCAAGAAATTCAATGTGCATCAGATGATCTACTTGTAAGGGTACTTCAGCCAGCTGATCTAGTATGACATGTACTTTGATGGATTTTCAATATACATAGTGCATATGAAACTCACTCAAGATCACTACCCATTTGGCTAGCCTACTCGTTAAGGTAGTTTTGTTCAAGAGGTACTTTAATGGATCAATTTGGGCCACAAGTTTAATTGTGTGGGATAACATAAAGTGTCACAACTTTTGGGAAGAAAAATCTACTGCTAAATAAGCCTTTTCAATAAAAGTGTAGTTGAGCTCATGACTTGTCAAGGTCCTGCTAATGTAATTCTAATGTCATAGAATTACGCCTAGGAGAAATTACACATTTTCGCATCTTACCTAGCATTTATGACACCTTAGAAGCATTAATGAAAAAATCCTATGAGTCAGAATTTTGTGATTCTTATTCCAGGTGAACAGATGGCAAAATGACAAAAGCCTGGTAGGGAATTTCATGAAAACATAGGCCTGAGATGCCTGCATAGTGCACGAACATTCACATGACATGCTAGCATCCCAGTGGTTTTCTGAGTCTAAAATGGTGAATCTATAACCCTAACCCCTGTGGCACATGTCCTGGTGGTTAGGTATCAAGTGAAACTAATTTGTGTCACCCTTGCATGCGTTAAAACCCCTTTTTGGCTCTCATTTTGGGGTTAGAAGTCTTCAATTCAAGCATTGTCACCACTTGATCTACTCTTGGGTAAGGTCTATCCTTGAATAACAACACTTTTAATGGAAAATCCATGCTAGACCACGGTCCCTCTTGTAGCTACCAGCTCTCCAACAACTAGCAACTCTCTAGTCCCTACGAACACTTAACACTCTTTTCCCTCTTATATCTAATTTTTGGTGTGGGCTCTACTCTGAAGTGGGTTTTTTTTCACCACACACATTGTTTATTTCCTTTACACTCTTTTCCAAACTTGGTTGTCGATGAAGGTGGGAACACCAATACGGTGGTGTAACTGAGGCATACCCCTATACAACCCCAACCTTTTCCCCTTGATCTTTTGTGTGCAAGTTACAAAAATATGCTTGGAGTGAAGATTTAGATGCATGAAGGTAATTTTTCTTTATGATCTCTTGTATTTCCATCTAATCTCTAGATTTCTACCAATTATTTGATCCCTCACTCTTTTTGACACAAGTCGAGGAGTAAGATTTAGTTTCATCTGTTTGAGCTCCTGAGTTCTTCATGGATCAAGACACCAGTGCGTCTTGTGGATGACAACATGCCACATTGGCATTTTAAAACTAGGCTGACATCTTTTGGCCAAGAGCTCCTCGGTCGAGGATAAAAACCTTGAAGTCTTGCTCTCTCAGGGTCTGAAATCATTTCTTCGCTTCTCTTCATAGTTTTATCAATTCGTTCATTTTGAGGTGTATAATGTCAGTTTGTTCCCTAGTGATCTCTTGATGATAAAGAGACCTATGTGCACAATGAATCCCTCTTATATCTAATTTTGGTGAACCCAACATGAACCATCAGATCCATTTTCATAATGTCACATGGTTGTATGGATTCTTTCTTTGAACAATATTTTTATATGTCGGAGGATGCTCTAGATGATTTATTAGAAGTACTCTCCCATGTCTATAAATATTCTAAAGAAACTCCTTCCTTGCCAATTGAAGAGTAGGTAAATGTGGTATTAGTTTATGTGGCTCCTCCAGGCCCTAAGAAACTCATCATTTATGTGACCTCAGTTGAGCCTTTCCCTAGGAAGGACTATTCCATATATGGAGTTTTGGGTGGTAGCAATCCATCAAACTTATATTCAATATTTGTGAAGGCTACTGACTCTACTTATTATAATGCTGTCAAACATACATACCATACAAGGGGAAACAAACAAAACCTAGGACAATAGGTTGTTGTTCTTGTATCAAAACTAGATAAAACACATACTTATTTACCCCCATCTAAGCTTGACCTTCCTCCAGCTCCTAAGCCCGTGATCAGAGCACCCAATGATTATGATCTTATCGAGAAACTTCTTGTTACTCTGGCTAAGATCTCACTTTGAGATTTTCTCTAGACCACTCTGGTTTATCAAGAGATGTTGTAGGAAGCCTTACAAAATATTCTCTTGCCTGGCTCTACTAGGCCTACAAATGTTGATGTGTTGATGGCACATATTCGAGTGGATTCATGAAATATTATGTTCCACCTGCAAGAGCTCCTACCTCTAGACATGTAGAAACAAGAAGAACCCTTGATGATTTAGTAAATGTTAAAAACATTGGTATTAGGTGTACCCTCGTTGTTAGTGGCTCAACTCTCAATGTTTGCACTATAGACCTATTGCCTAAAATTAAAGTTGATTCATCCTCTTTAGTAGCTTCCTCGTTGTATATTCCTGGGTTTGATAATGTTGGTAGCCAAGCTTTAGGTACGATAATGTTACCTTTGTAGTTGGGCCCCATTACCCTGCTTACGTTGGTTTACATGATGCCCTATCTGTTACCATACAATCTTATTTTAGGAAGACCTTTGATTCATGATATGGGTGTATTAACTTATACCCTACATCACTCATTGAAGTTCATTGCTAACACTCAGGTGGTTATGATTCAGGAAGACCCCGAGGTTGTGCACCTTTTCTTACTAGCCCCTGATGGTCATAATATGGCTGCATCCACTCTCAAGAATTGCATTCCTTCCTTAACCATTGATGCTATGGCATGTTCCTCTTTGATACCCTCGACTGAGTATCGACCAAGATGAACTACCTAAAGTGAAAAATTATATATGTCCCCCATCCTCTCCTTCATCCATTGAATTGAATGCTCTCTTAGGTGATGGCTGGAGTTACTTGAACTTATCTAAATTCTTCATAGCAAAGTATAAAAATGCCCCTTCTGATATAGAATTTCAAGATTCTGCTAACACAAGAACAAGTTTCCCTCTCGTTGAGGGAGAGAAGTGTGATCCTATCCAGAAGACCACTCCTCCTTGGGAGAGTGACCTTGCTCCCATGAAGGAGGTTAATTTTTTTGAACTGAGTAAGAGAAGTGGGACCGCTCCCATAGAAACTTTTTACATCCATTGGTGGAATGAGATGCTATACGTAGAGCCACCCCCTCCCGAAACTCTACAAGCTGACTATGGGATTGGTTATTAACTTGCTTCTCGATATGGTTGCGGCCAAAAAGGCCTAGGACATATCGAGCAAGGAATTCAGGTCCGTATTCAATTTAAGCAATGACAATGCTATCTGGGTTTGGGATGCCCTATTGAATAGTCTAAACAAAAACCTTGGTGGAATATTAACATGATTTTAGCTGAACTGTTGAGTCTAGTTCATCCTAAGTTGATAGAAGAATGAGGACACACCAAGAAAGTTCCTATAGATGTCTTCTCTTCAGACGAAGCATTAGGGGATTTTATGTGTGCTTACTCTTTGTTACCTCCTTATCATCACAAGAAAAGATTCATGTATCACTTACATAAACAAGTGTACTTTGGAGAATCGATTCAGAGCATTGATGAGGAAGACCCTCTATCTAACATTAATGGTGATGATTCGATATCTCATCCTGAAGAATATAGCTCTCTCCTTAAAGGAGACACTGTCAAGGTCCCTGTCAGTGCTGAATCTTTGGAAAAGGTAATCAAGATTAGGAAGTGTATCTCTTCCGAGGAAGCGGACGAGAAATCCACTCTCTTGTGGGCCTACCTTGATATCTTCGCTTGGACGTATGAGGATATGCTCGATATTGATGAATCCATAGTGGTCCATAATATCATTCTATGTTTCGATGCCAAGCCTATTAAGAAAAAAATTTGAAAGATTAATCCTAGGGTAGCTTTGATGGTAGAAACAAGATAAAGAAGCTGTTAAAAGCAAGCTTTATCCATCCTATTGACTACTCTCCTTGGATTCCAAACATTGTTGTTGTTAGCAAACCTAACGGCTGTATTCCTATGTGCATTGACTTTCAAGACCTTAACAAGTCTTCGCTTAAGGATGATTTTTTATTGCCTAATATAAATATGATTGTAGACTCAATAATGGGCCATTCGTTGTTATCTTTTATCGATGGCTTCTTGGGTTATAATCAGATCTGTATTAACCCGAACAATAAATATAAAGCAACCTTTACTACCCCTTGGGGAACTTTCTGCTACCTGGTCATGCGCTTTGGTTTGAAGAATGCAGGTGCAACTTACCAATGAGTGATGGCCCTGATGTTGCATGATTTCATTCATAAAATATTAGAAGATTATGTTGATGACATCTTGGTGAAATCCAAAAATCATCAAGATCATGTGAAGAACCTTTGTCTTATCTTCGTAAGGCTTCAACATTACAAGATGAGACTCAATCCCCAGAAGTGTGTCTTTGAGGTTGACACCAACAAGATTCTTAGGTTGATAGTCTCTTATCATGGAATCGAAGTTGACATGAATAAGATTGATGCTATTGTCAACATGTCCCCACCAAGGAACATTACCGAGTTGCAAAGTTTACAAGGGAAGATTCAGGAAATTCCCAGATTCATATCTCAGTTGGTTGATCGTACCCTTCATTTCACTCATCTACTAAAAAAGGATGTTCACTTTATGTGGGATGAAGAATGTCAAAGATATTTTGAATCTATAAAAGATTATTTGACTAATCCCCCTATCTTGATGCCAGCTATGAAAGATAGACCTTTCCTACTTTATCTTGCTATGTCACCATATGCTTTGGCAACTCTACTAGCTCAATATGATGATGTGGGAAGAGAGAAAGTGGTCTACTACATTAGCTATGTTCTCGTTAATTATAAAACCCGTTATTCATCCATGGAGAAGCAATGCCTAGCTCTTGTATTCGCTACATGGAAGTTGAGGCACTATCTCCTCCATGTTGAAACTCATGTCATAGTAAAAAAAAATCTTTTGAAACATTTGTTCTCTAGCATTCACCTTCCTAGGAGATTAGCAAAGTGGGTTATCTTACTTTCTAAGTTTGATATAAAGTTTGTCACTTAGAAATTGGTAAAGGGACAAGTGATCATCGATCAATTGGCATATTATCCCTTGCATCGCTCCTTCCCTGCATTTGACCTATTCCCCGATGAGAATATATTAAGAATCAAGTATGACCTCGATTGGAAATTGTACTTCAATGGATCGAGGTGTCAGACCAGTTTTGGAGTGGGTGTGGTCCTGATATCCCCCAAAGAAAAACCAGTCCCCTTATCCTTTCAATTAGATTTTTGTTGCACTAGTAATATCATAGAGTACGAAACTCTTATTTCCAGCTTACACTCCACGATTGTGTTAAATATTAAACATCTTCATATACTAGGTGACTCTGAGCTCATTGTGAATTAGATCACGAGAACTTATCAAGCCAAACAAAGCAAGTTGTCTCGCTATTGATACATCACTTTGTCCTTGCTCATTCAGTTCTCCTCTTTCACAATAAATAGTATTCCTAGGCAAGAAAATAGACATGAAGATGGCATGGAAAGCACTGCTTCCTTGGTACCTTTAGTATAGGATATAAAGGATTATCACTTCATGGTTCAGGTCATGAGAACCCCAGTAGTTCCTGATCAACCTGAGCCCGAGTCTCTAATTTGTTTTTAGGCAGACTCGAGAGAGTGGTTTTTTAGTATCTATAACTATTTAAAGGTGGGAAGCTTTCCCAGTGACACAACGAAAAGCAATTATGCTCGTATACAAAAAATTTCAGGATGTTACATTATCTTATTTGACGTTCTTTATTGAAAAGGTTATAATGGGTTGTTGTAAAGATGCCTCACTAAAGCGAAAATACCCCTTGCCCTTAAGGAAGCCTTTGCAGGCTCTAGGGGTGGACACTTCAATGGCAGACCTTTGGTGAGAAAAATGATACATATGGGTTACTATTGGCAAATGATGGAACAATATTCTTTTAGTTTTTTCAAGAAATGCCTTCAATGTCAACAACATAGCTGCCTTATCCATGCTCCTGCCCAGAACTAGAAAATCAAACTTCCCTTAGCCTTTTGCAAAATGGGGATTGGATATTATTGGGAATATTACACCTCCTTCTTCTAAAGGACATACTTTTATCATCACCACCATAGATTAAATCACAAAATGGGTTGGATCTATGCCATCCAATCTACGAATGTGAAAACAATCTATAGCTTCCTCTTAAACATCATTTCTCATTTCGGGCTACTTGCTATGCTTGTTTTAGATAATGGTACACCATTTAAAAACAAGTACAAAAGTTCTTAGAGAAATCTTCTATTCAACATAGGTTTTCTACACCATATTATCCACAATCCAATAGCCAAGTAGAAGCTTCTAACAAGATGCTTGAACTCATTCTTCATAAAATAGTTAATAAGCACGACAAAGATTGGCATACCCAGCTGACATATGCTTTATGGGTGTATCACATGAGTGTTTGTACAATGACGGGAACACCGCCTTATAACCTCATGTATGGCGTTGAGGCTATCATGCCTCTAGAGTTGGAAATTCCATCTTTGTGGGTTTTCCTTAGAGGGCTAATTGACAATGAAACCTATTGAGTTAACCATTTGAATCAGCTAGAGATGCTCGACGAGCATCATTTACAGGCCCTTGATCATCTTAACGCTTATCTATGTTCTTTATCAAGACAATATAATAAGGGCGTGCTTCCTAGAACCTTCAAACTAGGAGACCTAGTTCTATATGAAAACCAATGGAATGTAAACATGCCACTTGATCAAAAAGAGAAATTTAGTCCTAATAGGTTAGTTCCTTACATCATGGTTTCTATATATGGTTTGGGTGCCTATGGATTATCATCTATGGATGGGATTCCTTTAAAGGAACCTATTAACATGATGCATCTTTGTCAATACTACGCATAGTGTCTGAACATGTCATGTATGTGGTGTTCTCCCTAAAGGGTAGTAATACTACATATACTAACATTTACTTATTTTCACATAATGAAAATTGTTTGTGTTTATGACATGACCATGTGTGTGTGCATGAAATAAAAACATACATACATGTGTCTAACTATGCTAAATATCCATACTTCACATCATTAGATCAGCATAGCATTCAATAAACATGCAAACAAACATGTTTAATTAAATCATGATTAGCATGTAATGAAGATATACATCCATATAAACAAGTAACATCCATAGCATGAGCATAAATGAAAATGAAAAGAATACACATAAGAAAAGCCATGATATTGAAACCAACATATACATATATATGTTTGATGTATGAATCGAGTGTCATATACATGTATCGTGGCAGTGCTATAAAAATATTGGAGTGTCTATTGAATATGTGTCTATACAAAAGATCTACAAGAATACATGTATGTCTACATTTGAATACAAAAATGATGTACAAAAAACGGGTGTCCTATTCTCATGGTATGTGGCTCCCTCAGCTCTCTAGCTCTGGCATCCACTCTAGTGCTCTAGGAGGAGGTTGCATTGTGGTCTGAGATCAAGTTTAGTGTGAATGTGATGTAGATAAGCCCACTCGTATCCCTCTAAGATCCTCATGCAGTGAAAAAATATCCATCCTTGCTTGGATCAACTCCTTCTATGGCCACTAAAAATCTTTCAAGATCGCAACAGTTGGTTGTGCATCGAGCTCATCAATGCATCTTTGAAGAGCATAATGTGCCATCTTGGTAGTAAAGGCTCTCCACACTTCCTTGTCTCGCTCGATGAGCACTATCCGTAGCTCCCCCGATAGCTGATCTCACTATCCCATGGTGGCTGTTAGCTCCGCAATCAGCTGCACCACCTTGGGACCTCGCTCCTCATATGCATTCCATAGATGTGCTCTCAAAAGTGAGGGCATGCCTCCTCACTGATATAGGTAGGTAAGCCTCTAGGATTGTCCCCTGGATCAACACAGTAGGGTCCACATCTAAAATACAATGAGCTATATGCCAAGTCCATTGTTGTGCATCCTCTATAATCATAAAGCAAGAAATAGGGATTAGTATCACATGGCATGTGTATGTATATAAGCATAAAACAAAAATATGGAAAGCATGAAAATAATAGTAATGCACTATGTATACCTAGATCCCCTAGCTTCCATGTGGGATCAGGGTGGGGCTCAATGTTGGGGCCTGTGCCACTGGTATCAATGGCTAAATCGGGTAGTGCAAGTGTTGCTTTTGCTAGGATGGTGGAGAGTGGTGGTGCTAATGAAATAGGGGTAGTTGGGAGGGAGCTGATCTCCTCCATTGTCACAGCCTCACTAACATTGCCTCCTCCTCCTCCTATGTTGGCTTCTCCTCCTCCTTTGCACCACTCTTCTAGTGGCTTCTTCTCTTGTCCTATGGTGGCTAGCAGGGCTCATCCTTCTATGGGCTAGGGTCCCCTCTCAGATCACCCTCACCAAAAACTAGGGTAGGGCAGTTCCTCTGCCACCACCATGTGTAGTCCTCTACCATGGTTAGTAGATCATGATCTAGCTCATCGTCGTCTAAAAAGATGATGTTTGTGATAGAGGGTCAAGGGCAGTCACCTACCCTCACTGCACTATGGTGTGCCCTAGTGTATGTGGGCACATCGGGTGGTATGGTCTTTATATGGCCATGTTGTCGCATGACCCAACTCTAGTAATAGGGTACAATAATATAGTCATGGTGATCCACTAAAAATTAGTCCTGATGTAGGTTCCTAAGGAACTTGTTGTCATTGACCCACCTAAAATAGTGGTGGGGTCTCCAACGAACCTCTCTCGCAATGATAGTATCAAACTGTAGCCTCCAAAACTATAAATCTTTGAAACACCACTAGCCTGTCATGTCATACCAATGGGCCATTGAGACATCATACATCCATCATTGGGGAATACCGACTGGCTAGTTTTACATGATGTGGGAAAATGCCCATGCCTACAAAAGTGTGCATATAGTAAGACTAAGGTACTCATAATAAACTTACCATCGAAGCTCCTGGTAGAGGTGTGCCAGCATGTTGTGCCCCCAAGTAAAAATAGTCCTATGCTTGACCATCTCTTTGATAATTGGGACGAGGCCCTTGTGCAAATGTGAGCCTTGCCTATCTATAGTAACCTAAAAAGCGATTGTCACTACCATCACCCAACATAGAAATGATGCTATAGTCTTTGCCTGATCATACTAATGGGTGTAGATATGATCAGTGTCGTCACCGCCATTGGTCCACCCTATGCAGTACTAGAGCCCCTTGTTGTGGTCTTGTACCGATTAGGTTTTATCTAGGGCCACCTATCATCCATAAATGTGGAGCCTAAGGATTAGATAGACATCCTCAAGAGTGATATTCATCTCTCTACAGAGTAGATGGAAAGATGATGTTGTAGCATCCTACCACTCCATCAGAGCGATGACCATCCCATCATGGTATCACATCTCTGGCATAGTGAATACATTCCAAAGATCGAACCACTCCAAGTGCGTGACCTCATTCAATGATAAGTGGTCCCTCTGCTCATGAACGAGGAGAAATTATCGCCCTCCAGGATGTTGTGGATCTCTGGATACTCCTACAAAAGGGTAAAAAAATTCTAAGTCAGGAAGATGCTCATGATAACCAAACATATAAAGGGACATCTAAGTGTTGTGCATGCATCTACATGATGCGCCCATGTCTCGAACCACCATAGTCACCTGGTAGATGCTAGTGCATCCTTGGGATGACAATGTAGATCTAGGACCCCAACACATGTCCTAGACAACAACGTAGAAAAAGGATGCATGCATACATTTTGGATGCCTGCGCACCTCAAAGCATGAGATCTAACAAAATGAGCTAAAAAGTGCAAGGATGAAGACTAAGAAGCCTACCTAGTCAACCTCATGACCTGCACCGATGTCCTCATCTAGTTTCTCTAGCCTCGACACCTCGTACTGCCTTGTCAAGATTTTTTTGAATTTTCTCTCAAAAAATTCAATAATCTACTCATAGTGAATAGTGAAAATGACCCTTCTGGGGGCCCACCTAAGTATACATAGGCCCCCCGGGGCCCATTTTTATTAGAGCTCGTGGCCCCCTAATTTCTCTGAAATTTACCCCACCATGCTAGGGGAAAACTCAGGAGGGGGCATATAGTCACCTCTTGATCCTATTTTGCCTCTAAGTCAACTACCTTTTTTTATCATTCTTATCTTTGTGGTAGTTTCTTCCATTTTTTTGAAATTGACTCAAAATTTTAGTTTTGAAGGATACAGTTTTGAATAATTTTTTACAACCATTGTGTTGTTGATTGTCGGGCTCAGAAGTTGGTGGAATCCTCAGTATCGGTTGGCTCAACCTCGATGACCTCTATGGTCCCTCTTTCTAGCATAGATTTTTGTAAAATTGAGAATTCTGGTGAATTTTTTCTTCTCTACTTTAGTGAGGCTAATTTTTTCTAAAATCAAGCCCACTAAAGTGGGGGAAAATTGTAATCTCATATAATTGTGCTTAGGGGTACTTCCACATTTTCAGATCTTTCCTAGCATTTATAACACATTAGAAGCATTAATGATAAAATCCTATGAGTTAGAATTTTGTGATTCTAACTCCAGGTGAACACTTAGGAAAATGAAAAAATCCTGATAAGGCATTTCCCAAAAACATAGGCCTTGGATGCTATGCGGTGCATAGATGTCCAAATGGTGTGCTAGCATCCGAGTGATTTTCTAATTTTGAAACAATGAATCTAGAACCCTGACCCCTGTGAAATGTATCCTAGTGGTTAGGTCTCAAGTGAAACAACTCTATGTCACCCTTACATGCATTAAAACCCCTTTTTGGCTCTCATTTTGGGGTTGGAAGTCTTCAATTCAAGCATTGTCACCACTTGCTCTACTCTTGGGTAAGGTCTATCCTTGAATAAAAGAACTTTTACTAGCAAAGCCAGACTAGAATGAGGTCCATCTAGCAGCTACTAGCTGTCTAGCAAGCACATCGTGGTGCACCTGTGTTCTCCAAAAGAGGGTCTTGAGCCCTTGGTTAACACTCTCTCTCCCTATCACTCTTCCTTACTAGTTCACTTACTACTTTGTGATGCGGGATCTACTTCGAATTGGGTTGTGTTTTCACCACACACTTTTTTTATTTCCTTTACACTCTTTTCCAAACTTGGTTGTCTGTTGAGGTGGGAACACTAATACGGGGGTCTGACTGAGGAAATCCCTATGCAACCCCAGCCTTTCCCCCTTGATCTTTTGTGCACAGGTTATGAAAATGTGTGCGGAGTGAATATTCAGATGCATAAAGGTAATCTTGCTTTAAGATCTCTTGTATTTCAATCTAATCTTTTGCTTTCTGTCGACTATTTGATCCCTCACTCTTTTTTACCCGAGTTGAGAATCAAGATTCAATTTCATCTATATGAGCTCTTGAGTTCTTCACAACTCAAGATGCCAACTTGTCTCATGGATGACAACACACCACATTCACATCTTGAAATTGCGCTGACATATTTTGGTCGAGAGCTCCTTAGTTGGGGATAGAAACCTTGAAGTCTTGCTCTCTCGGGGTCTGAAATCACTTCTTCACTTCTCTTCACAGTTTTATCGATTCATTCAGTTTGAGGTGTATAAGGGAAGTTCGTTCCTTGGTGATATCTTAAGGATAAAGAGACCCATGTGTATTGAATCTCTATTATATCACAGTAATATACAAATCATTCTATTCGTCTTTTATCCTCTCTTGCCAATAATGCCCCCAAGAATACTTTTGTGGCTGAAATGTAAAGTATGAGCGACTCCCTTGGTACTGGTGGAACAAAGACTGGTGGACTCATCAGATATTGTTTGATTTGATTGAATTTTTCTTCAAACTTTTCTTCCCATTTGATTGGGGATTTTTTCTGTAAGAGATGTGTCAAAGGAAAACTCTTGTCTGCTACATGCACAATAAACCTCCTAATAGCTTGTAATTTTCCTTGTAGGGATTAAATTTGACTGATATTTATTGGTGGTGACATCTCAATGATAGCTTGTACTTTTGCTAGATCTACCTCTATTCACTTTTTTAAAACAATGTGGCCTAAAAGCTTTCCAGATTTTACCCCAAAGATGCACATCTTTGGATTGAGTCTAACCTTGAATTTCTCCATTCTGACAAATATTTTAGATAGGATTTTTAGATGTCCCTCTCTTGTGTAATATTTTTCTAACAGATCATCTACATAATCTTCCATGAAAGTGTGCATCATGTCATGGAAAGTAGTTGTCATAGCTTGTTGATAGGTTGCACTTGCATTTTTGAGTCTAAATGGAATCACATTCCAACAATAAGTACCCCACGGACATGTGCAAATAGTTTTTTCCTGATCCTAAAGTGTGATCTTGATCTGATTATATCCGAAGAATCCATCCATAAGTGAATACATGGCGTGTCCAACTACTAGGTCCATAATTGTTTCAATGTTAGGTAGAGGAAAATAATCTTTCACACATGCTTTATTTAGATCCCAAAAATTTGTACAAATTTTGATACTAGTACAATGTTAGAGATCCATTCTACATAGTCAATGGATTGAATGAACCCTACATCTAGTAGTTTCTTCAATCCCTCTTTGATCAACGATGTGACATGCAAATCCATCTTTCTAAGCTTTTGCTTTACTGGTTTTACCCCTGGCATTATAGACAAATGATGCAGGATGAGATTAGGATCCAGTCCAGGCATATTCGCATATGACCAAGAAAAGTTCATTTGATTGTATTTCAAGAATTTTGTGAACTTTGGTATCTCTTCCTTTATTAATGAAGCATCAAGTTGTAGGATCTTTGACTGTTTTGAAGTTTCTATGTTGATTCATTTTGTTGGATCGATCAAAATAGAAGATCTCTCTTGGTAGTGTTCTAGGAGAGTGTCAAGTTTCTCATCCTTCAATGCCTTTGAAAGTTTTTCACCATTGGATACATTCTTTCTTTTTCCTTTTTCATGATCTAACATTGCCATTTTTCATTTTTCACCATTAGATCAATCTTTTATATTATTGATTATGTAGCTAAGAAACTTGGCACTCTCTTGCTTGAAAAATTGATCATGAGATTTGCTGGTGGAACTTATTTCAATATTGGAAGAGGAGAGGAAATTTACAATGGTCTCATCATCTTGGAATATAGGGATATCAATAGGTTCAATTTGATCCCAATAAATAAGCTTGGGATGGATTAAAGGCAAAGGATCATCTCATTGAGTGAGGTCAAGGGTTGTTAAGGTCATGACATACACATGGTTATCATTCTCTCTTTAGGGAAGGTATATGATGGTATCCTCCTGTCGATTCTCAATCTTGTTTTGAACTGAATCATCCTCGCTCGATTCATGGTCATATTGAGGTTCAATTCAAGTTGTTGAGTCCTTGAACTTTATCCTTTTGTAAGCATGGGTGTATATTTTTATATGACATCAACCTTTTTATCTCTCCAAAATTCATCATCATAAATTGTATCCCATTCATATTCATTTGAATTCGTGTTAGAGATATCCTATAATTTGAGAATTGTTAAAGCGATTTCCTCATGGGATTTTTTTTAAGTTGCTTCTTCATGGGTTTTCTTTAAAGTTGCTTCTTTTGTATCTTCACTATACCCAAGTCCTATTTTATCCTTTGGATGTGTTATTGTAGGCTGAATTGGCTCTACAATTCCTTCCTTTCTTTTACCTAGAGGACTAGTTCCTTCATAGCCCATCCTTTGCACTATAGTATATTCTTTACCATATTGTTATGTGGGAAATTTGATATGTAGAATAGATTCATCTTCATCCTTATATAGCCACTTGAGAATGCCTCCATCTTCGGCTTCATCTTCTCGAGTATTAGCTTTGATAAAAAAATTCATCAAACATTGTGATGGGTACTGAAGATTGTGCTCCTAATGTGGATGCTACTACAACTTGTTGTTAGGCTATTGTGGGTTGGCCATATGATCTTCGAGAGATAGGTAAGTTAGAAAGACATAATGAATGTTATCCCACCCCTTTATCCTTCAATTAAAATTTTGTGCAAAATTTATTTATCAACACTTTTGATTGGTCATTATGATTTTAAGGGGAAACAACAAGAGCTTCTCTATTATGTGGTACAAAAGTGTCTTGGGTTGCTCTGAGATTAGAATATTTTTGGATGCTATTGTAATATGCTAGTATAGTTATCTCCTATCCGTCATAGGGAAATTTGAGACATTGATGGTACTTCCTACATCTCATTGATACAAGGATGACCCAAAAGTATGTTGTAAGAAAGGTCTTGATCCAAAACTTGGTAGAAAGTTTTTTTCAAAACACGTCCCACTGTGATAGACAACATGATAAGACCCTTGGAAGCTTTCTCTTCATCATCAAATTCTTTAATTGTTATCTTCCTTCTTGGATCAATACAATCTTCATAAAATCCTAAGGCACATACCAGCTTTAAAGTAAAAATATCCAATCCGGCTCCTCAATCTATTAAGACACACCTAATTCAATTTTTATGGTTCATGACTGCTAGATAAAGCGAGGAGTTGTGACGATGAGACATGGAGGTATCATCTTTTTTGGAAAATGATAGGAAAGTGCATGAGGAAAAGTGCCACCATGGCTTGAAACTTGTTAATATCCAAATCGGTGGATATAGTTGTGTTGATGAGAGCCTTCTCTAAAATGTCTTTATGTGCTGGGGATATCTTTAGAAGCTCTAAGATAGA
The DNA here is from genome assembly GCA_007115665.2 of Sequoiadendron giganteum. Taxonomy (NCBI): domain Eukaryota; kingdom Viridiplantae; phylum Streptophyta; class Pinopsida; order Cupressales; family Cupressaceae; genus Sequoiadendron; species Sequoiadendron giganteum. The sequence goes on along the minus strand of CM021106.1, from coordinate 586,021,217 downwards.
GATTTCGGTCAATGTTTTCTACAATTGATTGACTAAATTATATTGACTTGGAGGAGGGAAAATATTTTTGGATGAGCTCCCTTTTAAGACAACTTTAGCTTGTCCCCTCATTGTCGCATTGAATTGTTGATATTCCTGCTTTTCCTTGGCATTGATAACATTAACCCACTAGTCATCTATATAAATGTAGTTGATTATTGTATCCTGGACATGGTTTACTCTTTTTCCTTTGTCATTTGAAGATTCTCCTTTATGATATTTTTGAAAAGGATCCTTAAATGCTTGATGATCTTCATCGGTATGATGTCCCTCAATTGATATTGTGTCATTATCTATCAAATCTTGGACTAAATTTTTCAATCCTTGACAATAATTTTCCCTATGTCCCTTGCATCTATGGTAGTCACAGTAATATGAATCATTCCATGATGGTGGTCAAGTGATGGCATTTGTATCCATAAGCTCTTTGAAATCTGACTTAAAAGATTGGCCCAAAGGAATGAAAATCCATCGATTTGAAAAAAAATGTTACTTGGGTGGATTTGCATTTTGAGTGTTCCCAAGATTATTGTTAAGGTTACCATGATTATTGCTATTGTTTTGATTGGTCAAATTTCCTTGGTTGATGTCAGCTCCTTGATTGGTGTTTCTATTGCCTTGATTGTTGTTATTGCATGGGGTACTTGATAGATTGAATATGGATGGTTTTTTTGTCACATTGTTTGCATCTACCACACCATCATTCACAACATTCTTGTTTCTAGTCCAAAATCTTGATTTGTCATTGTTGTTATGATTAGACAAGTTTGGACTATATTTTTCAAGCTTTATCACTCCTCTCTTGACTAAGGCTCCTTCAATAGTGATTTCATTCTCAATAAACTTCTCAAAATATGGAGGGCAATGAAGGTTGAGCCTGTAACTCATTTCTTAATCATAACTATTAATAAAGATATCCAACTTTTCCTTTTCAGGAACTAGATGAGAATATCGTGTGAATAATCTTCTCCATCTTTGTAGGAATGTGATGAAGGGTTCTCCAATTTTTTTCTTTTATTTTCATAGATCAAGCATAGTTATTTGATGTTGAATGTTGTAGGAGTATTGGGATATAAATTTATTGATCAACTCCTCAAATATCCTGATGGGTGGAGTGATTTTAGAAAGCCATTCCATGGATTTCCCACTGAAACTTCATGGGAATAATCTCATCAAGTATGTATCCTCATGTGAAAATTCAAGGCTCATGTTTCTAAATTCCCTTGCATGATCGATAGGATCTGTTTTCCCATTGTATCTATCAAATTTTAGAATTTCATAATGTTTTGGAAATGGGATCATGTTGAGATGTCTATCAAAAGGATATGGACAAATATCTTCCAAAGTATACTTCTTAGTTGTGCCCCCTTGTATTTCCTTGATTTTTCCTTGTAGTTCTCTTATTTGTTGGGTAAGATCACTAAGATTTTTTAAGGGAGTTTCATACTTTTTAGGTTCTTCTTTGATGTTCTCCATATCATAGTCAGAGGGCAATTTGGCACCTTTGTTTGCCAATAAAAGAAAGTATCTTTCTTTATTTTTCTCTATGATCTTGGCCATATCTATGTGATAATGTCGATCTTGTTAAGCTTATTTAAGAATTTCATCAGTTATTTCATCATTTGAACTATTTGCATGTGTATGAATCCTATGAAAAGGATTTTCTTTCCTATCACCCATGTTGCAAAGTGCATTCTCTCTTTCACCTTCTCCTCTTTGTTTACCGGACCTTGTCGAAATAGGCATATTTTTGTATCAATTTTTTTACTAAAATTAGATCACAAATGGGAGTGCAATTTATTGGATTATTGATGCCTTAGCCAAATAGTATGATGGATCCTATTGATATGACTAAGGAATTTCTAATTTTTAGATTTGTTTTCTTGGATGAAGTATGATAGATCATGTTATGGAAAAACTAAAAATCATAAATTGACTTGAAATTGATGCACTTTAGGATGTTTTGATCTTAGTTTGAAAAATGCTGATTTTTGCAAAAAGCCTAATGTTTCCAAGCTTTTCTCTATTGTAGCAACTGATTGGATGGTTGGAGTATTGTATTTTTGGTTAGGGAATGTAAAAATGATGAATTTTTTTACTATGATTATTCCTTTATGAAAGAGCTCTTCGTTGATAATAAGCTTATGAATATAAAGGCTCTAAAGAAAAATCATAAGTATATCCTCTATCAAAGTCATGATGTCTATGGATGAAAGTTTTATAGTCAAGCAAGACCTTCCTACTTTGGTACAAGAAATATCTCCTTTTCAAAAATTTCTTATAGCCAAGTTGCTTCTTTGGTTTCTTGATTCTTTTAGTAAGGGATTTCTTGAAAAATGTTGTTGATTTCTATTCCCTTAACATAAAATGATCAGTATAAATGTCACAGTTTGATTTGTCAGATTCTTGTGTTTTTTGGATGATCTTATCTGAATTAATATTTTGAAAACACAACAAGTAGTTATAAAATATTTGTTTTAAAGTCCTAGAATCTACAAAATTGAGTGTATATTCAAGGATCGAGCATGATCCTTTTTTATTTTAATTGGTATTTGAACAATAAGATACTTCAAGAAGACTCACTCTTAAGGTCAAAAGGTCATCATTAACACCACAACCCACATCTTAGAACTATGTTGACTCACACAACCTTGTCACCCCCTAGAGGGCACCCGTGTTTTTATCTTTTCCAATTCTTAACCAAAGTGGAATGCAATGGATAGTGATCCTTGGTAGTTATATGGTGAGTATCTTTTGGGACATATTCTTCCTTCCCCTTGCACTATGAATGTTAGGATTTTCGAAAACTGACAAGTTGGAAACTATCCTTAAGGTGTTTAGTAAGGGTTTACATACAGTGTGGAAATGATAAACTCCCTTGAGAGGTCTCCCTACCTTTAGAAAAAAGGCTTTGGGGATGAATATCATATACACACTACCATTGAGTATATTTTCATCAACAACTCACTTTTAATTATAATGGGTTGGAAAACTTGGCTTTAGTTGTTCCCACTTAGGTTGTTCTCGTAGGGTGAGTACCTTTTCCCACTACGGTAGGCCTTCTAAAAAAATTTAATGAATCAAGAAATTGCAAGTGAAATGAAAAGATGAGTCTGGCATTTTGATCACTTAGTAAAGGGGAGAGCATAGGCCTATCACCATAAAATCACAATAAACAATATTTATTTTTAAAGCCCAAATGATGATTACTTATTCTAGGTGAAGATATTTCTTCACAAAAGACATGATATTCATTTTAACCAAGATAGCAATGTATGGTGACTACCCTATGATTGTTTTATTTTAATTCAAATGGATACCCTAGGATTAGTTCATTTTAATTCAAATACAACAATAAAACCACTGGTTGTGGTTGTGTCAGATCTAAAGAGAAATTATACAAATTACAAATGCACTAGAACATAGGTCATATGATTTGTAGGAATAGTCATATGCGCTATAAGATCAGACATATGCACTACAGGATAAGTTGTATGTGCTAAAACATTTTTCAAATGTGAACAATCATATGTGCTAAAATAGTCATCAAATGTGCTAGAATAACTATCATATGTGCTAAAAAAATCTTCAAATGCACTAAAACGGGTGTCGTATGCGCTAATCTGTGTCTCTAGTTGTGACCTACAAATAAACCTACAATAAAATATTAAAAATGGGGCAACACCCCATGGTGGGTGCCAAAAATGTCTGTGAAATAATTTCAACTATTAAATCCAATAACACGCCAATGAAACATTATATCAAAGAATCTAAAAGATTAAAACACTTCAAACCAAAAAGATTACTCGAAACCATCTCATCGTCCTCTATCTCAAAGGATTTATTTTAAAGCTACTTGCTCTTAGATTATGTAACCAAAAGCCCAATAGAATGACAACCTACAAAATGATTAAATATGCAAAAGTGCAAGAAACTAAGTTCATATGCTAAATGATTGTGAAATGAGATAGTAGATATGCAACTTATGGATATGATAATACTAAGATAATGAAAATAGAATGTTGTGCTAAGATGCTTGATCACTTGAATGTATGCCTATTGGTCTCATGTTATGCAAATAGTTTTATCTTTCAAAGAGACAAGAGGTCCTATGTATAGATTTTTGGAGGCAAAAGCTTAGTTGGCAAAGATCAACGGTTGAGATTCAGTCTAATAAGATGAATGGTGAGAGATAGAGAAGCTGGAGAAAAAGATGGAGGCTAGAGAGAAAGTAGGAAGATTTTTCCTTCCCACAAAACCTTTTCATTCAAAAATAAAGACAACTTTCCATTTGTCATCTTTAGTTATGAGTTAGTTTGGTGGTTGAAGATAATTCATCAATTAAATAACAAAATTATTTAATTTCACGTGACATTTGATTTTTGGAAACTTCTAATTAAATATTAAAAAATATTTAATTATGTGTGAAATGTGGATAAGAAGATTCTAATTAAATATTAAAATATTTAATTATAAGTGAGATGACTTTTTAGAAGATTTAAAAGTTATTTTATGATTTTGGAAAAGAAGAATATTTACTTTCTTCAAAATAAAGCAATGTGGATTTTATGGTTTTGGAAAAGAAGGATATTTACTTTATTCAAAATAAAGCAATGTGATAGTTAAATTAAATAAATTGTAAAATTTATTTAATTAATTACGAAGAAATGGAAAAGTGATTAAATTAAATGAGTAACTAAACTCATTTCATTAAGATAGAAGAATGTAGAAAATGAATAATATAAATAAATTATTTAAATTCATTTATATATAGATCGAGTTAGAGATTTTAATTAATTAGTAGACCTATTATAATGTGACCATTTTTAGGTGTATACACTTACTATGGTGAATTTAGAAATTGTAGTACAAGGCCTAGCTCCACAATCATATGATCTTCAAAAAATACTGCAAGAAGAATGAGAAGACTTGTTAGTTCATGAAGAAATATATTGGCATCGAAAATTAAGAGAATTGTGGCTTAAAGAGGGTGATAAAAACACCAAGTTTTTTCATTAATTTTCTTAGATAAAGAATGTAAAAAACTCATTTTTTCAATTGAAGATAACATTACTGGTGAAAGGTTAAAAAAAGAGGAGGATATAAAAAAAGGTGTTATATTTTTTGAAAATCTACTTTATGCCAGGAGGTAAGTCAGATCAACAAGTAGTTGTTAAGGAAGAGTTGTTGCAAAATATACCCACATTGGTTTCAACAAAAGACAATGTGAATTTGATGAATCCATTCACATTAGATGAATTGAGAGAAGTAGTGTTCTCAATGTCTGTAGATAAAGCTCCAAGTTCAGCTGGTTTTACCTCTATCTTCTTTCAAAAATGTTGGGAGTTTATTAAGGAAGATTTGTTGAAAGCACTGGAGGATTCCAAAAGCTCAGGGACCATGCTAAAGAAATTTAATGTAACTCATATCACATTAATCTTGAAGGTAAATAATCCCTTTTCATTCTCAGAATTTATACCCATTTCACTTTGTAACACCATTTATAAAATTTTCACAAAAGCAATCTATTTGAGGTTGGTTAAGATTATCCCGATTATAATCTCAGATGATAAGGGGGGATTTGGTCCAAGAAGGGAAACAACATATGGGGTTATGGTAGCTCATGAAGTTTTGCATACTATATCCAAATTTTTTATACCAACTTGTATCATCAAATTGGATATGATGAAAGTGTATGACAAAGTGGACTGGTCTTTTTTGTTGTAGATAATGAATATGTTTGGCTTCCATCATAAGTGGTGTAAATGGATATATATTTTTTTTTCTGGTGCAATGTTCTTAGTGTTAATAAATGGTTCCCCATATGGTTTTTTCAAGTGTTCTCAAGGGGTCAAGCAAGGAGTCCCTTTATCTCCATTCCTATTCATCATATTAACATAATATTTAAGTATATCAATTAAGAAGGCTCATTTGGAAGGTCAACATAAAGTAATAAACCTACCATCTACCAATTTAACAATAACTCATTCCTTATTTGTAGATGATACCATATTATTTGGTATTTCATCCATTTTTGAAGCAAAGAAAATTACGAAAGTTTTGAAAAGATATTCTCTAGCTTCTGGATAAATGGTGAATGGAAGTAAGTCAAAGATATATATATTTCATACAAATGCAGTAATAAAGGATAAGATTGTATAAATTATGGGGTTTAAAGTTTTAGAGTTACGTCGTAAATATTTAGGTATTCCATGATTCTTTGTTGGGAAAATTAGAGTTTCTCATTGGGATAAAATAATTTAGACTATTTAGTCAAGAATAACAGGTTGGAAGGGGAGATTCTTATCTATAAATAGCAGAATTTTACTAATAAAATATTTTTTGTCATCAATTCCAAATTATTATATGCAATTCCTAAATTCTCGAATGATATTTATTAATGAAATAGAAAAAATAATCAGATCATTTTTATGGAAAGGAAATATGGACTCTAAAAGAAAAATTCCTTTAATTTTACTTCAAAATACTTGTAACAAGAAGGTCAAATGAGGGGCAAGGGTGCATAATATGACTACTAGGAATGTTGCATTGGGTGCAAAACTAGTATAGAATTTGTACACAAGACCACAAGGTAAATGGTGTAA
>CM021106.1:585880881-586014473 GCA_007115665.2 Sequoiadendron giganteum | reverse complement strand
CCTTTACACCTATCAAAATAATTATAAAAAAAAACTTTTGATTTACCTTTTGGGGGATAAAATGAATTCATTTAAAATTTATTTGAAATGATTATAGTATTTCTCAGAATGAGCTATCCAATGAATATAATTTTAATATGTTTTGGTTTTATTATGTATTTGTTTTTCTAGTTTTATTAAACATAGGTTTTTCATCGAAAATAAAGGTTTTTGTTATACACATGTGGAAAAAGAGTAGATTATCGAATTTTTTTTTGAAAAATATGAGTCAACAAGATATTGAAGTACTTGATCCAACAAAAATAAATTGAAATCGATATATACAAAAATAGTTACACGTTATACGGTCGCACTATGTTTGAATTGTAATTGGTTTGACCTCAAAACTTGATTAAAGAAACAATATTCAATACAAAAATATCTAACCAAGTGGAAGCAATAGATATCAGAGTTACAAATCTAAATTTATAATAATTAGAATTTTATCCTTCATGGAAAAAAAGTTATGCATTATATGGTGTGCATCACTTGTTAAAAATGTCATTTGCTGAAAAAAACCAGTTTTCATGGGAGATGGAAAAATAAGTGCAATCTAATTCCAAACATTTTGCAAAAAATATTTTTATAATATATAGACAAAATTTGATGAGACTCTAGTTTTCATAATCTTCAAATTCCTCACGGTTTAGCCGCTATAGGTGCCCAAATTTGAAGATTTAGTCAAAAATAATAATTTCAGTGTCCAGTTTGGCCAAAAATTCTAAACCACTATTGTGGGATCACCCTTTGGGGTGGTTGTTGGTTCACCATTTTTTTTTGCATGTTATTCTGGTTGTTGTTCTGTGGTTGATGATGATGTGTTTGATTATTTTCCTTGGGAGCGCTGATGACAAACTTGGCATCTACTACTCCATCGTTGGTGACATTTCGGTTCTTCACCGATGTGCGATATTTTTCATTGAAGATGGTGGATGGGTGACTATCCTAATGTTCAAGATAAGTAGGCATGCCCCCTTGTCTAACAAGAGATCGTTAATATTGAGCACCTTGGGCATCAATTGATCGTACATAGTGATGCATTGCATCTTCAGATAGAATGCCAAGGTTTTGTGGTAATGATGGTATAGACTTGTTGCTCTTCTGGAATGTCCCACTTACTTTGATTAGCCTTGGCTCACCATTATTGGAGAAAGGTGGTGAATGATTCCCCCTTACTTTGTTTGAGCACTGAGAGTTCTTCCAAACTAACATCCATAGAAATGTTGAATGCATAATTTTGGAGGAATGCATCTCTAATTTCCTTAAATGTTTTCATTCCCGTAGGCAGATGAGAAAACCATTCCATAGCGTCACTAGCCAATCTTTGAGGGAATATCCACATTAGATATGTGTCATTATAGGTGACTTCCATGCAATGTACCTGAAACTACCTGATGTGATCTTTACGGTTTCCCATCCTACAATATTTATCAAATTTGGGGATTTCGAATCCCTTCTAGAATGGTACCATTGCCAAGCCTCTGTCAAACAGATAGTGGCATAAGTTACTAGAAGTCCTGATTGACTTTCTGGATTGAAAATCTAGTACTTACTATGAGAGCAATTTGATTTGTGCCATTACGTCACCTTGCAGATTAGGAGGTGGGGTGAATATGTTCTAGGGTGTGCGATTTTTGGGTGGGATGTTGGTGTGGTTTTGTTGCAAGCTTTGTTGATCAAGTGATTCATGTTGTTGTTGTGCCAACAACGCTTATTGTTGATCATGTTGTTGTTGCACCAACAATGCTTGTTTTTGGTCGTATTGCTACTGCAATTGATAGTCTTGCAAGGCTTGCTGATATGCTTCTTGTTGCACTTGCAATTGTGCGTGGTACTATGCTTGCGCTTGCGCTTGCTGAGCTTGGAATTGGGCTCCTTCCTGAGCGTGTGCTTGTTGGATTGCCTATGCAATCTGAGTAGCATGTGCAGCTTGTGTAGCTTGTGTGGTTTGAGTGGCTTGAGTTACATACACAACTTGGGCAGCTTGGACAGCTTGGGCAGCTTGGGTGGCTTGTTATTGTAATAAGGCTTGGGCTTGTGCAGCCTACTATGACTGTTGTGCAGCTAATTGTGCATGCGCTTGTTGAGCAACTAGTTGTGTGGCTTGCTGATTTTGGAGTGTTTTTGTTGAGCAGCTTCCAACATCATGGTGAATGAATTGGTTGTGTTGTTCCTTGGTGGTAATGGTGGTGAGTTGGGAAGAATGCCAACCATTGTGATGAGTGGAACGGTCATGTTACTGATCAAGGTTTGAGTCACGGATGGTGCGATTGAAGTGCTTGGTCCTTGAGAAACCATGCTTCAAGAAATGGTGGATGTGTTGATCACTTCAGTTGCTTGGATGGTTGCCATCTATTGTTGCGATATAGATGGCACATCTGCTGCATTTGATAAGGTGTTCTGACTTGAATAGTTGATGGCAGGAAGAGAGGGAAGACCCAACCCAAGGGATGATGAAGATGCGAGCGGTAGGGGTGGTGCAATCCCTAGAAGTGATGATGATGTATCCAAGATTCTCCCTACTCCAAACAAGTCATCCTCTCCTTGTGAGATAGGGAGAGAGCTTTGCACGTCCAGAGGATATTCTAGTGTTGCATGAAATGATGATGAATTGGTATGATTATGAAATATGAGTGGGACGTAAGGATGTAATAGATTTACCAGGATGGATTGATCTGATGTGGTGCTTGCATTCAACCCTCAGTTGTTCACAAGGCTACTTTTTTTAGAGTTGAAACATGGCACTTCACTTGTTAACAACCGGTGGGGTTCAAGAGATAGATAATATGATTTAGGGAATGACTTGAGTGATGTTTTGAAGTGGAAGTGTGGATGCAGGTGAAGGAATGATACCGAGAGACCTCTCCACAATAGTGCTTATGTCAAATTCAAAAGGGATTTTAGCCCCTTCTTTTGCTAACTATAACATGTATTGGGATAGGTACAATCGCAGCATGGCACTGGCAATTCAATGACTCTCAGGGTTTTGCACCATTTCTAGAAGTTTTGATTGTGTCATCCCATTGTCAGTGATGTCTTCTATATGACCTTCCTCTTGAGAATTTTGAGGTACTTGAGGAGGATTGATTGGCAAATTAATTTTTATCATCAACTCAAATGTTGTTTCGGTTTGGCTTAGATCACTTGAAATGGATGTTTCTTTGTTTTGCTCCATATTCTTCTTGTGTTGAGATTGAGTTTGAACAATAAAATAAAGATCAACTTTTAGGAATGTAAGAGATGAACCTCTAATCCCTTAGATTGGTCTAAACCTTAGGTTTGACGAAGCAAAGAAATAGGATAATTGAAGGATCAAAGCGATGATGAGAATGAGATAAATGAAAGATGAGTGATACGGATGATGAAACTCTTGAGAAACTTTGAGGGAGATGCTAAAATTTTAGGACTTGATTTATTGATTGTGATGGACTGATAGTTTGACTAAGTGTGTTGATTCAACCAAAATTGATAATGCACTTGTAAAATCTAGGAAGTTGTGTTATCCTAGAGTAAACTCATACAAGAGGGTAGTTTGACTAGGTGTGTTTAGTCAAACGAGATGATTTATGGATTTGATAATTTGCTAAGTGTGTTAAGCAAAACAAGATGATAATGGACTTGTAAACCTAAGGAAGTTGTGTTATCCGAGAGTAAATTTGTGCACAAGATGATGGTTTGACTAAGTGTGTTAAGTCAAACAAAGTGATTTTATTTTGCCTAGAATTTTAGCATAAAAGATGTTTACAAAGTTTCCAAGAGTTGTTGGTGAGGTGTTTTTTGAATGATTTTGATGGCTGAGAGGTGGATGAAAGTGATTTGTTTTGATCCTAGACTTGACCTAGATAACATTTCTTCTTACAAGACCTTGGTTTTGAAGAACATGCTTCACTTCCTATGTGAGAAAAGAAAACCTTTCAAAAAGCTCAAGATTTTGTTGATAATAGAACTCATAAAATTCAGGGTTGTTTCTTGAGCTTTCTTGTAAAAGTTGTAAACCAACCTTTCTCTAACTTTGAGAAGTCTTTCAAGACACTCCTCATGAGATTTTGGACTAAGACTTTTGAACTTGGGTTTCTGGATTTTGATCTTGCGGGAAATCATTTGAGATAACACATGTGTGGACTCAATTGTCTTTTACTTTGCTTAATGAGTTTTTTTTACCACAACAGTTCTTTGACTAAAGTTTCAAACTAAATGTCTATGTCTCAATTCCTTTTCATTCCATAAGGTCCATTATGTGAAAATCAGGGTTTCAAGAACACAGTTCCCTAAGTTGACTTTAGTGAAAACAAATGATGATTAAACCCAAGTACTTAGAAACCTCTAAGGATATAATCCCTAGGGTAAGCAAGAGTATTTGTTTCATCCAAAGGGTTTGAAATTTTGAAGTTCGTGTTGAATGTTTGTTTTTCTTGAAGTTTTAGATCCAAGCAAAGTGTTTTGATTTCAATGACATGCACAACCCTAGGCTGAAAAGATAATATTTGTTGGGTTCCCACTTGGATAAATCCAACTATGTATATTTAGTGCGGATGATTAGATTCTTGACCACAAAGGCTCCCCCTTATAGTGCACTCGCTTCTTGGGTCAACCAAGCATTAGTACCCATGAATCTCGCATGGTATACTTTTCATCTCTACAATAGAATTGCATGTATATGTGGGGTGGCTTCAAAGGACATGACCTTTTGCACCAACAAATAGACAAGATTTTTTCCTTTGCTAAACAAGGGGTTTTAATTCAGACTTTTCATTTGTGGAGATTGACCCATGCGGCGAGAGACCATTGCTGCCCTTCTCATTGGAGCTAACCACATGATATTGGCTTTTTTTCCAATATCCACTTTTATATCCTAGTTGGAAATACACTTGGATTTAGTGTGTTATCGGTTGGGTCGTTCCCTTTGGGTGAGTACTTTTTCCCACAAGGTAGGCCCTCTAAGATAAACAAAAGCAAGAAAACATATTCATAGTTTGATCAACCTTTGTTTAGAAACAAAGGGAGAACACACACAATAGGTTTACTCACACTCACAAGATGTTTTGTTCAATTTTAGATCCCCAAATCAAAGTGTGGAGGCAATATTCTAAACAATCTAATATCACAAAAAAAAAAATTGATTCTCAAGATCGTCGTGAAGAGTGAGAGAAGTGCATACGCCTTTTAAATGATATTAATTTGTGAAGAAGATTGCAAAGAATAAAAAACACTTGTTCATTTTAGACCACAAATCAATGATTTTGATTCATTTTAAAGCACCAAAACAAGATGTGAGAGTTGCCTTGTTCAATTGTTAAATCCAAATGAAATCTAGTGAGTTTCTAAGTTCAATTTTAACCAAGTTGAAAAGATCAAGTCAAAGGTTAATTTTAGACCCAAAATTTGAAGTGAGTTGGTTTAAAACAAAAAAATTAAAGCAACAATTGGAAGCCCCAAGCATTTAAAAATGCTTTGTCAACTTCAAGTTTTAATGTTTGATTCTCTCCAACTCTAATATTCTCACTTTCACTCAATTTCAATGCTCAACTCCAATGTCAACCTATAAACAACACAAAGTTTATTAGAAATAAGATGATCCACCAAAATTTCCCATGATCAATATAAGATGAAAGTTAATAGTGAAGAACCATTATAAGAAATAATAAAGAGGCAAGTTACCATGTTTGTCCTTTGAATGCTATTCTTGAGAAAAAAAACAATTTTGAAAAAAAAAAAGATCATTCATAAAGTTCCTTGGTTATTTCTCCATGACATGGTGATTATGTCTTGAATAAAAAACGTGTAAATTTCTTTAGTTTCAATGTAGAGATCAACACATGATAATGAATTGTAATATTACCCCTCCCCCTTTCAAAAGGAAAGTAAAAGAAGCTCCCCCTGAAATCAAATCCTTCCAAGAAGTTCCATGAAATCTAGTCTAAACTCGAATTAGATATTATGTGTATGAGAATATACAATTAAACTGAAAATATATTTTGGCTGCAAAAGATTCATACATTAAAAATCTGTCAAAATATACCATTTTTTGAAAAGATCTTAGATGCTTTCAAGAGTTTTATGCATCTGGATAATAAAGACGAATACAAGGAATTGTTTGTATTAATTCAATGTTCAAAGAGTAGTTGAGGAATACCAAGATGAAAAAGGGAGAAGATGTTACAAGTTACCTCACCAAACTTAGACATGTCAAGGATGAGTTGGCTGTTGTTGGAGATAAACCAGATGATGACGAGCTAGTACGGATAGCCCTAAATGGGTTTACTAAGTAGTGGGATGTCTTTGTTCAATTTATTAATGGATGAGACACCTTACTGAGTTGGGATCGACTATGGAGTGACTTCACTCAGGAGGAGCTTAGACTAAGCCTTGTTAGTGGTGCCAATAGTAAGAGTCGGAAAAGTGAGGTAGAACAGGAAAACATTGCCCTAGCAGGAAAAGGTAAAGCAAAGAAGGCATCTAGCAAAGGATCAAATCCTAAAGGCGAGAAGAAAAATGACTTATCTAAAGTCAAGTGCTATGGCTGTCATGAGTTTGGCCACTATGTCAGCAATTGCCCACAAAAGAAGAAAGGAAAGAAGCAGACGACAACTTCAACAAGTACAGATGAGCTCTCTAACATAATGGAAGATGAGTTTGCATTCATAGCTTGTATGGTTATCTCAACCTCATAGAGTGTTTGGTATATAGACAGTGGGGCGTCATTTCATATGACAGTACTTAGAGAATATTTCTCCAGTTATAAGGAGGAGGATATCAGAATCTAGATTTCTATGGGGAACATGTCCAAACTAAATCCAGTTGGAAAAGGGACTATTCTATTTCAGAGGGAGAATGGCAAGCCAATTCCCATTCATGATGTGTTGCATGTGCCAGGCTTGGGTATGAATCTTATTTTCATATTTGTCCTTTAGGATAAAGGCTACAATGTACTCTTTATAGGGGAAAATGTGCTAATCAAGCACAAGAATTGGAAATCACACATAGCTATTGGAGTTAGGAGCGGCCGACTTTACAAGTTGCAGTTTGATACTCATAAGGCACTGATGAGCAGTGGTAATTCTAATGATCAAGGAGACCTATGGCATAGGAGGATGGGCCATATACATCATGGAGCACTTAAAATGCTTCGTGAAATAGTGACAGGTGTTCCAGAGGTGAGCACAAAGCATGATGATGTATGTAAGGGATGTGTGTTGGGGAAGTTTGTGAAAGCAGCTTTTCCAGGGAGTGACACTAGATCCAAGGGTGCTCTTGATCTAGTACATTCAGATATATGTGGACCAGTGTCGATGAAGTCTCTCAGATGATATGAGTACTTTGTTACTTTTATTGATGATTTCTCCAGGAAGACTTGGATATACTTCTTGAAGATCAAGGATGAGGTTTTTAGTCGCTTCCAAGAGTTCAAAGCTCTTGTGGAGAATTCAATGGGCAAGAAGATAAAGGTTCTTCGGTTAGACAATGGAGGCGACTACAAAGGAAAAGAGTTCCAAGAGTTTTGTACCAGGGAAGGAATCAAGAGAGAGTGGACTATTCCTTACAACCCACAACAAAATGGGGTTGCTGAAAGGAAGAATCGGTCTATATCAGAGGTGGCAAGGGCTATGTTGTATGATAAGGATATGCTATGTTACTTATGGGAAAAGGCATGCAGTACAGCAGTATACATACAAAATAGGGTTCCACATAAGGTATTGGGCAAGATAACACCAGAGGAGGCATTCTCAAGGAAGAAGCTAGATGTTAGCCACTTTAAGATATTTGGGAGTTTGGCATGTTGTCACATTCTAGGTGCTACACGTTCCAAGTTAGATCAGACTATAGAGAGAGGGTACTTTGTTGGGTACAGTGAAACCTCAAAGGCATATAGGATATTTATTCCAGGGGCCAAGAGGATTATAGTTAGGTGTGATGTCAAGTTCATGGAGGACAAGGCATTTAGAAGGTCCAAAGATTTTCCTGTAGATGATCAGAGTGAGCAACCAATAGAAGCTCCAAGGATTGAGCAATCAGATCAGGGATAGTGAAGCTTGAGTACAGTGACTAGTACAAACGTAGGCTCAGGTGTTGAGAGTTCACAGAGTATGGAGCAACAGATGTAGCGAATCCAAGAGATGCATTAGGAACACATGGGGGTTGATATTTCATTCTCTATAGTTGGTAGCAGTAACCAATAGGATACTCACGAGTTTGTGGGAGCTCCTAGGATGAGTAGTAGGCAGCAGAGACAACCAGCTAGGTATAATGACTATATGGATTTAGTTAGTTAGTTGGTAGATAGTGAGTCTTCCAGTTATCAGGAGGCCGCACAACAATAAGTGTGGCGAGATGCAATAGTTGAGGAATATACTTCAATAGTGCAGAACAATGTGTGGGAGGTTGTGCCTAGACCAACAGATAGGGCAGTGGTTGGATCTCACTGGATCTATAAGATCAAGCATGGTGTAGATGGTAGCATCCAAAAATACAAGGCAAGATTTGTGGCCAAGGGTTTCTCTCAGAAGGAGGGAATAGACTATGAGGAGACATTCGCTCCAGTGGCTAGGTATACTGCTATACGAGCTGTGATCTCTCTTGCAGCATAGATGGGATGGCAGATCCATCAAATGGATGTCAAGACAACATTTCTTAATGGTGAATTGAAAGAGGAAGTATACATAGAACAACCAGAGGGCTTTGTAGCACACAACTCTGAAACCCACATGTGCAGATTGAAGAGAGCTTTGTATGGACTCAAGCAGGCTCCTAGGGTGTGGTATGAATGCATTGATGAATACTTGTAGGGATTGGGCTTTGTGAAGAGTGAGGCGGATGCTAATCTCTACTACTTGGTAGTTGGGGGTGAGATTCTCATTCTTGTTCTATATGTGGATGACTTTTTTTTAACATGTTCACTGGGGCTCATAGAGGAGTGCAAGAAGGACCTTGTAGCAGAGTTCGAGATGAAGGATTTGGGGCTTATGCACTACTTTCTAGGCATGGAGGTATGGTAGACAAATGGTGAGATTTTCCTTGGTCAAGGGAAATACTGCATTGAAATATTGAGGAGGTTCGAGATGGAGGAATGCAGAGCCATGTCTACTCCTATGATCATGAATTGGAAGAAGGTAGACTCATCCAGGGAGAAGGATGTAGACCCCACCTTATAAAGACAATTGATTGGGTCTCTCATGTATTTGGTCAATACCAGACCAAATATATCCTTTGTAGTAAATTCTCTTAGTCACTTCATGGTTGAGCTGAAGAGAATACATTGGATAGCGGCAAAGCATGTGTTGTAGTATTTGTGTGGTACAATCAAGTATGGGATCAAATATACTCGAGGTGATGGTATCAAGTTGATAGGCTATACTGATGCAGATTGGGTAGGCAGTATAATGGACAAGAAAAGCACTTCAGGGTTTTGCTTTAGCTTGGAATCAGGAGTTGTCTCTTGGTACAACAGAAGTTCATGGCTCTCAGTTCTGCAGAGGCAAAATACATAGCAGCTAGCATGGCAACATGTGAGGTGATATGGATTCAAAAGTTGTTGGTAGCCTTGTTAGGTTAGAGGGTTGAGACTACAGTGATACACTATGACAATCAGAGTTGCATCAAGTTGTCTGAGAATCCGGTGTTTCATGATAGGTCTAAGCATATAGACATGAGGTATCATTTCATCAGGGATTGTGTACAATGGGGAATTATTTAGCTATAGTATATACCTACAAATCAGCAGGTAGCAGACATTATGACAAAGGCATTGGGGAAGGTGAAATTCATCTTCTTCGGAGATATGTTGGGTGTTATGCAGAACACCTTCCTCGCTAAGAGGGAGTGTTAGTTTAATATTGTAGCTCAAATAGTTGTTTCTCCAATTCGAAGAATTAGCATTTAATTCTTGAGACTTCTAGATAGAAGTTAGTTAGGTCTAGATATTTAATTATTTAATTAAATAATTGATTCCTCTAGAGACTTCTAGAAACCAGTTAGTTAGGGTTTGTTAGACTCTAATTAATCTTAGGCATTGATTGAGATTAAATATTAGCCATTGGTTTTCCAATGAGAATAGTTTAAAAGGGGATCATAGGGAATTTGGAGAACAACACTGATAGATGCAAGTTAGAGAAATATTTGCAGTGATAGCAAATAGTCTTGCAGTGATAGCAAGGGCACAGTGATAGCGTTGGAGGAAGCAGCAATGGAATTTCAGCAAGAGGAATTAAGAGAAGAATATCCGGTGAAAAATATTGTCAGAGCTTTGTCAGTAAGAAGCAAGCAGTTATTTTGTATCTCTTGATTTGTTGAAGATTAATATAATTCCTCATCTGCAGTACTGGTTTTCCCTCTGGGGTTTTTCTAGGGACAATTTGTCCAAAAATATTGTGTTTATTATTTTGCATGTTTTCTATTCCTATGAGTTTTATTTGTGAAGTTGCAGTTGTATTATTTTTCAGTATTTGTTGTGAGTTAATTTTCGGGAGTCAAATAATCTTTATAGATAAGAGATTAATAATCAGTAACTGCAATAGATATTTCACATTTAGCAAATCATGACCTCAAATCTTTTTGTAGGTAGAAATCATACCTTCCACACATTCATTTCTCCACTTTGTTTATCTGCAACCTTTTTATCTTAGTGTCATATTCATGCGTGCTATAAAGGATAGTTGAGATGACAGATCTATGACAATATGACAAGGAAAACCAGACATTAAATAAAACTTATAAATAATGCTGAAATTACTGGTAGGCACCTCCATATAAAGGGTTGATTTGTGTAAAACAAGTGACAGGTACAACAATAGTAAATATGACCACTTCCCATTCGCATGGACTCATGAGGTAAAGCAAAACTAGACGTGAAACTCACATAATCAGTTGTTGGTATATGATGTTAATTGTCTATTCTGCTGATCTTTGACTAGTACCTATTTAAGTAATCTCAATACAATAAAATGAAAACCATGGGAATCTTGTAACATGTGAATTTTGTTACTTTCTCCATTAAATTCAAAAAGAAAAACATAAAATAATGTGTGGTGTATATAAAAAAAATGGACTTTAAACTTCTTTTTTTCATGATTTTAAAGTGTAAGTTAGTAGATGTCCATCTACTATTCAAAACTTTGCACCCTATTGAGACAACTAGTCACTCTAATGCAAAGAATGGTGTTAAGGAAACAAAGAAATAAATAAAGGAATTACTCTCGTGAGTACGTGTAAAGGAGTTTCCAAACAAAATCTATGGTGGGCCATGCCTCCATCATCCATTATGGGCTATTAAAAAATAGAAGATATCTCTGTTTTCAACCCCGATTCAGAGCATTAAACCGTGGGTAGTTGTCTCAAATAAATGTAGTTGCTATAGAAAAAGATTTGGTCAGAATGAGGAATGAGAAAAGCGTAGTAAAGAAAACGTTATGAATAAGACATCAATATCTATATGAAGACAACAACATCGATATGAAGGAAACAATAGCTTTTAAGACACTTGATCGAGTTACGCACTTGCAAAAACAAATGAAATATGATTTATTGTCATAGAGTATGCGATCGAATTTGAAAAATTTAAGCATTTGAGACATTTTGAGTATTTAAGACTGTTAAAATTTCTTGAGGGAGTGTTAAAATATCCTAAAACAAACATTTAAGAAGGAGACATGAAAATCATGTGGTGTGATTGGTCCTTATCCTACCCTACCCAAGCGGCTGAAAAGGGTAAAGAGGAGAGTGTTAAAGTTGCCTAGATTTTTTGTGTTCATGGAGCATAGGGAGTCAAGTATATCACGTCAGCTCCAAATTGAAGTGAAGATGAGTTATGGATAGTTTCACAATCCACATTATGATAACATTCCATTAGCTAAAAACTAATCAGAAGCAAACGCATTGTGAGGAAAGTGGATGTTGTGGCTGAGCATTTTCCACCTATAGGTATTGGAAATAGAACACATATTTGTAGGGTGATGATGACCATCTACCTTGGGGAGAGGAGACAACCAATTGGAAGAGGTGCTGCACATTCTACTTACTACTCACAACCCCCCCTGAAGACTTTTCTACATACCTTGAATTATTGCAGACTTGCATTCTCAAGAACGTGCTTTCCCAATGGATTTTTTTTTTTTTTTTTTAAATCATGAATCAATATATGCAGCAAACAAAGATTCTACTGTCAGCAAACAAATATTTGTACAACGTGAATTAATATATGCAATGATACCAACAACTCCACTAAGAATATTGAAAAATGTAGCGATTCCCCTAGAATATTGATAGACATTATCCTCCAAATTTAATCCCATAAGAAATCTAAAGAAAGGCTACAAGATGTATCATACTCAAACATGCAAGAGCATCCAGCATCTTCATATGAAGTTAACAAAAAGTTACTAACTATGCTCAAAAGACCCTTGAATGCAGATCCTATATATAAACATATGAAAAAATATGCCCATTTGTATTTGCAGGTCAACTATAAAGCATGTAATCTCTGAATGCTTGTCAAAGAACGAAAGAAAACTACACATATGAATGGAGAAAATAGCTTCAAACATGCAGACTCATGAAATAGATTGTGTAAACAAATAAGAATATAAACTTCACCCTCCTTCTAGCGCCATTTGCAGGATGATAGATTTGCAAATTTTTAGTATATTGACAAACCCTCTTGTGGAAATCAAATAAACATGAAAAATCAAACACCCTTATGAAATATTACTCCATATTAGACATGCTAAAATAAGACATTGAAACAACTAGAAATGCTAAATGAAGTAATTAAAAGCATAAGGAACATGGTGCACACCTATTCCATATTGGATTGGTGCTACTCTTTGTGTAGAAGGTAGCCCTTTCCCAGCCCTTAAAAAAGCAAATAATGATGATAGACAAAGAGATACAAAATGAGCTCAAGTTGCCTATAGTGAGAATGCTACAAATGTAGATGCAAATGAAGGAGAGAACCCCTTGAATTTATAGGTGATATTGAAGAGAGAAGAGGCAAAGTTGAGGAATGTGGGACTAATCCTCAACCAATAGGAAGGAGCCACTTGTCACTATGTGAATGGGCCATGGTTGTGCAAGTTTTGGTCAATGTGCCAATTTGAAATTTTAAAAATAGAATTAAATGCATATGGTTGAGAGCTTTGGGAGAAATTTGTTTGCATAAAAAAGGTCAAACAAAGGGAGTTAATGAGGGCATATTCCTTGGGAATATGCTTTGTGAGGAAAATAGAGTTTTAATAAATCAAAATAAATGATTTATTGTGCAATTGGGAAATGCTAGAGGATGGGACATGGGTTAGGCTTAGTTTTAATCATGGATTTTAATTAAGCTAATGATTAGGTGATGTGACATTTGATTTCCATTTTTGGATTTGTTTTAAATAAAATGAGAAGAAAATGAATATTTAGATATTTTAATTAAAAATTTGGGTTTATTTAATTAAATGGAGGAATCTTAGGAGATTAATTAAATAATTTGATTTAATTAATTAAGGAGAAAATGATTAAAGTATGATGTTAGTTTTGCATGTCTACACTTGGCTTTCCAATAGTCATTGTTTGGGTACTAATTGGGTTGATAGTGTTGCAGAGTATTATCGAACTACAAGGCATGGCTTAGTAACTATGGGTTGGTGCCCACCTAGGTATTTCTTTTTAAGTTCCTTTTGAATACATAGGTTAAGATAAGTTGATTTCTCTTCATGATTTTTTTGAAGGGGGTTGAATTCAAAAAGTGCTTGCACAAGCTAAGCATCAAAGTGGATCAACAAGTGGTTTAATAAGGTATCTATTCTAACCTTTAGCTTTCATACCTATTGGAGTAGTATTTTAATCTTGGTAGCCTTTGTTTGAAGATTGAGTTTAAATGTTGGCTTTTAATACTATATGGGCAGAGCTAGATTAGTGTGTCTATTTTGTATAAAATTGCTTGCAAGATTAGAAAATTTTATTTAAGTGCTAAAATGGGGGAAAGTGTAACAAAATGTGTAAATGTGCAAGAAATATTTCTAACATAGGCTTGTGATAGTAGTCGTTTGCAATTTTTGTATAAAATTCAGTTTGGGGGAAGGCTTGCAGTCACATTATAGGTACTCTTGTTTTGATGAGAGGGTGTTAAGCAATGTAACTTGCTATTTGTGTATAAAATGGCTTGGGAGTATAACATACAAAAAATAAAAATTCAAGTAGAGATAAAATGTAACAAATTTTCATTCTTAGACGAGGTAACAAATGAAGAATTATCACAAGTATTTTGCACTAACTATCCTAGTCTAGTAGATTGCATTAAAACTATGATTGGTGAAGAGATAATTCAACTAGACTCACCCAAGCTCTTGTTTCCATCTAATCTACCATCAATATTCATGTCAAATTCCATGGATTTCCTTAAGTATTTTGTTGCACTAAAAATTGTGTATAAAGAATTAGTATTAGAAGAAATAACGAGAGAAAATGACCTCCTAAAGGAAATCCAAAAGTATAATCTGGATTTGGGTGAAACACATGTGGCATGGATTTTTCCAAGAAATTATCTCAAGGAAAGGGAAGGATTTGTAGGTGTCTATGGAGCAATGAAAAAAGAGTTATGTGATGACGACCCGTGGCTTTTGTTTAGAATTTTACCAATGGATTCTAGATAATTGGGGAATAAAATGATTGATATGATAAAAGAAAAATATTTTTACCTCTCATACATTCTTGGTCATCAGGTTTATCATGGAGGAAATAAACTTTCAATGCCTCACATCAATCTATTGGGGAGACATAAAGAAGATTCCCTAGGCCGAAGGACAAGGTGACAATATGCTAGATCTACATGTAATTATTCAACATGAAAATGAAGATACAAAAGATATGATAAAATGAAATAAAAATAGTATATGCTGTAATTTTTTATTTTAAACAATATGCAATCTTTGGATTATAGCTACAAATATATATAATTATTCATATAGTTGCCAACAGAGAGAATATCCTTGATCTTGCGAATATAAGAAAAATCTAAAAACTCATGCATACCAATACTATAATTTTGGTAATTTTATAACTTTACTTATATAAATAATATAACTAATCAGACCTTGGCCCTTTATTGATTAATAAAAAACCATGATTAACATATTTGAAACACAAAAACATAGGAATTTTTTTTGGAGCAAAACTCAGAGCAACCATTGAACACCTGCAACCTTTCTTCATTAAAATTTTCTCAATATCCTCAACATATGCAGTGAACTACCTGCATGCATGAAATTAATGAAAACAACAACCAGTTGATAAATAGCTAACTAGTTGACATCAATGACAACACCTTCACTCTTGCAACAATACCCTCATGGGGATACTTTAGACATTTGGGGATTACAAAAGTGACTGCATTCATACAAACTAGCCATGAGTTCCTAGCCTCGCTTTCAATAAGTTTTATTCTGAGATCACAACAAATGAAACATCCATGAACATAGGACCAATTGAAACTACAAAATAAATAGACACCATAGGGGGAACAAAAAATCCATCATGAGTACAAAGGTTGAATTTTAATTCTTTATATTTCTCCTGAAGTTCAAATTGTCAATGAATAAGGCATCCTTTGTGATCACATTCATTTGGATTGATGGATAAACAATATCACTAGTCACAATGTTACCATTAATCTAGATGAGAAAATACAACAAAGAGGGCTCCTTGTTTAAGGGCAGATCATGTGAGGTAAATGCAATATCAAGAACTATACTCACATGACCTACAACAAAAATTAGGGTGAATGAGACCATATTGGCATACTTAGATGAGACAACATCAAAAGACATAGAAGATCGTATAACCAAGTTAGCATAATGAGAAGGGAAAAAATGTGTGTAAATATATAGTTGGCCATTAGAATTAGCTACAAATTTGTTAGAGTTTTGTTTCCTTCCAATAGGATGGATAATCCTTTCATTGATGTGATCCTAAATATCATGACATAGGCAAATAAACTACTCAATTTCATGTCTGTGTACATGATGGAATTGACAAAACTATTGCATGTCATACCATTGTGGATACAAATTAGAGAGAGGTCATATTTTTCATAATGTTATAATTTTATCCTTTAATAGCTTTTGCAAGATGTTGGTATATGATTCAGATAATTTTTTTAAAGTTATTTTACATCCTATACTTTTACCTTTGGGAATAGAGACCGTGTTTTTGACAGCCTTTTTCTTTCTTGAATCACAAAAAATTGACACTACTAGCTTGTTATCAAGATGCGAGCATGAGGATGAATCCCTATACCAAGCAACCATCTACCGATACTAACACAACACTGAACATAGATGCACATGAGAGGGTACTTCATTAGGAAAAAAATTTCTTGCAGTCATTTCTATAGGTTAGCAATGAAAACCTTTTTGACATTCCAATCAAGTAAGGGGAAATAAATTAGAGAGAACAAATTTTGATAATGAGAACTAAAATTAGTAACCTTTCCATACTCTCCCCACTTACATTGGATGAGATCAATGAATGTCCTCTTCAACACAATATTAGCCAAGATTTTTCTAAGGAACTAATTCACTAGATCATCAAACATGGAAACTAAGTTATCTAATAGAGAACAATACCAATCTAGGGAAACAACATTAAGAGAATGTAGAAAAATCTTCACCATCGAAACATCATGGTGGAAGAAGTTGGTGGACATGGTATTGAAAGCTAACACATGCATTTAAGGGTCTCCACGACTACCATAATTCTCAAACTTAGGAATCTCCATCCTTTGAAAAATAGAATTTTTTAAGATGGTGAGAGATAAGGGACTATGGAAAAGAGATGCTAAAATATAGGTTGAGATGAAGAGCTTGCTAGGTTCGTTAGCTAGTTCTACATTTGTCCCATGTTTTGTTAAAAAGAATTTAAGATGAGATCAATAGATGAAAAAGGACCCAAGGAGCCACCATGATACTCACCAACTCCCATACCGCTAGAGCCTTTGATACAAGGACCAGTTGGGATATCAATATTACCACTAGAAGTAGAAACATTAGGGGTTGAAAAAATGAATCCTAGAGGTATCTTTTTTTACTTTGACAATGTGGGTTTGCTAAGGCACAAATGTAGTGTTGACAAATAGACCCATCTCAACCCTATACACCGACCCTTTGGACATCAATACTTCCATCTATTTCACAATGACCTCAAAACCAATATCCTAGGTAATACCCAAGTTAGAGTTATATTCAGGTACATGGGTATCCATAATGTCTATGATACCTTTGAGAAGTTTTATACCTCTCTGATCCTTATCCAACATGGTTCTTAATCTATTGACAATAGTAGCCACTTGGGTGATACTACTATCTTTCTACAAATACCACTCAAAATCCCCAAGCCTTCTTTCTAAGGAAAGGAGCTTCTCTGCAAGAACCTCAAGAGTAGCTTATTCATCTAGAAAAGAACTAGAACGAGAAGTAGGGGTAGGAACATGAGTGAAAAATCCAACAAAGGGGCTAGAAAATTAGTAGACAACCCTGAAACTAATTCTTGAACAAAGAGACCAGTTTGACTATAACTAGCCTTCCTAGATTCTATTCTTGTGTGTCAAAAGACTTCTTCTGAAAATGAACCTAGAGGTTTTAGATTGGGTTGTAAATATCATAAAAGCTTCATGACACACTAATATATAACACACCTAAGACCCAAGGGAAAAAAAATTGACACAAAGAAATGAAAAGGAGAAAGTTCTCATTAGGTCCACCAAAATGTAGAGGGTATTTTCTACTCTTGTGTCTCTATAAAAAAGAACAGAACTAGCAAGGAAAAAATTTCCCTCAACTACCTCAAGACTACCTCAATTTTAACTGAAAGGAAATAGGAAGAAAATGAAGGGCAAGTTAAGATCTAATTTTTATGTTTTCTAATGGAGGTTTTTGGGAAATAGGTTAATAGATCATAAGGGTCTCAAACTACAAGTTGACTAGATCTTGGCCAAAGGTGTGTTATTTAAACAACATGACACATTGTCTCAAAGGTGCTTTGGCATCTCGTACGAACATATAACCAAGCTCATAAACTGAAACTCACATGGTGTGTTAACAACAAGATATCTTTAATCTAATAGTTTAACAATGAATTAAGATATTAATGAAATAAAGGAAAACAAAAAGAAGAATAATTCAACTTGAAAGATAAACTATCTAATAACAAAATGACAAGAGAAAAGGAGAAAAAACTGAACATACCGAAGGTCTATCCTCCTGCAAGCTCCTCATGACCAAATCATACGTACACACATGACAATAAAAAAGTGTTGTGATTGTGTTTTGGAATTTTCCTTAGTCAAACCACTGTTTTGGTGTTTCTACCTCCATAGAAAACTAATATACCACACTATAGAGAAAATGATAAAGAAATGGAAATAGACAACTTATAGAATGCAAAGATAATCTAAATGATTTTCTATAAACATGATAATACAAGTAAATAAATGAGTTATGGGTATGTGCATGATCATCATGGAAAAAATAGGCCCTTAAGTGGTGATGAAAATTCAAAAAATCAGAGTTAAGCAACTTGACATAAAAAATTGAATAAGTTATCTATATTATTTCAACAATATGTAACAATATAATTTGTAGCAAATTGAATGTAGTTTCTAAACTACTAGGGTTATTTAAAAAAGAAAAATCTATTTGGTGAAAATTTGAAATTTCAATGTAGTAGTACTTAAATTTTACCTAGGAAAAATAAGTAGGCATTTGTCTAACCACCCTAACCATAATAAAATGATAATATTTTGTATAATATTTTAGATATAAGTAGAGGACTCATGTCTCGATGTGATGCATATTTTTGTATTTTTTTCCAAGTAAATAATTAATTATAAATTTTTTATTACAACTTTTAAAACATATAAAAAAATGTATGTTTGACCACCTTAACTTGGTCAAAAATTCATGAAATTCAATTTTTTTAATCCTATACTATGCGGAGCATAGAATGTGATGCATGTTTTAGATTCAAAAAATGTGATACCATTTGAAAGCTATAGTCATTTTTCAGTCAGCCTATTAATCGTGACTTTAGTCATAATTAAAATGGAAAATGAATAATAATTATTTTTTAAATTCAAAGTACAGTGTAATTTATATTGATGTAAAGATTAGAATGTCCTTTAAAAACCATTTTTGTTTCATCAATTTTGGGTAAAAAAAATTCATCAGCTACGTGGGCCATCATATCACTTACATATCACCACTTTTTGACCTATCATGATCTTGCACATATCCTTACCTTACTTTATACATACTTGTAGAGTCTGAGTGAGGAAGGAAGAGAGAAATAAAATCATGCCAATAGTACGAATCTTGGAAAAATTGCAATAGACAATGGTGTAGAAGTAGAAACAATGGTGTATAATGTACAATTGGAAGAATAAGAGTGAAGATTAAATCAATAGAAGTGGTAGATAGTGAATGAAGCGAGAGAGAGTGAGAGAATGAAGTTCAAAAGTGATTTTAGGAGGTAAGAGGAGAGTGAGAGAATGAGGTTCAAAAGTGAGAGAGAGTGAGAGAATGAAGTTCAAAAGTCATAAGGGCTATTACAATTAACAAGGTGATAGAGAATACAATACCTCCAACATCGACTAACCATAGAATCATGTCAAGATGCCAACACAATGAAAAAATCTCTACACAATGCTCGGTAGTCCTTGAAAGAAAATCCTTAATGATGAAAAATGACAAAGGAACATGTGAAAGGAAAGGCAAAGGTGGTGGATTTTTAAATTGTTGGGTCTTTAAGGCTAAAGTGAGGTAATATTATAGGAAATTGCACTAAGGTAATTTTATGCCATAATATTGGCTTCCACCTTAATTCCTTATTTTTCCATTTGTTATTCATACACAATTAAAATTTATGTAGTATTTTTAAAAAAGAATAAAATATGCTTAAGTTATTGATTTATTAAAAAGTTAATCCAATTGGTTAAAAATGACTCAATACAAATTTTTGTTGTTGGACGTGTTTGGAAACTTTGTGGTAGAGGCTATTAAATATCTATATTTTTCTAAAAATATCTTGTTATATAACAAAAAAATAAATTCAATATATAATTTAAAAACTTGTGTCCAATGGCCACATTTTGGTTTTGTATGATAATTATAAGCAATAAACTTTGTTTGAAGTTTTTTCACTTACTAAATTGTCATCAACTCAAAAGAATCATTTTTGTGGTTACGGGTCATAAGCCAACATAAGCAAATTGATTATCTTTAGCATTTTTGTTATAGAATTTTATATATGTATTACCACCTTAATATAAATACACATAATATTAGAATCTAAAAACATATTCAATATTGCAATCTACATTTTGAAGTGGTGCAATAATGTTCCTCAGACACCTTGCTAACCAAGAGGAAGGGCATACTCCTTGGGAATCTTGGTGATATTTTATTGTGTTTCAGTTTAAGTATGTTTTCTATTATGATAATGGTTTCCATTTTACTTTCATGTATGATTTGTGGTTGAAAATGATCTCTTTATGAATAGTGTGTAAACTTTCCATTTTAGTTATTATTTGAAAACTCAAAGGTATCACTATATTAATTTTTCTTGAGTGGAAGTACTATTTGATAAGTATATAAAGTTATCACTTTATTCTTGTCACTCAGTTCATGTAGTAGAATTGGTAGAATGTGTAACATGGCTATTTTATTCTTCTATGAGTAGGTTATTTTAGGTTTATGGTATTTATAAACTTATGTATTACAATTTCTCACACTTCATCAAGCTTAGTTTACTACCTACAAACCCTTAAGAAAATTTTGGTTACACCTTTCAGAAGTTTATTCCTTCAATTGAGAAAGGATTAAAATAAAATTGCAAATGTGAATTAGCCGTTATTTGGATATAACTTTGAAATTAACCTCTTATATTTTATCCCAACAGAAAGCATGGACCAATAAAATCTACAATATTCAATAATATCATATCCCATAAGTAGAAATATCAAGTGAAACTTTTGTAGAAAAGAATACCATATAACAAGGTCATCCCACAATACCATGTCCCACTTTTTGGCCAAGTTGTACATCAATATCAATATTTCCTTACAATATTTAACTTTACGAAACCTATACAAACTAAACCATTAATAATTTGGAGGTGATGTGAACAAGTGATTTGTGAGGATTTGTGTTGAGATTCTAAATATTGATTTTTAAAAAATAGAAATAAATTATGTTTTTTTTGCATAAGTTTTGATAACTTATTTTTATAGAACTAACAACATTTTTAAAAAGTGGCATTTATGTTGTCATGCATATCTTTTTTTATTGAAAGGATAAAATTAAAAAATTGAAAATATATAATTTTAACATCAATATCTAGTGCATGGATATATTTCCACGATTTTATTTTGTATAGTTTTATTAATTATGTTTGATGTCAAAGTAATTATAATCTAGACATAGGTGTATTTCAACGCACATATAACTTGTTTTGTATGTATTAAAATTAATTGTTTATTTTTTGGCTAAAATAAGAACGTCAATACCTAGTGCACACATATTTTAAAGGATTTTTTTCTCTATTTTTTTACTTTTCTACTTATGTGAAACAAATACCTTGATGTTTAGAAAAAAAATAACATTCATAACAAATATAATAATGAAATAAAAATATTAAAAAATATACCTTTTGGAAATATTATAAGAAGGGCTACATACTTACAATATATAATTTCTAAATGACTATTTAATCCATCAAAAGATAAAGGAAAGGTGGTTTTTTTCTAGCATTTTGATACGTGCAAATGAGAGTCCATTGTGGTTATGATTTAGGACTAGAGGGGTTATATCTAAGGGGGTTTGATCTAATGGGGTCCTACATAACCCTCTTAAATTAAAACCATTTAGTTGGAATCCCTCAAGGCTTAAATAAGTAGTTTTTCAAAGAAATATGTGATCACATGGAATAGTCAGGATGTCCCAAGTTTGGAAACCATTATTATGGGATTGCCCTTCATAAAAATTCAAATTGTGATAGGCATGAATAAAGGATTACTAAAATAATTATGTGATCTATTTTTAATGTATCCATTTCAATAGCCTAAAATTATACATGATATAAATAATAAAAAATTCATTTTACTATCCTATAAAATATTACTATTGCCAATTTTATAAGTGATAATATCTCAACATTTTATGTTCCTCTACAAACAAATGAAATGTGTCAAATTGACACTTTTGATATTTTAATTGATGTTCTATACATATATTCTTATATGATCATGTAGATGATTACTTTTGATCATTATAATTAATAGCTATAGATATGTATTTTTTAAGTATTTGTTCTAAATGCTTCTCTTTAACAAAATTAATTTAAAAAATGATGTCAATTAGATCTTTAAATTAAACCAACACACAAACTAATATTGTTTCACTCATACTCAATTACATATGATATTTTTCTTCACTTTTATTATTTTTTGTATCCATATTTTCAATATTAAAATAAGATGGGATAGACTCCTTGGAATGTTCATTAAAACCTATATGCTACTTACTCATGACTAGGCTTGAAATTGTCCTTATTTTCCACTTCTAATTTATCAAGCGACGATGATATATGTTGGCTCCCTTGATCATTAATATCCTCGAATTTATTCATACTATTAAAATTACAATTTTAGCAACCCATGTTTTATTGTGATATACGTTTCTATAATGTATCCATGAGTCAAATTATAATTGCAAGAATAGTAGTGATGGGGTGTTTTCAAATAAGTTGAGGTCTACTAATAGCACTCGCACGGGAAATAAAATATTGGAAAATAAATATTTTAAGAACCAAGGAAGATAAATCAATGCAATCAACTTAAAAATAAATTTTCATTTTAAATAGATATTATTATGAGAAATAGTGATATTATTAAAGCCCTTTGTGTAAAATTTTCATATATGATAGTGGGTTATATAAGTAATAACATTATATTTATCTATACTATGGTCTAAAAAGGATGATTTATAATATGAATATATGTAGTATTTTGAGGTAGAGTCAATATGAGTATATCAATAGTTCTTATCAATATAAAGAATATAGTAATACACAAAACTTTCTAAGGTATGGAAAATAGATTTAGAAATATTATAAAATTTATGAAGAAAGAAAATTCCAAAAGGTTAATAATGAATTAAATAGAATAAATTCAAGATTGTGAACTATTAAATATGTTACACATTAAACACTAGGAAACTCCCAACTTATCCTAGAAATGATCATAATATCTAAATAAAAGCTACCTCAACTGCAGTTTTGAATGTTTCCAAACTTTTAATTATATTCCACATGTTTTTATTATGAAACCTAATCAAAATTATGGTAAATTAGTGTGAAGAATCTACTATCCATATAGGAATTATAAGATATTTATGTACAATTTCAATCACCTTTTAAGTGGATTCTATATCAAATGGTTATAAATTTTCATACATATATAAAAATATATATAATATTTATGTCACTATTATGAATTATTTGTGATAAATCTCATTTTTATATGAGATAGAAGATAGATCTATTTCATTGATTGAGGATAACTTAGTTCATCATTATAAAAATATTTAAGAATAAATAAATCACTTAATGTATGCATGAGGGTTTCCCTAGATTGAAAGTCAATATTAGTATATGATGCCTAATAAATATCATCATTATGTAATATTTCATTATCACATGAATCATAATTCTTAGATGAATGTATAAATTTTTGTTCTAATGAACAATCTCATATAATGAAAGGAGTACAATCATCACTAAAACAAAAACATTGACGTGTAGAAGAACTAATATGAACCAGTAATTTTTTATTATTATTTTGTATTAGGTATATCTTGGAAAGGGAGTATGACACTTAAAATGTCAAATAATTAGTAATAGTGATGAAAAGAGAATAATCAACACAAATCCTATTAAAATATCTATCATGAGTTATACAAGAAATAAAATTATCATTACACTAATCCAAAAGTCAATTGAAAGAATCTAAAAGAGAATAGAATAAATAATTTCATGAAGGTAAGAAATTTATGTGGGTGAAAGTTTAAAGATATGTCACTCTTCAAGATAATTTATAAGAAAGAATAGATTTAATAATTTCTAATTAAAATTCAATTCTTGACAAGTATATGGTGTAGTTAGAATCACTTCACAAAAATTAGATTTGGAAAACAATTTTTGAGATTAAAAGTGCTCACGAAATACATATATCATCACTTTGGGGATAATTTATAAAAAATATATACTTGAAAAGCTTGATGGATGTTCTCAAAACTCGTATTCATGTGATTTTTCTTTCAAATATTTTTTTTAGATCAATTACTTTGATTTCAAATGAAATAAAAAATTAATATTTTAATTGTTGTTTATATTTTATTATTTATTTTTACCAAAGTCAGCTAATGAAAATATAAATAGATACACTATAGAAGATATTCCATGTTGACATGATACATATGTTTGGTCAAATAAGAACAACAAAGTGATATTTTGTCAAAATATTTATGCTTTTAAAAAACACAAATAAAAAACTTATTTTTTTATCAAAATAAAGAAAAAATAATCCATACACTAAAATTTTAACATAGAAACACAAAAAATTATCCTATATAAAGCATGGCGTCCCATTTTAGCTCCTTTTAAATAATTTTATTAAAAACTAAATTAGAGTATCAATTTTAAAAATAATACATTCAATTATTGTTTTAAACATTTCTAAGAAAATACAAACATAAAACAAGTTCAAAATATATGTCGCTTTATTTTGATTTAAGTTAAAAATTTCATTTCCATTAAAAATATGTGACAACTTTAAAATTTCACCCATAAACATAGTAAAATAGTGCACCCATGGAATATGAAAAACCATCCTTATTGCGGGATATAATGTTAGTGATTGACAAATGGTTAGACCTAAAATATTATAAGTACAGATTGACATCCTTGATATAGGAATAATTCACTTCAAAAATGAATGCTTGTGGCAATCCTTGATTAATATTTATGAATGAATAACTAAATTAAGGTGATCCACTCTTAATACCCAATATGATATACTTTTTCTTATTGATGAAAGTGGAAAAAAGGGTGTCATGACTAGTACATGGATACTTTTTCTTAATACCTTCTTGAAATAGATTCTTTTATCTAACACATCATATTTTTTTCAATTTTTTTAATAAGTTTTAATATTTTCCTTTGGCATGGTACTCAACCTAATATTTTGTGTTGATAACCTACTTTTAGTAAAAATAAAATATAAAATATAAATAATAATTAAACTATTAAAATAAATATATTTTTTTAAATTACACTTTTGGATCTACAAAAGCGTATTTTTATATTTAAAAAAAAAAATATTATTCACATTAGTAGGAGTTATTGAAACTTCATGTTTTCAAATAATTTTTTTTTTTTGGTAAATAGGACTCAAAGTGGCGCTCCATATATTTTTAGGCAACAATTTTAGTTGAAAAATATGTGGAAGTATCTAACTTACCTAGAATGAATCTTACTAGATCATATATTTGACCAAAATTGACTTTTAGTTAGAAATACTTAAATTCAGTCGTGTTGATAAGTTGGCTGAAAGTGTGACACAAGTTTGTGCTTTTACCCTTGCATGATGTTTTCATTTTGTATTTTTCTTTATATTCTATTAATTTTTTTTTCTTGATAGTATATGTTTTGTGTTTTTCATGCTAGATTTTACCTCATGCATGTGTGTTCCTTTATCATTATATTTTTTTCCACAAGATCTTGAATATGGGGGCTAGCACATCCCCTCTATTCAATATTATTATCTCCTCAATGTTTGGATAATTGAACCTTTCTTGGCTTATCCATACTCTAGTGTGTTTGAGGAAACATTAATACTCTCACTAAAGTGTGGCTAAATGTAGCATAAAAAATTGTCACCCTTGAAATTTTCACACTAGGTTTAGCCCCCCCTATTTGCTTGGACCTAATTATGCATTTAATTTACCCATTATAAATATATTTGAAGAATTAAAATATTGGATTAAAAATAAAAAAATTAATATTTTATTTTAATGTTTAAGGCCTCAACAAGTATGGGTCCAGAATAGGGCACCCAACACACTTGTCCAACCCTTTTTGGATAAAATTTAAGTATCTTGATGTTAGTATTTATTATTTCAAAATTTAAAATTATTTTTTGACTATCGATATTTGATTATTGGTAAATTAGAAGAATTTCATATAAATACAAATTGTTTTCATCATTTTAATCCTAGTATTTTATTTGAGAAAATTGAGGATCATAAAATCAATCAAGGTAAGTCAAGAGAATAATTACAACAACATTTATTTCAGCAAAGCATCATTTTAGGCATGCATCTTGTTTTTATGTATCTTTGTTCATGATTCATGTTTATTTATTTTTTGAGTGGTAAGACTTGCAAGACTTCAAATCAAGCATCAATTTATCATTGAAGGTGATGAGTACATGACTTCAGTCCATCAAGGAATGTAGATCTAAGAGGTGACTTGCAATATTTTTTTAATTTATCACTTGTTTATCATTTAGCCTTTCTTTTATCAAGGGTAAGCTCTCTTTATACATCATCATAACCATTATGAAGGTAAAAATGCTAAAATGGGGTTTGACTTAGACAAGCCTCTATACGTAACAACCCTTTCCCCACTTTCATGCATACAAGTTTACATATTTGAAGTAAATTGGAGGAATATTTAATTCTAATTTATCAT
This sequence comes from Sequoiadendron giganteum, assembly GCA_007115665.2. Lineage (NCBI taxonomy): Eukaryota > Viridiplantae > Streptophyta > Pinopsida > Cupressales > Cupressaceae > Sequoiadendron > Sequoiadendron giganteum. The sequence goes on along the minus strand of CM021106.1, from coordinate 585,987,659 downwards.
TCACGAATTCAATCCCTATATGCTTTCAAAAGAAGGAAAGTGGATTTTATCAACAATAGACGAAGTTTCAACAATGACCCTAGAAGAGAACAATAGGAGTGTGAAATTAGATCTTGAGTAGTTTTTTGTTAGTTTAGGGCGCTCAAAACCCCTATCCAACTATATTAGGGGTATGTGCAGGATCATCATGGGCCAAAAAGTGGTGATATCTAAGTGATATGATGACCTATGTGGCTGACGACTTTCTTTTACTCAAAATTGATGAAATGAAAAAGAAATTTTAAACAATATTCTCAACTTTCTACGAATATTAATTATGCTTTACTTTGAATTTAATAAATAATTATTATTCATTTTCTATTTGAATTATGACTATAGTCCTAATTGATAGGCTGATTGAAAAATATCTATAACTTTCAAATGGTGTCACATTTTTTGAATCTGAAACATGCATCACATTCTATGCTTTGCATAGTATAGGATTAAAAAAAAAAGAATTTCATGAAGTTTTGACCAAGTTAAGATGTTAGACATATGATTTTTTATATTTTTAAAAATTTGTAATAAAAAAATCATTATTTAATTAGCTACTTGGAAAAAAATTACAAAAAAATATGAAACATATTGGAACATGAGTCCCCTACTTATATCTCAAATATTATCATTCTATTGTGGTTAGGGTGGTCAAACAAACACCTACTTCTTATTTTTTTCCTGAAATTTAAGTACTATTGCATTGAAATTTCAAATTTTTGCCAAATAGATTTATTTATTTTAAATAAACCTAGTAGTTTAAAAACTACATTCAATTTTCTATAGATTCTATTCTTACATATTTTTGAAATAATATAGATAACTTATTCAAATTTTTATGTCAAGTTGCCTAACTCTAATTTCCTGAATTTTATTGCCACTCATGGGCCTGTTTTTTCCATGATGATCATGTACATACCCTTATGCCCAAGTTTATATTCTAGTTTCTTTTGTGTCCACCCTCTACTTCTTTGTAATTTGTTTCAATTTTTCTATTTTGTGTGCTTTTGAAATCTCAATAGTTTGGTGCATTTTCATAAATTACATAGGAACACCATTCCATCATAGAATTGAGTCAATTAACAATCGATTAATCATAAAAAAATCCACCAACCAGAGGGATTAAAACCTTGATCCGCCATTCTAGTTGTTCCATTGAGGGTTGTAGAAAAGTGGGTATTGAGATCATTTTTAATCCTTCCCTAAATTTCCACATTGGAAGAAGTGTAATTTATGGTCTAGATCCCATTTTCAAATCAAAACTTTATAAATAAAACCTTAAATTACCTTCTATATACAATTTCTCATAAAACTATGAAAAAATTCATTAAACTAGAATTAACATCAAATTCTTTCTCAACTGTATTAAAATAATATAATTTTATATTATTATTGAAATATTATATTTATTATTGAACACTTGGAATCCTAAGAGGGGGTGAATCAACATTCCCTTAAACCAATTAAACATAATCCATCCAATTGTCAGAATAAATATAAATGCAATGATGACTAAAAACTGAAAGATCCATAAAATCATATGACACATGAACACAAGTAATTTTACGTGGAGAAACCAATATGGGAAAAACCATGGTGAGGGTTATCTCACAATATATTATATCTTGATATAAGATATTATAGAAAGGCTCAATTCTATGTGGAATCACTATCCAAGTGAAATCACTACCCATATAAAGTAATATAGATAAAAATAAGGGGTGGCTACACAACCATTTTGAACTGATACAATATCATCTATCATATTTTAGATTATAGCTTCAATGGAGCACAAAATAATCTTCACTCATATCTGAAACAATATTCTGCTCTACTCACAATCTTCTCAACTCTGATTATACTTTCATCGGACACATGTAGGTGAAGTACCATACATGTCACACAACTAACATTACTCACATGCAATTTACTCTCTTGATCCCTTCATTATCATTTATCATATTCCACACAAAGACACACCCACAAAATTTGAAGTTAATCTCCTATATATATATATATATCCATATTAAGTGTAACTTCAATTAGGTTAACCTAATTAGAAGTAACACACAAAATTAAACATGTCAACCTCAAAACAATGTCCATATATCGTGCCATAATTCAAAATTCAATTCACCTTAAGATAGGTTGAGATGGACCTAATATAGATCCCACATAAGATAAATTTAATTGCTTATCCTCCACAAAACATCAAACGCATTAGGTCGGCTAAAAATAAGACCTAAACATAAAAACCTTAATATGTACATACAATTTTCCATACATGTGACTTCAAAACTTGATCTTCCTTTTAATTCCCATTAAACTGACAACTATTATCTTATCCTTATCATCAAGAAACAAAATAATTATCCACAAGGGATTTCAAAATCTCCCACATCAATACACTATACAAGGAATGACTATAAAATAAAGGGTTGAATTATGTCACTCATATCTTTAAGAATAATTCACAAAATGTCACCAAATATTAAATTTAGATGCAAGTGATGATCTAAAAACTTTAGTTAGAATCACAGAGTAATATATCAACTTGCGATGGAGTGTAGACCCAAAAACTGATGTATTGAACCATAATACTGATAGGAGAAATACTTAGCCAAATTTCTTTATAACCATATTTTTTGGATCAAATTTTTGTGTCCAAATTTCTTCAAGAATGCTTCAAATCCATGCTAGAATGATCATAACAATTTTGACATTAATGAAAACAATGCATCATACAGTATATGCACCTAATGCTCATGTTTCCAAATAGAATCAATAATGAGAAACTTCCAACAATCTCCCCCTTTTTCATTGATGGCAACATCCATGTATTAAAAATATTTTCCAGAAACTTGTCTCTCCCCCTTAAAAATATTTCTCCCAAAAAGCTATTTCTCAATATCTCTCCAAGTGTTTGTAAGTATCTCTCCTCAACTCTCCAAATGTTTTGATCTAAAAAAAATGTTTTTCAAGTATCTCTCCCCCTTTGACATCAATGGAAAAGGGTGTATCGATATAAAAAATAAGTTTGTATACTCCCCATTAGATACATATATGTGAGAAAAATTAACTAGAAGAGTGTTCTAACTCCCCCTCAAGGAGTTAACAAAAAAACATTCTATACCTTCCACATATATGCAAAAAAAAATTGAAGGTTTGAAAATGTATAAGAGTGAAAATTGTCAGCCTGAAGATGTTGACCCTTGAAGATCTTGCAGGATGACTTGCCAAGTGGATGTACCTTCTTCTCACTATTCCTTTGTAGCTGCAAGTATGCTATATTATAACTCAAGTTTTACTAAGATCTCTTTTCATTCTTTTAGAGTATAAGGGTTAAGATTTATCTCTGAAATCATGTCTATACTAGAAAGGGCACTTGAGACAGGTATATTATTCTCTTTCAGCAACTCCCTCAACTTCTCAAATATTCTAAATATTTCTTCCTTCTAGCTTTGTAGAGTAAACTATTCTTCATGTAGGGTTACTAGAGCAATCGAAGTTTGATCATCTTTGTCTTGTACTGGGTCATAAGTGTTTGATGCATAGCTTATTTGTGTCTCAATTATATACCTAGAATCCTTTATTCTTTGTGTAACATTAGGAAATTTTGTGGAATACAAAAATAGGTTCCTTTCTTCCTATCGATAGGCATGAATATCCTTAAAATTTTATTCCACTTTTATATGTGTAGATGCACACTTCTTTGTGGTGTACAGTAACTACTTTTCTACAATCCATGCTTCAACTTATTCTCTTAGTCCAAAGACCCATACCTTGAAGTTCTCCACTATAACTTGTGCTCTCTTTTCAATTATACTAATCTCATGCTCATATTGAGCATCATCTTCATCTTCTTCATCTTCCTTTTTCCTTCTTCTTAACTCTCCTTACAGATTTCTTCTCTTCTACCCTAATGGCATAGACTACTGGAGGACCACTTATGGATCTCTTCTGACTAGTTTTAATAGATGATCTTCTAGTGATACTGAAGGCCTCTTCTAGATACTCATTTCAACTCTAGCTTTCTCTATAGTTTCCCTACCAAATTCTTTTGAGATGCCAGAGTCTTTGGCATATTATTTTTCCTTAGCCCCAATCTATTTCTTTATTTGTGATTTCTTGAATTTTTTAGAAACTTCCATTGTATTCTCTCTAAAGTTGCCAAATCTTGGTCTTGTAGGGGTTTGTAATGTCCCCTTCTCAATCCTGATCTTCTCAGTGACCGTTGGCCTTTTTCTGGAAACCCGGAGGCTAGTCGGAAGGTAAAATTAGGGTTTCCTATTTTTGAGGATGTCTTTGCTTGGAGTTGGTGGATTCAATAGCGGATTCTTTTTGGGTTTTCAGAGAGCTTCTCAGTGGTATATTCATTTCGGCATTTAGAGCATTTTCTAGAGTTTACTATTTTTAGTAAATTCTATTTTTGGCAGTAAACAGGTTGGTCTCTGGCGGTTGACTTTCCCCTTCAGTTGTATCAAGTGGCATATTCAGTTTCGGGCTTCAGAATGCAGTTTTGGAGAGATGAGCTCATTTCATTTAAAATTAACATTATGTTTTAAATGTTATTTTATCACCTTGGCCTAGTCAAATAACTTAATGTTATTTTAAAAGGTGGACTTGAAGGGTGGTGCCATCATTAGGGATATATTTAATCTTTGATGAATTTTCCAAAGTCAAAGCAAGCTTAATATGGGCGCATTTATCAAGGTGTTGATTTTAATTAAAATATGAATATTGAGCTAAAAGGAAAAAGGACGCCATCTTGGAGAAAGAGCTAGGGTTTTGTCATTGAGTTGGAATTTAGGGTTTCGTGAAGTCAACAGGAAGTTATAAAAGGAAGGCCTTGTGCATCATTTCACATCTTTTGGTCTACTATATTGTTATGCTGCCGAATTGGCTCTGGATTTGCTTCGAGGAATGAAGGCCTCCTAGCTCGGGCATCGCTTCTTGTTTGTGAGACAACAACTAGTGATGATTTTTAGTCTAGTTTGTGAGTTCATTGGAAATCGTGCATTGTAATTTGCATTTGTCTATTTAGGTTCAGATTTGGCATATTGTAGTTTTCTGGTTTTAGCATTTCAAGCTTCAGCAGATTTGATATTTTGTTCATAAATCCAAAAATACAAAAATATAGTTTATGGGTATTGCATAATTCCTTTGGTCTTGGCTAGGCGCCCCTGTGTGCAACTTTGTAGATTTTTTATTGAAGAATCAAATTTTATAAAGAGGATCGCCCCTTTCAGCTGGGCCATATCTTTCAGTGGTCTTGGGATTTGTGCATTAAATGTTAGTTGCATTTTAAGTCTATTTTTGGGTCTTGGTTTGAGCGCCTTCCTTCTATTAGTTATTTGCAATTGATATCAAGCCTTTTGAATGAGAAATGAGTGAGTTCCGAGCATTTCATTGGATCCTATGTTGCTAGTTATATTTTTGAAAGTGTAGGTCTGTCACAGCAGCTTGGATAAATCTGCAACTTCTTTGCTAATTGGTGGTGATAATTCTTTAAAAACGTTGTGGTGTCTTCAGTGAAGATTTCCCAAGTCTGGAGAACAAGGTTGGATCTAGTTATTGCGATTTCCATTGCTCTTTACTTCTTAGTAATTAAATTCATGAATATTGTACAACTCCATTATATGCTGATTAATATTGTTAGCAAGACGTCGTCTCTTAAATTGTAAGCTGGCAGTAGTACTGACAGCCTTATAGATTCTTGCCTTATCAGATTGTAATAGTCTTCTTACTTTCAACAGTTGTTCTTGTTTTAATTGACCTCCACCTTATGGTAGCTACTTTCCCACTCTGGGTCAGCAAGCACATTCTGGGTGTTGAGTGTTTCAGCTTTCATTAGTTCTTTTCAAGCATTGCTTTTTGTAATCACTCCGTCATATGGTCGCCCCTCACTCCGCATTGGATTGGGTAGCACATACTTGACGTCGAGTTCCTTTTCCAGCATTTAGAGTAGAAGATCCTCTGACCAATGCTCGCCATCATCGGTGCCATACTGGTTAGAGTTGCTTTAGTACATTTGGGTTTATCTTCTAACCTTAACGGGTGCATTGAATGTAATTTGCAATTGTGAAAAAACAAAAAAATTTGGCTCGGAATATTTCAGTTTCTTAGGATTGTTCAGCAATACTTCAACACAACTAGCAGCAACATCTTATTTAAATTCATAAGAAAACTCTGGGACCCAAACAGTTCTAGGTTCAACTGCTTTCATTATGCAATATTTAGTGGAAACAAAAAATTTAAAGTCTTTCATATATTTTCCTAACACATCTCTAGAAATTCCCTGTCTCATATTAATTATCCTTTGAAATATTGCAACAAATGTTGTAAAGTCATCAACCTAAGCATCTAAATCTCCCAAATTTCTAATGTAGTCTCTTATTTGATGAGCAATAGGTTTTTCATTCAACAAATTAACCTTTCCAACTACCAGAACTTCCTTCATAAAGTAGAAAACCAAACATATTATCAATGCATAGATTTTTGTGATTTCAAGAAAGCATCTTTAAGAGATGATTTTCCCCTTCCTAATATTGACATGATATTATATTCGATTGTGGGGCATGCTTTGTTGTTTTTCATGGATAGATTCTCTAGATATAATCAAATCTTTATCAATCCTCAATACAAGACATCATTTACTATAGCTTGGGGAATATTTTGTTGCATGCTTATACCTTTTGGATAAAAAATGTATGTGCAATATTTCAAAGAGCTATGGCATTGATATTTCATGATTAAATACACAAGATTTTGGAAGATTAGGTTGATGATATTCTAGCTAAATCTTTAAGTCGACAAGAAAATTTTAACATCCATCAAAAAAACTTTGACAAAATGCAAAAATATAACATGATAATGAATGCAAAAAAGTTTTTCTTTGACATGGATAGTGGAAATCTTTTAGGTTTTATAGTATCTCACAAAGGAATTTAGGTGGACACAAATAAAATTGATGCTATTTTTAACATGCCACCTCCTAAAAATATTTCTCAATTGCATAATTTACAGGGAAGAATTCAAGCTATCCATCGTTTTGTAGTATCCCTAGCAAACTGAATATTACCATTTACTAAAATCCATAAGAAAGAGGTTCAGTTTAATTGGAATGAGGATTGTAAATGGGCCTTTGAGAGTTTAAAATATTATCTTGCTACTCCACCTATTTAACAACCCACTATGCAAGAAAAACCATTTATCCTTTATATAGCAGCATCAACCCATGCTCTTGTAGCATTGTTGACTCAACAAGATGATAGTGGTAGAGAACATCCCTTTTATTAAATTGATATAAAATGATAGAAAAATAATGTTTGGCTCTTGTATTTTCTACTCGCAAATTGAGACACTACTTATTAAATGTAGAATTTCATGTGATGACGAAGTTCAATCCTTTAAAACACCTTTCTGCTAAAATAGATTTATTAGGATGCTTAGCTAAGTGGGTTATGTTGTTAACTCATTTTGATCTTAAATTTGTCTCTCAAACACTAGTAGAATTTGGAAAATAAGTGACTACATGACTAAAAAATTTAGTCAAAACAACTAAAAATGACTAAATTCTACTATTTTCTTACAACACAACTATAAATGACTAATTTGATCATTGGGTAAAAAAAAGAGCTAAATAATTAGTCACACAAATAAAAATGACTAAATAATTAGTCACACAAATAAGAATTATACAATATTATATGAAAGTGGGTAATTAAAAAAAATATTTCGAAATTGGTAAATTATTGGTGGGAGTAGCTTGTATTGCACATAGGGTTAATAGTGAATTAGGAAATTATTGGTGGGAGTGGGGAGTACGATAGAGTGTAGAATTTGGCAGTGGTAATTTAATGGGGGAGTGGGGAGTAAAATTGGAATTATTTGTGCACTGCACCTCTACAAACAGAAGGAGGGTTTGTTAAATATTAATGGAGCCAGAGTTGATCAGAGATGGTTTATGTGCCAATTTTATGGGATGAGACATTTTGTGTTTTAGCATATATGTATCACTGCTACTTGCATGGGCGATAAAGCTTGTTTGGAGAGGACCTGTAGATTTCTGAAAAGGTGGGCAAGGAATTAAAAGTTTTCTACAATAAATTTTAAGTCAAAAGGGTCCTCTATAGTGAATTCAGAGGTAATTCAAAACCCTCATTACATTAAACATAAAATTTATATGTATTTGATTGGTAACTATATCTAGCTAGGAGAACAAAATCAATGTATTATAAGAGATGAGTTACATAAATAGGAGGGTACCTTGTCATAAGACATTGAATACCATGTAACAATTTGATGTTCTTGAGATTGTAAAAGAATTGAATGAATTTTATTCGTTGTATAATCAATACAATGTAGTGACCATATCTTGAATTTGTAAATTTGTGTTCCATGTTATCATGCATGGGTGTGGTATTAATTTCTGAATTTGTAACCAATTCACCAACCTGATCCCTAAGGCTCCTTTTCACTAAGTATTTGTGGCATGGGTAGTGCATGTACATGATAATTAGTTTGTTATTGGTTTGTGTAACTTACAGTAGCTACATAGGCACCGGAGTACCAGAACCATACACACAATTCTAATTTTAGCAGAATTTTTTTTCATTGGTTTCCTCTATGCATTTTGGAGCATATGGGAATTGAACTTGTAACATGTATCAAAATTTCAATTCCTTTGATAAATTTTCCATTAAACTATGGGCTCATGTCCCTAGTCTAGACCTCAATTCTTAGGTAACATTATGTGCAAGCCTAATATATTAATTGCATGGAATCCTTGAAGATGGTATCATATGGAATAGTTGGAAGTTATGCTAGTTCATAAAATCAATGTGGTCACCTAGCTATTTTAATTGATACTATATGTACAAACATGGGAGAATATATATTGTTAAAACAAGTCATCTTATCTAAACATGTTAATAACTTATGCAAGTAAGTAATTCTCAAAGTTACAACAAAGAATTCATTAGCCTGTTTGTTAGTGTTTGTGTATTCATTAACATTGACAAGATTTCCATATGTTTAAATGCTTGTGGCTCATCAATTGAAGAAGAATAAATTGTGTGTCCCACTACTAAAGCATTTCTTTAATTATCATATAGACAAGGAAGGACCTCGATAAAACATGGATAAAAATAATATTTATTTATTTACGGTCATCAGAGTCTTCTTTTATGCACATTGTAGATGACATATAAATGAAACACAAGTCTACATGATCAAAACTATTTTTAGAATTACAACATGCTCCTATAAATTCAAGCAAATAGTATACAAACACCACAAAGTTTCCTTATCTTTGCGTATTACAATTTGACCATTATTGGTTTTTTTTTAACTCTAATAGATATTTTTATATTGGAAATATAAATGGTGAGGTGCTAGTAATAGATAGTTTAAATAATATACTTTTAATCTCCACCTCTTGCACATGGGAAAAAATTGAGGGAAAAGTAGTTTCTATGTTTCCTACTAATTAGCCATTGATAACCAAGAATCCTACAAGTAAAAAATGGACAAAATTGACCACAGAGATGTATGCATATGCAAAACATTTGATTCTATAGAGCGATTCCAAGCTATATTTCTTGAATTTTAATTTTTGTAAAGTGCTTTGTATCTTGTAGCTATTGCTCTAATTCTAATTATGTAGAGTGTTATCTATCCTAATTCTATGAAGTGCTCTGAATTTTGGTTAAGTGTTGAAGATTGCTTAAGAAAATGAGTTTATATGTATAAGATCCTAAATAAGTTGAAATTCTTAGATTTTTATTTTATTTTTGAAATAGAAAACTAAATTAATAAGAGAATGTAGAACATTATACATGCATCAATGTCAAAGGTTGAGTATGGATTAATAACATATATATGATGAGAGAGTAGTTGATGAGAGGGACATGGATAAATATCCATGTCCATGTAATGATTGTCTTGGTGGAAATGTGAAAAAAAATAAAAATTATCGACAAATGATAAGATATGAGCATAGTGGTATAAGTGCTTGTGATTATAATTATTATTAAGATATTATAGAATTATAGAGTGTGAGATATGAAGAGGTAGCAATGTTAGACAAAGTGTTTGAAGTTGATAGAATGTTGAATGAGGGTCTAAATGATGATTGGTCCAATTTGATTGAGGATGCTTTAAATCTTGTGTATTATGATTGTAGGTTAAGTCGTTTGAAGGAAATCATTCATATTATAAACTTGCAAGTTGTGCTTGGTTGGACAAATGAGAGTGTAGATCAGTTATTGACATTATTAAGTTCATTGTTACCACCCGACTCCACATTTCCAACAAAACAAAGTCAATGTAAAAAAAAAACCACTAAGATAGGCTTAGGGTATGAAAAAATTCACACATATGTGAATGGTTGTGTATTATTTCACAATAATCTTGCAAGTGAGAGTGAATATCAGAAATATCATGAAGCAAGGTATAGAAAAGGGTTGAAATCAACTATGGTTCCTAGAAAGGTTTTTTGACACTTTGTGATAATCCCACGACTACTCCAACTATATAGGTGTAGAGACATTGCTGAAATTATGCAATGCCATGCCCAAAGTAAGAGCACCAATGGAAAAAAATGACATGTGCCTGATTCTAAGACGTGGATAGAATTTGATAACACATGGCCTAATTTTTCCGAAGATCATTGTAATATTAGGTTGGATTTGGCTTTAGATGGGGTGAACCTTTTCTCAGAACACAGTACTAAATGGTAAACTTGTCCAGTTTTTTTAACAAATTATAACTTTCCTCCACATTTAGAAACTAAACCATTTTTCTTAATACTATCATTGATTATACAAGGAAAAAAAAGTGTGACTTCAGATATAGTCGATGCTTATCTAGAGACATTATATGATGAGCTAATGGAATTTTGGAAAGAATTGAAGTAATTCAATCTTTAAGGGATGGCCATTCAATCAAAATTAACTTTAAGAGATTCCTTATTGTTTACGGTTCATGATCTTCCTGCATATGGAACATTGTCTCGTCTCAATGTTCATGGATACCATGGATGTCCTACTTGCAACTTTAAGGATTTTGTGAGGCACTCAAGAAGTTTGCATAAGTTTTTTTACTGTGGACATCATGCTTACCTTAGAATGGATCATCCATATTGTCAACAAAAACATGTTTCAATGGTCACAGAGAGAATCATGAAGCACCTTTTCTAATAATAGGTGATTGTACATTGTTGAGAATGGACAAAAAAAAACATCATTCATAATTGAAAATGATGGGATTGTTGGTAGTAGATATGATCCATTTAATCAAAGTGGTGTAAAAAGGTTGTGCATATTCTATAAGTTTCCATACTTTAAGGATATAGCCATTAGGCATAATATTGACTTTATGCATATCGAGAAAAATATAGCCTATGCTATTATAAAAACTCTTTTTGGTTCTTTTGATATTATTTCACCATGTGAAGACTTTTGACAAGTAGACATTTGTTGAAATATTTTTGTTGAAAAATATGATGATGAAAAATATAGAAAACCTAGTGCTCCTTATGTCTCGACAAAGGAACAACGTGCACAATTCTTACAATTGATGTCTTACACTCATTTTACCAATGGACATGTAAGTAGTATTATTAGAAACCAAACTAACATTAATAGCTTAAGAATCCTCAAGACCCATGACTATCATGTCATAATCGAGAATATTTTACCTATTGTGCTAAATATATCAAGTTTGGAAAAGGGGCCAAGATCTGAAATTATAAGGTTGGGCCTAATATTAAAGAGAATGAGTTTACATGTATTAGATCCTTCAAACTTTTATAGTTTGAAGGAGGAGGTTATTGAAGACCTTTGTGTATTGGAACAAGAATTTCCACCAACAATCTTTAACATTTTTATGCATATTATGATACATCTAGAATATGAACTAGAGCATTATGGCCCATTAAGAATGAAATGGATGTATCCTATAGAATAATATATTAAGGTTTTAAAAAAAATGTTTGTACTAGGGAAAAACTTGAAGGGAGCATGTCTAAGGGATATTCAATGCAAGAGGCAATGGAATTTTGCATATAATATATGAAGGATTTTAAAAATGTCGATCGACATGTATGGTATGATGACGGAGATGAGAGAGTTATAGGTGAAGAATTAGAAGGAAATGGATGTCGCTTCAAGCTATCAAATCAAGAAACAAGTCTAATACATGCCTATATTTCAATAAGTGGTATAGATAAAAAAAAAATTACAAAATAATTTATTTACTCAATTAAATTTGCACATTTATATTATTAATCTTACTATTTGTATGTTAATATTCTATATAAAAAATATGAAGAAGAGAATCAAACTTTGATGCAACATCAACCTCATAAGCACATATGTCATGATTTTGTTGGAGGTGATTCTTCTCCAAAATTTGAAGAATAGATTGCTAATATAGTAAGTGATGCAAAAGAACAAGGTCAAGCTATAAAAACAAGGGAAAGTTAGGATTCACAATCTCCACATTTATGGGCTATTCATTTTATTGGAATGTGGGCCTATGGTAGTCATTTAAGAGTGGAAGAAAATGACAAATGAAAGAAAAAATTTGATTTTGTTATTAGTACTAAATTTATTCATGAAAATGAGAAGAAATTTTATGTTGGATTCATCCAAGAAATTATTCAAGTGGATTTTGGTGAAAATAGTCCTATATTATTAAAATATAAGTAGATCTGTAGTACAATTTGATGAGTATGGATTTATACATTGAAATACATGATAATTTTTATCAAATATGGATGAGCCATATGTTTCCCTTATTAAAATTAACCAATTATTTCTAATTGATGATGTAAGAAGCTCATGATGGTTGTATATCATTCAAACAGAGTCTCATTCAAAATGAAAATTCATGGAAATTGTTGATATAATGCCTAATGGGCAATATGTTAATTTACAAGATACATTTGAAGAAGTAGATGGAGATGATGATGGAGTGCTTCAAGAAGATATTTTGATTAAACCAATGGAGAGATTGGGAGAGAGAATGTATTGCATGTCACAGATGAGGATGACAAAGAGAATCAAGCAAATACAGACACGACTAATCAAGATTCTGACCGTGGTGGAAATGCAGATGATTATGATGATGTTTTATCACCTTAACTAGCCTATCACCTTAACTTGTTAGCTTGTCACCTAAAATTTGGTTATATGTATGGTGTAATTTATTATTGAATGTACTAAAGATCTGACTATAGGTGTGCTTGTTCACTCTTATTTTACTAATACATTTTTGAATATAATCATCATTATTCTACTGGTACATTGTATACAAAACTTGAGATGTTCACTAGTGATTTGTAGTGCATTTAAAGTTAGGTTCAATCATTCTTTTTAGTTTTCTTACATTGGTTGAAATTAATTTTTTTTAGTTAGAATATAATTTCTTGTATGTCTTATATGTTTTCTAGATGCTAGAATTTTCTAACTTCGCTAAAATTTCTAGATATGAAAATAAGCAAGCGATTTCTGAAGGTATCAAATAATGCAACAAGATACCTATGAAAGTAAACAGCTCTTTAAAATACTAGTAATAAATTGTAGTCATTTCTTTGATATTTTGGTAGCTTTAGTTTTTAATACAACTTCTAGCCTCCACATGCATTGAATATGCTGGTGAAGGAAACAATAATGATCATTTGTTATTTAATAACACATATAGATATCTTAAAATTAGGTGAACAAAATAGTTAACCTATAATATTAAACAATATGTGTGAAAAAACAAGTAGAGTTCCCTATCATGCTCCCCCTTACTATTATGCTCCCCCTAACTTTAGTACTATCATGTTATAGATCATGCTATGTTTTATTGCTTCAATTCTCCCCCTTTGACATCAATGGAAATGGTGTTGGTCAATTAACCCCTTGACTTAAATCTCCTCATCAAATTGCAGTGTCGGTCCCCCTATCTACTATTTTCTTTGGCTTAGTCATACTTTAGGGTTTATAAGTTTAATATGTTTTGACCCTTTCTACAATGATCAATTTCAATTTTGATTCTTCATTTTTACACATTATATGATAGAAACAATCCTTACCAATATGTCCACCAATTGTCTTCTTCTTCGGATTGAAACTGAAACTCCTAAATTACCAAATTTGGTAATATAAATCGATTTTTTCTAGATCATAGGTCTATTATAACTAGGGCTTATACCCTTCACTCCAAGTTTTGAAGGAGTGTGAGCATGAGCTAACTATAGCATAAGGTTGACTTGTTTCTTTTCTAATTTGAATCATACTAGAACTCCCTATTGGAGTCCAACTGAATTTTGTTAGTTTATATCCAATTGAGAACACATTATGTTTGGTTGATTGTTTCACATTCCTTTTTTCCTTTCTACACCCTAAACCATAAAGCCTAAACCACTCCTACATTCCCTATCTCTTTCTTTTCCAGATGTTCAAGGATTTTTAGAACCAAATAAACCAAGATTTGGTTTATAAATCACTCAGCTCTAGTTCAAAAATGTCACCCAAAGCCAAATTTCCTGTCATCAAAAGTATCATTAATATCTTTGAATATTGACCATTAATTAATCTATCATCGCCACTAATTTTCTCCTAAATTTTTTTTTTCATGTTAATAAGGTGGGGAGGTGCCTTTGTTGTGCTGAAGGGACCAACATTTTGTTTTCTCAATATTTTATCTCTCTTCCCAATGAGTTCCTTAAATCAATTATATGCCATTTCTATATTTTTTTACATCGAAGGGACTTAAAACAACTCACTCTAATATCCAAAATTCCCTTCGATCTTTCCATCAGAAAATTCTTGAAACTATCTCTTTGAATTCACATTATCACTTTGATCTATCTATTGGCCCACCTTATATTAAATCATATCTTTTTTATTTTGGCTAATAAATGATATTTTTTTTTAATGTGGATCATTTCATTGAAGGGACTCTAAAGCATCTCCTCCCAATATCTTGTAGTCTCTTCAATGATTTTTTATGTTCTTTCATGTGAACTATTTAATTGAAGGTGCTTTAAGGTAACTCCTACCGATATGGTGTAGTCTCCCTGATATAGGTTATTTCACATTAGAACCCGATAATATGGATGATCTTAAGAAGATGACTATTTAAAGTGGAAAATTTATATGGCACATGGCCAATTTCAATGGCTTAAAAGAGAAAACCTTAGGGAATTGAATCAAAGTCTTATATGAAGATTATTTTGATTAAAATTGAATGTGACCATAGAGCAAAAGGTAACCAGAAAATGAAAATAGATTTAAATCAAAGGGTTAGTCCCTTCATGAATAAAAGGGGCTCAAAGCGAGAACTTGAAAATACTGGAACTGGAACAAGAGGTCAATGACAAATTATAATACAAAAATCCTCAAGGTATAAGGGTTCCATACTTAGGAAATTTTTTGAAAAATGACAACCCCTAACACAAAGACAGAAAATAACTTTCCTTCTAAAGACCAAAAAACTAAGAAATCCCAATAGTGTTACCAAAGTTGTCATGTCTTTTCATCATTCTAGGGTTTTATGTTTTATTTCCCCAATAACAATTTTTGGAATGTTGAATGTACATGTTTCTAACCCCTCATAAAAAATCGCTTTTAATGAGTTTTTCTAAAATAAAAATCCCATTTGATTTCCAAAATTTGAGATTCAAACTCATATTCCACTTTTAGTGAGTTTGTTTTAAAAGAAAAAGCACATTCAATGTCCAAAATCCAAGATTCAAATTCATATTCCACTGTTGTTCTACTAATTCAAGTCGATGATTTATACATTATTGTTTATTTGGACTTTAGGAAATGAGGAAAAATACTTTAAGACAAAAATTATATGATAGTTATCATAATGTTGAAAATTCAGTGACACATTATGAGGGCTTTCATAGGGAAAATGTGGCCAAGAATAATGAATATTTATCATGCCTTGGTTTGACACACAATGAAGTTGTAAATCCACTAAGTAGTATATTATTTTTTTAATAGTGTTTAATGAAATTTTATATGCAAGATCTTTATGTATATAAGACATAATATGATATATTTTTTTGTTTTATAGGAGAGAAAAATAGTGTAAAGAAAATGCAGAGAAAAAAAAGGAAAGAAAAGATACAGTGTTACTAGCTTGTAGAAGTCAATGCATTTTGGATTCAATAAATGTAGTTGGTGAAAAGAATAGTTGTGATGATGTGAAGCCTGAAATAGAATTTGGTGATGTGTAACATCCTGATGATCTCTTAGCACAAATTCTATGAGAGATTATTAAAAATAATGAGAGAAAAGGAATAGTAAGTCTGCATATGATTTATTAAATATTAAAGGATGTGTTTGAAGTGAAATCTATAGAGATTATTACTGATCTACCTACTCATGGAACACCTGGTGCGGCCAAGGAGTACGTAGTTTTGATTAATGAAAGTCATGAACATAGACCACTTGCATCTAGTGTGGCTCAGAGTGCACCTGTTGGATCTACAAATTTTCATGGAAATAATGGATCAACCAAAAATATTGGTAGTGGATTAATAGAAGATGTGTCTTCTTTTATCAAAAGACAAAGGTCGAGTCAATATTTTCATAGATCTATAAAAAGGAATAAAAAATAAAGAAAATTAGAAGGCAAGAAATCATTCTTAGTTGACGTATCGAGAGATCATGATCCCATTGGGCCAAATGCTACAAGGTGGGCCTCTAAGTTGGGTGTAAGATGTAGGGCCCATTTGGATAATTGCAAATAAAAATTTTCAAAGAAAGATCTACAAAGTGTGGAAAAAGTTATACAAAAAATGGAAAATGTTTTTGAGACTACTGGTGGATAAATCTCTAGAAAATATTACAAGCAAAATATGATACTTTTGATGAACAATTTTAGATACAATTTTAGAAAAAAAATCATGGAGGGAAAAGAGAGGATAGACTCCCTGCTATCTCACAAATAGTGGGAGGTATTGAAAGAAAGTATGTGTCTGGAAGAATATTTGACAAAGAGTAAAAAGTGAAAGAGAGCAAGAGATAATCTAAGGGCTAGATATACATTTTTTTGAGGTAGGTTGTAGGCAAAAATGGAAAAATTTGGAGTAAGTGTATGGCCTTTTGGTTTCATTGATGGTGTATTAATTATTTTGATTTTTTATTGAATTGACTATATGTTGACATTGAGATTGCATTTTAGGTGGAAAACAGTAATAGAGAAGCAAATGCATAAGATATTTTCAATTATATGGCAACTAGATCCTAGTAAATCTACGAGTAGGATGAAGTGGAAATCTAGTTCATCAATAGAGATGGAATATCCATCTATTAGGCACCTAGTAAGAGCCACTTAAGGTAATGTCAACTAAGATGAAGGTTACAACATGTAATGAGTTGCATATACGGTCTTAGTGATAAAGTTTCACAATTGGTTGCCTCTATTAAGTGTAGAGTTTCTACATGGAATGAGCATAATCCAATCGATTCAGATGTGGTAAGAGGCTCTACTAATCTCATTTCTTCTTGTTTGGAAATTCTATATACAAATTCCTCATAATATGTAGATTAAAATTTGAGCATATGTGAATCTAACCCAGTTTATTAATTGTTAGAGTGATCTAGAAAAATTTCTTTTGGACAAATTTATAGCTTGCATTCTTTACTTGATTATTGAATTCTTTGTATATTTTTTACATGATGGTTAAACCACATGTAGAGCAATTTTATCAAGAAAGCACGAAAATGAAAATGCCTTGATTTCAATAGAGATATCAATACTGATAGTGATCATGATGAACTAGACAAGAATGTGAAAAACAATCACAATTGTGCTAAAGTTGAGGTAATATAATAGTTGTTGTCAATTATATGTCCCAATTTTTTTCATTCTTCATGCTTAAAATTTTCTTTTTGGAAAAAAAATTATAGCTTTTCTCATTCTTTAAGTTGTATGTTTATCTCTCCCATTTTTTTTATTCTTCTTTTGGAAAAAAAATTATATCTTTTGTATTCTTTACTTGACTTATATTAATTTTTACATGATTAAACCACAAGAAGAGCAATTATATGAAAGCATAAGGAAAAGAAAAATTCCCTGCCAATAGAGCTCTTTGCAAAGCTGGACAACTTCATGTCAATGTTGATAGTGATTATGCTGAAATCGATGAGAATGTGCATGATATTAATAGTATTAGTGGTGTTTAACTCGAGGTGAGTGCAATGAAACTGCATGAAAGTAAGTATTATTCAAGTACTCTTCAAGTAATGGTTATTTTATTATCTAAATAAGGGTAATCATTACACATGTAATAAAAGTTAGATAGAATAGTAGTGAAGTGTAATTAGCTAATATACATAGATTATGGAAATAAGGTAGAACATATAACTTACAGATGGAATCTTAGATCTTAGCTATAATAGAGTGCATACATAGATTTTGACTAGGGATGTCATGGTCCTTAGTTGGGAGGATTTCATTGCCAATCCATGTCTCTTTCTATACTACTCATACATTCTAGATCTATCATAGTCTTTCCCTCCATTTGTTTGTACCTCGCATTGGGTTAATTTTATTTTTTAGAGTAAAAATTTTCTTGTTTGTTATTAAATAGAATAAAAGAAAGCACATACAAAAACTGATTTTTTCCAAGACATAAGACATTACATACAACTGTCAAAAACAAAAGACAACACTTTTCCACCAATGTCAACATTATTTTTCTAGGAGACAACACTTTGAGAGAAGGAAAATACAAGAAGATGACAATAATACTGACCTTGGGAAGCATTACAAGTCTAGACTAGTGTTAATCATAACTTTTTTACTCTTTTCAAACATTCCGGCTAGAAGTACCATTACTACCACATGACCCAGCTTCATTTTTAGTTAATCAAGGGATTGCATCTCCAACCACTTTGGTTGTTCCTACAAAAATTAAGAATGTATTAGAAGACATATTTTTGAGTAAAGGACTCCAATCAAAACTAAATCATAAGTGGAAGTAATTACCATAACCAAAATATCAGACCTTTTGTATATAGATTTAAAATAATGGGATAAATATATCTAATACAAAGATAAAAAAAAGTTGTAAGGATGCTTCTCATGAGAAAAATCCCCTATTAGCTTAGATAAGTTAAGTTTTTTATGTAGGAATTTTCTTATCTTTGTTTGTGAAAAAAAAAATCAATTTTTTCCATAAAGAAGTTGAATCCTTACCTATTCAGGCACAAACTCATATGTTGGTGTTTCTAGAATTTTTAGGAAAGGAATTTCCTTGCAATCCTATTTTTAGATTGATATAACTAACCAACCATGATGTTTTCTATAATGCCCCTAATAGGCTCTCCTTCTACAAAAATAGTAGCATCCAAAACGATATTAATAGTCTCCTCAAATGAACATCTCATCATTGCCTCTATATCATTACAATTGATAACTTGTCGAGTAATAGCCATAAAATGACCTCGATATGTCATTGTGTCACATAGAATAGATAAATGCCTATAGTTCATATATGACCCATCAATATACATCACAACTTGAAGCTCATCCAAAAGAGATTTTCTCAGAGTCTCTATTCCAAGAACTTCAATAACCTCAATCAAGTGATTACTTGTTGTCCTTGTAGCATCCACATCTTCATGGAACATGACTGCTAACATATTGACACCTTATGTATCTAACATCCATTTTGCATCAAATACCTAGAGGTTAATTTTTTTTTAATATGTCAAATGTATGGTTTTAGGTTTCCTTTCATCATTTTCTAGTTACTTATGAATATTTATCAAAATTTTATCTATGTGTTATCGAATGTTTTATATGTCAATATAATGTGTATTTTTTTTGTTTTTGCAAAAATGTATTGATAAACTCCAAGAATGGGTAAATTTGGGGTGTTGGATCCATTTGATGGTGCTAATATGGGCATTAGGTAGATTCACTCACTATCTATTATACATGCAATCAAATTGAAAGGAATAGTAGATAAAAATGTAAATATTTTAAAGGTCACAAGTAACATACCCCTTTCTTATGAAAACAAAATAGATGGAGTTTTCCATCTAAAAGAGAAAGAATGAACCTTCACATGGCGGTCACTAAAATATTTATTAAAAATGACATATTTTTTGTTTATCATGTACTAGCTATTAAAAATCTCCGTCCACTACTTTATGGAGTAGTTTGAATGTGTCATTCAGGGATCTTTATGATGGTGTATTTGCAAGAGTTGGAAATTTTGGATGTTGTGTTTGCATTGCTGATATGTGGTTTTCATTGATGTCAACACTATTAGCATTGATGATGCTTAAGGTTGTATATATCGAGGATATTGAGAAAATTGTAAAAATAATATTACTGGTACCTAGTGAAGCTGAGAAGGTCAGAATGTTGGAAATTTTTGTATGTTGAAGACCTAAAGGAGTGCTTCAAAGGGTTTGTTGTTGAATCTTTCTAGTATGTTGTTTGAAATTTTCAGAGGCTTGCATCAAGATTTGTGGAAGTTATGAAGATGTTTGTTCCTACAGCTATTTAGTTTTCGTAGATGGTGTTCTTGGATGGAGTGGATGAAATTATGGTACTTTCATATCTTTTGTATGTACTTGTGATGTTCATGGATGATTCTAGATCATACTCTATCCTTTTTGTACGTCTGCATTGATCAGAGTGTTCATGATCAAAGATTTTCTGATGTGTGCTTGATATTTCATGTTCTTGGCCAACATGATGGTGTTAGCGTGTTGCGGATCCATGAAGATTAATATTCTATTGTTTGGCATGTTTGAAGGTGTTTGTTTGGGTCCTCACTATGTTGTGACCGACTTCTATTGGTGTGCATTAAAATTTATTCATGTATTGAAGCCAACAATTTTAATTTAATCTTTATTTGAGGTCAACCGAATAGTGGGTGTAAATCTTTGTAGAAAATATATATAAGTGTTTGTTTTCCTCATTTAGATGAAATGCTCAGTGTGTGCAAGAGGTGTACATGTGTGAATAAAGGTCAAATCATTGAAGATCATAGCAGAGTGTGAAGAAGGTTGAGTAGAGTGTGTAGAAGTTTTTGTGCACAACTAGACCTGTAATCTGGCTTTTGTAGAAGCTATTTTCTCAGTTCAACTTCATCAGATGGATTTAATCTAATTATTTTATGTAAGGCAGTGTGCCTTCCCTTTGAGTAGTGTTCTCTAAGTAGTGTGCCTAAATGGAAGTACATTCGTTTTTGATTCATCATTATACTTCTAATAGGGTATAATCTTGTGGACTAACATTCATGGTGGTTTTTCCGCTAATAGGGTTTCCACGTATAAAATCTTGGTGTTCGTGTGTCTCTGATGTGTTATTAATTTATGATTGCACTGTTATTGATCAGATTTGAGATTTAAGGTTGATTAATGTTGTATAAGTTTTATTTTGGTAACAACTGATTCACCACTCCCTCTCAGTTGTCTATCCTTGTTTTTTAAACAATTGGTATCAAAGCTAGTTCCTCTGAAGAAGCCTAACATTTTGAGGTGATCTAAGATGGTATCATATAAGAAGGGTAGTCCTAGATTCAATGGTACAAACTACTCTTTATGGAAAGTCAGAATGGAGTGCCATTTTAAGTCCATTGGAGAACCTTTTCGAAAGATTACACAAAGTGCATTTACTATTCCTTGGAATGGTCCATCCTCTAAAGATGAGATCAAGAAAGAAGAAGCTAATACTAGGGATATTGGAGGATTGTTGAGTGCTTTGATAGATTCAAAGATGACAAATGTGTTAGGATTGAAGACTGCATACTACATCTGGAAAAAGTTGGAAATATTGTATGAAGGAGATGCGCTAGTGAAAAGTGCTAATCTACAAAGTCTAAAAGGAAAGTGGGAAGAATTTAAGATGAGTGAAGATGAGAATATCCTCTCTTTTTCTCAAAAGATAAATGAATTGGTGATAAACATTAGATGTGTCGGTGGAACCTTGGATGATGAAGTAGTTGTGTCTCAGATACTTAGATTTGTGCCTCCCTCATACAAAACAAGAGCTCATGCTATTGATGAACTCAGGTCAGTGACAAATATTACAAGAGACATGCTAATTGGAAAACTTGTTGCATTTGAGTTGATTGAATTTGGTGAATCTTCATTCAAAGCTACTGTATCTGGAAAAAGCCAATAGAGATACAATCCGTGTGAGAGTTCCAAAAGGGCATTCAAATATGAAGATGAAATGAAAAATATTGAAGATGAAGAAAGAGAATTAGAAGAACTCGAAGCATTGATTGTGAAAAGAGAAGCCAAAGTTCATGGCGAGTACAAAGTAAACTTACCTATCAAATGTTTTACTTACAGTAAAATAGGTCATTTTGCATCTAGATGTCTTGAAAGAGTTTATAAGTACATACCTGACAATACTAGATTTCAAATGAAATGTTATTATGTTGAAGAAGGTGTAACTGATAAAGAATGTAATAAAGAAACTAGAAATGAAGATGAATGGGTATTTATTGATATGAAATAAAATGATCAAGTGTCCACTGAATCTACTAGTAATGTGAATGTTGAGAAAGATCTTGCAACAAAAATTGAAGAAAAAGATGAGTTGGTAATTGATAGCAGATGCTCACATCATATGACTAGTGACAAAAGAAAGTTTGTAAGCTTGGAAGACTATGATGGTGGTGTTGTAAGATTTGGAGACAACACTTCTAGTGTGATTCGTGGTAAAGGAACTATTTATTTTGGTGGTAAGCATAATACTGATGATGTTCTTTATGTAGAAGGCTTAAATCATAACTTGTTAAGTGTTGGAAAAATGGTAGACAAGGGTTACAATCTTCAATTCAAGGATGGTAAGTGTAGAATAATGAGAAGTTTTGGAAATATGGTTGCTTTAGGTACAATGACAAAAGGTAATATCTTTTATTTGAGTGTTGCTAGTGAAAGTTGCTTAATTACTCAGATTGATGTAAGCTACTTATGGCATAGGAGGTTGTGTCATGTGAACTTTGATAAAATTTTCAAGATAAGCACTACTCAAGCAGTCAGATATCTTCCTAAGTTAGTGAAGCCTACTGACACTATGTGCAAGAAATGTTAGAAGGGAAAGCAGAAAAGGAATTATTTTCAGAGCAAACATTATAGCTCTAATGGAGTACTGGATTTGATACATAATGATCTGTGTGGTCCATCAAGAATCAGAAGTCTACAAGGTGAAAGGCATTTTATGTTTCTCATTGATGATTATTCTAGAATGATATGGGTTTCTTTCTTAAGAGTAAAACATGAAGCATTAGAAAAGTTCAAAAGTTTCAAAGCTATGGCAGAGAATGAGATGGATTAGAAGATCAAATCTCTAAGATCAGACAAAAGTGGTGAATTCACTTCCCCATAATTAAATTCTTTATGTGAAGAGCATGGAATCCAAAGACAATTATTTTCTCTAGACACTACTAGAACCATGATGTTGGAAGCAAATGTTCCTCATTTCTACTAGAGAGAAGTTGCAAGTACTACTGTGTATACCATTATTAGGGTGTATGTCGATAGTAATTCTAGTAAGACACCTTTTGAGCTATGGTTTGGTTATAAGCCTACTGTCAAGTATTTCAAAAAAATTGGAATCAAATGTTACATCAAGAGAGATGATGATATAGGAAAGTTTGATGCTAGAAGTGATGAAGGAATATTTTTGGGTTATTCTACTAAAAGTAAAGCTTACCAGTGCTTTAATAAGAGGTTAAAGAAAATGGTTGAAAGTGAAAATGTCAAAGTTGATGAAGATGTTAGACCATCCAGATATGGTGGATATGATTCAAATGATCAAAATGATAATACTACCAATGATTTTCAAACACATAATCAACTTTAGATTGTTCCAGTGAACTAAGGGAATCAAGAGGCAAAGACTAGAAGAAGTACAGAAGAAAGAACACAAGAACGGGAAGTCAAAGAAAATCCTAAAAATCCAAAATATGCAAGGAGAAATCACTCTAAGATTGAAATCATAGGAGACAAGATAAAAGGTGTGCAAACTAGAAGAAGAATCTTAGAAGAGTACTGTCTAATTTCCAAAGCTAGGCCTATCAATATCAATGAAGCATGCAAAGATGAACATTGGATGGAAGTCGTGAAAGAAGAACTAACACAGATAGAGAAGAATGATACATTGAATCTTGTTCCTAGACCTCAGAACAAAAATGTGATTGGAACCAAGTGGGTGTTCTGGAATAAGCTGAATGAGCAAGGTGAAGTGGTCAGAAAAAAAGCAAAACTGGTTTGCAAAGGGTACTCACAGATGGAATGTATTGATTTTGAAGAAAATTTTGCCCCTATTACTAGAATTGAAGTGTAAGATTATTTCTTGCTTATGCTACTTTCAAGATTTATAAATTCTATTAGATGGATGTAAAGTCAACATTTCTAAATGGTGAGCTAGAAGAAGAATTCTATGTTGAACAACCGAATGGATTTCAATTGACTGATGAAAAATACATGGTATGTCGATTGAAGAAAGCTCTATATGGACTTAAGCAAGGTCCTAGAGCTTGGTATGGTAGATTAGATAAATACTTATTGAAGCTTGGATTCAATAAAGGTACTACTAACAACAATCTGTATTTCAAGTTGGAACGGAAAAAAGAATTGACCACTGGAGTCTTTGTTGATGACATTATTTTTGAAGGTGATGATGATTTATGTATGAAGTTTGTTGATGAAATGAAAAGTGAGTTTAAAATGTCGATGATAGGAGTGTTGGAATTCTTATTAGGATTGCAAATCACTCAATTAGATGATGGAATTTTCATATCTCACTCTAAGTATGTGAGAGAGCTACTGAAAAAGTTTGGCATGGAAGATTCAAAGCCAGTTGGTACACCTATAATAACCGGATGTAAACTTCCACAAAATGATGATTCACTTAAAGAAAATCAGATAAGATATAAGTCAATTATTGGTGGATTAATCTATTTGACTCAAACCAAGCCAAATATAATGAATGTTGTATGCATGGTTGCTAGATTTCAAGTTTATCCTAAGGAGTCTCATGTAACTACTATGAAAAGAATTTTTAGATACTTGGAAGGGATAGTTGATCTTGGTCTTTGGTATCTTGGGGATGATGATCTTATGATGAATGCTTTCATTGATTTTGATTGGGCAGGAGATGTGGATGACAAGAAGAGTACTAGTGGTGGTGCATTCTTCTTAGGGAAAAAATTGGTATCTTGGCTAAGCAAAAAGTATAATTCCATTTCATTATCTACTACTGAGGCATAATATATTGCTCCTACAAATAGTTGTACGCAAGTATTGTGGATGAAGAAAATGTTGAGAGATGTCAGAATTGAGTATAAAGAACCAATCGCCATATTTTGTGACGATTCAAGTGCCATCAATATTTCCAAGAATCAAGTTTTTCATTCAAAGACAAAGAATATATCCATCAAATATCACTTTTTGAGAGATAAAGTGAGTGACAAAGAAGTTAGACTAAAGCATATACCTACCAAAGAGAAAATTATAGACATCTTTACTAATATGGTGCCTAAGGATACTTTTGAGGACCTCAGAGGCAAGTTAGGGGTGATTTCCCCTCCTGATCTGAACTAAGATGCAGGTTTTTGCATCAGTCTATGAATTCATAGCCATATCTTATTCTGGATTGATGTTGTGGTGGCTGCTATTGAGGGGGAGGAGTCATATGATTCAAAATTGTGATCAAAGCATGTGTACCTTTTCCATTGATGTCAAAGGGGGAGAGAACAACAATTTGAGAAAAATGAGAGAAGAAGGAAACAAGAAAGAGTGCACAATCTTGGGGGGAGATTGTTGGAGAAGAGATAGTTGGGTTGGTGGCATTATTTTTATATCATGTGTTGCCATCAATGCTAAAGGGGGAGATTTTTGTATGTTGTGGTTGCATTGCTGATATGTGGTTGTCATTAATGTCAACACTATTAGAAATGATGATGCTTAAGGTTGTACATGTCGAGGATATTGAAAAAATTGTAAATATAATATTGCTGGTAGCTAGTGAAGCTGAGAAGGTAAGAATGTTGGAAAGTTATGTACGTTGAAGATTTGAAGGAGCACTTCAAAGGGTCTTTCGTTGAATCTTTCTAGTATGTTGTCCAAATTTTTCAGAGATTCACATTAAGATTTGTGGAAGTTATGGAGATCTGTGTTCCTACAAGTATTCAATTTTTGTAGATGGTGTTCTTGGATGGAGCGGATGAAATTTTGGTAATTTCATGTTTTGCACATGTACCTATGATGTTCATGAATGAGTATAGATCATACTCTATCCTTGATGCATGTCTGGATTGATCAGAGTGTTCGTGATTGGAAATTTTTCTGATGTGTGCTCATGTTTTCATGTTCTTGGCTGACATGATGGTGTTAGCATGTTGTGGATCCATGAAAATTAATATTCTATTGTTTGTCATGTTTGACGGTGTTTTTTTGGTTCCTCACTATGGTGTGACCGACTTGTGTTGGTGTGCATTAAAATTTATTCATGTATTAAGGCCGACAATTGTAATTTATTCTTTATTTGAGGCCAACTAAATAGTGGCTATAAATTTGTGTAGCGAATGTATATAAGTGTTTGTTTTCCTCATATAGAGGCAATGCTCAGTGTGTTCAAGAGGTGTACATGTGTGAATAAAGGTCAAATCATTCAAGAGTAGAGCATAAGGTTGAGCAGAGTGTGGAAGAGTGTGTAGAAGTTTTTGTGCGCCTAACTGGAACTATAATCAAGCTTTTGTAGAAGCTATTTTCTCAGTTCAACTTCATCAGATGGATTTAATCTAATTATTTTATGTAAGAAAATGAGCCTTGCCTTTGTGTAGTGTGCTTTAGTCAGTGTGCCTGAATGCAAGTGCATTCATTTTTCATTCTTCATTATACTTCTAACAGGGTATAATATTATGGACTAACATCCACTGTGGTTTTTCCCCTAACAGGGTTTCCACGTATAAAATCTTGGTGTTGATGTGTCTCTGATGTGTTATTAAATTATGCTTGCACTGTTATTTATTAGATCTAATATTTAAGGTTGATTAATGTTTTATAGGTTTGATTTTGGTAACAAATAATTCACCCCCCTCTCAGTTGTCTATCCTTGTTTTTCCAAGAAGAAACTCTTATACTCTGACATTTTTTATTATATACATATGAACATCTTACAGTTCATCAAAATTGCAATATATTTTTTATTGCATTTTTTTTTATCATGATGTTGAATCAATCTTTTAACTTCTAGCATGTTGTAGCTTGTTCTTATATGTAATATTTTTCTTTTCTTTTATGTTTTAATTCAAGTTTAATAATATTCTTATTTCTGCATTATACAATTTATGGTATTTAATAAATTACCCATATCATATAAATGAAAATTTACTACTAAACTAGTAGTAAATATAATTATTATGCAATTAATAAATAATGTATCGATAAACTATGAGTTGACAAAAATCAACTTGAACAAAAACAATTAAATGACAATAATTAAAAATTAAAATGACTATATTTACTACCAATTAATGGAAATAAGTCAATTAAAATGACTAATATACTACTAAT
The DNA here is from genome assembly GCA_007115665.2 of Sequoiadendron giganteum. Lineage (NCBI taxonomy): Eukaryota > Viridiplantae > Streptophyta > Pinopsida > Cupressales > Cupressaceae > Sequoiadendron > Sequoiadendron giganteum. The sequence continues at coordinate 585,960,060 of CM021106.1, read as the reverse complement.
TGATCTCAATTAATAATTACATTGACTAAATATACTACAAATTGATAGAAATCAATGAATAAATATGACTAAAATGACTAAATATACTACCAATGGATAGAAATGTGTTAATACAAATGACTAAATATACTACGAATGGATGGAAATTAGTGAATAAAAATGAATAAATATACTACAAATTGGCAAAAATTAATGATTACAATGACCAAATAAATGACTACCATGACTAAATAAATGACCATTTAACAAAAATCAATGACTATATTATCAACTAAATATACTACCAATTTGATCAATCGAAAAAACCAATAAATGAACAAAAATTATTTAGTCATAAATTTGGTCACATTATAAATGACTGGCAATAAACTACTAATGGTCATGTGACCAAGCTTAGTCATTTATATGCAGTATTTAGTAGCGTTTTTAGTCATTTACTACTATTTTTATACTAGTGTTAAAAAGAAATCAAAGGACAATCCTTGACCAACCAATTAGTTGATGCTCAGTCTCCTTTAGTGTTACCTAATATAGACTCATCCCCTAATGAGAATGTGTTGACTATTCAAAAAGAGAATGAAACATGGGAATTCTACTTTGACAGTTCTAAGTGTTGAAATGGCTCTAGGGTAGGGGTTATAGTAATTCATCCTTCAAGTAATCCTATTCCCTTATCTTTATGTTTAAACTTCCTATGTACAAATAACACTATAGAGTATGAAGCTTTAATCACTGGTATACATGCAATTTTAGCATTAGGTTTCCAACAGATCTCTATATTTGGTGATTCTCAATTAGTCATTCAACAAATAAATGGTTCATGTAAAGAATAAAATGATAATCTCTTTCAATATAAAGACCTCATGATGAAATTATGTTGGAAAATGGTCAGTGATCTCAAGATTTGTTAGATGGACTAACCACCTCTCAAGAATTTGTTAACTCTCACAGTTTTATCGGACATTAATAGGTCAATATTTTTGTGCAATGACAACTGTGGGGCCAACAATTGGTATCAACCAAAGGTTCTAGGTTTGAATCTCCTCATCTTACGTTGAGAGGGAGATTGTTGGCAAATGGTCAGTGCTCCCCTTGGGATTTGTGCCATGGACTAACCACCTCCCATGGATCTGTTAACTCTAACAAATGTATTAGACATTAATAGGTCGATCTTTTGGTGCAATGACAACTATGGGTAAAACGCATTATTTAATAAATTTGAATCATATACAATCAACAACATACCATGAAAGGAAAATTAACATGTAGATGCAATGTCAAGTGTCACTTCCCTTATGTCTCCTAAGGATCCTTTTTTTGATGTCATATTTACCATCCAAATGATCCCTAAACCATTGATAAATGATAAAAAGTTGTATAGGGGAAAAATAGGGTCCACCAAATAGATCAACAATGTGATGGAGCACTAATTTTTCTAGGTCCCTAAACACCTAAAATTATGTGAAATAAGATGCTAATAAAAACTAGAAATGCAACCTAACTGTTATAGCTGTTATGGGGGGAGGTTTTAGAGAATAAAAATCTATTTAACTAGCCAAAAATTTGTTATTTTTGAGCTATGGAGGACTCATTCGCCTTCAATGGTTAATGGGTCCTCTTAGGATTTTAGAAAACAGATTTTAGGATCGTGTTCCTTGAGGTTTGTACTCTTAAATTCCCTATTATCAGCTTCTAGAATTTGTATGCAATTCTATAGAGCTCTTTCTATTATATTACACTTTGAATGACAACTTTCGCAACTTTGCAACTTGGACAATCTTGCTCCAAATCTTGCTCTTGAACCTAAGACCTACAATCACACACTCAAGGGAAAAAAAACTTGTTTATGTTTTAGTGAATGGTGGTTTGCCTCAATCAAACCCCTTGTAGGTAATCAAACGAAGTGATGAAATGAAATAAATGAAGCATGAACATAAAATAATGTAATTGATATCACCTTGGATGATGTCTTGTGAATCAAATATGCATACTAACTTGTAGTGGCCATGAAGAATGTAAATATTGGATGTGGGATGATGCTTGTAAATGAATCCTTAATGAAACATTGACTTCTTAGCTCAACACACATGAATGCCTTATGAATGCCTCTGAAATGCTCTAATGCTTGATCACATGAATTATTTAATGCTTCATAAACATGCTAGATATTATTTGGAGAAAAAATGTGAATTAACCCCTTGTTTATACTAAATTAGGAGATTAACACCAAAATTCAAAGAACTAAGGTTGACACCAGATCTAGGAAGAAACATAATTAAATTCCGACTAGAATGAAATTCAAAAAAGGCAAGTTTGATTAATGGAGGACCCATTTTCCACCTTGGGTGAATGGGTCCTAGGTTACCTTACTAGGTCCAAATTTTACCAATTGAAATAATTTAGTTAATTTATGATTGTTGGAGAGATCTTTAGAAGGTGTCAAAATTAAGACTTAAATTTGAATTAAAAGGGGGTTGATAGATCCAATTAACCACAATTAATTAAGACCACCTAGATAAGTGTGAAATTTCCTTTAAACAATTTACAACACTTAAACAAGGTACATATTATAATTTTCATTTTTTTAGAAAGGGGCCCATAATGCTTAATTAAGAAAATACATCCTAGAAAAGTGTGAAAGTCTATTACAACACTTTACAACACCTTTGCAAAGGTTGAATTAATGATTTTTTTAGTCAGTAAAGGTCCTATAATAGTGTGAATGTGTACAACACATTTCAACACTACTCGAAGACACCATTATTTTATCTTTAATATCAATTACCAAACAAGAAAGGAAAAGGCTACTTTTTTGTTACTACATTTTGCCCCCACTTTAGTGTGAGGATGACCCCATGTCAAACTCACAGTAAAGTAGACATCCAATACACTTAAGTATGCAACAATAACAAAGATACATGATCAAACCCTATCAAAGGCCAAGAAAAAAAAAAAACACAAAGGATCAAGCACAACTGATTCAACGTGATGTGAGATGGTGGTTGTTTGTCCATAACATATACTGATCACTTTGGCACAAGGGAACCTCATTCTGTCCACTAGGTGATTTTTTCCAATGAAGTGGTTTAGTGAGAAAGTAACACTAGTGTGTTATCTTCCCATCATATAATGAGAAATTCATGCTAGTGTATCGGCTTCCCATCATACAAACCATAGAAAATTTATCCTCCTGATAAATTTTATAAGGGGCCACAATGTAAATTCTTATGTAAGTTCTTTTCAATATCATGTACAAATTTTGTTAAAGGGGATTATTCTTTATTCATGTAATGGTCTTCCTCTGAGGGAGCATTGTGCCTATTTCTACAAGACAGGACAAGCCAAAAGTGTTAGATCATCACCCATGGGATGCCTTGTTCATTTCATTCCATGTCAGTAGATTGTACACTCTTGGATGACATCAAACCCAATGACACCACCAAGAAGAGGAAACGTGACAAGAAAAAAGGAAAATCATGACATGAAATCTTCCAAAAGATGTCATCGATGTATGCCCCCAATTTAAAGTGGTTTCTAGACCATTACTGGGAGAAATTACTTTAAAGTAGCCAATTTGTTTCACCTAGTACACAAGAGCTTTCCTCGAGAAACCCTATGCCAAGTCATATGTTTATGAAGAAAGCTATGTCATGAGATAGGAAGGAAGGGTTGCACCCACAAAAACATAAGGGATCTATGGATTTGGGGTGAGTATTTCTATGCTACAATGTTTCAATAGAGCATGGAACTATCATCATTCCCCAAATACACATAGAACTAGAAAAATGACACAAAAAATGTGAAAACAAAGAAAAATCCCTTCCGGACAACTTGGAAGAGACATAATATCTCGACGCCTTGCATCATCCCCGAAAGGAAAAAAAAAGACAAATGAAAAAGATAAAGAAAAATATTTTGGGTCAACATGGAAGAGACATAAATGTCTCAATGCCTTACGTCATCCCTAAAAGGAAAACACAAGAAAAATGAAAAATGATTATGACATAGAGAATAATGAAGGTATATATAGAAGAATGCATAAAAGAGAGAGGAACATCAAATGAAATGTCATGAGGGATCACATTACACACATGCAATCACATAAAGAAAAGTGAAAAAGAAAAATACTAGTAAGGAATAGGTGAGTGAACCTAAAGTAGGTCATGCACCTCCCAATCTCAGTTAGTATAAATGGAAGGCAGGCAACTACCCAAAGGGACAACAAAAAATTCTAAACTAGGCCAAGGCTATCAAATTCTTGCCCCCACTTTGTGCAAGACAATAATGAGCTCCATGGATTAGAGAAAATGGTTTGCAATAAGTGTAAAACATGTAATATTGAGAATGTTTTAAGATTATACAACTATTACATGACAAGGAGTAGAAGGGTATGTTATGCAATCACTCAATGGAAATCATTGCCATCAAAGTGAAAGTTACTCAATACTAATTTGAATACACAAAACTTATTAATACTATGTCCAAGAGTTATGTGGTATAGACAATCTGGAACTATGGACATCAAAATTTGCAAATGGTTGATTAGTATTGCAAAACCAAGAAAACATCTAATATCCCTATGAAATAATACATCATGATTCAAAATGCAAACAAATGACAAGAATGATCAAAGCACATAAAACATGAAGTAAACCTATTCCATAGTGGATTGATGCTATACTTTGTGTAGAAGACAGCCCTTTATCAACCCTGATAAGCAAGATGAGATCATAAAATATTGTGATGAAGAGCAAAATTAGTTCTCACATGTAGAGAGTAACTTTGCATAAAATGTGTTGTTCTCCCATTTGTGTTGTGTTGAAATGCCTTGGTTTTATAGATTCAAGGTTGAAAGATTGAGTGATTTTGGATGAATGTGGGATCATTCATGAGCCAATGACAAGATGCCACTTGTCAATATTTGAGAGGATGAGAAATGTGCAAGTTTTGGCCAATGTGCCCATTTCAAATTTGAAAATAGCATTGAATGCATATGGTTGATGGATTTGGGGGGAATTTTGTTTGAACAAAAATGTAAAACAAGGGGAGTTAATGAGGGCATATTCCTTGGGAATATGCCTTATGAGGAAAATAGGGTTTTTAATAAATCAAATTAAATGATTTATTGTGCAAGTGGATGGGACATGGGTTAGTCTTAGCATTAATCAGATATTTGACTAATTAAGCTAGTGATTAGGTGGTGTGACATTTGATTTGCATTTTTCTTTAAATTTTAAATCAAATGAGATGAAAATGAATATTAGACATTTAATTAAATACATGTGATTTAATTAAATCAGGAAACTTTAGGAGATAATTAAATAATTTGATTTATTTAATTAAAGAGATACGCTTAGTGAATTAATTAAATTGGTTTATTAATTAATAGATGAAATAATGTTGAATGAAGCATGATCAGATGCATGAGTAAATTTTTCATGTCTATATTTTTCCCCTCTTTGAAGTAATGTACTCGTTGCATTGGTTCAAAGAATGATGTCGCTGACATCGAAATTAAAAAAAAATCTTATTTTTTTTTAGATGCCCCAACGAAAATAAGTATGTTAGTACATTGCCCCCTTGAGAGATCGAGCGAAAGGATTTGATTTGAGGTTGATCTCGAGATAAAGAGGTTCAAAATGGATGTATGGATGGTTAGACTATATGATCTATATGATAATGATGATGTAAATGAGATGTTTGGAAGATTCTTAGAATAACAAATTTATTTTATCCTAAACAACTTAAATGATTATGAAATGCATGTGAGATAGATGAGATGGATGATGTTGTCCTATGATGATATGACATGATTATGTAGGATGCAAGATGGATGCATTGTTAGTGTGAAAGAAGATAGAAGAAGGAGAGGGATCAACCCTTAAATCAAAGAAGATGCAAAAGTCCAACAAGTCCACTAGTTGTCGAGACTTTATTGGATATGATAATGAATGATGATGATGTATTGCTTACCAGGAGTTGGGATTTTGAAAGGACCAATTACTTTATGTGTGATAACACACATAGGTACGATGCATCAAGGTATAAAGGACCAAGATGGCATTGTACCTAGTGTGATGGACTTTGACTCGTCAATCAGACAAGAGTATTCTTGTTCACACTTATCATACAAAGCCTTATTTAGGATGTAGATTAGACATTCTAAACATCTCGGGCCAAAACATAGAAAAGAAAGCTTTCCTATGTGGTCAACAAGATACCTAAAACATCCTCCCTACAAACCAAACAAAGCATATGTGACTAATTTTTTTTTTAAGTGTATCCCACAAGCATAGTTGATAAAAGAGACAACAATATTTGACCCATTCCTTTCTCTCTAAACCTGTTTTGTTTAGGCATCATCGAGAGGTCCTTGGAATGAGCGCAAAATAAGATAAGCCAATAAAAGACCAAATAAAGAAAACTAGATAAGCTAATGTTCTTCATACCGCTGGCCAAGACTAAACTACTGAGGGGTACCTGATGCTTATGTCCATTGTGGGAAGGATTCATCCTAGGACATGTTGTGATCAGGGTTTTGGTGAGACTGATTGGATGATAAGCTATTGATACTTCGAGTTGACCAACTTGCTTGCTTACTAACCTAGAATTTCAAGAATTTGACGATTAGGGTGTTCACTTTTGAACCTGCTAGACTTTCTTCTGACTAACTCACCAAAGGGTGAAGGCGACGATTGATTTTATTGGGAATGATAACTATCATAGGTGAAAGCAAAATGAGATGGATGCACCATTTTGGATTTTTAAGATATTTTGAGGCTATTTTTGGTATTTTCAAGATGTTTTACAAATGCTTTTTGTATTTTTGAGGTTTTCAATGAAAGGACTAACTTATAGACCTATCCTAGCGGTCTCAGGAGCTGATCCATAGATTAGCCTTGCCTACGTTATACACGCAGAGACCATGTAGTTTGACTGACGACGTACTTGACTCAATCATGAGATAGATGGGCAAACGAATTGCCATTTTATTGTGATGGACGCCTAAGGACTAACCTAATATGTCTTGGGGGATGACCAAAGATCAACCTTGCCTACGTTCAAGCTCAGAGATGGTGTAGTTTAGACAAGGTGGAAGACTGACAAGACTCAATGATGAATTTTTTTTGAAGATTTTTTGGGATTTTCGACATGTTTTGGATTTTGAATGATTTGGATGTTTTTGGATTTTTTATTTTTTGAAAGTTTTTGGATTTTTCGCATGATTTTGACAATTTGGATATGGATACATGATGATATCAGTGCTTTGTTTTTGGGATTTTGTTGAAAATGAAGCTTAATGTTGATCGATTAGATTGATGGATTAATAGTTTGACTAAGTGTGTTATGTCAAACAAAAGTGATAATGCACTTGCAAACTCTAGGAAGTTGTGTTATCCTAGAGTAAACTTGTACACAAGGGGGTAAATTGACTAAGTGTGTTAAGTCAAACAAGTTGATGATGGATTGGATAATTTGACTAGGTGTGTTAAGTCAAATAAGATGATAATGCACTTGTAAACTCTAGGAAGTTATGTTATCCTAGAGTAAACTTGTACACAGGAGGGTGGTTTGACTAAGTGTGTTAAGTCAAACAAAGTGATGATGGATTGGATTCAATTGATCAAGATTGATGAAGCTTGATTTGGAACAAAAAAAATTTGATGATCTGATGTGACACATATGTACACATTAGATACAACTGATATGAATTGTTTAGATTGATGTTCGACGAAAAATAAAGCTTGATAAGGAATGTCATCTTGATGTCAAAATATGCCACGGGCTATGGATTTGGATTGATGCTCACAAATGCTTTGACCAATTTGATTTCATGTTTGCAAATGTTCGGATCACCACATAGGCTAGAGGATATATATAAAGATTTATTCTCGAAGCAAGATGCAAATATCTGCCCCCAGTGTCTAGAAATATTTGAACAGTCGTGGATGGATTCTTGAATAGGTGTATGGATAGATACAGTAAGCATGCAAAAGGATGCCCAGGATTATCTTGTGACAAGATAAGGTGTTTGAATAAAGGAATGCTCATTCAGATAATGCTTCAAGTTTCAGATAACATTGGGAAGGATGGGATCAATGAAAATGACCCATGTCAGGATGTTTACCATAAGTGAGCGTAAAGTGTGCACCAAACTTTCATCAAGAACAAGATAAGGTAGATAAATGGTAATGGGTTGGATAAACGGTTCATGGATGAATGGATGATATGGATGGAATGCTAGCTTTATTATGGATGTGATAAGATGGTTTCTCCTGAACTGACACACATAGATGCTTGATTCTACACATGATGCCTATTTTCCAGGTTTTCATCATGGTACCTGTCCAAAGTGCCACTGAAGTGGTTTTCACTAGAGGACGATTTTTTTCTTTACTGTTTTAAATCCTTTTTCTAATTTTTTTAATATTTTCTAAGAGATTTTAAGCTGATGTTGAATCACCTGGTACTACTGACATTGATGTTTCTTTCATGATGTGTCATTGATATCTTGCTTGAAGAAGCTGCTTTGCTAAGATACGTGCACATGAAAGCAACTTTAGAGATTCCTGATCTGCTTTGTTGACATCAAAGTTAACTTTGTCTTTGTGTGCACATCGCAATAGATTTCCTTTTGAATCCTTATGATGAAGGGTCATTGCCAACACATGGTCAATGTGAGAATTGGATATCATGCGTGGAGGCATGGATGGGGTGTGTTTAGGAATAAAATATGGATTGGTTGATAGTTTGGAACCTTTGACTCTCCAAACTTGGGAAGATGAGAAATTATGGGTGGATATGGAAGTGCGCATGGAATTACAACCAACAACTTGATCCACTTTGTATGTCACTTGAGAAGCCTAGTTTTTCTGTTGTGGACATCTTTGATGGATACTTTTCCCTTTTCTATTTTTCCCCATAGTTTCTTTGACTTATGGAGTTTGATAGTGATAATCATTCTTTGTATTCTTTGGTATCCACTTGTATTTGATTTCTCCTTCGTGCTTTGCTACTTCTTTGTCTTTGATGACATTCTTCGTGCTTTGATTCAGATCTTTCTTTTGTTGTTGGTTGCAATTTATGGATGGGGTGATGGGTGGATGGAGATTTGTGATGTGGCAGGTCGTAGTATTGGCATTGGTTTCATCATAAGGATCCTTCGTGCTCCCTATGTTGAGGTTTGCTTGAGACGAGGTTGCCCCCAGTTTTGTGGAAGTATTATTGATATGTTGAGATCCCTTGATTGTCGAATAACCAAGGCCTTAATGCTTAGGGTTTCCAACAATCTGTACTGGTTCTAGAATACCCTATTCATGTATGCCTAATTCTCTGCCTTGATAATTCATTTGTAGAAGCATTTTCTTTGCAATAGGATATGATTTACCTTGGAAACAAGGTGCTAATCCTTTTCCGCTCTGTGGTGGATCTTCAAAAGTGACAATTTCTTTATTGATGAGATAGCTTTCCCTAAGAAAGGTAAGTGATCCAAGTTCATAGGTGATAGGATCCTCCACATGTGGGATGACTTCCTGATTGATATCTTTAGCTTGATCTTGTGAGATATCAAATTGTAATGCTTCTTCAAGAAGTGTTGATGCTTCACTGTCCTTGTTAAATTCTTCCTCATGATTCATTCTTGATATGCTTTCACATAATGTTTCAAATTCACAACTTTTGTAGAAGCCTTCTCCATGATTTGTTTCTGATATGTCTTTGGATTTCTTGATATCTTGATCATGTGTATAAATGTTAAGAGTAGGAGACTCTTGTTCCTTGGTAATTATGTCAAGAGTATGAGACTCTTGTTCCGAATGAAGATCATCTACGTGTACATCCAAAGAAAGCATCTCATGGGTAGATGGAGGAATATGTTCTATATAGATATGATCATCATTTGAGACATCTTGTATAGATAGAAGAGTGCCCATTACCTCATTGTAGTATCTTGGATATAAAAATTCTTGATCTTGGTTATTGTCGGAATTGCTTTCAACATGCTTTGGATCAAGTTCTTGACATGGGTCAATTTCAAAGGATGGATTGTTTTCAAAGGGTTCTTGGACATCATCATAAGGCATGGGAAGTGGCTCAATATCCTCTTGATCTTTGAGTGGACTTCGATCACATGGTGAATTAGGGATTCCTTCAATATCTATAACCATGAGGTCAAAGGATGTCAATATGTCTTGGGAAGGAACATTGCTAGACCTTGGTGATAGATTTTGATCATGTTTTGGAATAAATTCTTGAGATATGTCCTCTAAATCATTAGGTGATGTAGAGATATTTTCAACATGGTCATTGGTCAAGGGATCTTGGTTTATGTCCATAGGATAAAATAACATCAACACTCCTTGAAATAGATCTTTGTATGAGGGGTCTTGATTATGACTAAAAATGGGCTCTTGATGTATGTTGATTTGATCATCTGATGAGGTGAATATATCTTCAAGGTGTTCCTCGATGGATAGATCTTGATTATTGTTTTCAACAATTGTGGTGGGAGTTTGTTGCAATTTTTTTTTAAGTGAGTAATGCTTGTGTTTGTTGTTGAGCCAACAATGCTTGTTTTTGGTCATGTTGTTGTTGTTCCAACAAAGCTTTTTGTTGGTCTTTCTGCTATTGTGCCAACAAAGCTTTTTGTTGGGCTCCTTGTTGTGCTACTTGTTAATGGACTTGTTCATGGATTTCTTGCAATAGTGCCCAGAATTATTCTTGCACTTGTTGAGCCTCGTGTTGGGCTTGAACTTGAGCTTATGCTTGCTGGGTTGCTTGTTTTATTTGTGTAGCTTGTGCGGCTTGTGCATATTGTTGGTTTCAGAGCACCTTTTGATGAGCGGCTTGTTGAGTGGCTTGCAACATGATGGAGAATGAATTTGTCATGTTGTGTTTTGGTAGTGGTGGTAGTGGATTAGGAATGGTGTTGTTTGTTGGGGTTTCTTGAATGGTTGCCATCTGTTCTTGTGATATCGATGGAAAAATGGGAGGATTTGATATGATGCCTTGATTTATGAAGGCGGTGTTGTTCAAATTTGGTTGATTCACAATTGGTAAAGGGATAAGGCTCATGCCTTGATTGTTTGGTTGATAGATTTGTATGTTTTGACTTTGATTTAAATCTACCAAAGGGAAAGGTGTTCCAAAATTTAGATTAGGAAAACTCACATTTGTCATACCATTGAGGTTTGTAGGAGATAATGATCCCATGTATGGATTGTACAAATGTAACTTTTGAAAATCAATTGGCATTGTAAGGCTTGGATATTTTGGTTGAATTAGATTACTCATGATGTATGAGTCGAGTTTAAACTCCATGTTTTTCTTGTGTTTTGACCTTATTGACTTCTAAGGGGTTTAGGACCAATGATGAGATGAAGGATGAAAGTGGTGAATGATATGGGTGTTTAACTTTTAGCAACTTTAGATCAATGCTAGACTTTAGGACTTTTTTTTATTTGATTTTGATTGATGAAAGTTTGAATAAGTGTGTTAAGTCAAACAAAGGTGATGGTGAGCTTGTAAACCCTAGGAAGTTGTGTTATCCTAGGGAAAACTCACATAAGAGAATGAATTGGCTAAGTGAGTTAAGCCAATCAAAGTGATCATGAACTATTAGACCTCAATAAGTTGTGTTATCCTAGAGGCAAATTTGTTCAAGAGGGTTGATAATTTGACTAGGTGCATTAAGTCAAACAAGGTGATGCTGATTTTTCCTAAAAGTCTAGCATAAGTGATGTTTCCAAGGTTCCAAAAGTTGGTTAATGAGATGATGTTGAGGGATCGATGAAGTGTTTGAATTGATCCTAGATGAACCTAAGAAGGACTTGTTTACAAGACCAAGGTTTTGAAGAACATGTTTTTCCCTAAGAGTAACTCAAACAAAAATAGCAATGTTTGTATGGAAAAAAATAAGACTGAAGTTTGAAAGAACATGTGTGGTTCAATTATTTGTTATCTTGCTTAGATTCGGTTCCGTTTACCACAAAAAACTTTATTGATTATGTTTCAAATTGCATGTCTAATGTCCCACTTTCTTTTCATCCCACAAGGTCCATTATGTGCAAATCAAGGAAATTAGGGCAAAAGTTTTCTAGGTTGACCTCAGTGAAAATAAATGATGATAAAATCCAAGCACTTAGAATACTCTAAGGATATGATCCCTATGGAAAGCAGGGGTACTTGAATTTGTCAAGGATATTTGTTTCCTCTAAGGGGTTTGCAATTTGAAGCTCTTCGTGACTGTTTGTTTTTCAAATGTTTTGAGAACCAAACAATGTATTTTTCATTTCTAAGTACATGTACAACTCTAGGATGAAGAGACAATATTTTGTTGGGTTCCCACTTGGACGAATCCAGCTACACATATTTTGTGTAGATGACTAGATGCTTGACCACACTAGCTCCCCTCCACGACACACACTTCTTGGGTCAACCAAGCATCAGTAACCATGAATCTCCCATGGCATACTTTTCATCTCTACAACAAAATTGCATGTATAGCGTGGGGTGGCTTCAAAGGACATGACCTTTTGCACCAACAAAATAGATAAGGATTTGGCCTTCTAAACAAGGGGTTTTAGTTCATAATTTCCATTCGTGGAGATTTACCCATGCGGTGAGAGACCATTGCTTCCCTTCTTGTCAGAGCCAACCATGTGATACTGGCTTTTGTTCCAGTACCCACTTTTATATCCTGGATGGAAATACACTTGGCTTTAGTGTGTTACTGATTGGGTCGTTCCCTTAGGTGAGTATTTTTTCCCACAAGGTAGGCCCGCTAAGATAAACAAAACTGAGTCAACATATTTGTAGTTTGATCAACCTTTGTTTAGAAACAAAGCGAGAACACACGCAATAAGCCTACTCACACTCGCAAGATGTTTTGTTTAATTTTAAACCCAAAATGAAAGTGTGAAGGCAATCTTTTTGACAAATTAATATCACAAAAAGAGTTTTGATTCTCAAGATCGCCGTGAAGCATGAGAGAAATGCATACGCCTTTTAAATGATATTAATTTGCGAAAAAGATTGCAAAACATGAAAAAAACTTGTTCATTTTAGAGCTTAAAAATAGTGATGAGTTCGATTTTTAAGCACCAAAATGAAATGTGGAAGTTTTCCTTGTTCAATTTTACGTCCAAATCGAAATCTAGTATTTGTCCAAGGATTTTTTTTTAACCAACTTTGAAAAGATCAAATTATTGATTGATTTTAAGCCCAAATCTAAAAGTGAGTTGGTTTAAAACAGAAAACGAGAGTAGAAAATGAAAGCTCTAGATTGGTATAATAAGCATTAAAAAATGCTTTTCCTTTTCAAGTTTTCATCCTCAATTTTTTTAACTTCGCTTAGTTTTCCTTTGTTTAATTTTGATGCTTCATTTTGATGCCCTCCTTCATGTCAACCTATAGAGCATTACATAATTTTTAGAAGTAAGACTTATTTCAAAGAATTAATGATAATTTATCATAATGAATATACCCTCAAACAAAATGAATTCATTCAATAGTATGCAATAATTCCTTTTCTTCATAAAAAAGGTCTGAATCCTGAGTTGATATTTTCCTAACTTGGACAAAAATAAAAGATTCAATGCTTATGTATAATAAAAAATGAAAACCAAGCTTTTGATTTCAGTGCATAGTTGAAAATGGCGATCATTAAATAGAGATAAGGAATTGACCAACCACCTACTAAGAATCTGATCATCAAAATCTAGTAAAACTAATATACTTTTTGTGCACTATGGATCTCCACCATGAAGGACAAGCATAATTATTTTTTCAAAACAAGCCATGCTTGACACGAGAAAGGAAAAGAAAAGAAAACCCCAACATACTCCTCGCTAGCCCGGAAGATAAAAAGTGAAGGTTTCATCATGGACAAGAGACAGAATATTAAGGCAGGCGGCCTGCAATAGCAAGAAAAGTCATTTCTCTAAAACCTACCACTACCTTCTCATCAATATAATCTGACCATGTAATGCTTCACTACTATAACCCTTGAAATAATTTAATGACTCTACCTACTAGGAGCAGATTTTTGAAATATCAATTAATGATTATGAACCCGCCAATATTTTATATGCTGAAGGTATGACCCACAACAATGAGCTAACTGTTGTCAATTTTTTGTTGGATGATCATAGCTCAGAACCGTACAATGATCAGCTTATTAGGTCAAATTTCGTAGACTTGAATGAAAGTTGCAAGTGGCTGGAGATATTTGTGGATTGCAAGGCCTTTTAATATTTTGTGTTAGAATTGGTTGTAGTGAAGATGGTCAGTATCGTGGTTTGCTAGCATCCACAGGTTGTTCCATGCATCCACAGGACTAAATGGGTTTGGTAAAGTAAAACACAGTTAATAATGGATGGATGGGTTCGGGTAAGGGAAAATCCTATGATTGGTTCAAGAGGACGCATGTGAGAGAGGTGGGATGTATGTAGGTGAGGTGACTAAAGAATCTAAATATGTTAATGGTAATATTTCAGGCCATGTGAAATTGTTTTGGCTTGTCCTGTTGTCATCAAACCCGCTTTATTGATTTTGTCGAACACTATAAGCGGCAACCCATCTCAGAGATTGAACTTTATTTTAGAGGGTGTCTTTAGTGTCGGTGTGTCCCATAGAAAAAAAATGTCTGCCATCGTTGTTTCAAAAGGATCATGAAGTGTTGCAGAAGAGTTCCAAGTTATTTGCATTCTATTAATGCGCTGGCCTTAGTTCAAAAATATGCTAGCTTGGCCTTAGAGGAATCGGGCTTCTATGAGTAGGGGTCTTGGACAAGATTCTGAGATTTCTTGTAGAGATTTCTCGGATAAGATTTTGCATAGATTTCTCCATACAGTTAGCGGATGTAAAGCTAAAGTCTACACTAAAGGGCACATAGTCGAAGGCACGACTGGTTTATGAAGCAACATGCAAAGTGAGTATGGAGACAACCAATGGTATTGAGTGCAATGAGTATCAAAATGCAAACGAGCCACTGTATGGTCTGAAATTACTGCCCCCTGTATATTCAATTGTTAGAAAATAGATCAATCAATAGCACAGGCAATTCGTCCAAATTAACATTAAGTGAAATTAAATGATTAAATATGAGTGCAACCTCACTATTACAAAGCCTAACATCAGAGACAAAAACACCTCTAGATAGTGGATGGAATGCGAGATCACTTGGCGGATGAAGGATAAGGTAGCATAACAAGCCAAATCAAATACTTACCAACAAATTGTATACATCGACTTAACAACAAAAATCGTTACCGAACCACATCACATTTGGCCAAACCTTTCTGATGATCAATGGATGAAGTTAAAACTTTACGAAGACATAATATTTTCTACAGAGGGTCAATGCAATGCAGACATGCTACTTTAGGTGCCTCCACATTGCATGTTATGTTGGGTTGTTGGCAGCGTAGTACAAAGTCTTCCTAATCCATTACTGTCAAAATAAAAAAAACATACGGCTGGTCAAACAATCCTATTAATCACAATAATCAAGAAGGATTGATGCAAATAGTGGGTCAGTAAAGGAAAAAAAAACGATTGTTGCTTTTTTTTTTCACAATCGTGATTTCCAAGCAGTGACCTGCATTTAAAACATGATTAGCAATAGAAAAAATAAAGCTTGAAGTCTTATATGGACAGTGAACAATTTTTTTTTTAAAGTTTTCTATCTAAAGTCTGAAATCAACGGGGATGAACAGACACAAGGATTATATTGCCTTCTTTCTAGCGTCATTTTGTGGACATCAAAATCTGCAAATGGTTGATTAGTATTGCAAAACCAAGCAAACATCTAATATCCCTATGAAATAATACATCATGATTTGAAATGCAAACAAATGAAAAGAATGATCAAAGCACATAAAACATGAAGTAAACCTATTCCATAGTGGATTGGTGCTATCCTTTGTGTAGAAGGCAGCCATTTCCCAACCCTGATAAGCAAGATGAGATGATAAAATGTTGTGATGAAGAGCAAAATTAGTTCTCATATGTAAAGAGTAACTTTGCATATAATGTGTTGTTCTCCCATTTGTGTTGCAAAAACTACAAGTTTTGATAGGCGCACAACATTTATTACCTTTAGTTTTTCAAGAAAATTTATTGTTTCCTTCTATTTTATGTTAAATCTCTTGAATCCACTTTATAGACATAAATTTGGAGTTCTTTTGCTCAATCAAATCTTTGTCCTCAATGTGCTAATTGGCCTAGACCCTTGTCTTAGCAAAAAAAGGGTAATCTGTAGATTCACATCTTGGGTTGATGCACCTAAGGGTTGTTAGTCAATGTTTGATGTGGATCTCGTTTCCTAATGAATTAAGGAAAGATAGGACCTCTTTGTCTCTTTTTAGATCCCCTTGTTCATTTTGGAACACCGC
This sequence comes from Sequoiadendron giganteum, assembly GCA_007115665.2. NCBI lineage: Eukaryota > Viridiplantae > Streptophyta > Pinopsida > Cupressales > Cupressaceae > Sequoiadendron > Sequoiadendron giganteum. The sequence goes on along the minus strand of CM021106.1, from coordinate 585,943,666 downwards.
CAAAACACTCTCTCTCTCTCTCTCTCTCTCTCTCTATATATATATATATATATAAATTTGTCTTATTAACATTTAAAATTTTATTTTGTAAATCAATGAAATAATAATAAAAAATTTCAAACTTCTTTATTATACTAATTTAATATCAACTTTAAAACTAAAATTTACTTGAATCAATTAAGAAGTTTCATTTTTTATTAATAGAATTATTTTAACTATATTTATTATGCAGCCAAATAAAATAATTAATTTGAAGATTGTACCGTACTGCCTATATTTAATATTGTTAAACTGTAGATTAAAAACTTGTATTTTGATTCTTAAACTATTTGTATTTTAAATATTTTATTTGAAGATATATCGTACTGCCTATATTTAATTAATGTTGGTCTGCAATAACTCTTATTCTATTCTCTGTCTCAGTACAATCATAGACGATACAGGGAATACATGTATCATAAAAATGATTCTTTTCTCGCAAAGATGAATTATTAGTTTACTAATCACTCAACGATTCCCGTGAGAGGCCGCTAACTAGTCTTCTGATTGAGCATTACAAGCTTAAATTATTATCAAATTGCAAGAGATATTGCAAGTTGGACTTTTAAGAGTATTGTTGGCTTATCATGGCACACATTAATAGCCTTATTGTTTATTGCAGGAATGCACCTTAAAAGATGTTTGATATGGAAATCTGAAAGCGAAATTCAATATACGTAGCCGTACACTAGGGAGCTTCCATGTGCGAGACAAGCCAATTCTAAATGATTCTTCATATACCTTTCCCCATCCATTCATCTTTTCCCATACTGCCTTGTCTACACTTGCCATGTGACTTTAGATATATAAAGATTTTTGGATAAAAGTAATTTAATTGTCCAATCCATTGTCATAAAGATGTATTCACACTCGAGGAGACACGATCATTTAACCTAAATTATAATCTAAATATGTGTATGTAAAATATGTGAATACATATGACATTACATTTTACGTAAGTATTCAATTTTCAAGAGAGAAAATTATAGAGAGAAACATAAATATTATATAAAATATGTGAATAGATAGAACATTGTATTTTTAGTAAGTATTCAATTTTGAAGAGATAAAATTTTAAATGAATTTATCATAGAAATATAATTATAAAAAGATGTAATTAATATTTTAAATATATTTGTTTAAAATGTATTAACATAAATATTTTATTTTTAAATAATAAAAAGATTAGTCACATTTTCTATCTTAATATTAGTCCTTTTTTTTGGCTACCATTACAAAGCTATCATAGGAGTTGTTGGCAATGCAACTAGCACTAGATCTGACTAAATTGTCATGTGAAGTACTAGAAAAATTTAGTTTCAAAATATAACATCTTTCATTGTTAGTACCTTTTTTCTTCTATGGTAAATTTTAGGTGCTCTATTCTTATATGTTGAGTATGAGTGTTACAATGCATTTGATTGATTGACATATTCAACTATTTAGTTTTCAAAAATCCCTTGACCCTTGTACAAGAAGAAAGATAGGGCAATCAAAACGAATAACTAAGTCTCAATTTTAATTTTTCAAATGATCTAAATTGAATGTGCCATAATATATCATATATTAAAATTAAATAAATAATAAAAATAATGATTTAAAAAAAAAAAATTAAATAAAAGTGGCAAAGCCACTACAAGCTTTGTATTATCAAAAGAGTTAAAAATTATGTGGAAGGGCCCAAGATAGCCAAAATAGGTAGATGGCTAAACTCATAATTTGAACACTGAATATCCACAAAAATAAGGGCTCTCTTTCCATATCAAAAGAGCGCCAATCCCCCTATGGGGTGATGGTTTGGTTGATTTAGATTAGATTCACATATTTAGTTGGTTATGTTGCATGTCTTATTTCATGTTTTATTTTCTATGTTTGATCAACAATTTCATAGGGAGTGGTTTATTTGGATTTGCTAACACTGAAATTTTTTGTATTTTTTACCTACTGTTAGTGATTGCAGATTCTTTGCTCATATTTTGGTGCCCACCATGGGACATGCTGCATATTAATCATTTGAAAGAAAGTTGTATGATTTCTTAAATTGTTTTGGAATGTTCTTTTATATTGTTGTCTTTTTGTACGCATTTCTTACATTGTAAGGGTTTTCTGGACTGTTCTTTTGTAGTGCTACCTTTTTGAAACCTACTGTTGGAGAAGAGAGATTTACAGGATTTGTATCTTTCTATCTGTGCTGGAGAAAGCATAAATTGTGGGATTCATCCTAATCCGTGCCTTCTAGTGTGGGATTCGTCCTAATCTGTGCCTTCTAATTGAGGCTGTTGTATCCCTTTATATGTAGAGGTGTTGTAATCTCTAGACATATAAAACTATGAATAAAATCAATCTCTCTCCCTTCTCCGTGGACGTAGGCTAAGGCCAAACCACATATATCTGCGTGTTTTGAATGGTTTCTTTATGGTATCAGAGCAGGTCTTAGTCTAATTTCGTCACAAGAGACTCTGTTCAATTCATGTTTTTTGTGATCCTGCCAAATCCCAACGCTTGTTCCTGCCGTCTTTTGTGTTGGTGCGAAGCTTCTGCAGTTGTGAAGATAGAAGGACACTCCAAGGCCCTGCCAGATCCATTTTCTCTGAGCAGCGCTGTTATCTTGGACAGCCATCGCCTTCCCTTGCTCGTAGTCCTGCTATATTTTCTTTCCCACTTCATTATCACACATAATACCAAGGAATCGAGTGCCTTTCTTGATTTATTTGCTATGATCCATCGAACCAGAGTGCAGAAGTCAAAGAAGCAGCTGCTGTAGAGCCAGTCGGTGAACCAGAAACTGGGGTTTTCTCTACTCTTCTATGACCTGTTCAAAACCGCGTCTGCCCTACTAGTTCCTGCGGAGACTTTCATTGTAAGTGTTTTTTCCTTGCGACTTCGTCCTTGCCTTTTTTCCATGGCTGAGTTCGATTCGAATCCTAGTTGGAGACTTTCATTGGTTCCATTAAATGGTGTTAATTATGTAGCGTGGTCTAGAGCTGTTACTTTGTCGCTTGGTGGCAAGAAAAAATTTGGTTTCGTTAATGGTGATAAACAGTGTCGTCAAACTACTGAATCAGGATACGAGGATTGGATATCCAATGATCAGCTTGTTCGATCATGGTTACTCAATTCGATGGAAACTCATATTGCCGAAATTTTTACTTTTTCTAATTCAGCAAAAGAACTGTGGGATTCAATCGCTGAATTATATGGGAACCAAAATAATGTTGCTCGTATTTTTGAACTCACTCTTGAAATTACTGCAGCCCAACAAGGTGAGAAAACCTTTAGTGAACACCTTGGGAATCTTAAAAAATTGTGGGATGAATTGAACATGTATCGTCCACATACCACTGATGCCCAAACTCTTTTGAAACAAGCTGAGGAGGATAAAATTTTCTCACTACTTCGTAGCCTGAATCCTGAGTATGAATACATAAGGCGCAATCTTCTGATGGATGCCACATTACCCACTCTTGCTGGTGTTTGTGCTATTATTCAACGAGAGGAAACTCAAAGAAAGACTATGAGCTCAGAATCCAAAACTTCAACGGAGAAGATTGAATCTAATGTCCTTTTGGTTGAAAAGGATGATAAAAGAAAGCCTCACTTTTTCGACAAAAACAAGAATGTTTCTCACTACAAGGGTAAGAAGGAACTCTATCAATGTGATCACTGCAAGAAAACTGGGCATACCAAGGATCGCTGCTAGGAATTACATCCACATCTCAAATCTGAATATAAGGGTCGGAAGGATCATGCTGCTGTAGCCGAGACCTCTTTTTCAATCAATCAATTGGGTCATCTTCTTCAACAACTCAGTAAGGCTGTCTCTTTTGGCAATAGTCCATCCACTTCCTCTCACGTGTCAGGTAATCTTCATGCTTATCTTACTTCCGATTCCAAAATTAATTCCTCGATTATTGATTCTGGAGCTACAGATCATATGGCCAATAGTCCTTCTTCAGTAACCAATTTTATTCCAAAAACTGATAAGCATGATATCTCTGTTGCTAATGGAACTACTATTTCAGCCTTAGGAAGTGGTAAAATTAGTTTCTTTTCTCATAATACTCCATCCGATGCTCTGGTTGTTCCATCCTTCCCTGTTCAACTTATGTCTGTTGGAAAAATTACTAATTCCTTTAAATTGTGATGTCATATTTTCTCCAACATCTGTCATCTTTCAGGATCGAAAGTCGAAGAAGACGATTGGTAAAGGAAAATACTCACATGGACTTTATATTCTAAACTCCCTCAATAAGGCGTATCATGCCAGTGGTGTAATTGAAAGTCACACTTTACATAAATGGCTTGGACATCCATCCAACCGTATCTTGTCAAGACTTTGTCCCTCTGCTTCTATTGATTCTGATGTCTGTGATGTTTGTCAGTTTTCTAAACAAATGCGTTTACCTTTTGTCAATTCATCTTCTATGTCTACTGAGTTGTTTGAATTAGTTCACTCTGACTTATGGGGACCTACGCCTATTGATTCTTATGATGGATATAAATGTTTTGTGTTGTTCATTGATGATTTTTCTCGTGCTACCTGGTTATACTTGTTAAAATCAAAAACTGAAGTGACTTCTATTTTCAAAGATTTTCATACTATGGTGTTTAATCAGTTTGGTGCTAAAATAAAAACTTTTAGGTCTGATAATGGTACCGAATATGTTAAAGGATCTTTTTCAGAATATCTTCAAAGCCAAGGCATTATTGATCAAACAAGTTGTGTTGGAACTCCACAACAAAATGGGGTGGCCGAAAGAAAGAATTGACACATCCTAGAAACTGCACGGGCCCTTATGTTTCAAACAAAGGTCCCAAAATAATATTGGTCTCATGGTGTATTGACCACTGCATACTTGATCAACCGTCTTCCCAGCCGTGTTATTAAGTTCAAGTCACCATTGGAAATACTCAAAAATAGGACACGTGACATCTCACACTTGAGGGTATTTGGATGTGTCTGTTATGTGCACCTGCAAGCAATACACAGAGATAAGTTAGAAGCTCGCTCTACTCGGTGTGTATTTTTTGGGTATTCTTCCACTAAGAAAGGGTACATATGTTATGATCCTACCACTTGTAAAATTGTTGTTTCACGTGATGTCCATTTTCTGGAGTCTGAATCTTTTTTTCAAGTTTGTGTTGAATCTGGGAGTCGATGACAGGGGGAGTCTGTGTCTCACCTGGTTCCGCTTCCTACCATTACCAATGAGGATGTTGTTCTTGATCACAATGCAGAAGTTCTTGAAGCAACACCAATCCCCACATCTCCTCAAGCTACTCGATGATCGAGTAGAGCAACTCGTCCTCCAGAGCGAATGAAAGATTTCTTCACTTATCATGCTACATCTTATCCTATATAGGATCACCTATCTTATAATAATATTTCTCAGTCTCACCTAGCTTTCTTGAGTATCGTTGATCATAATCAAGAACTTAAGACTTTTAGAGAAGCTAACTCCATTGCTGTTTGGAGGAAGTCTATGCAAGACGAGCTAGAAGCTCTAGATGACAATAACACATGGGAGATTGTTAAGCTTCCTCCAGGAAGGAAAACTATCGGATGTCATTGGGTGTACAAAAATAAATACAATAGTGATGGTTCCTTAGAACGACATAAGGCCAGACTTGTTGCTAGAGGATTCACACAAACATACGACATAGATTACCAGGAAAATTTTGCGCCTGTTGCAAAGATGAACACATTCTGGGTCCTCATTTCCCTTGCCGTCAATCAAGACTGGAAATTGTTTCAAATGGATGTCAAAAATGCATTCTTGCATGGTGATCTTAAAGAAGAAGTTTACATGAGCATCCTAGTTGGGCATCCGCAAGAGGCCAACTTTGGTTTAGTGTGTAAATTAAAAAAGGCAATCTACGAGCTTAAACAATCTCCATGGGCCTAGTATGCTAAGCTTAGTTCTGTCCTTATGTTGAATGGGCTGAAACGAAGTAATGCAGATCCTTCTCTGTGTGTTAAAAGAAGTAACTCCGGTATTGTTGTTGTGCTGATTTATGTTGATGATATAGTCATTACTGGTGATGATCAAAATGCAATTTCTAAGCTCAAAATTATGCTACACAATAGATTTTCCATTAAAGATTTGGAAACTTTGAAGTACTTTCTAGGATTAGAAGTTGCCTACTCAAAAAAGGGCATCTTTCTTAATCAACGAAAGTATGTGTTGGATTTGTTACAAGAAACTGGTAAATTGGGAATCAAACCATCAGATACGCCAACAGATAGCGGAGGAAAATTGGATGATACTGGTCCATTGTTGTCTGATATTGGTCAGTTTCAAAGGTTGGTCGGTAGGTTAATCTATTTAACCATTACTCGACCTGATCTTTCTTATGCAGTGAGTTTTGTAAGTCGTTTCATGCATGCTCCCAAGGCTCAACATATGCAGGCCGTCACCAGAATTATACAGTATCTGAAAGGATCTCCAGGAAGAGGTATATGGATGCATAAGACTGGTCATAATTCTATTACTGCCTATACTGATGCTGATTGGGTAGGATCTCCCATTGATCGAAGGTCTACAATTGGATATTGTACCTTTGTTGGAGGTAACTTGGTCACATGGAAAAGTAAAAAACAGAGTGTTGTTGCTCGTTCAAGTGCTAAAGCAGAATATAGAGTGATGGCATCAACTACCAGTGAAATTATATGGCTTCGAGCTCTGTTGCAGGACCTTGGTTATGGTTCATCTCTACCAACTCAATTATTCTGTGATAATCAGGCTGCTATGCATATCGCTTCAAATCCAGTGTTTCATGAGTGCACTAAACATATTGAAGTTGACTGCCATTTTGTTCGAGAGAATGTGCAAGCCAATGTCATCCGCACAACCTTTGTCCCTACAACTCAACAATTGGCGGATATATTTACAAAAGGTCTTCTAGCTCTCAAGTTTCAAGAAGTATTATCCAAGTTGGGCTCTATTGACATTTTCGCACCAACTTGAGGGGGAGTGTTGGAGAAGAGAGATTTACGGGATTTGTATCTTTCTATCTGTGCTGGAGAAAGCATAAATTGTGGGATTCATCCTAATCCGTGCCTTCTAATGTGGGATTCGTCCTAATTCGTGCCTTCTAATTAAGGCTGTTGTATCCCTTTATATGCAGAGGTGTTGTAATCTCTAGACATATAAAACTATGAATAAAATCAATCTCTCTCCCTTCTCCGTGGACGTAGGCTATGGCTGAACCACATATATCTGCGTGTTTTGAATGGTTTCTTTACCTACCCTTGCTATATACATTTCTTAGATCTTGCTATTAAGAGTAATGGAGAATGCCTTGATTCCTTTTCAGATCTCTCTCTTTTAACAAGCGGCCTTAGGGGATTACAATAGACTATTTGTGTATCAGACCTTAGCCCTTTTTGTTGCATCATTAGCAAATGTGCTTCCACTTTTTCAATCAGTTTATTTCTTCTTAACATCATTATCATTTCAGCATAGAGGGATAAAATAGGCTTCTACCACATTTCTTTGCGCACTGTTTCAATTACCTGTGGAGCCAAGTCACATTGGTCTTTCCTTTGAAGCTTTCTTAACACGAATGGAAGGTGTTTCTCAAGCGATCAAACAATTTTGGTTTGAAATGCCTTTTCGAAGCTTGTGTGTCTTTCTTCACCCTCCTAAGAGCCTGTACCACTTAAATTGCTTCATTGCTCAGAAGCCTTCCTCTCCATAGAGGCCCTCAGTTTTGACCCTTGTCCCTCATAATTATTACATTTTGTTGCTTTTGAATTGACCATTTTAGGCCGTGATTTTTTCTTGCCTTCAATAACACTCTAGGCAATTAGAAAATCTAGTGAATTCGTCTTGATGTTACAAATTGACAGATTTTTTGTGCAAGTTATGCCAAGTGCGCACGGATTGAGATATTTCGAGAATATATTTTTTTGCAAGCAGGATATCATTCTTGGGCCCATTAACAAAATCAAATTCTCAAATATTCATAGTTATTAACGTAAAGCCATCAATATTAATTTCTTTACATTAATGAATGCCTTTAATCGCTGGTATTCTCATTAAATTTTGTCATTTTCACATTAATACAAATACAATTTTCAATTTTAAGTAAGATTATGTTGTAGCACCTTTATAGCCAAGCCTCTCCTCACCATTATTGTTTATCGGGAAGGAAGACATGACAAAAGGACATTGATTAAAAGTGTAAAACGGTAGCCATTCATTTCCTATAGTTGCTTCATTTTCTACATACTGACATATCAACTCTAAAGCAGGAATCTATTGTTTATATGTTGTAATATTTTATGAGATTTCTTTGAATCTATTCCTATCACAATTTCACTCCTTTTCTCTTACACTACCATTTATTAACTTCTGTTAGAATAATTTTTTTGGCGTTAAACAATCACAGCTATATGACATCGAAAAGGAACCTTCATATGCCATAGAATGCAACATTTCAATATCTTTACAAAAGTAATGTTTAATGTCAGTATATGAGGCGATCCTTATTTTAATATCAAGTGTTTGGGAAATTAGTATATATATCTATCTGTCAGTAGAGCTTGAAAATCCTCAAATGCTAAATCCTGTTTGGAGAATTGACATGCCATACTAATGTGATTTAAGTACAAATTTAAGTATCTTTGTATTTAATAATACAATTCAATATATGTTGGTTGCATTACCAAAGGAGTATGTTTTATGGCTTTATGACCTGAGGATGCATGAGATCCAAGCAAGCTTTATTATGGACTGAATTTAAACATTGCCTATCAAATTCTTGAGGGAATCAAGCATAATATCTATATCATCATCCACACCAAGAATCCCGAAACAATAGTTTTTTCTTTATTTGATTATTAATTCCTTCTGAATGCATTCATTATGTTTGAAACTGTATTCATTATATCATTGATTCCTTGAAATATCATACTTCTTATTTGTGATAACTTTGTACTGATTGCAAGGTGTTGGCATAAAGAGTTAGTGGCATTGGAGTTAAGAAATAACAAGAAAAGGACTTATTTTCCAATCTCCTTGCATTGATATTGAGCTTGAAAAAGCATTTTTAAATGCTTATTGTAATAGTCTAGAGTATCCATTTGCTATTTTTATTTTCTATTTTAGGCAAACTAGATCAATTTGGGTTTAAAATCAATCATTGTTTTCATTTTTCAAAGTTGGACTAAAACTGAACAGTAGACACTTACTAGACTTTACTTTTGGGATAAAATTGAACAAAACAAATTCACACTTAGCTTTTGGTGCTTAAAATGAATCCACTTCTATTTTGGGGATTAAAAAGAACTTGTGCCTTCATTATTTTGTGATTTTTTGCAATTTGTGTCATTTCAATGTGTATGCACTTCTCTCGCACCAATTGATGATCTTGAGAATCAAAAGCATTATTTTGACATTAGTTGTCTAAAATCACCCACACATTTCAATTTGGATCTAAAAATGAATCCCCATCCTAGCGTGAGGAAAATACATTGTGTGTGTTCCCTCCTTGCACTTTACGCGAACTAGGTAATCAAACTACAAATGTACTCCCTTTCTTTTGTTCACCTTTAGAAGGTCCTTCCTCCCCAATTCAAAATGAGGGAATGACCCAAGCAGTAATGGGCTAAAGCCAAGCTCTTCTGAACTACTATATAAATATGTGGTTGTGATGAAAATTATGATCAATGAGAAGTGCTATGTGATATCGCTCCCCTAGTATCCTTATGATGCGGAAAGAACTCGTTCAAAGGATTTTGATACCTCTCGAGGGAGTTTATCATAGTATTTCCTGAACCAAAAGCCCTTATTCCAAAATATTGTTTAGAATCCAAAATCATTAATACTTGTTGGTGCAAGAACGGTCATTTTGAAGCCACCCCACATTTGTACTATTCAAAGTAGAAACAAACAAATCCTTCGGATCTCCGTGTCTTAAGGATTTTGAGATTTGGTGGTCCCATGAAGTGTGTGTCATGGAGGGGAGCCAGTGTTGCCAAATCTCTACATGTTCACTTTGTCTAAGTGTTTGGAGAAATCCGAGTGGGGACTCAACAAGTATGGCCATTTCTAACCTAGGATTGTGCGATTTGTGAGTCAGTCAAAACACATTGCTTGGATCTCAAACTTTGAAAAAAATATTACACAACATCAAAAGTTCAAACCCTTTGGAAAGAGTGAATATCTTTGAAGAGCAATTATTACTACTTGTCCCTAGGGATTTTATCCTTAGAGGCTTCTAAATATTTGGGCTCACATCTCAATTTACTCTCTCCAAAGTCAACCTAGGGAAACTATGGCCTTGACTCTTCATTTTTCACATAATGGACCTTGTGGAATGCGAAAGAGCTAAGACATAGACATTTAGTTTGAAATTTAAACAAGATGTGTTGATGTGGTAAAAATAATCAATTTAAATCAAGATAAAAGATAATTGAACTGCACATATGTGTTTTTTCTCATGATTTCCTGAGAAGTCAAGATTCCAAAGAAAAAGTCTTTATGAAAAAACTTCAAGTTTAGGTGTCATACTCAAAAATCCACCAAAAGATACATTAGGAAGTGTAACCTAAAGCAATACACCAAGATAAGAAATAATGTCACAATGTTTTATAGGCTTATTCCTCTCAATAATCCAGACATGTATGCTCAATTTGAATCCCTCATTTAAGTCAAACTTTGGTCTTTTAGATTTGAACACTTTAGAGGTATAGCATGTTCTTCAATACCTTGGTCTTGTAAAAAAATTATTTTTTGGTTCATCCAGGATCAAAATCACCACTTCCATTTGTCACATAATTTATCAAATCTCATCTCACAAACAACTTTTGGAACTTTGGAAAAATCATCTATGCTAGGCTTTTGGTAAATCCTTAAATCAAAATCAAAATCACCTTGTTTGGATTAGTGTGTGTGGATGATTGATTTCTCACACATTTACTCAAACTAGCACCCATTTGGACAAGTTTACTCAAAGATAACATCTAACATCTTGGGATCTACAATTCGATCATCCAAAATGAAACCAATCCAAAATAAAAATCCTAAGGTCTAGTATTCATCCAAAATTCACAAAAGTTCAAACATCTATATCATTCACCCTTCATTTGTCACATCATCATCATTTGATCCTTAAAACACCCTAGATTTTGTTTTTGTACCTAAATTTTAGATCAACCAAGGGTGTTAGAGGCTTACCTCCCATATTACTAAAATTTGATCCTACTTTTATGGTCCAAAAAAGGTCACAACACAAGAAGATCATGGAGAAAAACAACAAAACACAAACCTCAAGTGATTTAAGTCAAACAGAAACAAAATTCAACCTTAGGATATCCATCAAACTTTCACTTAATCCTCCTCAGCTACCACAAGATCCTCAAGAGGGAGGTTGCCAAGTGGAGGATTTCACCAACAACTTCCAAGGGATGAGCCAAGATGAAATGCTTGAACTAGTCCAACATATCAAAACACAAAAGATTATCAACATGGTCATGAGAGTCAATCCCACACAATACATGTTGGCATTAGCAAAGGAAGGGGCTAAACTCCCTTCCGATTTTGATGTAAACATTATTATGGACCAACCTTTTGGGAACATGCCACAAACATCATTCATACCTTCATTCCCAAGCATCATCCAACCCAACATAAAACCATCATCATCCCATGCATTAAGTCAACCAACGATCACCAAGGAAAGTCCATTACTCCAAGCCCTCCAAGTGAATTCACTTGTTAATAACCAAAACTTGGAAGCCAACACGATCTTGAGTACACCTACCACCATCCCAAAAGACCCTAAACATCCATATGTGTCACTCATTTTCCATGATACAAACAATCCCTCCACCTTTTTTGCAACACTGACATACCCTCTTGATACAAAAATATCTCTCCCCAACGTATCACAAGGAAAAGTAGATTTATTTAGACAAGTGAGAACTTTCAACACTTCATCCTCATTTTCACAAGGGAATCCATCTCAAATATTCCCACCATTCCCTATCTTAACATCATCATCCACACCCATTCAAATTATAGGGCCAATCCCTTCATCCAACACATTGATCCAAAACCAATCAAACCAAATCAACATATTTATCATACCAAATCCTCTGAACATGTCACCGATATCACAACACTAGGAGGCACCGATCCAAATCTTCCAACCAATCATCACATCATCTACAACACCCCAAACATCTCAAAATCTAGTCTCACAAGGACTAAGCATATCAACTATCAATCTAAACCCCCCATCTACCACTCAACCCCTCGTCATCACTCAACAAACACCACAACAAACACCTCAACAACCACTTGTCACATTATCTCACACCATCCCACAAAATCCACCACCTCCACCTACGAATCTAAATACAACAAATCAATATAGTATCACATTACAAGAAACCAAACAAGCATACCAAAAGGCACTTCAACAATTCCAAGCGTAGCAAGCCACACAACAAGCAAAATAGGCAACACAATAATCTCAAGCACAAAAAGTTTCCCAAGCAAAAGTGCAAGCTTTACTACAACATAAACAAGCCACATGAGTCATACAAGCTGCACAAGCCACACAAGTTGCACAATAAGCTACAGAACAAGCTCAAGCACAACAAACTATATAAGAACAAGCACAAGATTTGCTACAATAAGAACAAAAACAAGTGAAAGCATAGACATTACAACAATACACCTATCAACAATCCTTGCAACAACACCAAGTGCAACAACAAGTAGCCCAACAACAAGTGTTCTTGGCATAATAACAACAACAAGTATTGTTGGCAAAATAATAGCAGCAGGAATACTAGCAAACACTATTGGTGCAACAACAAGGTCTTCAAACCTATGGGCAACCAAATACTTCAAAATTTAACACACAAGGAACAGGTTCCACTCTATCATTCACCCAAAACAATATCATCCCACATAGCACCATCAATCCACCAACCATACCATCTCAAAACATTTACATCCCACCACCTAATCCACAAAATCATCTGTTCACACAAGTCAAGTTGCTCTCACAACAAATACAGTACATACAATCATGAAAGAAAAAGAAATCACACACATAGGGAAATTCATGCCCCTATCCATTTGATAGAAGCATTGCAATGGTTCCATTTCCACCAAGCTTTGAAATACTGAAATTTGATAAATATCAAGGGAATAGAAATCCTTAAGATCACATCAAGGAATTCCTCATACATTGTATGGAAGTTGCATATGACGATTCTTATCTGATGTAAATCTTCCCTCAAAGCTTTGTTGGTCCAACAATGGAATGGTTCTCCTGCCCCCCCCCTAGAATTAAAAATTTCTAAGAAATTGTGGAGTTGTTCATAGTAAATTATTCATTTAACTTGGGTGTGGAAGTGAGCTTAGAAGAATTATTCATCCTAAAACAAGCTAAGGGAGAAACATTTGCAGCATTCTTGCAATGATAGTGATCCAAGGATAGCAAGAGAAAATGGTCTATGTCAGAAGAGCAACAAATTGGAACTATCATCTCTAACCTTGAATAGACCTTATCCTTTCATTTGAAAATACAATGCATAACAATGTATGACCAATTGATCGACAAGGCACTAAACATTGAAAGAGACCTTATAGCACAAGGGGGTACACCCATGTACTAAGACAATTGACCATCGATGTGTTACAATGAGAAACCTCACACATTGGCCAAGAATAATTTTTTTACCAATGATGGTGTCATTGATGCAAAATTTGCTATCAATGCCCCAAGAAAAGCACACAAACATACCCACAAAACACTCATCAAATCAACATAAAAAAAACCATTCATCAAAACACCCCATCATAATAGCAACCCAACAATAAAATTGTCAATAATATCAATTCTCAAGGGGGACCAGCGACAAAGAAGAAATACCCACCATAACAAAAATATACATCACTAGGGGAGCCTATTGATTTTGTCATGCCACAGTTGGTACAAGCAAATCTTATCACACTCCCTGTTTACGAAAATTATCAAGAGCCTCAAGTTAAACCACCATGGTATAATGAGAAGTACCTGTAATATTTTCATAAAATAAAGGGACATACAATAGCTAGCTGTATGAGACTTAAAATTTTTATCCAAGAGCTCATTGATGATAAGATTATAACCATTGAACAACTAGTTGGGAATCAAGATATTAAAATATACATGAATATGATGCCAGATCACAATAAATGAAACAAAAATAGTAAATGTTAAAACAATGTAAACCACATCTATGACCATGTTGTCGCATCTTTGGATGAATGGGTAATAGTTTTCAATATTAAAGGACCAAGAGTCGATTGTGGAGTCACCACATGTAGTGGAAAAATTACTATCCTAGCACCTTCACCACCACCCAAGGAACCCACCACCAATTCAAAATCAAACTCTAGTGGTTATAGTGTCTTATAGTAGCTAAGAAAGACCCCACCTAGATATCTATCATGGAGCTATTAAAAATATCACTCGTGCATAGGGACATCCGAGAAAAAGCATTGGTTGCATCCTTCATCCCCATAGATCTTGATGTAGAAAAATTTCAAGCTATGGTTGGACATATCACTACACCACATCTCCTCACATTTTCTAAGTAGTATCTCCCAACCCAACCATCTCATAACCATGCACTCCATCTCGAAGTCCTAGTCCATAAGAACAAGGTCAAAAGAGTCCTGGTGGATGGAGGTGCAGGTTTGAATATTTGTACTCTACAACTAATTAAGAATCTAGGATTTTCAGAATAGGTCACTGAAAAGAGAAAATGTATCACTATTAGGGCCTATGACGATCAAGAAACGGTGTCCCAAGGAATCATTTAACTCCCCATCCAAGTGGGGCCAACAATCATGGAGACTACTCTCTAGGTCCTTGGTGTTGAACTACCCTATAATATTATCCTAGGGTGCCCATGGATCCATGGGATATAAGTTGTTGCATCCACATTCTATCAGTGTGTCAAACTCCCCTACCAAAATCAATAAATCATGATCTATGGTGACCCAAAACCCTTTTATTATTACAAAAATTTGGAGGCCAAGTATTATAATATCCCCCAAGTCCTTAAAAATGATGAGGGACCCACATCCCCTTATGTTGACCCATCCACCTTAGCCTAAACTTCTGAGACAAAGACACCTTCTATTCAAAACACCCAGATGTTAAGGTTGTAATCCAAGATAATGGGTGTGGGGACTATAAAATAAAATAGATTTCCTTTGTGGTAGGAGAGTTACCTCAATCTCCTAGATCTCATGGGAAACCACAACCAATAGACACAATATATTAGACCTTCAAAGTAGAACCTACCACCTTTAGAAGTTGGGGAGACCTAAGCAAAGAAGTGGTAGATGAAAAGGATGTATCAAGATGAAAGACTTGTACCTGAACTTCCCATAGAAGATGATAACAAAGGACTACAATTAATGTTTGGATGGGGCTACAACAAAAATGAGAAGCTTGGGAAAAATAAAAATGACCTATTAGAACCTATCAATCTTGTGAAGCACCTAAAGAATCTTCACCTTGGATTTACGCCTACGAAGATAACCATTCTTGGCAAGTGTACCCCAGTTAAAGAAGTCAAAGCTCCTCCTCAATAATAGGTATCCACTAACCTACCCCTAGATAACTATACATTCGATATAATTGACCTATATGATGAGGATTCCTCTCTCTTTATGATCACTACCATATTTTTTGAGTCAAATACCCAAGCCACTGAACTAAAACTTGTTTACCCTCAACTCATTGATTATGACCAACGAGGACCACCAATCTTTGATACCTTCAAAAATGATGAGGCTCTCTTGGAATTCATGGGACTAAGGGATGAGCTACCATATGGTGACCAAAAATCAAGATTTGACATAAAATTGGACATGCATGTGTACTATGGGGAAGAAATGACTAAATCTCTTTCTCACAAAATAGAAAATCTAAGAGTAACGTCTAGATATTTAAGTGAAAACAACACTATGGTACTTTTTGATCCAAAAATAGTTAAAAATAAAGGACATATCCAATGGTGAAAACCTCTCTGATGTGCCAAAGGATGATGGATTCAATCTTCCCCTTAGTGCCATCCATCAGGAAAAATCAGTAGTATTGGTAGAAAAATGCAACCTAGTGAATTTGGGAACTGAAGAAAACCTGCACATCACTTTCTATGCTAAGTCTCTTTTTATTGAAGAAAAAAAAAATCTAGCTACATTTCTGAAAGAAAGGAAGGTAAATTTTGTTTGGAAATATGCTAGCATGCTAGGCCTTGACCCAGAGGTAGTGGTCCATCATCTAGTAGTCTATCTAGAGGCAAAACTAGTAAGACAAAAATTGAGAAAGATGATCTAAAGATCACCTTATTGGTCAAACTTGAGCTATAGAAGCTCCTTGGAATTGGTTTCATATGAACCATTGATTATCTTGAGTGGGTTTCCATCCTTGTACTTTTTTCCAATCCTACTAGGGGCATCTAAATTTGCACCGACGTTTGGGACCTAAACAAAGCATGCCCTAAGGATTATTTCCCTCTTCCTAACATAAACATGATTATAGATCTGATGATAGGGCATGAAATGCTATCATTGATGGATGGGTTTTCAAGATACAATCAGATTATGATAGCAAAGGATGATCAACATAAGACAACCTTCTCCTATCCATGGGGGTCCTACTATTGGAACATGATGTCGTTTGGGTTGAAGAATGCCGGAGCTACATACCAAAGGGCTATGAATCTAATTTTCCATGAAATGATCCATAAATCTATAGAGGACTATGTGGATGACATATTAGCCAAATAAAGAAAGTGTCAAGACCACACAACAACACTGGGCCCAATCTTCGAAAAATTGGAAGAATATAAGGTAAGACTCAATCCTAAAAATATATCTTTGGTGTGCAATTAGGGAAGCTCCTAGGTTATATTGTATCAATGAGAGGAATCAAGATAGATCCTACAAAATTCAAATAAATCATAAACATGGAAGCACCACAAACATTGAAACAGTTGAGGGGAGTGTAGGGAAGGCTTCAATCAATTCATAAATTCATAGCACAATTAGCAGATAAAATCATCCCATACTCTCATCTCCTTCACAAGGGAGTGGTCTACAAATAGGTTGAGAAATGTGACTATGAATTCAATCAAATCAAAGAATACTTGCTAACACCACCAGTCCTCATGCCACCGATTCAAATAAAACCATTGATTCTCTACATATCAGCTATGATGGCAGATTCTGGGGATCTTCTAGCACAACATGATGAAACAAGGAAAGAGAGAGCCATTTACCATATCAGTAGAACCTTGTCTAGGACATAAGCTAAACTACACATTCATTGAAAAATATTTTTTCACAATAGTGTTTGCCTCAAAAAAGTTTAGACACTACATACTTTCTCATCAAATAAATCTCATCACCAAAATAGACCCCCTAAAGTATCTACTTTCTAAATCAACCCTCATAGGATGAATGACTAAGTGGGTCATGATCTTGATAGAATACGATATTGAATATGTGGAGCGAAAATCCATAAAAGGATAAGCAATTGTAGATCAGTTGGTCGAGGCACCTATATATGCAAAGAACCCATTGGCATCAGAGTTTCCAAATGAGTCAATTTTTAACCTTAGTGTAGAAGACCATTGGAAGGTATATTTTGGTGAATCATTCCTAGAGCATGGGTCAGGGGTAGGAGTCCCCTTCATCACACCAAAAGGGGATTGTATTCCTAAATAATACAGGTTATCTTTCCCTTGTACTAGCAAAATTGCAGAGTATGAAGCCCTTGTCATAGGACTTTAGATTGCAGTACAATGGAAAATCATGGCACTAAAGCTTTATGGGGACTCACAACTAATTATCAATCAAGTCAATGATGAATACTAAACAAAGGATGACAAGCTTACCCTGTACAAAAAGCTGGTGGAGGATCTCAAGGAAATATTCATCAACATAACATTTGAGAATATACCGAGGGTAAACAATCGAGTAGCAGATGTTATGGCTACAACTAGATCATTTCTAGAGATCTCGAGAAACGTCCATAAACATGAATTCCTTGTAGAGAAGCTTCTCATACTAGCTTTCAAGGTACCAAAATTTGAGCTCATATGTGAAATCATTGGCCCTAGTGATCCTTGGTACCATGACATATTCACCTACTTAAAAATAGGATTCCTCCCCATAGACATCACCCCAAATCTCAAGAGAACCTTTATTAAAAAGACATCTTGTTTCATTATCTTAGGTGACACCTTATACCATAGAAATATCAAAGGAACCCTCTTGTGATGCCTTAAGCCTGAGGAAGCTTTGACTTCTTTAACCAAGGTACACTATGGTATTTGTGGTTTGCATTTTAGTGGTATGACCTTGGCCAAGCAACTACTGAGGATGGGGTACTACTGGCCTACGATGGAGAAAGAATCCCATGACTATATTAAAAATTGTACACAATGCCCACAACATGGAGACCTCATCCATGCACCAACTCAGGAGCTTCAGACGATTGTAACACCTTGGCCTTTTTCATAATGGGGGCTTGACCTCATCAAAACAATCACACCCACCTCATCTAATGTACACAAGTTCATTATCACTACCACAAAATACTTCAAAAAGTGGGTAGAGGCCATCCTCATGACCTATATCATAAGGAAGCAAATCTTCAAATTCATCCTGAATTACCTCATTTGTCATTATGGTGTTTCCCAAGCCCTTATCTCATATAATGGGACACCCTTCAAAAACTAGGATGTCTATGAGTTATGCCAAAAAATTAATATCCAACATTGCTTCTCCAACCCATGTTACCCCTAGGGTAGTGAACAAGTTGAGGCTATGAATAAAACCATCTTGAAAATCATAAATAAAATAGTCAATGAAGTTGGTCGTAACTGACACCTACAACTAAATCCTACCTTATGGGCCTACTGAATAAGTATTTGCACACCTACAAGAGCAACCCCTTTCTTCCTAGTCTATGGATCAAAATCCATTCTACGCATTGTGGTTGAGCTCCCATCCTTGATTATATCATTGCAAAATCTTATTACTAATGAAGAATATTAGGTGTCATGGTTGAATGAGCTAGAATTGTTGGATCCATAGTGCATTGATGCTTTGAACCACTTGCAGGTTTATCAAAATTGTCTCAAAAGGAGTTATACTAAAAAGATCAAAATTCAAACCTTCCAAGTTGGAGAGCTCATGTTGAAAATTTGAACCAAATTGGTTGAGGCCCTTCATCATCACAAAAAGTTACAAATCAGGAGCATATCGGTTCTCAACACCAGAAGGGGAGCCTCTTTAGGAGCCCATAAACAACTCCCATTTTAAAAAAATTATGCCTAATCTTGTAAGGTATAAATCCAAAAATACAAAACAATATAAAAATATAAAAAAAATCCAAAAAACTAGAAAAAAAGGATTGAAAGCAGTAAAGAAAAAATAAAATCATCCTATATTGAAAACCACTTCTATGGAACTTTTGGAAAGTATGATGCAAAGGTAGCGGAAACTTCAAAGGTTACTGAAAGGCACAAAGCATGATCTTGCTTGTTTATCCATTTGACTCAAAACTTCCTTCGCATGACACATGGTTCTACAAGGGTTACAAGACACCAAAAATGAAATCAGAACACAAACCTCTAACTGGACCCCTAGAACACCTTGAACATCATAAGAATGATAGGATAAACCAAGGGAGGTCTTCAAAAACACTGATCCTTCACTTTTCCCATCGCTCACTCGGGCATAGGGACCTATTTGCTAGTAGCACCTCAAATGACAAAATCAGGCACACCTTCCCAAACAGGTGGGATCTCCAAAAATAAATTCCACATTCAAGTACCCTTTATGTCCTTCTTAAAAATATCAAGAAACCAAATTGGGTTTCTTTGAAAAATGCACTCCAAATTTTGACTGTCCTGCTGCTACAAGGAGACCTAATTATGCAAATGACTTTGTAGGCACTAGAGTTTGACACCAAGGGGATTCACAGCTCTTCCAAGGGTATTCTATGGTCCTTAACATGTCACCAAGGACTTCACATAACCTTCCATGGTCTTGACACTCTTGGCTTCAAGTGATTTTTATTAAAAAAACCTACATCTAGGGTTTTTGGACTGTTGCAAGGGGAAATCAGTCCCTCATTTGCTTCTTGCATGTGCCAACACCAACACCAACCATTGAAACTTCATGAAATCAAAACCTGCACCTACATCTTCCATTCCACCAAGTTTCAACATTTTCTACAAGGTGGAATGGCTTTTACATCATTTTTGTTGGCTTCAATACCTTGGCTTAGGGTTTCAAATGCTTTACAAACAAATTGCACTAAAATGCTTCAAACTTAAGGAATTTTCCTCAGAACAATAGCATTATTAATTTAACTCAATTTTTCATCACAACAGATCAATTTTACAACATGAAAGTATTATATAGACCCATACAACACCTAAAAATAGAGTAAAAACCTAGGAAAATGTAGAAAATTGGCAACTTCTCTATTGCAATTCACACAAAAATGTTTCAACCACCTTTTCTTTGGCATCCCAAAGTGTATTAAACCTCCACACAATAGTTCAAAACCAGATTTTGAATTCCAACCAACTTCTTACATCAGTTTTACCTTTGTGACCCTTCATTTCTTATTTTTTTGTAATTTTTGCAACATAACAACTTTTGCAAAATTAACAACATTTGACAACTTAACCACCTATCACTCCTAGCAACCAAAAATGACTTCCAAAAAATGAGAAATGGTCTTAAATGACCTTATTACCAACAAAATTGACTTAACAACTTAAAAACCAACATTTAGCAAGTTTTAACACTATGACCCATGGTGCCCTACACCATACTCCTCGAGCAAAATTGACTCAAGTCCCCTTAAGGATAGTGCTGCAATAAAAACATGCTTGAGGGTAAAAGAAAAAGGTTGTTTCACACTTTATAAAGTAAACAACCAACACTGATCCAACTTTTAAACTTGAATCACTAAAAAGAGGCATATATGTTTTCAATTTTTAAATGATGTAAACTAGTAGAATGTGTATTTTTTAGTATATTTTATGTTTGTATTTTAAAAATAAAATTAAAAAATTATTTTAAACTAGTTTTTAATAAATTAATATTATAATTTAGTTCATGATAAAATGCTGAAAAATGAAGTTGCGTGGGATGTCAAACTTTTTATAGTAATTTTTTTTTTCTTTCAATTTTTTTGTGTATATTTATAACTTGAAGCTTTAGTGCATGCATATTTTTTTTTCAAAGTTTTCATAAATATATTTTCAAATAAATATTAAAATGTGTGTGAATCAAAAAACACTTGTTTCCATTAGACATCAACTTTCATATTAAATATTTATCTAAAATGAAAAAAATATACCATCTTCAAATAGATTCTTTTATCTAGTGCATCATATTCTTTTCAAAAAAAAATTGATAAGTTTTAGTATTTTTCCTTGGCATGGTAATCAACCTAATATTTTGTGTTGATAACATATTTTTAGTAAAAAGAAAAAATAAAATATAAATAATAATTAAACTATTAAAATAAATATAGATTTGCAAACTACACTTATGGATCAAGAAAAGGGTATATATATATATATATATATATATAAAATGTTATTTACATTAGCAAGATTTATTCAAACGTCAAGTTTTTCAAATTATTATTTTTTTTTGGTAAATTGGACTCAAAATGGTGCTCCATATATTTTTAGCTAACAATTTTAGTTGAAAAAGTTGTGGAAGTATCTAACTTAGCTAGAATGAATCTTACTAGATCATATGTTTGACCAAAATTGATTTTTAGTTCGAAATACTTGAATTTAGTTGTGTTGATAAGTTGGCTAAAAGTGTAACACAAATTTGTGCTTTAACCCTTTATCACATCATTCTTTGGCCTCCAAGTGGTATCTCCATGTGGTACACCATTCCAATGAACCAAGTATTGAAAATAAGCATTATTCTTTGCATTCTTGAACTCCTTGCCAGTTAAATTATTCTTCAACTACTAAGAGTTGCTTGATGAATGATCCCTGACCTGTTTGTCACTTGTACCTACCTCTTTACCTATTACCAAAGCTCTTCCATTATTTTAATGAATCTCCTTATGCTTCAATTTTCATGTATGTTTGATCTTAGTCTTTTTCCCTTCTAGTCTAGCTTTGAGCTCTTCACATCTATTTTCCACCTTTTCCATCTGATATTCTACCTCTTGGACTGCTTCTTTCTCAAATTTACCAACCTCTAACATGAAATGATTTGAATGACCACTATCCTCTTTAGAAAGTGTTGAGTTAATCACCTCTCCTATCTTCACATCAACATGCATCTTAAGCCCTTCCTAAATCCCCAAGATCAATTCATCCTTGACCTTAAACAAATTAGATTTTGACACCAATTCAATATCATTTCCCTCCAAAATCAAATCTTTCTTCAAGTCTATTGTCTTAGTATCTTCATGTCTAGGAATGGTTGCAAGGTTCCTTTCCTCCTTTTCCCTTACTTTATTAAATATTTCCTACCAACCATCATCACATTAGCTTTCTTAGCTTGTACTTTATCATCTTATTTCAAGGGTGTCAAAGTAAAAGATATTCCATCATTTTCTATCTCATATGTATTCCTTCTACCATAATGCACAACATGCCTATCAAACTGCCAAGGTCTCCCTAGCATCAAATGGCACACATCCATAGATAACACATCACATAGAATCTTATCTTTTTACCCTCCCATATTGAACTCCACCCAAATTTATTCATTTACCAAAACACATTGACCCTCAGTCAACCAAGAAACTTTATAAGGAGTATCATGTGTTATTCTAAGCAATCTATGTTTCTCAACCATCTCATTAGACACCATGTTATATGTGCTTCTTGAATCAATTACAACCTTACATACCTTACCCATGCAATTAAAAGTGGTTTTGAAGAGTGTCCTTTGTGATGGCTCCTTCTCCTTTGATGCTTTGATGAGTGTTCTCCTTACCATTAGTGATTCTCCAACTTCAAGAGAAACATGTTGTGATGGAAATTTTACACTCTCATTATCCTCTTCTTAACCTAATTGATTCCTTCTTTCACCTCCATGTGAATTAGTATGTTGATTGGCATCGTATTGCCATGATTGATGTCCAAATTTGTTACACTAATAAAACCTTCCTATGAATCCAGTAGAGCCTCTTCCTTGACCTCCAAATATGCCTCTAAAGCTTTATCTACCACCTCTAAATCCACCTCTCTGATCTACAACTTGTTTATTGGATTTTCTTGTATCTTCTTGACCTTCATGTGACTTCCTAAAAGTATATAATGTCCCTCTTCCTCTAGAATTGTTGCCTCTACCCCTTATTTTTTTGTATTTCCTTCTCTTTAAATTTTCTTATGCCTTTATTGCCATTTGATAGCACTCCTCAACCGTTCTTAGATTTTCCAAGATTAACTCATCTTGAATGTTGAACCTCAGCACACTTATATATCTAGCCACCTTCTCCACATCATCCTCCATATGACCTGCCATTATGCTCAACTTATAGAACTCATTAGTGTAAGTTTTAACATCCATCTCTCTTTGTTTCAAACCTTGAACTTTCTTATACATTTGAAGTGCATAATCACTCGGTAGAAAATCACCCTTAAGCTTTGCCACCATTATGTCCCAAGAAACTACTTTTGAATTTCATTTCTTCCTCCTTTCCATTTGATCATAGTCCCAAAATAATAAAGCATGCCCCTTCAACTTTATTTTTGTAATCTTCACCTTTTGTTCATCAGGTACATCTTCACATTCAAAGTAGTTATCTAGTGTTGCAATCCAATCCAAAATTTCTTCATCATTTCGATTACCTCCATACATAGGAAAATCAATATTCACCTTGTGTTTGTCTTCTTTGACTAATCTCAGTAGCATGGCCATCCTCTGCTCATCAGGATCCAAATCTTCTTCTTGAGTCTCTTCTAGGGAATTCTCCTTTTCTCCTTCCTCTTCTTCATTCTCCTCTATCTCTTCTTTTTTGGAGTCACTCTCAACACTCAAAAAATTACCTCTTCTCTGACCTATTTCCCCAGCCTCAAGCCTTTCTACCATCCTATCATACAACTCCTTCAACCTTCTAATCTCCCTTATAGATTTCTCTTCCATATCATTCACCTTCCTAGCTATAGTTTTACCTTTTGGAGGCATCTTTCTCTTTTCTCACTTCACTCTTTCCCTTTTCAAATTAGACCTATACTATGATACCAATTTGATGTAGAGGCAAGGGAAACTTCAAAGGTTTTTGAAAGGCACAAAGCATGATATTTCTTGTTCATCCATTTGACTCAAAACTTCCTTCACATGATGCATGGTTCTACAAGGGTTACAAGACACCAAAAATGAAATTAGGACACAAACCTCTTACACGACCCCTAGAAAACCTTGATCATCATAAGCATGATAGGCTTAGACCAAGGGAGGTATTCTAAAACATTGATCCTTCACTTTTCCCATCCCTCACTCTTAAAGGGACCTATGTTCTAGTAGCACCTCAAATGAAAAAATTGGGCACACCTTCCCAAATAGGTGGGATCTCCAAAAAAAAAGTGTAGAATCATGTAACCTTTGTGGTATTCTTAAACATATCAAGAAACCAAATGGGGTTGCTTTGAAAAATTCACTCCAAATTTTGATTATCGTATTGCTACAAGGAGGCCTAATTGTGCAAATGACTTTGTAGGAACTAGGGTTTGATACCAAGGGGATTCACAAGTCTTCCAAAGGGATTCCAAGGTATTTAAAATTTCACCAATGACTTCACGTAACCTTCCATGGTCTTTACACTCTTGGCTTCAACTCCTTTTTATCAAAACACACCTACAACTAGGGTTTTTGGACTGTTCGAAAGGGAAATGAGTCATTTCATCTACTTCCCGCACATGCCAATAGCAACACCAACCCATGAAACTTCATGAAATAGAAACCTACACCTAGATCTTCCATTCCACCAGGTTTCAACATTTTCTATAGGGTGAAATGAATTTTACATCATTTTTGTTGGCTTTAATACCCTGGCTTAGGGTTTCAAATGCTTTACAAACAAATTGCTCTAAAATGCTTCAAAATTAATGAATTTTCCTTATACCAATTGCATCAGGAATTTAACTCAATTTTTCATCACAAAAATTCAATTTCACAACATGAAAGTACTGTACAAACCCGTACAATGACTAAAAACAAAGTAAAAACCTAGGAAAATACAAAAAAAATCTCAACTTCTCAATTATAGTTCACACCAAAATATTTCAACCACCTTTTCATCGGCATCCCAAAGCCTATTCAATTAATTCCAACCAACTTCTTACATCATTTATACCTTTTTGACCTTTCATTTCCTTTTTTTTTGGAATTTTTGTAACATGACAACTTTTGCAAAATTGACAACATTTGACTACTTAACCACCTATCACTCCTAGAGACCAAAAATGACTTCCAAAACATGAGAAATGGTCTTAAATGACCTTGTTACCAACAAAATTGACTTAATATCTTAAAAAAAAACATTTAGCAACTTTTAACACTATGATCCATGGTGCCCTGCACCAGAGTACCTTGGTGAAAACCTAGCAACCAAGCACCTTGTGTAAATAAGCACTTTCCATCCACCATCCATTCATTGTCTTGTTCTACATCACCTTCCATCACTTTCCATCACATTCACCCATCACATTCTATATTTCTTTCATCACCCATCCATGTTTGTATCATAGTTTGATCCTATGTCAATATTATGTTCCATCCTAGCACTACTTGGCACATTCCTAAGGTTAGTTTTTCCTACCTATATGGAGTTAGTCTATTGCATCATGTCGTGGGCATGTTCTTATACCTAAATTTGGTTAGATTCATGTATATTCTTGGTATATTCCTTAAAATGTCAAAAAATCTAAAAACATTCAAAACATCAAACAATCCAAAAATAGTCATAAAACCAAGAAAATCCAAAACAATATCCAAAACATCTCAAAAATACAACAATAGGTTGAACATAGAAAAAGTCAAAAATAGAGTCACCATGTCGAACTACGTCATCTCTGAGCTTGAACATAGCAAGGGCTAATCTTTGATAAACCCTTGAGACATTAGGTTATTGCTTTAGGTGTCCATCATAATAAACTAACAATCCATACATGTTCATAATTCATCAATAAATGAGTCTGTGTCAGTCAAACTACATGGTCTCTACATGTGTAATGTAGAAAAGGATAATCTTTGATCAGCCCTCGAGGCCCCTAGGATATGTCCTTAGGTTAGGTTCTTGGTCAAAATATCAAAAATTACTAAAAGAATTAGAAAATTTGACAATCAAAACATTTGTAAAACATCTTGAAATCCTCAAAAACAGCCTCAAAACATTCAAAATACAAAAAACATTTAGAATACCCAAAATCATTCGTCCCATTTCACTTTCATCCACAATAAAAATCCACTCATAGTAAATCAATCATCACCTTCAACCTTTGGCAAAGCAATCAAAAACAAGTATAGCAAATTTGAAAGTGAAAACTCAAACGTCAAGTTCTTAAGTCTAGGTCAATAGGTAAACAAGTTGGTCAACTCTTGGTATCACTAGCCCATCATCCTGTTAGTATCACAATCATATGATAACATCATGTCCTAGGATGCATCCTTCCAATAATGGACATCAACATCAAGCATCACTGCAGTTTAGTCTTGGCTAGAGGTATGAAGAACATTAGCTTATTTGTTTACTTGATCTTTTCTTTTGATTTATCTTATTGTGCTCTTTCCAATCACCTCTCGATGATGTCTAATCAAAATAATTTAGAGAGTAAGGAATGGGGAATTGATCATTATCTTTCATTTATTGTGCTTGTTGGATATTCTTGTAATATAACCTTGGTGAATACTTTCTTTGTTAGGAAGGTGTTTTAGACATCTTGTTGACTATTACATTGTAAGGTTGAGCCTTTATGTGTTTTGGTCTAAGCTGTTTTAAACTTCTAAAGTACATCCTAGTGAGGCTTCTGTATGTCAGATGTGAACAAGAATAATCCTATTTTTTTGTCGAGTCAAAGTCCATCTCACTAGACACAATGCCATCCTGGTTGTCTATACCTTGATACATCATATCTATGTGTGTTATCAAACATAAGGAAAGTTCTGCTCTTTAAATATCCCCAAGATTCCTGGATAAGCAATAAATCATCATTCACTATCATATCCAGTAAAGTCTCGACGAATCATAGAATTTTTGGACTTCTGCATCTTCTTAGAATCAGGGGTTGATCCCCCTCATTCTTCTATCCTCTTCCATGCTAAGATGATATTGTAGCATTCACCAAAACATCAATGCATCCATCCTACATCCAACAACTGTCAACATCTTGCATAATCATGGCATCTCATCATAATAGGAAAACATCATCCATCTTACAAGCATTGAAATATCATATAGGTTGTTTAGGATAATATAGATTTGTTATTCTAATCGTCTTAAAAACATCTCATTTCCATCGTCATATTCATACAGATCTGTTAGTCTAACATCTCATAAAATAACTATTCATACATCCATAAGGCATATTTGTCATGAGCTCGACCTAAAATTGGAATTTTTGCACAATCTCTTGAGGGGGAAGTGTACCAATGTGATGGAACTCTCAAATTTTGCAAATTTGAGATGCCCATTTCAAAATTTTGCCTCTACACTTTCAGAAGTGCACCTGATGATCAGTCCAAGTAACCCACTTTGGAGGCCTATAATTTGAAGCCTGTTCATTTTCGTGCAAAACCCATCTACAAACATATTCAATTAACATATGTGAATATGCATGTCGGTTTTCACCTTCCCATGATGATTTTTGTCAGAGTTTTGAAAAGCGAAGCTGGAGGGTTTTGACATTTTTCTGCTGTTTGCAAACTTTCAATTTCGCAAAGTAGCTTCCCATTTGAGCTTGCATTTTGCAACCAGATGACTATCATGAGAGAATGAATGTTGTTCCGTATTCTCCGTACCTATATGAGCTCGTATGTCAGTTTTTAGAGCCTCATGACCTCATTTACTATTTTTAACAGATCAAAACCAAATGTAGTTTGTTCAGTTTTCCATCTGCATTCCTAACAACATTTCAGAAAAGTCTTTAAACATCAATATCTTTTGATCAGTGATGGTTCAAGAAAATTCCTTTTGCACACGTGCTCAGGGTACCTAAATGATCTAACATCTCCAGTGGCAGCTCATCAGGAGTTGATTTGTTATATTTTCCAAATAACAATTGGGTGACTTTTAGTTGATTCTGAACAGGGTATTGTTTTAGAAAGTTCAACTGAGCAAATTTGTGGATTAATATCTTTAACCTTGTGACTCCTTTTTTCGAACCATTTTTTGCACTGCATTCTCGGGTCAAATGACTATATGTTTGCATGTTTTCATTGCTCTAGGAGGTCATTTGACTAGTTTTCCAGATTGATTCCAGAGCCAACTAGGCTAGTTTTACTCATTCTCCAAATATGACTGAAAGTAGGTTTTAATGGAAACCCAGTTCATGTTTTCACTTCTAAAGTATTCAAAAGGTAGTGCCAGATCGTTTGAGTGTAAAACTTGTTTGTAAACGATTTTTTTTAGTCGGACCCGCATGGAGCCCGACATGCTTTGTATGGTCATGAACCTATAATGGTTCCAATGTTGCAATCCCATCAAGTGAATTGATTTGTATTGGTTAGCAAGTGGAGGGGCACATAATCATAATTGCCTATAAGTTTTAAATTGCAAAGTGAGATCCACTTTTTTCAATGTGGAGTTTGAACATCATATGATTAGGGGGTAAAAGATATTCCACAATGGATAACAAGTACGAAGGTGCTAATGCTAATATAGTGAATGAGTTGTTTGCTAAAATGTTTTGAAGAAGTGAAAAATACTGGTTTAGGTTTTTTAACACCAAGAGCAGAATATGCATGCAAGTGTGGAAGCATTGCACATAGAAAATTGTTTTATGTAGAACTCCAATAAAATGTTATCTCATGGAATGAGGTCAAGGTGTGGAAGTTGTACTAATAGAAATCGAAGGAAAACAAAGAGAATCACACCTAGAAAATGACCTTGTGAGAATTCGTGTGGTTGTCACAAAATTGAATAAAGGTTGGGAGACTCTAGATGAGGCCATTTTAGGATTGATGTGGGTGAAGGCGGTACACCTGGGAGCATTGTAAATGACAATGCTATAGCACATTATGTGGAAAGAAGTGATAAATGTGATGAGTGGACCAAACCATGGAGAATGGATTTCTCTAAAAGAGGTAAGAAATTCCTCTTGATAATGAGAGGCGAAGAACATATGGAACTGAAATCTCTAACATATCAGCCTACGAGTGAGGACATTAAAAGTTTGGACCTTGCAACTCTTGATGATTTGCAATGTTTTCATCAAGATGCATGCCCTTAAATTGATCTAATGTTACTATCTATGTTATTATTCCTGAGCTAAGTGTATGCTAGCGGATAAACAGTTGCTAAGTAGGGTGAAACTTAGCATTGAAAAAGAAGATAAAGTTAATGCAGTTGTTGTTGATGAGATTTCCAAGGGGCTGTGCCATGAACATCTTCGTTCAGGGGTGCCATTGGTTGAGGAAGAAAAATGTCTTGATCCTGTGAATGTGCAAAGTGTTCATTGAAGAGGCGTATGAACTGTTTGACAATGCCTCAACAAATGCAATCAATAGTGTGGGAGATTTGGAATAGGTCACGCCCCTTCTACAAGCTGAGAATGGTCCTCATGATATTGTGGGGGAAATCAAGTACCCAATGTAAAATATTTTTGAGGATGGCTCGACATATGAAGAAACCAAGAACGATGAAGCATTTTAAAGCTTTCACTTCAAGGTTTTGAACTTGATGCGAATCTTGGTATGGGTGGCATGCATTTTGCTCAAGGTGATAGTGAGATTGCATTTTGTGGTGGTATGGAATGCGGTAGCAATCTTGATATGGTTGGAAAATTGTGTGTGAAATGATAGTTAGAGGGGTTGTATTTGATGTTCCCTTTGCTACAAGTGGGTCGACACGCCTCCAGTGACACTTATGATTTATCAACTTTTAAGCTTTGTTGTTACTATTGATAAGAATTCCATGATTCACAGTTGGTACACACATAATGATATGTTGAAAATGTAGCAGAGACCATCAAGCAAAGAAATGGTGTGTGGGAACTTTGGAGCAGGTAACAAGTTAGAGGGGATTAATCCATGAGTGGAAGGCACGCCATAGGTAGGGAAATAAAATGGATTGGGGAAAATTCTTCAAAACTTTTTAAGTGGGTGCCACAAGAGAAAACGCATGAATGGCTGCATGGAGGAACTGTGATTACAGTGAAGAGATAAACCGCGCTAGATGAGGAAGCCACCAATGTTTCACTGGTGAAGGCGCGGCCTGCACATGGTGTATAGGAATCCCAAGTGAACTTAGTGTACATGTTGAAAAGGCCTTTTGAACAGGGCTATGTTGCAGATGGTGGTGTTTGTGTTTGTATTAAAAATGTACCAAATTCATTTGGGGAAATCCTTATTGGGATGCCATTGTGCTTGCTGCAGGAGGGTGTTGTCAAAGGTTGAAAGGGCTCGAGCTCTTTGGAATAGAGCATTAGGGAATTCATTTTGGGGACTCCACACAGTGAGAGGGAGTGATGCACTTCCAATACAAAGATCAATTCAACTTACTTTTTGTTTGTAATGGTTGAATCGTGGTGAGGATCAAACATTGCCTACCACCATAGTAAGAGGAGGAATGCTTGAGCAAATGAAGAAGATAAGGTTAGGGTAAACAAAAGAGACAAATGAGTGAGGGGTGCGGCCTGTAAGATGGTACGTGCATCCATCAAAGCAAGGCGAATGCAGAAAATGGCCACCATTGTTATGTGTTTCCAGAGCATGGGAAATTAGCTCCAAGGGAGGATTTAGGGTTGAGCCAAGATCAAAGGCTGATATTGAGTGTAATATGCAGCCAAATCTTGACCCTTGCTTGCGGACATCATAGGAGGAAGGATGATGTTTGTAGAAGACCTACGTGGTGTGTGATATCGCATCACGTGGATAGGGTGGGCCAAAGAAACAATCTTCAAGGCTTTGCGAAAGCTTAGTCATGGTTTTAATTTTAAAAGCTTGATGAAATATTTTTTAAAAAAGGACCTTTGCGAACAATAAAAAATAAAAATTTCTTGTGGTGTAAGGGTAAGAAAATGGTGGGTCCAATGCATTTTTTCAAAATATGGCATTGCTTAAGTGAGTTTGGTGAAAATAGTAAAATGTGGCCAGATGATTTTTTAAGGACTTTCATTACATTTAAAAATATGATAATGAGAGGGGACAGGTAAAAAATTTGTATGCCTGATAAATGTAATACTTGAAGCCCTCATTATTTTAAAATGTAGTTTTAAATATGAAATGTAAAAGGGATTTCATGGGAAGGATGGAATATCTCATTGGCTAGAGGGTGAAAAATAAGTGTAGCAAAACAATTGCTTTGTTTAAGTTTTCTTTTATATGGGGAGATGATTATTTACTATGGGTAAAGTGAATATGTTATTCACTTTATAAAGTGATTATGTGTCGGGCACATAAATGAAGATGTAGTTATAAAGTGTAGCTCCATCTCAAAAATAATAGGAAAAATTTCATGGGAAAGCAAGATATTTTTACACAGCTGGGTAAAATGATGAAATTCTCCACATGGGTAGTTTTTTAGTTGCAAAGCAATGATGAGCAAAGGTAGTTTTGAGAGAATAAATTTGTTGCTGCAAAGGAAGAGAGATGAGAGATTCTTTTTAGTTTGTTGATCAATGGGAATGGAGCTTCCAAGTGGCATTGGCAGATCAAATTTAGGGTTGCTCCTATTTTCTTCTCTTCTTCTATATCTTCTTTTCTCTTCTCATTGTAAAGGGTTCCAAAAAATTTATGAAAGCTTTGCAAGTCAGATAGAAGCTATGGGTAGACTATAAAGCTAGGGGGAAATATGACTGTTAGTCATTCAATCTGAAAGTGTGTGTTCTGAATTATTCTTTTTTGTTTATTTTAGTTGATAATTGTCTCCATGGCTGAACTATAATGCTATTTTGGATTCAATAATAAAATTGTTTGAGTCTGTTCATGCACATTTGATGCATTTGTGTTACATATGTTGTTGCCTTTTGTTCTATGAATGATGTAATTTCTTTAATAAAGCACAAGCTGCATTTATTATTGTTTATTGTTTAGGGATAGTGTAATTGCTTTAACAAATGTGACAGGAGTGTTATGTTTCAGGTGGATTTATAAGAAGAGTTATCAGAGAAAGCTTCAGTGATCTAGCTGTTATAATGTGACAACATTTGCAGGACCTTCAGAGCATGTTCAACACTTAAAGATGAATGCTAGTTATATGAATCCATAGACCATTTTTATGGCACTGGTCCATTATCATGTTTCTGTTGTTTTCAGTTTGGCCCCAACTCTTTGAATCAAAAACCATTTCAAATCTATTTTGTTGAGTTGTGTTTGTCATATTCTCCATGTTGGTTGATGAAATGCATTCAATAGCTTGCCAATTTTGAGTGATATTTTAGGTTTCTCAGCATATTTATGTGAGAGCATTATTTGTTAAGCAATATCCTATTACTTGTGTGTCTAGATTTTTAGATGTTGCTAAAGGTTCACCCCTCTTGTCAGTTGGCCACTAGCCTTTGTGGTTCTTTAATATAGAAGTTGGCTACCTCTTAGAGTGTTTCAAAGCCTGGCTGGAAAAATAAAACACCAACACAATGTACTTCTTTCCATTGGAGAAACAACGATGCATCCAAAAAAATAAGAAATTTTTGGATTTTGATCTTGGTAGTGTTATTCTTTGAACCAACACAACTATTATGCTGCTTCAAAAAGGGGAAAAATGTAGACACTCAAATAATTCTCACATTGTGTATCTAATCAATTTCTTCTATTAATCAAATAAAGCAATTTATTAGATTAATTCACTAATTTTCATCCTATTTAATTAAATAAATCAATTTATTTAATCAAAACCCTAAACTCCTCTCATCTAATTTAATAAATAAAATTATTTAAATCAAATGTCAAATCCCCTAATTCCTCCAAGTTAATTAATTTTGGATTAATTAACTCCTAATCCTAATTACCCATTCTCTAGATTTTGACTCAACCTTGGTCAAACCCAACCCCTGGTTAACTAACCCACATGCACATAAAAATTATTTATTTAATTTAACTAATTACCCCATTTTCTCTCACAAAAGCATATGCTTTGGGAATGTTCCTCCAATAACTCCACTTCTTTTATTTTCTTTCCCAAACATAAATGCTTCTTCCAAAGGTTGTTAAGCCTCTTACAAAGCTCTTAATGCCTCTTACAAATGAATTAACATCTCTTACACCCCCCTCATCCCTTCACCTACATGCATTAACTATGCACATTCCTGAAAATGTGCTCCATCCTCACCCATTAGAATTGAGACAATTGTCCCAATCACATTGCCTCTACTTTAGTCCTAGATCCCTCAAATATCTTCATTCTTCAACCCCTCAACCCTATTTATAGATGCCTTCTCTATGAATAAATCATCCACAATCATATGCAATTTCAGTATACACACATTCATCTTCATCACTTGCATCTTCATCATTTTGGAAGCTCGTCACAAGGGATTGGGAAAGGGCTCTCTTTCCATATCAAAGGAGCACCAATCCCTGTATGGGATGATGGTTTGGTTGATTTACCTTAGATTCACATATTTAGTTGGTTATGTTGCATGCCTTATTTCATGTTTTTTTTAATTTTTTATGTTTGATCAACAATTTCATAGGGAGTGGTTTATTTGGGGTTGCTAACAATGACTAATTTTGTATGTTTTACTTACTGTTAGTGACTGTGGATTCTCCTCTCACAAAAATTATACAAAGGATTAAGGATTTAGAATTATATAAAAAAAATTATGAGAAAAAGAAAAAATAATAGATTTTCACAATGGATAATTTTTTGATATAAAAAAATTGAAAAGATTTCTAATATGTTATTATTAGATATACATTTGAATTGAGTAAAAAATAATATTAAATAATAATTTCATTATCTAATTGAAACTAAATATTATTTTATCATTTGTATTCCTATACTTAGATATTGTATATGAAAATAAAATAATTGATACGATTGTGCTATGAAGAAATGAATTAACAATTGAAATAGAGGAAAATGGGAGGTTCCCAAAATGGAGTGATTGAATATGTGATGTACCTATCTTCCTACTTTCATTAGGAAAAAGAGATCCCTAAAGGTAGGATTGACTTTCAACCCATAGGTGAATCAACCATATTGGAGATCTTAGCTATTTTTCCTTACGACAAGACTTGATAAATATACCTAAAATGTACTTTGGGGAGAAAAACTGAAAATACTAAATGAATTCAATTATGCAATGTGAAACATGAATCATCAATTTAAAGCATAAAATAAATAGAAACAACAAGGTTTTGATAGATCTAAGAAGGGTAAGTTGATGTGTACTAGTCGCCAAAATTTGTTGTTGAGTGTCCTCCTAGGATAGATTCATCTTAGGGTGAATGGGATCCGAAATCTGATTTCACAATCCTCTGCTCCTAGATTTACACTACTAATTCCTCCAGATCACACTATTGCAAAGTCATAAATAAACTCTACAATTAAGATTTTGTGGCTTGAGAACTTTGATGATGAATTTAACAACATTAAAAAGTTGCACTTTTGATCTATCTTCAATCCTTCTTCACTTGCAAATCTGCACATACAAAGAGAGGGAAAATTTGTTTTTTTTTGGTGAATGTGGGTTTGCCTTGGTGAAACCTCATTTTGGTAATTAAAATTTGAAATGAAAAATTAATGAAAGGAAAGAAATAAGAATGAACACTAGCTTGTTGCAACTCACCAAACACTTTAATGGCTTCCCTTGGAGTCTGAACTCTAAAACATCACTCCAAGGATTGGATCTTGAATGACATTTATTGATTGGATGTTCATCTTGATACTTGAATTTGGACTTTATTTCTTGAAACCTACATCACAATGTTAGCTCCAAAAACATGCATAGATGCAAATAACTTTGACATTATGCTTTAGATCTTGAATGTTGATATAGAAGACTGGTAGATCTACTCTTGAACTCTTTTGACAATAATCTTTTCTCTTGTGAAGTCTCATCAAAATTATTAGGATTGTTTAAGATTCTAATTTAATAAAAAGACCATGTATTTATAGGTAATTTTATAATTTACTCAAAATTAAACATTAAAGGTTGATAATTGCATTTTGAATTGAAATTGTTAAAATAATGCTAAAAACATATTAAAAATTGAGATCCTCAACTTAAGGAGGGCCCATTTTCCCTTGGGCGAATGGGTCATAGGACCTAAATTAAGGAAAATTAATTTCCAAGGTAATTTAAATAATGTTTACAATTTTTTAATATAGGTTCCCCTTTTCAAAAAAGGATTAATTAGGATTTTAGATGCATAATTGGGTTAATTAGAGTCTTAAATAAGTCCACTTAATTAAGGGAAGGAAAAAAAAAAGTAAGAAAATGTAATGGAATATTTTTTTCATCACTACATTTAGCTCCCACTTTAGTAAGAGTATGATCCCTATGCTCAAACTCATAGTAAAGTAGACAAAGAAGTGTCAAGAGGGGTCCATGTGTAAAAATGTTAGTGAGATAGGATGAAAAAGATCAAGGAGGTTGCATAAGCTCCTCAGGATCAAGATCCCAAGCAAAACCGACATAAGTACAGAGGAAAGCACATATATCAATGATATACATCAAAAAGATAAGATACACAAGCATACAATGAAAGAGTTGATGCAAAAAGAAAAGGGTGGATTGAGCCTTGACTATTTTTCCAATATGTATGGATCAAGCCTTATTTTTTCATCCAAAAACACGTTCACAAGTGGAAACCTATTGTTCACTATGGAAATAAAATATACTTACATCAGCTAGTGAAATCTATTGTTCACTAGATGAGCCCTGAAAGGTAGTTGATTGGAAATTCATGCTAGTTATATAGGCTCCCATACGTCAAACATATAAAAATTTATACCACCTAATAACTTTGATAAGGCGCAAAAAAATTACCAAAGGATGGCTCCACTAGCAAGCAAGTTGGGTTATGCTTGGTGGCCATGACAAGATTTTAAATGCAATAGGATAGGAGAGCCAAATGGGTTTTACTTAGTTCATGAAAGGTCTCACTTTACCGAACATTGTGCTTAATGTCACCAAGAGAGGACTAGTCGAGGATAAAATATTCACAACTTAAGGAATGAACGTTTTTGCATTACCAGTAATAGGAATGTCATATTCCAAGAAAGGTCACACTCTTGAAGGAAATCAAACCTAATGTCACCACTAAGAAGACACATCATGTGAAGTAAAAAGACTACACTTTGAAGCAAACAATGAGTGAGGACATATATGTCCCCACTTAAAAAGAAATCGCTAAATATCATGTTGCGAGAAATTACTTTAAAGTAGAACATAATAAATGCCAATACATGAGAGCTTTATTCAAAATGCCCTATGTAAAAAATATGTTTCCAAGTCTAGAGAAACATCATGAAAGGGAGGTTCCCCCCATATGCAATCATAAGATAACACATAAGGGATCCAAGGATTTTGGGTCAACATATGTCTTTGCTATAGTGATATGATAAAACTTGGAGCCGTCATCATTTCTCAAATGACTCATGGAACAATGACGACAAAGAATAACACAAAGAGAGCGAAAAAAAAAAGAAAAAATTTTGCATCAACATGGAAGAGACCTAAATGTCTCAACACATTGTGTCATCCCCAAAATAAAAACATAAGATAAAAGATAAAGGTAAATGGTTACGACATATAAAATAATGTATATACAAATAGAAAAATGTCACAACGGGTTTTCTTCCTTTGTATCCTTGTAGTAGTGGAGTGATAGAGGTCATCCAAAGTAGGCTTACAAACATATAAAGACATGCAAGGCAACACTTTTGGGGATCACATTACACACATGCAATCAGAAAGAACATGAAAACAAAACAAAAAAGACTAGCATGGCACATGTGAGTCAACCTATAGCTGATCATCTGCATCCCAATCTTGTTCATCATATACGAAAGGAAAATAACTAGCCAAAAGGACAAAAATAAGAGACAAACTAGGACAAGGCTATCTAACTCCTTGCCCCCACTCAATGTAGGACAAGGATGAGATGAGGTAGGTAATGAGAATGAGCTCCTTGCAATATAGAAAATGATTTTCACTAAATTTAAAACATGTAATAGTGAGTGTGCCTTAATCCTAGGGTGGGTGCATGGAAATGGGTAGCCATTTCATGGACACCTTTCAATTTTTTTTTTGAAAAGTCGTAACGCGAGCGCATTATAACACATTAGCATTGTGGCTTGTTGTGCCAAGCCTGAGGCTCAACAACAACAAGCCAATAATGCGAGCAAGTTATAATGCGCTCGCTTTATTTCTTGTTAAAAGCAAAAAAAAAAAAGAGAAAACCTATCATTCTCATTTCAACTATTTTTTTCTTCTAGCCACGGCCAAAACCCCCATATTTTGAGTTGACATTCTAGGAGGAGAAATTCAACAAATTTATTCATCAAAATTTTTTATTTCTTATCAATGATGGCACCACGATGATGAGGAGGTGTGAGAGGTAAGGGTTCTATGGTTTTTGTTTTGAATTAGTTAGTTTTAGGTTGAATTTGTTAGTTTTAGGTTGAATTTGATATATATTTGTTTGAATTTTTAGGAGATGCAAATCAACTTGCAAACCCTCAAGATCCTCAACAAGAAGACCAACCAAATTCTCAAGATCAAAATCAACCACAACAACAACCTCCTCAACCAATCACTCAACCCCCTCCTGGCATTCAACAAAATTTAATGAGTGAAATTGAGAACAATAAATAGGAAATTGAGGATTTGATTAGTAGGTTGAGTGATCTGAATGGTTCAACCACATAAAGAATGACCCTAGAAAATTCATTGAAAGATATGTTAAAAAATGTAAATTCAATTAGAAAACAAATAACTGGATGGTAAGATAGGAGGTAGGTGGCTAGGGATTATTATGCAAATAAACTATCATACAAAGATGTAAAAGATTTAAAAATTACAAAAGGTGATTTGTGCTCATTATTCACCGACCCACACACAAATCAAAATCTTACCCTCAATGCGAAGAGTTTTCCTATCCATTTGTGCCACCACCAATAGATTAGGGACCAGTTTTATGATAGGTTGTACATGGTCTTTGATTACCCATTGTGCAACAATTGCGAGGTCCCGCAATATTTCCTTAGGAAACTATACAATGAATTCATATTGAAAAAAATCCCAAATTATTTTGATATGAGGGATTTCCATGGGAGAGGTGGGGGTTCAACTCAGGATAGACCCGGTGCACATCCGGATCCTAGACAACAAGGTAGACGAGCTCTCGCTAGGCCACCTCGTGAACACATTGTTATGCCTTCTATCACAAATGAAAGTGCTGACATAGAGACATTGCAGATGATCAACACTTTGAATCTGAGTTTCATCCATCTTACTAGCCCTATTCTACAAAACCATCCAGCAGATTCTTCAAGTGGTGGCCTTTGAACACATGTGTCAATCTTGTGGGGCTACTTGTTCATATGACCCCACCGACACTCAGGAGACTGCTACATAGGATCCACCTGTAGCTATGGAGATGGAGAGGGCAACTGATATTTTGCATGAGGTATATGGCATTGATAGTTAGGTAAAATTTAATGCATGTTCATTGATGAGTGTCGCTACAATCCTCATTATTTAACTATAAATGACAATCCGAGGCGGTGTCCATGGCTATATGCAAGAGGGAGAAGAAATCATTTGAATGACATTTTTTTTTTCTACAAACAAAATTGAAAGGCAATGCATGAAATAAATTGCTAAAATCAAATCTAATCTAAGAGCTTGTAAATGAAATGCTTAAATCAAATCTATCCTAAGAAACTTGTAAAAGGATATATTGGAAGTGTAAAAAGATAGAAATGAAATAACTACTAAGAAATGGAACTAAAAACAAAGAGAATTCTTGAATCAAATCTAATCTAAGAGCTTGTAAATGGAATGCTTGAATCAAATCTATCCTAAGAAACTTCTAAAAGAGAATACTGAAAATGTAAGGAGCTAGAAATTAAATGACAACTAAAAGATGAAACTACAAACAAAGAGGTTGTTGCTAAAATATTGAACTATATTATTTTATGAACTCTTCCCCCCATTTGATTTATTGATTACAATGAATTTATAGAATTCTTGTCTTCAACTGATCTAAAAGATAAGCTTTATGATTGTGCAACCACTTGCTAGAAGATAGGAACATGTGTTAAGAGAAAAAGATAGATCTTTCTTCATCTTGTTGAGTCAATCTTCTTTGGTCGTCCAAAATAAATATGCCTATTTTGTAGCCCTTAAACAAGCTCCAAAAAGGCATTTGACTACTGAAAAATTCATGTTTTCCCATTGTGTATCATTAAAGTTCATAAAACAACTCCTAGATAATTGCAAAATGGTTCAAACTACCCAAAATTGTCTCCTAAATATTCTCCATTTGTTTGCACAATCCAAAAACTTGCCTTAATTCTTGGAACTGCCTCCTAGATGCTCTCAACTTCTGTCCAAGTCATCCCAATCCATTTTAATGCTCACAATTGTTGTTTTTATAAATTTGGAAAGGTTCCAAAGCAACTTCAAGTGTTGTCCCACAAGTTTCGGAGCACCTCCCCACAAATTCCGGAGCAGCATACTCTGGTGAATTTTTCTCTCAACCCACAAACTGGGTACTCGCGAAATTTAATGAGTTTAGTTACATATTTTCATTGAATTTCATACCAAAAATCTCTAGAACCTAGATCGTAATTTTCAAGATATGATGAAATCTTTGACTGCTGCAACTAAAAATATCTTATTTTCATCATCATGCTCAATCTTGATAACTTCATAATCAGGCAAAATATACATTTTTACATGGCTAAAAGATGAGTCATTATTTTGTCTCATCATTCATTGAATTTAATTTATTAAATTTTGATTTTGAAATGCAAGATTAACTAAAAATGTTTTATGATTTTAATAAAATTGCAAGGTCACAGTGTTGAGACTGGATACACCGACCCCCACCTACTTATTTCTATAGTACACCTATCACTGGGGTATGTAACTAGTAAACAATTATAAATTTATTGTATGTTAATAGCATTGTTTTACTAATGGTAGTTTAATATGTGATTTTGGATGTTGAACAGACCAATATTGCAGGTTTCGATGGAACACTTCCCAGTGGCGATGGATTTACTCAAACCTACATGGAGGTAATAGAATAAAGAGTTTAACTAATGAATCAAGTACTTAATATATTTGTATAGTTTATATGCACATCGTTGATTACATTGAATAATTTGTTGTTTTATTTTCAGATGTTGCAAGCCGAAACACCTCTAAATGTGATGAGGGCAATGGAGATTGGTGTGTCATCTGCTATACAATCCTCGATGGCACTGACAGGGGAGGTATGAGGAAAATTAGTACATTTCAATTTACATTTGTTGTTATTGATGTTAGTTAGTGAAAAATCAAACCATTATTGATTCACGTAGTTTAATTTCTATTTGTATGGTTTATACAGGGCTTGAGCATGCCTGACCATAGGTGTGAGAATATATCCCTCATGGAGAGTGATTATGAGATGGCAATAAGTGATTATTTTTTCAAATATATAATTTTTTATTATGTAATTTCTATGTATTAGTGTGTTTACTTCTTATTGTAATAGTTAAAACTTCACCATGAACTAAACACTAGGAGGAGCAGCAGG
Source organism: Sequoiadendron giganteum (assembly GCA_007115665.2). NCBI lineage: Eukaryota > Viridiplantae > Streptophyta > Pinopsida > Cupressales > Cupressaceae > Sequoiadendron > Sequoiadendron giganteum. The sequence continues at coordinate 585,902,681 of CM021106.1, read as the reverse complement.
AGCACTCCTCGAGCACAGCAAAAACAAGTGACAGACCAATAACCATCCAATTGAAAAGCAGAGGGAAAATTTTTATTTGCAGAGCATGAAAAGCAATGACTATTGATTCCAGAGCCCTTTATTGTATTCCTACATGGTAGTTTTGTACATATTTTGTATTGGACATATTTGACATTGTATGCCTATATGGCTATTTTGTAAATATATTTCATACTTATATTGACATATATTGATGTATGCCTACATGGCTATTTGGTTAATACAAATATCTTTTATCAATGGTGTCCATATTTGCATTCTAAATTGATGATTCAATAGATATGAGCTGCATGTATTCAAGTGTATAGTTTACAACTTACGTGTATACTTTGTGACTTACATGTGTTCGAATGTATACTTTGTGGCTTACATGTTTTCATGTGTATACCTTGTATTCGTGCATATACTTTGTATTAATTTGTGTATACTATGTATTCATGTGTATACTTTTTGAGGCTTACATATTTTTGAGTACTTTTGCTTCCCTTATTGACATGTACATGCTTGACTTATTCACATGTATAATTATTAATTGGTTAGCCCTAGAATTGATCCATGTTTTCCTTCATGCTTTGTCTTGAATATTAATTGATTGATGCTAAACAACTTTGTCTAAAAGAAAAAAACACATTTACAATTGGTATTCCATGAAATGATTCATAAAAATATTCCAATATGTTCTTGATGTGTCACTATCAAAATATTTATATGTCAACTTTTTGCAATATTATTTCTTGTATATGAAATGGACTCCGGAGAAAGCAAGTTATAATTTATAATACAAATAATAAATGGACTCAATGTTGTCCTAGACCCTCAAATAGGTCTATTTAACAAAGCAACATGCTCTCAATCACTCTTTGAATTGCAAAGCACCATTGGTGATGTAGAGTGGCTCAACCAAGTTGTGATTTGACACAGCTTCTCTCAAATATGCCCACTAAGACTCCAACATTCACTTGACTCAATGATAGGAACTCTCCTATTCCTTTATGGTTTTGCACCAAACCACTGCCAAAAAAACTAGCTAAGCCCTCTTTCAATCCATGTAAGCCTTGGGACCGTACAGGAAAGTTGTACATTGTACCAAGTATGGGATCAACAAGTTTGTATCAAAAATATGAAAAATAGAGAACAGTGTGAATAATTCTTATTAGATCTTCTCCAAAAGTTCATCAACAACCTCCATTCGAGACTCTCAAGGCTTTACATTGTGTTTTATGCCCTTCTCTAACTGATCCACACCCTCAACTAACTAAAAACCAACTTTTAAAACTAGCAACAAGAGTCAGAATGCGAGAAAATAGGAGCGGTCACGGGCGGGAGAAATCAAAGTTCAAATTTCAAAACAACAGAATCGGACCCAGAAGCGAAGCAAGATCAGAAAATTGACAGTCGAATCAGGAGCTGGAACCATGTCAGAAGCAAGGTAAGGATGACCAGGATGATGTGGACTCCGGTGGAAAAATACAGGTGGACCCTGGGGGAAAGGAAATTTTGGCATTTATCTCTGCTACTTCTCCTACTGAAAAAATTGAGAAAGATAGTGGGGGAGTGGGGACCATAGGGGGTTTTGGAGGCAACTGCAAAACCTGGACCTCTCTATTTGGGGTAAAACCTAATGGAAAGTCTTCCTTCCCTCCAGTGCAAAATATCTCATCCGCTGCTAGAGGTAAGTTTTCTATTTCCATTCTAGATCTGATTATAGACCATAATATCACTCTAATGGATCGAACCCTGGTTGGAAAGTTTATGGGTCCTAGACCAAATATTGAAGTGGTCAAGGAATTTGTTAAAAATAAATGGAGAACCATTGGGAAAGTTTTAGTTGCTGCTCTTCCAAAGGGTTTTTTTTCTTTTGAATTTACTTGCAAAGAGGATATTACGACTGTAAGAGGTGGAGGTCCCTGGGTGATAGGAAAATTGTCCCTAGCTCTGCTGTTGGGATTTTAGAACCCCTTGAAAAATAGGATTACTCAGCTAACCTATCCAGTACTGTCTTGTGTTGTCAAGAGAATGGTAACACGGACACATTACCTTGGGAACAAAGACTACCAAATGAAAAGGATTGGGAATCTAGCAGAGAGACGAACAGTCAAGATGAGACTGATAAAGAAGAGAATATATCAAAGAAGAAGTCTGAAAAAAAAAAACAAGGGAAGACCCCAACTGGCATTTCTACCAGATCAAGAGGTAAGGTAGATTATGGAGCAACAAAGAATTCAAGAGGTAAAAAGTCTTCGAAAAAGAAAAAAGAGCTGAATAGCTTTTAGGATATAGTGGATGGATCTCAGAAAACCATCCTGGAGTGTCTTAACTCCCCCGATATATAATGAAGGTTATGTCTAGGAATATAAGGGGACTCAATAGCCCCCACAAGCAGGATGTTCTTCGCAACTTTGTTAGAGATCACAAACCTGGTATTCTTCTAATTCAGGAAACTAAAATGTCTAAGGAGAAAATTGAAAAGATGAATCTCTTTCAGTACTACAACAACTAGGGCAATAACTCAAATGGTGCTTTAGGTGGCATTGTTACTTTCTAGAATAGCCACAATATCAAAGGAGATCTGATACTGGAAGGTATGAATCACATAGTTACTAGATTCACTCATATAAGAGATAACTTCAGTTGGATTTAAATGAACGTTTATGCTCCTAATGGAAAAGGTATGAGGAAATATTTTTGGTTGGAACTAGTCTCCATTAGGAGGATTTTTGATAAAGAAGCTTGGATTGTTATGGGGGACTTCAATACTCCCTTAATGAATGGTGATAAATTTGGGGGATCTTAGATTAACTTAGAAAGTAAAGAGGATCTTCAGAATTTTATTGATACTCAAAGATTGATAGATCTAGATCTTCTTGGAGCCTCTTTCACCTGGTCCAATCGTAGAAAGGGGATGGATCTCATACAGGTCATATTAGATAGATCTCTAATTTCCAATCATTGGTATTTTGATTACTATTGTTCCCTTAAAGCCCTCACTAGAATAGGTTCTGATCATTCCCCTATCAGTTTCACTGCGAATTTTATAAAAAAAAAGAAGAATACTCCTTTTAGATTTGAAAAAATGTGGACCTCTCATCTTGCTCTTAAAGAGGAAATAAAGAAATGGTGGAATATAAGTATTCAAGGAATTGCAATGTTCAGAATTGCTAAAAAATTAAGGGAAGTGAAATGTAATCTTAAAAAATGGAAAAATGAATCTTTTGGGAACATCTTTAAGATCAAGTCTGAACTTCAGATGGATCTAGGAGCAATTCAATTAAAAATATAGAAGGAGGGTTACTTGAATGGTACTAAGGAAAAAGAGAATGAGCTCCTTATGAAAATGCATGACATAATTGGGAAGGAGGAGGAGTTCTAGAAACAAAGATGTAGAGCCCTCTGGCTGTCTGCTGGAGATAGAAACACCAGGTAATTCCACCTTTCGGCTTCTAAACATAGAGTTGTAAACAAAATATTTCAAATAGATGTGAATTGAACTAGATTTGAGGAGGAAGAGGATATTAGGATGCAGACGGGCTCCTTTAAACTTCTTCACTCGGCAAGTATTGAAATAAACCAGAATGAGCAAAATCAGCTAGTGAAAGCTATACCAAGAATTATCAACCAGGAAAACAACTCTTTTATGATAGCTATCCCCACCAATGAGGAAGTCAAGCAGGCTATCTTTTCCTTTGATGGGAATAAATCCCCAGGTCCTAATGGTTTCCCTTTGTTTTTTTTTCCAATGGCTCTGGGAGATTGTTGAAGAAGATGTGGTTAATGCTGTTAAGGAATTTTTTGGAGCTAGATGTATTTTAAAAGAATTAAATGCTGCTTTCTTGGTTCTCATCCCCAAGAAATTTGGAGCTAATAACTTTGAGGCTTTTAGGCCTATCAGTATCTGTAATTCTTTATACAAGATCATCTCTAAGGTCTTAACCTCTAAATTCTTAATTTTTCTGCCTTCCTTGATTTCTCCTCAATAGAATGGATTAATTCCTAGTAGACAAATCCTTGATTAAATAGTTATGGTTCATGAGAACATTCACTCCCTTGTTGATTCGAAGACTGAAGGTTTCCTCTTAAAGCTTGACATCTCAAAAGCCTATGACAGAGTTGATTGGATTTTTTTATTTAAAATTTTGAAGGCCTTTGGCTTTAATAATAGGGTTGTTCAATTGGTGGAACAACTTGTGTCCATAGCATCCATATCGATTATGATCAATGGATCCCCGACCTCCTTTTTTTAGAGTACTAGAGCTCTAAGGCAGGGTGATCCTATATCTCCTATTTTATTCACTATTATGGCTGAAAGTTTAGGCAGGAACCTGAAAAATATGGTAGACTTCAAATTTTATCTCTGGGCTCATACCTTCCTTGGGCAACTTAGTATGCTCTCATCAACAATTCATTGATGACACTATGCTCATGGGTCAAGCTTCTATGTATGAAGCCAAATCTATAAAACAGCTACTTGACAAGTATGGGAGAGCTTCTGGACAGCTGATCAACAATCAAAAAAGTTCGCAGCTCTTTTTCAATACTCCGACTCATCGATAGACCAAAATTGCCAGAATTCTGGATTGTAAGGTGGATTCCCTTCCTACCACCTACGTGGGTCTTCCTTTAAGTTTGAAACCTACCGATTCTTTCTGGATATCGTTGGTGGATAGATTCAGTAAGAAGCTTGCGAGTTGGAAAGGTGTTCTGCTTAGTCAAGCTAGTAAGCTTTAGCTCCTCAAAGCCTCTCTCCAGAATCTTCCTATCTACGCCCTGAGCCTCTTTAAGATTCCAACTAAATTTGTTGATACAATTGAAAAAATTGAAAAAATATTTCTTTGGTCGGGTGTTGAGGAAAATAAAAGAGTTCCCTTAATTGACTGGAATCTAGTTTGTAGACCTAAAAAGAATGGCGGACTTGGGTTAAAAAGAATCAAAACTGTTAATAAAATCCTCTTGGCTAAGCAAATCTAGAGAATCTTCTCTTCCTCTTGGGAGTGGATCGATATTCTAGCTAGCAAATATTTAGAAAACAACTACTCTTCCATTATGAAGAAGGACCCCCACCTTCTTCCGAGAGGATCTATATGCTAGAACAATTTAATTATTGGAAAAAAGATTGTGGAGGAAGGCATTGGTTGGCAAGTGAGAAATGGTAATTGTACCAGATTTTGGGAAGACAGATGGCTTTTTAAGGAACCCTTGATAAAAATCAATTCCTTCAGAGATTGGGCTGAGAATTGCAAGGCTAGGTTTGGAAATTATGTTAAAGATTACAGAGTGAATGGTAATTGGGTGGACTTGGGTAGAGTCAGTCAGGCTTTGGTCCCCATCCAGACTATGTTGTTGGCAGTTAGAATTAGTTTTGAGTAGCTGGAGGACCGCGTGGTCTGGATTGATGATCCCTCTGGTGATTTTTTTGTCTTCTGCTTTTGCTAAGATCACTTCTTCTCTGGATCATCCTCCCTTTTGGTCTAAAGCTTGGTGCAAACATTTGATTCCTTAAATTAATATCTTCTTTTGAATCTTGCTCCAAAATAAGTTGCTTACGATTGACAACCTGTGTAAACGTGGATTTCAAATCCCTAATAGATGTTGTCTTTGTAAGATGGATGCTGAATTTGTGAGTCATTTATTCCTTCATTGCTCTTTTGTTGCTTCTCTTTGGGAAAATTTTATCAGGTTATGGAACCTTCCTTGGGTTTTCCCATTATCCATTGAAGATCTCTTCTCTTAGTGGAAAGCCTCGACAAGGAATCCTTTACTTAGGTCTTTTTGGGATTTATCCTTCCCTCATATTGCTTGGGGCCTTTGGAAAGAACACAACAACAAAAATTTTAGGGGCAAAGAAGCCTCTGTGGATTATGTCTTCGATAAAATTATCAGATCCCTGAAGGAAAACTTCAATGTCATGGCCCAGAAGGACAGGAAGACCATGAATGCAGAGTATTTGAACTATGATCTATTTGTTGCTGAGGAATGGAACATAAATCCCAATTTGTTTGGTTCTATTATGAAGGCCAAAAAGGACAGAGAGGGAGTTTGCTAGAATTTTCCGCTTAACGGGTGGATCAAAGCTAACTTTGACGGTGCAGCTAAAGGCAATTCAGGGGCAGCGGGCTGTGGACGAGTTATAAGGGATTCCAATGGCAACTTCATTGGTGCAATTGCCTCGCCTCTTGGCTATCAAACTAATCACCTGGTAGAAGCGGTTGGCGCTTACCATATCATAAATCTAGCCCAAAGTCTTAACATTAAAAATTGATGGCTTGAAGGAGACTCCAAAAACATAATTGACTGCCTCTGTGGAAAGTCTCCTCCCTCGTGGACCATCAACTCATGGATTGATGAAGCCAAATTGAATTTGGCCAAGTTTGAAAAAGTTAAAATATCACACGCCTATAGAGAATCCAATGTTGTTGTAGACCTTTTTGCTAATGAAGGAGTTAAGAGTAAAGAAGTGTGTACCTGGATAAATAATAGCGATCTAAATTTTAATGTTTGTACCCTATTAAATTATGATAAATCACATGGTAAGGCAACGTGTTATCCCTTTAATGAGGACAGTCTGGATCTATCACATCACAATCATTAGATTGCATGGGACCGAGCCCAATGGAGTAATTTGCAAGATTACTCTACATGTTTTGTGGGTTCTAAGATTTGGCAAGGCCAATTTTAGAAAGGATTGTGTTTGGACCTACCTCACTGTGTCGGTTGATATGGGAGGAGATAGAAAGCGAACTAAGCTGGACAGCTACAAAACTCACATGAAAAATGCCAAGGTTTGGAACAAGATTAAAAGTGGAGGGTTAATTCCTTTCCTAGAGAAGCTTCATGGCTTTGACAAAGAGGCTACGGATCTCTTTGCCAAAAATTGGCATGATGGTAATTTGACCCTGTTTGGCAGGAATGTGGAGCTCAACAAAAATTTTATTGCTGATGTTATGGGATTACCCACTGATGGGAAGAAGTTTTTTAGGGACAGGGCTATTATCAGATTTTTCAAAAAGGACAAGGAAAAAAAAAGCTTGGTCAAAATTGCTAACAGTTACTTCGATGTTGACTCTATAAAAACTATATGGAGAAAGGTTCTTTGGGTCATCATGGAGTACATTACGGTGGACGAGCAATACACTAAAGTCTATGGCTACCATTTTTCTCTTCTCAACCATTTTTGACACAAGGTAAGGTTCTTTATCCCCTATTATCTTTTCTGCTCTTTGAAGAAAAGCTTGGAGGACAATAAGATAAACCCCAAAAGATTCCCCATTCTTCACACTGGGTTAATTAGGTTGATTGTTGAACATCTTCATGTGCCCGCTCCTGCTATTTTGGAAACCAACCCAGATTCTGAGAGTGGTGATATCGGAGTATTTGCCTAACCATAGCCTGGTTAGAAAAGCCCCTAGTTTGCATGTTGTCCCTTCTAGGGAATCGGGTAAAACCTGTGTTGAGCCTGAGCCTGACTACGCTCCTCCCAAGATCAGCTCTGTTGGCAAGAAAACCCAAGCTAAAAGCCTTGTTTCATACTCTAAAGAATTCTCTAAGTCAGAGGAATCTGATACTAACATTTTTGAGCATTGTGCTGACCCTGTGCTAGACAAACACATTGTAGATAATTCCCCTATTAACACTGGAAAAGAGCCCTCTCTTGATTATCTCAACCTTTCAAAAACCAATTCTGAGTCCCATTCCAAACTCTTGGATCGGACCTTCTCTGAAATTAATGAGCTAAAAATTAAAAACTGGGCCCTGCAAAGTAAGATCGATGAAATGGGTGCTAAGATTACTGAGATGGATAAGAAAGAAGCAGCTCATAGTAATAGGAACATTGACACCGAAGCTGAGAGCTTAAGGAATACCATCAGAACTATCACTGAACAAAATAACCGTATAGCAAGACATAATGCTATAATTATTAATGCGATGACTGAAAAGCTTGACAAAGCCCAACAGGGATCTTTGGTGGTTGATCTAGAGGATACTTAAGATAAAAGCCAAGACACGGAAGCTAGCATTTCGAGAAGAACCCATGCCAACTTGAAGCGCAAGATCCCCCTTACTCCGAAAATGGTTCAAACATTAAAAAAGGGGGTTAAAGATATGCAGGATATGGAGGCGGAGATAGAGACTATCCTTAGGTCTCTGAAGTAATGGTTGGGGTTTCCTGTGTGCTTTCTCTGCTATCCCTTCTTTCTTGACCCTTCTGGTCCTTTTAGTTTGGTTGCTGCTGGTTTTTTCTCGGGCAACTATTTTTTTTGGTGGAACTTTGTGGTTTCGGGTCCCTGTAAAACCCGTTTTACCCTTTTATCAAAAACTATTGCATTTCAAATTTGTTGCTTTAAGCAACTTACAAATTTGCAACATTAGACTCCTCCAACCTAATGAGTACATCTAATGACCTGTAAACCCACCCAAATGGCTTACAAATAGCCTTATTACATTGAAAAAACTCCATTCTTTCACAATCATATACAAATTCACAAATTTTCCTTCAAAGGCTACAAAGACAACTTCTAGTGCAAGCTTGAAATTTTCACATTTTTTAGCACTAGACCCAAAAGTCACCCTAAAACATACGTAATGGTCTTACTTGACTTTAGTCAAGACAAAGCATGTTGAAAATACCCACAACAACCTATTTACCAACCTATTCACCATCAAATAATCACTAAAACCACTAAGCTAGACCTTCTTTATCAAATGGAGGAACAAGGTGCTCTGCACCAATGATCATACACTTTTTGTTTGGAATACTCAGACTTCTCAACCATCATTTGTATGTTTCTCTTTTACACTATTTTGCATGCCATCATAAGGGATCAAACCAGCTGAACGCAAGTCGGATCAATTCCAAGTGTTTGGGTGCGAAAGAGGATCATTCCTAGCATAAACCTACCTATTGGAATGTGTTGGAGCAGTTAGTTTGGTCACACAAATTGCAAAATAAAAGTTCCACCACTTTGCAACTTTACACAACTTGAATTTGACAATTTTTCCATCAAATGAAAATCTGTCACCACGGGAAAACCACTTTGAGATAGCCAAAATTGAGAGAGTTTTTTGTAGAGGGGCCCAATGCAATCTTCTAGGATTAGATGATAAGTTTCTAAGCATCACAGTATCCGAGTAATAGCATGCTAAATTTTGTAGTCATTTTGCACTTTGGACCCTTAAGGGATCAATCTAGTGGAATGTAGCTTGGAATGATTCCACTTGTTTCGGTGCAAAACAAGACCATGCCTATTGTAAAAATACGTATTCAAATTCTTTGGAATAGTTTGTTTGGTCACACGAGTTGTAGAGCGAAAGTTGCACCACTTTACAACTTTGCACAACTTGAATTGACACTTTTTCTATCAAGTGAAAATCCACCACCACGGGAAAATAATTCCAAGATAGAAAAAACCGAGAGAGGTTCTTGTAGAGGGTCCCAACATGATCTTTTTGGATTAGATGAGAATTTTCTAAGCATCATGGTATCCGAGTAATAGCATGCTGAAGTTTGCAGCCATGTTGCACTTTGGACCCTTAAGGGATCAATTCGGTGGAACGTAGCTCAAAGCGATTCCACATGTTTTAGTGTGAAAAAAGACCATGCCTAGTGTAAACATACCTATTTGGACATGTTGGAGCAGTTATTTTGGTCACACGAGTTGCAGAATGAAAGTTACACCACTTTGCACAACTTGAATTTGACACTTTTTCCATCAAGTCAAAATCAGCTGCCACGGGAAAACCACTCTGAGATAGCCAAAATCGAGAGAATTTTTTGTAGAGGGGCCCAATGTGATCATGTAGGATCAAATGAGAAGTTTCTAAGCATCAAAGTATCTGATTAATAGCATTCTAAAGTTTGCAAACATTTTGCACTTTGGAACCTTAAGGGATCAATTAGATGGAACATAGCTCAGAGTGATTCTGCATGTTTCAGTGTGAAACAAGACCATGCCTAGTGTAAAAATTCCTATTTAGATGCATTGGAGTAGTTAGTTTGGTCACACGAGTTGTAGAGAAAAAGTTGCACCACTTTGCAACTTTGCACAGCTTGAATTTGACACTTTTTCCATCAAGTGAAAATCCACCCCCATGGGAAAATCACTCTGAGATAGCCAAAATCGAGAGAGGTTTTCGTAGAGGGGTCAAACATGATCCTGTACAATCAGACGAGAATTTTATAAGCATCACGATATCTGAGTAATAGCATGCTAAAGTTTGCAGCCATTTTGCACTTTGGACCCTTAAGGGATCAATTCGATGGAACATAGCTCATAGCGATTCTGCATGTTTCAGTGTGAAACAGGACCATTCCTAGCATAAAAATACATATTTGGATGCATTGGAATAGTCTGCTTAGTCACACGAGTTGCAGAGCCAAAGTTGCACCACTTTGCAACTTTGCATAGCTTGAATTTGACACTTTTTCCATCAAGTGAAAATCCGCCGCCACAGGAAAACAACTCTGAGAAAGCCAAAATCGAGAGAATTTTTTGTAGAGGGGCCTAACACGATCCTATAGGATTAGACAAGAAATTTCTAAGCATCACGGTATCTGATTAATAGCATGATGAAGTTTGTAGTCATTTTGCACTTTGGACCCTTAAGGGATCGATCTGCTGGAACGTTGCTCCGAGCGATTCTACATGTTTTGGTGTGAAAGATGACCATGCCTAGCATAAAAATACCTATTCAGATATTTTGGAACAGTCTACTTGGTCACACGAGGTGCAAAACAAAAGTTGCACCACTTTGCAACTTTGCACTGCTTGCATTGGATGTTTTTTCCATCAAGTGAAAATCTGCCACCACTAGAAAACCACTTCGAGATAGGCAAAGCTGAGAGGTTTTTGTAGAGGGGCCCAATGAAATCCTATAGGATTAGATGATAATTTTCTAAGCATCATGGTATCCAAGTAATAGCATGCTGAAGTTTGCAGTCATTTTGCACTTCGGACCCTTAAGGGATCGATTCGGTGGAGGGTAGCTCGGAGCAATTCCGCGTGTTTCGGTGTGAAAGAGGACCATGCCTAGCATAAACATAACTCTTTGGATGTTTTGGAATAGTCTACTTGGTCACACAAGTTGTAGAGAAAAAGCTGCACCACTTTACAACTTTGCACAACTTGAATTTGACACATTTTCCATCAAGTGAAAATTAACCACCACAAGAAAACCACTTTGAGATAGCCAAAACCAAGAGAGGTTTTTGTAGAGGGGCCCAATGCGATCTTGTAGGATTAGACAAGAAATTTCTAAATGAAATGGAATAATTTTTATGGGGTTTGTGTTGCTGCCCCTATAGATTTTAATGGAAAGGGGCATGAAAAATGAGGTTTCACCCTAGGGTTTAATAAAATATTGCATATAGAGGTTGGGTGATTTTCTTTTGAATTTATGTAGGTGATTTTAAGAAGGTCTAAGGTGGTAGCATGTTCTGGTAAGGTTTGGAACCATTCCTTTCAATAAACCCTCCTTATATTAGCATAAAATAAGGGTTTTGGTTTGCCATTGTCGAGTGAGTTTGTCTTGAGAAAAATTATGGATCTGAAGGTTTGGATACACGATAATTGTTGCGCCAACAAGTTAAGGGGGTTATTGAATATTTAATGGTATGTTCCTTTCTAAATTAGGCCTAGTTAGCCTAATGAGGACAGTGAAGAAGGTCATTTTTGATGCACATTGATGAGGTAAAAATAACCTTATCATAATGAAATTAGAAAATCTTATTTTTATAAGCTCAATCCTAAGTCTGTGCCAATTTATTAAAATTTAGGAGGAATAATTGCTTATCTTTAAGGAAAATTATGTAAACTTTATTTCTTATGATCAATTGAGGAAATTTGCCAATACAGGTTTAATGGGTTTTCTTGAGTGTTTTTGTAGGGAATAAATCGGTCATCTTGTAGCTATTACAAAAAGTTGAACCAGCATGTGCCTTAAATATGGTTGAAGATAGATGCTACGAACCTACTCCTTAATATCAGGTTGATGAATCGAAGATTTAATTACTGTTTATTTAATTTATGTTACCAAAAACTTCATGGCTCATCTCGAGCCTTCTTTATGTTTATGAGTTTTAAAGACATGGAAGTTAGTTAAAGTTGTTAAAGACTTTTTCAATGGCTATCCACGCCATCTAGAATCTAGGATTTAGTTATACATTTTTCTATAATAATGTAATTTCAAAAAAGAATGAATAAGACTGAATAGTAACATTATGCTATTTACATGATCTTTGAATACTGATGAATGAAAGAACTATCTTTTGTCGATTGCTAAATTGTTGAACTATGGATGATAACTGCTTTTAATGGAAGGACTCCAAAACCTGTAGTTTATGTGATTTGAGAACGAAGTGTTAACCCGTGAGCTAGCCACTCGAGGGAAGTTAGCTTAAATAGATAAGTATTTAATGTTATGTTGTTTTAGTTGTTACATAGATAACTGTTCAGTAGAAACTCGCTAAAGTCTGTTAGTTGTTGAGTCTAAAGTTCCAGAGAACCTTTGTGTTAAATTAATTATGAGTTGTTCATTGTAGCTATTAGAATCTTTTACTGTTTAAGAAAATGTTTCATGGTCTATTTACTTATTTTTCCACTTTCGTAGTTTATCAGTTATTCAATTTACTCATTTCCATTCTTTCTAGTTTAGTTGTGATACTTTCTAAATTAGTTATCTTATGCTTTCTAAACTAGTTATCTTATGCTTTCTAGTTTAGTATTTCCAGTTTTCTTAGAATAAATTCATTTCTAGCTAAGAAGTTAAAATGGATTTAGAATAAAATTGATTTCAGTAAATTAAAGAAAATCAAAAAATCTAAAATGAGTTATCCAAATCATCTTCTTTTGCAAACTACCTTGGACACTGCCCAGTCGACTTATTGACATTTTATATTCTAAATTAATGGGACCTAACAACAACCTGTCACACATGTTCCAAGATAGCCACTATTGATTTTGAAGTATGTGTTGAAACTCAATAATAGCTATCTAGATCATTCATTTGTTTGTGAGGTCATTTGAGAAGATTTCCTCAAAACACCACTTGGAGCCACTCTTTTCACTTTAAAATACATCAGAAAACCCTTTAGTAGCAACTCCACCTTTGTTTCTTCAATTACCCTACACAAATAAACAATCCTAATACTAAGTTACTGGACACTGATCTAAACTATCAAATTCAGTGGAGTAGTCATTATTGGTTTACAGATCGAGTTGAGAAAAATTAGTTCAAACTAATGATAAACTCAATGGATACCCTCCTAAATAGATTAAAATGAAAGATACTTTACTATTATACCTTAAAAGATAAGATTCAAGTCCTTAAACTTTTGTATAGGCCATACAAGTTCATGAACAACTATAAAAACTCATAAAATCACTAAAATAGGGACTTTATTGATTGTAAATATTGAAGAATACAAAAGATCTATATTTTTCACAACCTTGCATGCTTTATATCACTTCTCTAATCACCTGATGACCTCTTTCAAACTTTGAATATATGGCCTTTACACATTTTTTACATTTCAAAATTCAAAATTTGCAAATTTTCCTATTTAAGGCATTTACAGAACAAGGTGGTACTGCACCAAACATGAACTCGAAAATTACAATATTTGAGTAAATCTCATTATGTAAGTAAATCTCATTACAATTCCTTAGGTACTTCATTCTCATAGATATTTTATAGTGTCACTCATACATTTGAGATTCTCTTTAAATGTCTACATCATAGGTGCTCATTATGAGGTTAACTTGAATTGAGTAACTCAAGATTCCCTCGCTAAGCTTCACACACTCTTTTATAATGGATTGAAATCAAAATTGAGATTTGTCAAGATCATCAAAATAAGGATTTTGCGTTGCTTTTTTGGCTAAGATTCTCTTTGATGGCTCATAAATCATCATTTTCTACATTGAGAGATCAATCAATTTTAGTAGTTTACTTAGAAATATGCAAAGTAAAAGAGAAGAAGAAAGAGCATCCAAAATGGAAATGAAATAAAAATAGATGGAAGGCACTTACAAATAGGCATGCAGGTCTCACAACTTAGTCACTCTTGGTCATACATCTTCACTGGGAATTCCAACATACCTATTGCACACAACACCTCTCATGAATAGAGTAAGTTGAAATTTTAGATGCTCTTATAATGTCTTTATCATAGCTGCTCATGGTAAGGTTAACTTCAAATGAATAACTTTAAATTCCCTCACCAAGCTTTGCACACACTTTTCTAATGGCTTAAAATTATGATTGAGATTTATCAAGATCATCAAAATAAGGATGTTGCATTGCTTTTCTAGATGAAATTCTCTTGGATGGCTCATATATCTGCATTTTTTGCAAGGGGACACCAATCACTATTTAGTATGTTACTTACAAATAGGAAAAGTAAAAGAAGATGATAGCATTGGCATCAAAAAAATTAATATGCATACAAGTATAAATTAATAAGAACCAATGTGCATATACTTACAAATAATCCAACGAACCATCCGGGTCTACTCTACTCTTTATTGTGTCAAGTATTGCCTCATGGTCAGACTCACAGAACTTCCACAAGGTCTTGTTCAAAGGTCTACCCCCATATTTGGTCAAATGAACATTGGATGTCACGACAAGGTTTGAGTAATGAAGAATCTTATGATGTGTGTCAAAGTCCTAAAATAGCCAATGTTTAAAAGTCGAATGTGAGTACCTTCTAAGCAATCTTCCAGTAACCACAACTGATCTTGTAGGGTATTTGATATTTTTTCCATCTATAACTGGGGCCTCCAATTTATTTTTGGCCTCAAAACAATGACACAAGTAATAGTATGTTCCCTCTTCATCATCTTCATTTGCAATAACTACATAAACATGCCCTTCATTGATATGTGCAAAAAATCTGTTGAAATTTGTCAACATTACGAATATAGTACAAAGTCAGATAACGATATGGAATTTCAACAAATAAGCAAGTAGATTATCACCTGGTTGAACTAGATTTGATACATGGTCAAAGTTGACCGATGATTCCATCTGTGTCAGTTCCAATGCTGTCGGAGGGCGATACATGTGAAGTGGGCTAAGATAACTTGTCAACCATTTATCTTTTCATGACATTCTCCCCGAGAATGCCCATAATTCATTTGATTCAGTGCCCTCAATTCTTTGTCGCCTTCGAATGGCTCTTGATAAATTTTTTCTACTAATTCCCATTTGTTCACTCATCTTTTGAATGAGATGAGCTCTCTTTGTTTGATAGCTTACCAAAGTCGATGTAATGACACATTGGGTGACATTACTATCCTTTGAGTGTGAGGTCTTACCAACACTCTCATAAGCATCCATTAGATTCTTCACAATAGTGTCTTCACCCGATGCATTCGATGTTCTCAACCCACGAGTATTCATGATGTTCCTATACTTTACACCCCGCATCATCTCAACAAATAGTTGACATCTTGTGGTTTCATTTAGCCTTTCAAAGAATCATTCCCAAATCTTATTAGCATATCTTCTATAAGTGTGTGTTGAAATCTTACCTTCCATGTGCTACAAAATCTCATCATCAATATTAATCAAATACTTTGGCTTTCTACGCAAAATTCTTGGTGGTGTTCTCCTAGGTACATACATCTCAACATTAGGAATTTCATCAATATTTAATTGAGGTGGGCTAGATTGTGTACCTTCGATCGAGGGTGGAGAAGAAGACATACCTTGAGGTTCACATGGGGATGATGGCATACCTTCTTATTCAAATCTGAGTGATGATGTACTCTCAACTTGATATGTGTTGGATGGTGTCCAACAATATTCACTTAGGGTAGATGGTGTCCCTCCATATTAACTTGTAGTAGATGGTGTTCATCCATATTCACTTGTGCTAGATGGTTTCCATCGATATTCACTTGTGCTTAATGGTGTCCCTTCATATTCACTTTCCTCAGAGGGTGTGTCTTCAACTATGGTATCTGAATCTATCTTATGATGATGCTTTTGCATTTGTGCCTTTTATGCTGCCAATTCGTGTTCTCTTTTTGACGGTTGAAGTTCCTCTTCAATTGGCTTTTTTCATCAATCATTTCTAATTTCTTCTTTTAATGATATGCCACCACCCAAACTCTCTCCTTTTCTTTGAAGGTTTTGTTCTCTTCATCTGTTGGTTTCCTCTTTGTCTTTTTCTTCTGCATGGCAGATAATTTTATCTGTACCATGGTAATGAGATGAATATTAGTTCCTAAAAAATGTATCCATTCAAGTTAATTGAAAAATATGTGTCATTCAAGGCTTCATTTAAATAATACTTAAATTCATCATGTACAAGAGTTAACTTAGCATAGACAAAGGTGACATGATTTTTTTCAATCTAGAATGCCTTAAAGAAAAGTGGTAACGTGGCATGCCATGATTGCAAGATAGGCTCAAAATGGAAGCACAAACAAGCATAAAAAATGTCAACATATGTCATATATATGTATACAAACTATGGAAGCATACATGGTGTTGGAGCACCATTGAATGAAAAGGGTGTTGGGCATGAATCCCTATACTAAAATATTGAGTTTTCCATGAGATTACGAGTGGTTTTGATATGCTAAAGTGTATTTTGAGTTGGGGCAGCATGGTTTATTGCTGAATTTCATTTGTGTAGACCATTTTATACCTATTTGAAGTATTCATAAGATTGTAAATGGGTTGGATGAGTGTTTTTCAATAAACCACTAGCTTCTTGGGTAAAAAGGAGGGTTTTTGGTGCATGTGAAGATGGGTAAAAGTAAGGTTCTTGTTTTTTTTGAGTCTAATATAATGATCTATGTTAAATAATGTCTATGAGACCAATATTAATATGTATTTAGTTCTTTTGAGTCATTCTAGGTGTGTAGGGGAGAGATTTGGCTTGACATTTACAAAAAAATGCATTTTTTGGCAAAGTTGTGAAGAGATAAGTTAGTTAAGAAGTTACAAAATAGTTAGATACATTGGGGGAGTTGTGTCTGAATGGAAATAAGATAAATATCATGTAATTATTGAATGGAGGCTTCTCTTCAAGATTTGAATAAAATAAAATAAACGAACTCTCTGATTTTTGTGATTTTCTTGTGTTTTCCTGTGTTCTTTCTCTATGTATGGACCTGTACAGGGTTGTGATGCCTTGAAGGTTTGGGAGATAATTTATGTATGAATTTATCTTCACTTGAATAAGGTTTGGTGTCTTAATACCATTTTAGAAGATATTTTCAGTCGTTTCTCCAAGTCTACCCTATTTTGATA
This sequence comes from Sequoiadendron giganteum, assembly GCA_007115665.2. Taxonomy (NCBI): domain Eukaryota; kingdom Viridiplantae; phylum Streptophyta; class Pinopsida; order Cupressales; family Cupressaceae; genus Sequoiadendron; species Sequoiadendron giganteum. The sequence goes on along the minus strand of CM021106.1, from coordinate 585,885,383 downwards.
GTGTAAGGGTTTAAGGCTATAATGTATTGATTTTCACCAATCCACCCAATGTGATGGATCTGTAACTCTATGGATTGGTGTGTAACATAATAATGTACATGTAAAATGTGTTTGGGAGTCTTGAAGAGCATGGATTGGGTTGTAGGAGTGATGCACTAGGCTGGCCAAAGCATATTTCTATGTGAAAGTGAATAACCATGATGGTGATTCTAAAAATGAATGAGTGTAATGCCATTGTGAGTGTTTCATAAGTTTTTGCAGAGGTATTGGATGGTTTTTGGACCCTTGGGAGGAATGGGAGAGGCTTAGAGTTTTTAAATCCTTGAAAACCCTTGTTTTTTCTTGTGTTTTGGAGGGTTTCCTGGGATAGTAGGGTACTGACCTTATGTGGGCAAAGTAATCATAAAATTTGGTGGTTTGGTATCATGAAAATTCACTATTCTTAGTGTTTGAGTGGAAACCTCACCTTAAGACACCTCTGTATAGATCCCAATTCAAATGAACTATCCATATACCTTTCTATAGATCCCCCAAGCTTGAGGAACCCTCATCTGCCCTCTGGCAATGTTGCACTCCTCTTTCTTAGGTCTGCACCATTGTTTTCTATGAGAAAATAGGGTATTTCCCCTTAAACCAGCATCATTCATGAGGAAACTTTAAAATTGTTCTTCTCTAATCCTAATAACATGCTAATTACATCCTACATGGTCACTCCACTGAGTCACAAAGAGCACAATAGGTGGGATGCCACCTAAGACATTAAATTGCCCTCAAACCCGTGACTATCCAAGAACCCAGTTTCTAGAAATATATGAATTCCAAGCACAAATTTCAATGAAAACCTCTTCAAATGGATCCAAATGAAAGTAGGAACATTCCTTTATGTAATAATATCAATTTCACACCATTACTAAGCCTAGACAGCCCATACAGGGTCTACAAAAACACACAAAAAGCAGTGAGATCTTTAGAAAAATAGTTTAAATGCAAGTTTCTTTCCTATTCAAACTCCACCAACCTATTGAATGAGGCCATACCAGGTTTTTAAATACAATTTTAGGCCCTTATCTAATTTATCCACGTCCATAACCAACCTATAACCACCTATTAACTACCAAGACCTTCATTTGTCTTAAAAATTGCTAAATAAGAAACATTATGCAACTTTGTTGTCCAAGACACCTAAGACTACTCAAGCACCTTTATTTCATCCCTAATATAACTTCTAGACTCTTGTCTTTCCCTTCCATTTATGATTTGAATAATTTTCTGAAGCAAGAGTGCATACTTGCACATTTGATCACCAAACTCACAAAATCCTTAAATACATGAAAGATTGGTCTATTTAGACCTTATTTGCACTAAAATCTATGAAAAAGCATCTAAAAACTCTTGAACTCACCCAAATACCTAAAGACATATTGTCACCAAAGTAGATTTTGAAACATGGTTGTAGGTGCCCCTACACCACGGGTTTCGAATACTACTAGGGGAAGAATGCTCAAAGGATGAATTTTGGTGAGATATTTGGAATGTGTATTTGGTTTATTTCAATCAATAAAATGTTTATTATAGTGTCTTGGATGTTTGGATAAAGGTTGGTAGTTACCTTCCATGATTTGTTGTTATTTTTCCATGTAAGTTGCAGCACTGAGTTCTTGAATTAGTGAATCGTCAACTAATTGAATGGTTCTGAGTTTCTAATCAGCTTTATGCCATGCTACAATCAATTTTATAATGGTTAATTCATCAATTGAGTTTGTTCGTTCATCTTCTTCAATTTAAGTTAGGGTTAGAAGTACCCTTGATGATTTGTGGATCTTGGTAGATGCTCTGCATCAGATTTAAAATGGTAATTGGCAAGTGCATATAATTGTGTAATTTAAAATGTGCATTGACAATGTAAGGTTATAATGAAAAACAAGCAATGATCAACATGGAATATGCAAAATAACAAAAATGAAAGCAATCCCTAATAGAATAAAAGAAAATGTGTAAATACTTCACATACCTAAAAAACCAGACTTTCAAATGGAGGAGTTCAACCCAATTATGTAGCCTTAGCTTCTTCTTTCTTCAAACTCCACAACAATTTGAATTTTTCAAAAGCTTTTTCCCCTCCAAACTTCAATTGTATATCAATTTTCAATGGAATTCAAACTTCAATTGATATTATGTCTTCCAACGTGGAAACTCTGCTATTTCATGCAAAGGTGGTAGAAAGATCATGGAAAAGGTGGTGGAATGTCAAAAACATGCTTGCACACTTCACAACATCATCAAAAAGCTACTTTTTGTCAGAGCACATGCAAAATAGGAGAATATGTATATTGTGGGCCTTGGCATCATAGGTATATTGAGTTTTTTTACCGTTTTTAGTGGAGTAAACAATGCACTCGTGTTATAACATGAGCATGTTATTTCTTCCTAAAATGGTAACATCTTTACTTCTTCAAAACATGCACGCATTATATGAAATATGGTTTTCTTAAAATATTTGTTTTCTCCCTCTTTATCTATACCCTCTATCCTAATTCTATATCTCTCCCTTGTACCCTTATAGTAGAGGAGATAGAGTTGAGTGTGTGTGTGTGTGTGAGAGAGAGAGAGTTAGAGGGATAGCGGGAGAGAATGAGAGAGTGGGAGAGAAATATGGAGAGAGAGGGAGGAAGGGAGAGGGAGAGAGGGAGGGAGAGGGAGAGGGGCAAAAAGAGATAGTGGGAGAGATGGAAATATATAGGGAGGGAGATAGGGGGAGAGTGGTAGAAAGAGAGAGTGGGAGAGTGGGAGAAGGTGAGAGTGGGAGAAAGATAGAGTGGGAGGGAGAGAGGGGGAGAGTGGGAGAAGGTGAGAGTGGGAGAAAGATATAGTGGGAGGGAGAGAGGGGGAGAGTGGGAGAAAGAGATATTGGGAGAGAAAGAGGGAGAGATGAAGGGAGAGGGAGTGGGAGAGAAAGAGGGAGAGAGGGAGGGAGAGGGAGAGGGGGAGAAAGAGATAGTGGAAGAGATGGAGATAGAGAGGGAACGTGAGAGGGAGAGAGGGAGGGAGAGGGAGAGGAGGAGAAAGAGATAGTGGGAGAGATGGAGATAGAGAGGGAACGCAAGAGGGAGAGAGTGGGAGAAAGAGAAAGTGAGGGAGAGTGGGAGAGAGTGGGAGAGTGGGAGAAGGAGAGAGTGGGAGAAAGATAGAGTGGGAGGGAGAGAGGCGGAGAGTGGGATAAAGAGAGAGTGGGAGAGAAAGAGGGAAAGAGGGAGGGAGAGGGAGTGGGAGAGAAAGATGGAGGGAGGGAGATGGAGAGGGGGAGAAATAGATAGTTGGAGAGATGGAGATAGAGAGGGAGGGAGAGAGGGGGAGAGTGGTACAAAGAGAGAGTGGGAGAGTGGGAGAATGGGAGAGTGTGAGAAAGATAGAGTGGGAGGGAGAGAGGGGGAGAGTGTGACAAAGAGAGAGTGGGAGAAGGGGAGAGTGAGAGAAAGATAGATTGGGATGGAGAGAGGGGGAGAGTGGGAGAAAGAGAGAGTGGTAGAGAAAGAGGGAGAGAGGAAGGGAGAGGGAGTTGGAAAGAAAGAGGGAGAGAGGGAGGGAGAGGGAGAGGGGGAGAAAAAGATAGTGGGAGAGATGGAGATAGAGAGAGAGGGAGGGAGAGAGGGGGAAAGTGGGAGAAAGAGAGAGTAGGAGAGTGGGAGAAAGAGAGAGTGTGAGAGAAAGAGGGGGGGAGAGGGAAAAAGAGGGAGAGGGGGTGAAAGATATAGTGGGAGAGATGGATATATAGAGGAAGGGATAGATGGACTAAGAGAGATAGAGGGTAGAGGGTTAAGAGTTAAGGGTTTAAGGGTTAAGGGTTTAAATGGTTAAGAGATAGAGGGTAGATGGAGATAGTGGGAGAGATGGATACCCCTATACCCTCTTAATCCCTCAACCCTCAACCCTTCAACCCTAATCCCTCTATCCATATACCCTCTTAATCCCTTGATCCTCAACCCACAACCCTTCAACCATAATCCCTCAACCCATATACCCTCTTAATCCCTCAACCCTCAACCCTCAACCCTTAAACCATAATCCCTCAACCACTAATCCCTCAACCCCTTGCCCTCTTAATCCCTCAACCATCAATTGTCAACCCTTAAACCCTAATCCCTCAACCCTTATACCCTCTTAATCCCTCAACCCTCAACCCTCAACCCTTAAACCCTAATCCCTCAACCCCTATACCCTTTTAATCCCTCGACCCTCAACCCTCAACCCTTAAACCCTAATCCCTAAACCCTTATACCCTCTTCATCCCTCACCCCTCAACCCTCAACCCTTAAACCCTAATCCTTCAACCCTTATACCCTCTTAATCCCTCAACCATCAACCATCAACCCTTAAACCCTAATCCCTCAACCCATATATCATCTTAATCCCTGAATCCTCAACCCTCAACCCCTATACCCTCTTAATCCCTCAGCCCTCAACCCTCAACCCTCAACCCTAAAACCCTAATCCCTCAACCCCTA
>CM021106.1:585682956-585880781 GCA_007115665.2 Sequoiadendron giganteum | reverse complement strand
CTTAATCCCTCATCCCTGAACCCTAAAACCCTTATCCCTCAACCCCTATACCCTCTTAATCCCTCAACCCTCAACCCTTAAACCCTAATCCTTCAACCCTCAACCCTCAACCCTTAAACCCTAGTCCCTCAACCCCTATACCCTTTTAATTCCTAATTCTTGAACCCTCAACCCTCAACCCTTAAACCCTAATCCATCAACCCCTATACCCTATACCCTATAGCCTCTTAATTTCTCAACCCTAAACCCTAAACCCTTAAACTCTAACTCATAAACCCTCTACCGTGAATCCTCTACCCTTTACTCTCAACCCTAATCCCCCAACCCTTAAACCCACTTAGTAAACTCTCTACCCTAATCCCTCAACCCTCTTGACCCTTAAACCCTGAACCCTTAAACCCTTAAACACTCAACCCTAAACCCTCAACCCTTAAACGCTAAACTCTTAAACCCTCTACCCTCTACCGAATACTCTCTACCCTAAACCCTTACACTGTTAATTCCAAGAAAACTCTCTACCCTAATCCCGAACCTTCAAACTTTAATCTCTCAACCCTATATATTGGACCCTCAACCCTAATCCATCGACCCTATACCCTATACCCTCAACCCTCAACCCTCAACCCTCAACCTTAAACCCTCAATCTTCAACCTTCAACCATTAAACCCTCTACCCTCTACCCTATACATTAAATCCTCAACCCTCAATTGTCAACCCTCAACCCTTAATCCCTCAACCCTAAATCCTTAAACCCTACACCCTCTACCCCTTACATTGGACCTTGAACCTAATACTTCAAACATATACCCTCAAACCTATACCCTAAACCCTCTACCATCAACCAAGTTAACCCTTAACCCTAAACCCTTAAACCTTCTACCCTATACCCTCAACCAAATACCCTCTACCATCGACCCTATTCCCTCAACCCTCAAACCTTAAACCCTATAGATCCTCCACCCTAATCTCTCAACCCTATAACCTCAACCCCTATCACTTTCTCTCTATGTATACATCTCACCTCTCCCTCCCTCCCTCCTACCCTATTTAATTGTCTCTATCTATCGTCTCCCTCTTTCTATGTACCTCTTGTTCAATCAATCCATACCACCCTCTCTCGCTCCCTCTATCCATCTCTCTCTATGTTGCTCCCACTCCCTCTCTCTCATGTCTCTCCCTCCCACCCCCTCTCTCTCTTAGGTCTCTCCCTCTGGCAACCTACCTAGGTAACTATCTCTTTTTCTCTCTCCCCTCTCTCTAGCTATTCCCCCCCACCCTACCTAGATAAGTCCCTCTCACTCCACCCCCATCTTTCTCTACCACTATCAGGTCACTCCCTCCCATACCCTCTCCCTCTTTAAGGTCTCTCGCTCACACTCCCTCTCACTATCTATCTCTCAAGTCTCTCCCTCTCACCCTCCTCACACTCTCAAGTCTCTCCCTTTGGCACCCTACCTGCATAACTCTCTCTTTCTCTTTGTCTCTCTCTCCCCCCTCTCTCTCTCTCCATCCCTCTCTCCCTCCCACCCTACCTAGCTAAGTCCCTCTCACTCCAACCCCTTCTCTCCCACTCCCTCTCTCTTAAACTCTCACTTCCACCCCCTCTCCATCTCTCCAGACTCTGTCTCTCTAAATTCTCCCTCCCTCTAAAGACATACATAAATACATACATACAATCATAATACATATGTACATATAATCCTACATCCATACAAGCATACACACATACATGTGTAGATACAATCTTACATACATATAGGCATAGACACAATATACATACATTTATACTGTAAGATGGGGAAAATAAAATAGCAAAGACTAAGTGATAGCCAACACTTCTAAACTATTAACCTCATCCAAACAAGAGAAAACAATGAAAGCATAAGAAAAATAACAATATTAAATCATAATACTCCCCATGCTTGAATCTTGAATCACTTCTCTTGCTCTCCTATTTCTCCTTTTTTCAATATTTTCCCTCAGATTTGTTGCTTCACATGTGCAAATACCTACAAAATAGTAAGTACAAAGTTTGAGATAATTAGTTGTTAAATCCAAAATGGAGGAGAAAGGTTGCTTTTATAGAAAACCAGTTGAATGAATAGACAAGATTGATCTTCTAGAAATATTCTAAGATCAATGGATGAGGATTCATGAGAAGGAGGTTACGAAATGGATGGCCAAGATCGAGTTTCTAGAAAGATGCCAAGATCTATAGTTGAAAATTGATGCAACCAAAATATGCCATGCATGAAAAATATATGATGCAAATGGATATGATGCCTGATGGCTATGACATACATGCAGGACATGCATACTATGACATGAAATAATGATAGGGTATCTTTGACCAAAATGGAGGGATAAATAATTTATTCAAAAATGGAGGAGGATGACAAGTGGCTAATAAATAATTTATTTTAAATTATTTATTTGGAGGAAATGAAAAAGGAGATTTAATTAAATTCATAAATGTAATTAAAGGAGGAGATAGAAATTAAATATGGATAATTGATTTGGATCAATTATTTAAAGGAGAAGAATGACACATAAATAAATAATTTCGTCAATTATTTAATTATAGAAGAATAAAATGTCAAATAATAATTATTATCTGACTATAGACATGTGATGAAAGATAAATAATTAAATAAATAATGATTTATTTGATTATTGAAGAAAGGGGTATTAGTGATGCAATTAATTTATTTTAATTGATCATGATAGAATAAAGATTAGAAAGTGAATTAATTAATTAATAAAGGAATACGATCAAGAATAATTAAATAATTAAAATTATTTAATTATTAGAGGATGATGACTAAGGAAAAATGTTGCTCATAGATTTTAGGATATTTTTCAATGTCTACATTTTGCCCCTCTTTGACATAATGGAGTTCATCGTGTTGTGTCAAAGAAATTTAATTCTGAAATATGCCCCAGTGTAAAGAGAAAGGGGAAGGATGACCAAGAGGGTTGTGGTATGCCCCCTCGAGAGAACATGCGGGTTCAAAGAATATGAATGTTCTCACGAAATGGAAGATAAGACTAGAGGATGAAATATAGAAGAAATGTTAGCATGAAGGAGAAAACAAGGGAGATGGGATGTTAGCGTGAAAAGGGGAAAGAAGATAGACAGGAAATGATAAGGGAACCAAATTTCATGCTTACATTTTTATATTTATCATCATTGGGCGTCAAAAATGTAATAAATGGACCACAAAAACCATGGTATGACATAAACCAAGGTGTGAAAGGTGACCATTTGGGAGAGACAAACAATAAAAAAGACAAGTAATGCCCCAACTCATACTAGGGACTTGATTGTTCCAGTCTTTTTCCCAAAACAAACCATATGAAAACAAAGAAAAGAGGCCATGATCCATCATCATCCCTCTAAATCCATTGATAGGACATCCTCGAGAAGACTAGTAATATGACCCAAAACCAATCGAAAAGATAAGAAAAATTAGACCAACAAAGTGTTTGCCAAGATAGTGTTTTCCAGTGATAATGATGATTGTTTGATTGGTTGATTAGGTTAACCAAGATGATAGAGTTGATTGATAGGTTGATAAGGATTGATAAAGTGATTTTATTGACCATTCCTAGCCTTAAGAAGGACACATCCTAATGAAGGCAAGATTGATTGACCAAGCTGATAAGATTGAGTGGTGTGACAAAGTTGATTGATAATGATAATACCCGGTTTCAGGAAGGACACATCTTGATTAAGGAAAGATTGATTGACAAAGATTGATGAATATGACCAAGTGATGTGACGATACCCAACCATAGGAAGGACACATCCTATTTAGGTAGAGGACACTTTTGATAAAGTTGACCCAGTGACAAGTGTTGACATGACACCTAACTACAAGGACACATCCTGCTTAAGATAAATGACAAGGTTGAGAAAGCCTAATCCCAAGAAGGACGTATCCTGATAAAAGAAAAGAGATAAGACCAAATGAGACAAATGACATAAAACCAGATTTTGATATAAGACTAGTGACCTGATTGAGTTGATGATAAGATAATTGATTGATGAAAGATTTAATTTGTTTGTTGTTTCTTGATGTAGTTTGAATGATGATTGCTTTCGGATCAAGCACACGAACCAACTTGATGAACCCTAAAGGACTTGACCTAGGGGGCCTTTGGGGATCATCGATAGATGGCCTTGCCTACGTAGTAGTGCACAAAGACCTCATAGTTTGACATGACTTGACTTTGTCTTATTTGAAAAAATATTGGGTTATGATTTTATTTGGAGAACCTAAAGGGACTAACCTAATGCCTCGGGGGCTCATTTAAGATGAGCCTTGCCTACGTCACAAAAGAAAAGAGGTAGTGTACTTTGACCACTCTAACAAAATCGATTCAGACTCAAACTTAGAGTCAGACTCTATTTTTCAGGAGTTTTGAATTTTTCTGATGTTTTTGGATTTTGAGGATTTATGATTTTTTGGATTTTGAAATGTTTTGATTTTTTTTGGATTTTCAAATGTTTTGATTTTTTGGATTTTGAAAGTTTTAAAAGGCTGGTACCATGTATTATTTCCCCTCGAAGATGTAATTCAAGGAATTTCCTCTACTCATGTATAGGAACAACTTATTATGCGCAAGGGGAAGCGGTGAATGCAACAGGTGGATATGAAAGTGAAGGATGCTAAATTTCAATGGTTGTTAGACCATGGGAAGGATGACAAAGATTTATTATGGATGAATGAGACTTTATTATTAATGATAACTATAGGGATCATGAAAAATGCATGTGAAAGATACCCAGAATCAACTAAGAAGGCATGCAGACGGATCTAAGGACAAATATGATCTTGCCCCTAGTCAAGTTGAAAACCAATTGATAGGTGATGGTGATGATGATGTTGTTTGATATGGGAAGGACACATCCCAAAAAAACATGAGGATTGGAAAATATATATCCCATGGATGATAATGTAACTAAAAGACCAAGGTTTACAACAAGGCTAAGAACAAATCCCATGAATTTTTTGGATAACATGCTAGAGTGCATAGCAATACTGTATGGATTAGGCTTGTTGCATTTGAAATCACTAACCTTAGGACCAAATGGGATTATGGAGGGCACTTGGATAAGTGAGTTAGAATCCTTAAACCAATAACAAGGGAAACCAAGTCCAACAATAGGTATGAAAAGATAATGGATTGATTTTGGAAAAGGATAAGAGACATGGGGATTATTGGATGGAAGAATTGGGATATGATCTCCAAGGATTATTTCACATAGGAATAATTTTTTTTTCCAAGATATGGGTTTGGATAGATTCTATGAAGGAAATGACATGATATTTCATGGGTAATGTATGAACAAAGGATAGACATGTCAAGAATTTTCCCAAAGCATGATTTATGTTTGTATCCCATTTCTTATCAAGATCAAGGTCGGTGGGAGAAAGGATGGAAATGATATGGATTAGATGGAAATGTTATGAAAAAGGCATGGGAGACGAGACAACTTTCCCCCAAGTGTAATGGTTCACATAGATAATTTAATTTACACATGATGCCTATTTGCCAGGTTGTCATCATGGTACTTATCCAATGTGCCATAAAAATGGTTTTCACTATTGGATGAAATTTTTCTCTTTACTATTTTCTTCTTTTTTCTCTTTTTTCTTTCTTTTTTGATTTTTTTTTTATGATGTCACACAAGATGCCTGTTTGCCAGGTTTTCATCAAGGTGACAATTTTTTTGATTTTTTTATATTGATTTGATGTTATGTATGATCATTGACTATTCTGAATCCTTTGATGGTGTTGATGTAGATACCGATGTCATGATATGTCAATAGTGACTTTTATGGAGTAGTTGTCTTGTTAAGATCATAACACTTGCATACAACTTATCGATGTCATTGTGATCCTCTCTGATACTAGTGTTGACATTATCAAAATACACACATCCTGATAGAGTACCATGGGAGTCATTATGATAAAGGGTTGCTTCCAAGATGAATGGATTTGTGAAGTAGGATTTTTAGACTTTAGGTGAGTTGCAGAATTATGATGGATGATGGTAGGTGTGGATGCACTATTTGGTGTTTTGGATGTAGTAATTTTTATTATCCAAACTTGGGATGGTGGATGATGGAGTTTGGAATTTTGATTAGGATAGTGTTTGGAACCAACATTTTTATATTCCTTTCTTCATGACCATTTTAAAGGAGGTGGACATTTACTATATGTGGGAGTCCTTTTTTCTTGTGGCTCCATATTTTGATTGACTTTTGGATTTGAAATATTTTCTTTGCTTGATCCATTTTAACTTCATTTTTCCACTTGTATTTTTGTTTGATTCAATGGTCTTTGACATTTGATTTTGAACTTTGGATTTGTAATAATTTTCTTTTTGTTGGTTCCAAATAGAAGGTTTATTTATGTTGGAATGACAGTTTATGGTTTGGATGGAAGGAGTGTTGGCAACAACTCTATGACAAGGACTAGTCATGGCTCCCATTTTGATGTTTATATAAGATAAAGTTGCCCCCAATATCAAGGAGGTACAACTAACATCATTTGATTATCTCATTCAAGAATAACCAAGACCTTGATCTCTAGGATTTGCATAAAATTGTATTGGTTCTATAATGCCTTGCTCATTTAGGCCTAGTCATTTTCCTTGATACTGCATGCTCTGACAAATTTTGTTTGTGATTGGGTATTTGTTGTTTTGAAAGCAAGATGCAAACCCATCATTCTGTATGTGGAAATTGCTGCTTGGAACCTCCCCATCTGCAAGAAATCCTGCTTTTACAAAGGTGGATGCTTCTAGTTGATAGGATGTTTTGGATTCATCATTAATCATGCTTGTTTCTTCTTGTTTGGGATATCAATTTGATCTGTGGTAGATTTTGTATCTTCTTCTTTGACTTGATCTATAGTAGATTAGTTTTGTTCTCCTTTGACTTGATCAATAGTAGTTTCTTTATGCTCTTGTTTGATGTTATCCATATCACTCATTTGATTATCTGTGTCCAAAGGAGGCAAGTGTCTCATTTTGGGAAATGGAGGTGTTTTGTGTTTGGATGGGATCATCTTCAAATGTTTGGTCATGAATGGTATAAAGGTTGATGAGAGGATCATTTTGGATTTCTTGTTCAATGGTAGGATCTTTGTCAAAAATAGGTGTATCTTGGAGAACATGGTTGCGAATAGACTCTTGAATAAGGATAGGTGTATTTACGATGCCATGATTATCTAGAAGGACTTCTTGGATGGACTTAAGGATGGGATCATGAGATGGACTGCTTTGATCTTGATATGAAAGTGAAGCTATGATGTCATGCTTTGGACTTTCTTTTTGACATGTATCCTCAAGTTTAGGCAATGGAATTTTATTTTGCTCAAGGATATGATTTTCTTTGATAGACCTAGGATTTTGACATGGCAATATTGGAGCTTCAATAGCAAAAAAAATTTCAGTATTGGTAGGCAATGGAGGACATGATGGTGACAAAAGGTTGGATGGTGTAGGATTAATAATGTGATTGGATTTCCTAAGTTTGTTTTCATTTAGGAGCTGAACAAGTTCCTTTGCTAGTTGTCCTTGGAGAGCATTAATTAATGTGATTTTATTGGATGGTATTGTAGTTTGGGATGGAGTGGATGGAAATGGGTTAGTGGATGATGGATTAGGATAAAAAGTGGAGGATTGGAATGGACTAGTGGATGATGGATTATGATAGGATGTGGAGGATTGGAATGGACTAGTGGAAGTTTGGTTTCCCTTGTCAAGGCTAGGATAAGGATGATTAATGAATATTTTTGGGGGATTAATGGTATGGATTGTGTCAAGTGACTCTTGATAGTGAGGGTAGATGGATGAAGCACTGGAGCTTATGGAGTTTTGGTAAGAAGGGTATGTGAGTGGTTGGTAATGATGATTGAGGATTGATTGGTATTCATCTTGACTATGAAGAAGATCAAGGTAAAGTGAAGACATGGTCATGAATTTGGATTAGGATGGATAAGGTAAACTTAGTGAGGACCACACAAAACTTGTGACCTTTGGATGACAATGCAAGGTACCAACGCAAAATGGATATGAATTTATGCTCTCTCTTTTTGTGATTTTCAAGGATATAAGGATGCAAAGTGCCAATGTACCTAAGACCAAGATTAAGAAATGGTGGAATGATAATGACCCTATGACCAAAGGATATGTTTTTGGGATAATATAGGGATGTGGAGTGATAATGAAAGGATGATAATGACCTTATGACCAAAGGATATGGCATGAAAATGAAGCTAAATGCTAAATGATGCAAGATGGTATGGGACTAAGCTATGTTTTCTTTTAATGAATTTTTAGATTATAATGATGTTAATGCAAGGTGATAATGACATTTGTCTAAGGAAGATGAATAATGCAAGGTGATAAATCTGTCAAGAGAAGATATCAAATGCCAAGGTGACAATGAGGACTAATATGAAAAAAATGTTTACTAAGGTAATGAACAATGCAAAGTCGAGATGCCAAATGAGAAGTTATGACAATATTTTTGGATTTTCAAGGATAAAATATGCAAGGTGAGGACTAAAATGACTTGAATGTCTAAAGTAATTAAATGCAAAGGTCTAAATGATTTGGAAAAAGGAGCTACTCAACCACCCTAAGCTTGATCTATGTCTCAATTTGGGTCATCAAAGGACTTGTTGGTAGGACAAGATGATAAAGTGAGTTTTCCTAACTAGACTCTTGAGTTGGAAAGGTCTCACAAAAGGACAATGACTAAGAAAAATGATGTTGACTAAGTCCAATGACAACCTACTCTTTGAAGACAATGATTTTACAAAGTATGGTAGGGTTTTCCTAATCCAAAATTTGAAAATGAAATGAGGATGCAAGGACTGGTTTATGAAGATGATGATGTTCAAGGATGAAACTAAGTTTTACAAGGATGAACCCATGGGTAAATGCAAACTAAAGATGTCACTAATGGAAGGATTGTGCAATTTACTTTATGGTTTTCGACAGAGGTTGTTTGATATCAAATTGGACAAGTTTGGTCTTGGGTTGCAAAACTTGGAATTATTTCAAGTTGAATGTGTGTGTTTCCAGATTTGTGTAATGATGTTTGTTTGTTTAAATGTTTGAGAAAACACTTGGAAAACACAATATTTTGTCCTTGATCAAACACAATAAAGACAACCACAATCCTAGGTTAGGAAAGGACAATATTCACTAGATTCCACATGGGTTTCCCCAACCACACTTATTCTTAGTGTGTGAATCTAGAAGCTTGGCCGCACAGGCTCCCCCTTGCATTGCACTCACTTCTCAGGCCAACCAAGCTTCCAACCCCCATAACACTCCCATGGCAGGTTGATCACCTCTACTAAGAACTGCGAGAATGTGGATGCCTTCAAAACGACCGTTGCTGTGCTAGAAAATAGAAGGTTTTTGACAACTACACAAAGGTTTTTAGTTTGGGACCCCCGTTCGAGTGGCCATACATGGGGCACAAGATTAAGCTCCATTTAGGAGGCACTCCAGCTTGAAGAGGTTACGCTCAACAAGGTTTTGGGGAGTACTACTTGGTTCGTATGACACATCCACACTCATAATCATAGGCTTTCCCTTAGGATTCACATTTATATACCGGTCGGGGGTAGCTCGGCTAAAGAGCTTTGTTGTCAGTCTGAGTCACCTTGGGGTGAGTACTTTTTCCTACCAAGGAAGGCCCAAGTTCTAGAAGCAATAATAATTTCTCTTACACCCAAGATCACATGAATGCACAATGGAAGAGGATATTTGGATTATTGCATCAAAGGGTGACACAAAATTGAAGACACTTGTAAACTTTAATTACCAAATGATAATGTGAGGAGAACACACAAGACACTTTGTTCATTTTAAAAGTTTAAGTTGATGTGAAACAAACAAAGTTTATTTTAAGCCAATGACATGAAATGCATGTTTATTTTAACGAATGAGTGTGCATGCAAATCGTGTTCATTTTAATCCCATGACATGAAATGATTGTGAATGCAATTTACGTTCATTTTAAGCCCATGACATGAAATGCTTGTTTATTTTAACCAATGAGTGTGAATGCAAATTGTGTTTATTTTAATCCCATTAAATGAAATGCATGTTCATTTAAACCAATGAGTGTGCATGCAATTTGTTGTAGTTGAAAACAAATAAAATTGATTATGCCTAAAGAAATGAAAAGTTCGATTTTTGTTTCTAAAGAAACAGTTTTTAGACTCCCTCCAAGCTATGCCACATGCTAAAAAAGAGAAAAATTAGTAACTCAAAAGAAAAGTTTAATGACAGTAGCAAATTAAAACAACCATAACTTTCTCAAAATTTAACGAAATTTTAAATCGTTTGAATCCATGGAAAGCTAAAATTCAAACCTTCAAAACTCATAAATTATTTTTCCAAGATTCTACATGAAAAAACTGTTATAAGCAAAAAAAAACGCAGGTTTCAATAGCTAAACTTAAAAAACAACAAATACTAAAACAACCATAACTTTCTCAAATCTTAACGAAATTTTAAACCGTTTGAAGTTCTGGAAAGCTAAGAACGAGACCTACAACACCAATATAATATTTTAAACAAAATTTATGTGCCCATTTTTCTCTGCTCAAAATAATATGACGGATTTTATACGAATTCTCAACTGTAACCTGCAAAACAACAAAAACAAACAAATTTCTTTGCAAAATTGTAAGATTCGTTTCGGGTTCACCAATGTAAGATGGGGAAAATAAAATAGATTAGATTAAGTGACAACCAACACTTCTAAACTATTAACCTAATCCAAACAAGAGAAAACAATGAAAGGATAAGAAAAATAAAAACATTAAATCATAATACTCCCCTTGCTTGAATCCTGAATCACTTCTCTTGCTCTCTTATTTGTCCTTTTTGCAATCTTTGCCCTCAGATTTTTTGCTTCACATGTGCAAATACCTGCAAAATAGTAAGTAGAAAGTTGGCAATAATTAGTTGTTAGATAAAAAATGGAGGAGAAAGGTTGTTTTTATAGACAACCATTCAAATGAACGAACAAAATCGATTTTCTAGAAAGATTCTAAGATCAACGGATGAGGATTCATGAGAGGGAGGATACAAAAAAGATGGCCAAGATCGAGTTTCTAGAAAGACACCAAGATCTATGGTTGAAAATTGATGCAACCAGAATATGCCATGCATGGAAAATATATGATGCCGACGGCTATGACAGACATGCAAGACATGTAGACTATGACATGAAATAATGATAGGGGATCTTTGACCAAAATGGAGGGATAAATAATTTATTTTAAATTATTTATTCGAAAATGGAGGAGGATGACAAGTGGCAAAATAAATATTTTAAATTATTTATTTGGAGTAAATGAAAAAAGAGATTTAATTAAATTCATAAATTTAATTAAAGGAGGAGATAGAAATTAAATATGGATAACTGATTTGGATCAATTATTTAAAGGAGAAGAATGCAACATAAATAAATAATTTCATCAATTATTTAATTATAGAAAAATAAAAGGTCAAATAATAATTATTATCTCACTATAGACATGTGATGAAAGATAAATAATTAAATAAATAATGATTTATTTAATTATTGAAGAAAGGGGTATTAGTGACGCAATTAATTTATTTTAATTGATCAAGATAGAATAAATATTAGAAATGGAATTAATTAAATAATTAAAACATCGTTTAATTAATAAAGGAATATGATCAGGAATAATTAAATAGTTAAAATTATTTAATTATTAGAGGATGATGACTAAGGAAAAATTTTGCTCATAGAATTTATGACATTTTTCAATGTTTACAGTTATATACAGGCATATGTACATACATACAAGCATGCATACATGCATACATACATGACACACAAGCATACATATACATACAAATATATACACATACATTCAATAGACCGGTATTTGACATAAAGAAGGACATAACACGAGTGCATTATAACGCACTCATGTTATGTCTCAGTTGACATGTTTCCCACAGAAGCAAAAACCATGTCAAATTTGAGATATAACGCAAGCACGTTATAGCATGCTCGCGGTATATCTTGCTTTGGGAATTTCTGAGCCTTAGGATTGGTATTTGTTTTGGAATACCAACCCAAAGGCTTGGAGGGAATTCTCAATGAACAAAGACGTGTTTTTAAAAAATCTACCATATTTCACATTATCGAGTTCGCGCTCACCGTCAGGATTGCACGTGATTCAATATCAAAAAAATTGAACACATGGGTAATGTTGGGTTCTCTCTTAGCTATCCAACGATGTAATTTTTTTCACTTTCTGAAAATGTCAAGACTTTCATCCATAATTTCTTTTATTTGTATGTATTTTTTTTTCCAAAAAGGAGTGTTTGGTATTTTTTTCGTTATAAATTAACCGTTCATCAAATTTTCAAATAAATTACATTTTTAGAAACTAGACTCCATTCTACAAATTTCTAAAAAAAATTTAAAAAAATCAATTAGTTTCCAAAATTTGTAGGGGTAGCATAGCCAAAATTTTGTTTTTCAGGAAGTGTCCGCTTTGAAAATTAATAAAAAATCAAATATTCATTAAAAAATTATCAAAAAAATCGTGCATCAACTACATACTATTAGCTAACTTCTGATTGTTGCAATTTTAAAAATTTCACCGTACGAGGGTCATACAAGAGTTGTTATGTTATGTTTTTCTAACAAAAACAACACCAATTTGTGTACATCCCTCTTTTGAACCCCTTAATATCAACCATTTTAAAAATAAAAGTTTAGAAAGTAGATTTGGAGCATTTCAATCTTTGTGTCTGTTCCATCTCAAAATTTTGAGTTTAACTATCCTCAATTTCATGTCCAAGGTCAGTATTTCCTAATTTTAGAAAAAAAAACTGTCCACTTAAGTTCCTTTTTTGGGAACCTTCTTGGTGCACTTACCCCTACAACTATCACATGACAAGGAGAAAAGTGAATTTTTATCAAGTTGGATCCCTAGGGTGTCCAAATTTGCTCAATAACTCTTGTAAACCACAAAAATTATTGGTGTGATGTCCAAATAGACTATGATATGCGTAATATGGTCCATTTTTATCACTTTATTTCTTTGTTAATTGTTTAGGTTTAGGAGGTAACTCAATTAATCCCCAATGTAAAAGTGTATAGAAATAATTCTCACTGTTGGATAGTTTTAATAGGTTATGTAAATGTTTTAGGGGATCATGGACCTTATATTTCTTGGATTTGTAATGCTTATGCTTTTTTTCCCTTTGTTTCACAACTGGCTTTGAAACAACGAAAAATGGGCCAGGGTTGAAACATATAGGGTTTTATACTAAATTTTTAATATTTCCTAAAACTTACTATCAATAGAAAGGGAAAATGGGGTGAATGTAGCTAACCATTCTTCTAAAGCATTTAGAAAATGAGACCCCTCAAGTAAAAATCCACTTCCAACCCTTAGGTGACTGAATTCTTTGAGAAACCTTATAATTTTTGTTTGTGTTAGGATGGTGTTCTAGCTCAAACAACACTTTGGGGAGAAATATTAAAAATAGAAAATCAATTCCAAAATGCAATCTATAACTTGGATTTGAAAGATTAATCATAAAATTGAGGGAACCAACATTTTTTTTGGAAAATTAGGAAGAAATAAATGTTGTGTACCTCTCACAAAATGATGTTTTCAGAAGCTATCTGAGGACTCATTCATCCTATCGTGAATGGGTCATATTTAGAGATTTTTAAAAATGGTTTCTGAGTCCTCTTCTCCCATTTTTGTACTTCTAGACTCTCGGGTTTCAAAGTGAGATAGTCAGAAATAAACCCAAGATCTTAGTTTTCATCAAATGATAACAAAGGTGAGAACACATACAACTTTGCAATTTCACACCTTTGAGATCTTCAATTTTTGAACCTACAAATCTACAACACATAAAGAGAGGGGAAAAATGATTGTTTTTGGTGAATGGGGGTTTTTCCTTAGTCAAACCCTGTTTTGGAAATTAAACCTTGAAATGAAATGAAATAACATGAAAGGAATGATGAATGAAAACTAAATATCACAACTCGACAAACCCTTGTTTTAAACCTTTGAAAATATGAAATATTGATGTTGATCTTGCATGAAATAGCACAAATGGATGTGGATCTTGATACTTGGATCTTGCTTTGAACACTTGAACTTGATTTTCAAACCTACATCACAATGTTAGCTCCAAAAACATGCATTATGCAAAAGACTTTGACATGACAATTGGATCTTGAATTGCTACAATAATGATGAAGAAATTTGTTGTTGAATACTTTTAACAATAATCTTGACCATTGTGAAAATTATTTAAATTTGGCTCTTGAAATCTAATGTTAATTTGAGAAAATAACTTTTTATTTATAGACATTTATCATTAATTTCCTTAAATTCAAACATTACAATCCGACCTTTGAAACTTGAATTTAGGATGATAAAAATACTGTAAAAATATGCTTTAAAAATGGGTTCAGGGTCTTAGGTAGGACCCATTCACCCATGAGAAAATGGGTCCTAGGTCCCTAAACCTAGCACACACATTGCTCAACGTGAAGTGTAATGTATTGGTATTAATTAATGTTGGTTTTCCCCTACATAAAATGTAATTTTATAGGCTTGGAAAATGAATTAAGGGGGCCAATTAAGGCCTAATTAAGCTCAATTAATTAAAGGATCCCTAAATAACTGTGAAAGTGTAAATAAATGCATTTTACAACACTAAATTAAGCCACAATTAAGTCCATTTTAATTAAGAGGGCCCAAGTTAGTGTGAAAATGTAACGAGATACATTTTACAGCACTAAATTATGACATTATTAAGTTTATTTTAATTAGGAGGTCCCCAAAAAGTGAGAAAATGTAGAGGGATAAATTTTTCTACACTAAATTTAGCCCCCATTTTAGTGAGAGGAGGAAATTACATCAAACTCACACTAGTGTAGACAAATATGTGTCAACAGGAGTCCAAGTGCACCAATGTTGATGGGATAGGATGAAAAAGATCAAGGAGGTTGTGAAACCCCCAAGACCAATAGTCCACATGAAATCAGCATAAGCACAAAGGGACACACACAAGATCTATGATATGCAGCACCAAGACAAGATACATAAACATACAATGTCAAAGACTTAAATAAAGAAAAAGAAAATAAAAATAAAAATAAAAATGTTGGATCAAGCCTCAACTATCAAATGCGATGTGGAACATGCCTTAGCTACTTGTCCAAAAAAAATTCACAAGCGGATCTCGTTGTCCACTATGAAAACAAAATGAATAATCACATGGGCTTGAGCCCCTAAGAGTGGAAAATTAGAGAATCTTATTAGGCTCCCATACCATACCAAGGCTATCCCTCTGATAGCTTCAATAAGGCACCAAAAAATAAACATAAACTTCAAGATTCATAAGGCATAAAAATATGCATTATGGTAAGAACCTATGAAAAAAATGCAAATAGGATAAGACATGTTCAAAGGGATTTTTATTAGGTCATGTAAGGTCTTCAACTTGGGGAATAATCATGGCTAATGTCTCCAAGGGATGGTAAGTCGAGAAAAAAGATTCACAACATAGAAAATGCAATCCATAGCATTACCACTAAGAAGAATGGCATATGCTTAAAAAGGTCATGCTCTAGAAGGAAATGAAACACAATGTCACCAAGAATAAGACACATCGCATGAGTGTAGAAGACAGAAATTTGAAAATAAATTTACACTTCCTAGGAGGTATATTCTATCATCACTAAGAAGGGAACATGCAAACAATGAATGGGGGACAATATGCCCCCCACTTAAAATACCAACATAGTTGCAATGTTGGTATTTTATGTAGTAAGATAAGAGGAGGTGATCCTTGAAAAGAATAAACACCTAAAAAACCTAGTTATCCTTTCCCCCCAATCATAGAGACAAAGACAACCACCAAGAAATATCATGTTTTTGCCAAGATAAATAGGGTTGCACCTAATATTATACTACCATGAATGGTAATGAGTAGGATATATAAATCTATTAATGCCACATAGTGATGAGCAATATGATAGGATGGAAATAATTATCAATTAGAGGAAATAGGTGCATCAACACAGGGAAGAGCACTGTAATCCTTAAGATGTTGAATTTTAACATTCAAAGCCTTACATTCATTATTAGAATGACCATGAACTCTATGATATGCACAATATGAAATTTTGTTGTAAAAATTCATTCATGTTCTTGGAGGGAGAGATATCAAGTGATCTTAGAGGATTCAAAACAAGATACTTTCTTGATCAATACTAAAAGATGTTCCTTTCTTTTGCAACAAAGATATCTTTTGCTTAGTAGAGGATGTGATACATACACAAAGCTCTTTAGATTGCGAGACTTTGTACTCTCCCTTAAAGTAGGGCGTAAAATCTAATGAGCTCCAATCATTACTAAGAAATGTCCTAGGAGTGTTTTTCATGATGACATTGATATTAAGTGAAGATTTCTTTCATTCTTCTGAAGGACAATAACCAAGATCACTAGTTGTTTCTATCAATTCAGGATGCACTAATGTTAAAGTTGGCTTAGGATAATCTTTTATAATAGTGTTGGTATTGAGTGATGGCTTTTTTGATGCTTTTGTTTCTTTTGAAGGAAAATAACCAATACCACTAGTTTTTTCTTGTGTATTAGGCTCTATAGCGACATGGATACCTTGTTCTCTAGGACCACATCATTTTCCACTATAACCAAGTTGTTTCAAGAGTTCATAACCTTTTCGATAAAGTTTTTTCCTTTCTTTAAGATTCAATGGTTCCTAATAACCAACTTCATCAAAGTTTCTCGTATAATTTTTTTCTTCTTCTAACATGGTTGAAGTGGATTCTTTCAAAGGTTCTTCTAAATTTTGTGTTGACATTAGTTCCAATTCTTTTCCCTTTTCAAACTTTTTTTTTATCATCTTAGGTTTCCCATCAAATTTAGGTGTAAAATCTAACAATACCCAATCATTTTCCAATAAATTTGTGACCTCTTCAATATGTTGTTCTTTTTCTTTCTCTTGCACGTGTTCCACTTGTGTAGTTGGTATCAATGTTTTCAAAGGACTTTTCTTGTCTTTTTCAAGTTGTAAAATACTCTAAGGCTTAGGATCGACTTTGATTATATAAACCTTGTTGTCATAGACATACTTCATTATACGATGAAGAGTGGAAGGAACCCCATTCATTTCATGAATCCATGGTCTACCTAAAAGAATATTATATGAAAGATCATGAGCCATACATGGATAGTAGTTTTGAAACATGGCCATTCCAAATATAATAGGTAATATGATCACACCAAGTAGTTTTTCTCCTAAGTTATAAAACCCATGAATGGAAAAAAAGTTAGGTTGAATTTGGATTTTGTCTACTCCAATCTTATCTAAAAGGTTTATGCACACATGTTAATGACAGAGCCATTATCAACAAGGGTTTTCTTTATTCCCTTTTTTTATTAATAATAGGTAGTATCATGAAACTTCATTTTTCTTTTGCACTTCCAAAGAAGGTAGCTCACTTTGGTGTTAAACAATGTATGCATTCATTCCTTGAATTGGGGCTACTATATCACTTCGATTTGCACTAGGGGGAACCATAGCTTGTTGCAAGGTAGTTTTAAGAATGCTATGATAACTTGGTGATGCTTGAATAAGATCCCATAAAGATATCTTAGCGAGAGTGTTTTTAAAATTTTCAACAAGATCATACTCCTTTCCATTAGATGAAGGAAAATGAGGAGCACTAGGAAAAAATAGGTTGAGACAATGGTAATGAATTAGGAATGGCTTTTGGTTTCCTATTGGTGAGGAATGTTATTGTTACGTGGTTGTTGTGAAATATTGTTACTATCATTTTTCCTTGTAAAGTTCAAGATATATCTTGGAGCTAATGGTTTCTTTTTAGGCGGTTCAAGGATAAGCACAAGATTATTTTGAACTTGTGGTTTTTTTGAGGGTGGATAGAAGATTAGAACTAGCTCAATAGATTGCTTCAAGTGATATCTATTGTGCATAACCTCAAAAGACTTATCCTTATTTTCATGATCTCTTAGTGAAGGGGAGTCTAATGTCATTTCATCATCTTCATATAAGGTAGCCACATTACTATTCTTTGAAAGATATATTTCAATCCTTTAATTCTCTTGTGCCATGATATCTTCCCTAGTGGGAGAGCTTTTAGGAGAATAGAAAACAAGATGTTCATCACATTCCATTATTATATTTTGTAAATTAACTTCATCGCAAATATGGCATGTATCAAGAAAATAATGCTTACAAATGATTGGATCCCTTTTTTCAAGTAGGTTTTCCCAAGTGGGAGAGGCATTAGGAGAGGAAGAAATAATATTCTCATGACTCTCAATGAATGTATATTCTAACTCCAAATTATATTCTTCACAACTAGGATAGATATTAGGAGAAGAATAAATTTGATTGTCATGCTTGTCTAAGGTTACCTCCTCTTTCATTAAAAGTTTCTCACAAATATGAGAGATATTAGGGGATGTGGAATTAAGGAATATTTCAGCCATTTCAATCTCTTGCACTAAGGGAATCTCATGACTAACATGTTTGTTAATGTGTTTTTTCTTGAAATACTTGGAAAAGAAAGATACTAACATTGTGTGAAAATTAATCTATCTAACATATGAAATTGAGTAATTATGCTATGCAAAATTGAAATATAGAAAATATATTGTAGGGTTTATGAGAATTAATTAACAAGATGATAAACCACTATATTTTTCTATGGATGTTTCACTCAATTATGAGGGCTAAAATGCTTAAATAACAATTAGAAACTAATCCTAACTGCTATGAAAACAATAAGAAAGATTTTGAAACGCTGAAACAATGTGTACCTTGTTGAAAACTTCTTGTTTTTAGGTCACTAAGGACTCATTTGCCCCAAGTGGAAAATGGGTCCATTTTAGGGTTTATGAAAAATAAATTCTAGGTTTTTTCCTTGATGTCTACACTTCCAGATCCTCGATGCTCAGCTCCTAAATATCTAAAACAAATCTTGTAGTCTTGTTTTCGTGTTCTTGCAATGTAGATGACAACTTTGCAACTTGATAACTTTGACAATTTTAATTCAATATTATTCTCCACTTTATCTTCAACCTAGAAACCTATAAACACATGTTAAAGGGTAGAAAAGCTTGTTGATTGTAATGGGATAGGGGTTTTCCTTGGTCTAACCTAGTTTAGGTAATTAAACCTTATGATTAAATAATGAAATAGAAGCATGAAACGTAAAATGATGATACCTTGGATGATGTCTTGGAATGTAAATCTAAAAACTAATATGAAGTGGCCATGTAAAATGTAGATCTCGATCTTGAATTGGATGTGAAACAAGGCTTGCAAATGGATCTTCAATACTATATCAACACACTAGCTCAACAACATGCTTAATGCACTATGCCTTTGACATGATGACATGATCTTGAATTTCTGCAATGAAACTTCAATAATCTACCCTTGAATGCCTTCAAAATGCACTATAATACTCTATAATGATCTTGCTTTTGATCTCATGAAGTAACATAAAATTTCTTAGGTGAAACTATGTGAATTAAAATTATATTTATACTAAATCTAAGGATGAACATGCTGAAATTCAAATAAGACAAGCAACACAAGATCTATGAAAAAAATTAAAATTGCACCACAAATAAATTTAAAAATGGGTATCCTAAGCAAGGAGGACCCATTCGCTCAAAGTGGCTAATGGGTCCTAGCACAATTTTCTAGGACCAAGCTCCAAGGAGGTGGAATAACATCAAAAACCCACCTCAAATATGCCAAAAATGGGGTCTCCTAGGTTAGGAGGACCCATTCACCCAAAGTAGCGAATGGGTCCTAGAAAAGTTTTCTAGGACTCCAAATTTTCCAATTTAACTCTATGTGATATCACTAATGGGCACTAGGATAGATCCTTTAGAATATTCAATTAATAAGGCTTGAATTTTAATTAAAGGCACAATTAAGATTAAGTTAACCTCAATCAATTAATAAAGCCCTATATTAGTGTGAAATTATAAGAAAAAACTTTACAAAACCCTAAATAAGGTACAATTAAGTACATTTTATCATTAATTGTTAGTTTCCAGATTGGGCATGAAAAAGGGTTACATTTTTTGACACTACTACATTGTGCTCCCACTTTAGTGAGAGTATGCCCCCATGTAAAAATCACACTAAAGTAGACATTCAAGACACTTAGGTATACAACAATAACAAAGATGCATAGTCATACCCTATCAAAGACCAAGAAAGAAAAAGGAAAAAAACAAAGGATCAAATACAACCGTTCCAACATAATGTGGAATATGGTTTTGTGTTCAAGTAAAAGGATCAAGCTTCAATGATCCAATGTGATGTGGAGCACATCTAGGATATTCTTCCATGAATAATTATCAAGCTTCGACGGTCGAATGCAATGTGGAATAGATCTAGGTTGTTTGTCCGTAACATGCATGTTGACTCTATGGTAGTGGAACCTCAAGTCATCCACTAGGTGAGTTATCCCAATGAGGTGGAAAATGATAGAATCATATTAGCCTCCCATACCATACCAAATTTATCCTCTAGACAACTTCAATAGGGCACCACTATGCTATGCTTTTATGAATTCTTTTGAATGTTATGTCTATAATTTTTTGTTAAAGAGGATTTTTCTTCATTCATGTAAGATATTACTCTTAGGAAACATACCGCTTAATGTATCCAAGAGAGGATAAATCAAGAATATCATATCACCACTTATGGGATGCCTCATTTGTATCATGCCACTAAGGTTAATCGTATGCTTATGAATATTGCACTCTTGGAGGAAATCAAACCCAATGACACCACCAAGAAAAGGACACATCACAAGAAAAAAGAAAATCACACCATGAAATATGTAAAATTTTGAAAGATGTCATCGATGTATGCCCCCACTTTAAATCGATTTCTAACACCATTACTATCAGCAACTGCTTTAAAGTAGCCAATTTTTTATCCTAAGACATGAGATATTTCCTTGGAAAAACCCTATGCCAAGTCATATAATTTTGAAATAAAGCCACGTCATGAAATAGGAAGAGGTTGCCCACAAGTTTACATAAGGGGTCTATGGATTCAAGTCATTATGTCTTTTCTACAATGTTTTTTTAGAGATTGGAATTTTCATCTTTCCCCAAATACTCGTAGTACTATAAGAATTACATGAAGAAAGAGAAAATAAAGAAAAATTCCTTAAGGTCAAAATGGAAGAGATCTAAACATCTCGATGCCTTGCATCATCCCCAAAGGGAAAAAACAAGACCAAAAGAGAAAGGAAAACCTTTTGGGTCAGCATGGCAGAGACCTAAATGTCTTGATGGCTTGCATCATCCACAAAAGGAAAACACAAGAGAAAAGATAAAATGCTTACAATATAGAGAAGAAAGTAGGTACATATATTGGAATGTACAAAAGGATAGAGATATACATCAATTGAAACATTATGGGGGATCACATTACACACATGCAATCACATAAACAAAACATGAAAAATTAAAATACTAGTAAGGTACATGCAAGTCAACCTATAGCAGGTTGATCACATCCCAATCTTGGTCTGTATAAAAAGACGGAAAAAAACTTTCCAAAGCGAAAACAACACATACCAAAACTAAGACAAGGCTAACTAAACCATTCCCCCACTAAGTGCAAGACATGGATTAATCGAGATAGGTGATGAGAATGAGATCCTTGCAATAAAGATAATGATTTGTAATGAGTGTATAGCATGTACTAGTGATAATGTTTAATTCCCTAAAACTATTACATGGCAAGGAGCAAAATGCATGCATTAAGAGACTATATTTATGATATCAATTTTTTTATTTGTTTTTTGTAAAGCATGGCATTCATTAGTACTATGTCCAAAATTTATATGATATCTAAATGAGATGTGTTTCTGTTCTTAGGACTTGGATGTTAATTGTCTCTAATGGGTGGTAATGTAATAAGTCTTTCGCTTAGAAGTATGTTTAAAGTTCTTTTACTTGCAGATCGTGGATAAAGAAATTGTAATTTCTTTAGTTGGTAAGTCCTTCGTCGCTTACTAGATTTACCAAATTTTTTAGGTGGATATAGAGTAGGAGGACCTAGAATTATCTTGTTCTCTTTATCATCTTTATAAGGAATTGATTGTTCTTTAGGAAGGAGGACAATTATTAACGGAGGATGATCTTGATATCCTATCCCTTTTGTTTGTTCAAAAGGAATTTTCTCTAAAATTTTATAAATTTCATGCTCCTTGGTTAGTTAAAATATTAAATCCTTGGCCATAAGTCCCTTCAAGGTTGATAGGAGTATTAGTCACTTTGTTAACATAAGATAGATTGCAATGCACTTGACTAGAGGAACTAGGTTCCCTTATTGTTGAAAGTTTAGGTTAAGGTTGTTATTCAATCGTAGGATGTAAAAGTCCAAACATCTCTAATGGTGGAAGAGTAGGACATGTTGGTTGTTTCATGGAAAGATAGAAGAATGCATTATCTCAATATTGTTAAGTCAATCATTTATGAATTTTTTCATGCTAACGCCATCTTCTCCAATGATGTCAACTTTATGAGGAAACTCATTAGGAGTTGTGTAAGCATGTGTAGGTACAATTTCATTAGGATTAAATTGTTAAAAACACATCTTGAAACATCAACCAAAGAGAACAAGGACTTCCATACATTGCTAAAACACTTATCCATTTTTAGATTGTTAGATCTAAACAAGATGATCTAAATATTACACAATGCAATAAACTGAAAATAAAATTTTGTAAATGCAATTTTGAATTTTGATAATGCACTAAATGAAGAAAATTAAACTAGATGCAATGAATTTAGGAAACAAAAATAAAAAAATTGAAACATAAATGTAACAACAACAAACAAAAGCCTAAAATATAGATTTCAGATTCTAGAAAATTCAAATCAACACCTAATTAGGGACTCATTCACCACTTGGGGCAAATGGGTCCTAGATGAGGATTTTTCAAATGTTTTGTAAAGATTTTTAAGTGTTTTTCAAGGAGTTTCAGATTCCAAAAAATGCAGTTCAAATTTGATCAAGGACTCATTTGCCCAAGTGGCGAATGGGTCCTAGATTAGGGTTTCTTAAACTATTTTTGATTGATTTTTAAGATTTTTTCAATTTGTTTGAGTTTCAAGTTTAGAATAGTAACTTTCAATTTCATATTTTTTCAAATGTACTATGAAATGCAATTTGGAAAGGTAATGAACTGATAAATGCAAAGACCTATTTTGAAATGAAATTTTGTTTTTATTTTCAAATGAAGATTTATGGATCTAAATAATATGCAAAATGACTTATTTGTTACTGTTTTTTTCAGATTTAAGGAATGTAAAACTATACAATTTTTAAACCTTGCATGAGATGAAAGTTTAAATACGAATTACAACACCCTAAAGGAGATCTAGTTCAATGAAAAATAAATGCAAATGAATGCAAGATATAACCTATGATGAGAAGGACTCCAAGATCAGAAAATTTCAATATTCAATAGGTTAGGATCACAAAAATGAAACATAAAAAAAATATTGTAGGGTTTATCAAAATGAATTAACAAAATCATAAACCACTATGCTTCTTAGGGATTTTGCACTCAATTATTAGGGATAAAATGACTAAATAACAATCATAAATTAATCCTAACTATTATACCAACAATAAGGGATATTTTGAAAGGTTGAAAAGATGTCTACCATGTTGAAAAATTGATGTTTTTAGGTCACTAAGAGCTCATTCGCCCCAAGTGGAAAATGAGTCCCTATTAGGGTTTCTAAAAACTGAATTCTAGGTTATATTCCCTAATGTCTACACTTCCATATCATTCATGCTTAGCTCCCAAAAAATTGAAACAAATCATGTAGCCTTGTTTTCACATTCTTGCAATGTAGATGAGAACTTTGCAACTTGACAAATTTGATGATTTTGCTTCAACTTGTTCTCCACTTGATCTCCACCTATAAAAACACATGAAAGGGAATAAAACAAAACTATTGTTAGGGGATAGAGGTTTTCCTTGGTCAAACCTCATTTAGCTACTTAAACCTTATGATGAAATAATGAAATAGAAGCATGAAACATGAAATGATGATACCTTGTATGATGCCTTGAAATGTAAATCTAAAAACTAACATGAAGTGTCCATGTAGAATGTAGATCTTGATCTTGAATTGGATGTGAAATAATGCTTTCAAATGGATCTTCAATACTACATCAACACACTAGCTCAACAACATGCTTGATGCACTATGCCTTTGACATGATGATATGATCTTGAATTGCTGCAATGAAACTTTAAATTTTTTCCCTTGAATGCTTTTGAAATGATCTATAATACTCTATAATGCTCTTTCTCTTGATCTCATGAAGTCACATAATTTTTTTTAGGTGTAACTACATGTGAAATAACCTTAACCCCAAAATTCAAATAATCCAAGCCAACATCAAATCTAATAATGAAAATCATTAATATCCCGCCATAAATAAATTCAAAAAGGGGTGTCCTAAGCAATGAGGACCCATTCTCTCAAAGTGGTGAGTGGGTCCTCGCATAATTTTCTAGGACCAAGCTTTAGGGAGGTTGAATAACATCAAAAACCCACCTCAAATATGCCATAAAAGGGGTCTCCTAGGTTAGGAGGACCCATTTTCCCAAAGTGGAAAATGGGTCCTAGCATAGTTTTCTAGGACTCCAAATTTCCCAAATTAATTCTATGCAATATCATTAATGGGTCTCAGGATAGATCCTTCATAATATGCAATTATTAAGGCTTGAATTTGAATTAAAGGGCCAATTAAGCTATAATTAACTTTAATTAATTAATCAAGCCCTAGATTAGTGTGAAAGTGTAAGAAAACACTTTACAAAACCCTAAATAAGGAAAAATTAAGTGCATTTTATCATTAATGGTTGATTTACAAACTAAGTATCAAAAAGGGTTACTTTTTTCGATGCTACATTTTACTCCAACTTTAGTGAAAGTTTTCCCCCATGTCAAATTCACACTAAAGTAGACATTCAAGACACTTAAGTATGCAATATTAACAAAGATACATAGTCACACCCTATCAAAGACCAATAAAGACAAAGGAAAAAACAAAGGATCAAGCACAACCGTTCCAACACAATGTGGAACATGGTTATTTTTCCAAGAAAAAGGATCAAGATTTGATGATCCAATGTGATGTGGAGAACATCTAGGCTATTTTTCCAATAATAAGGATCAAGCTTCGATGGTCCAATGCAATGTGGAACACATCTAGGTTGTTTGTCTATAACATTCATGCTCACTCTGTGGTAGTGGAACCTCAAGCCATCCACTAGGTGAGTTATCCCAATGAGGTGGAAAATGAGAGAATCATATTAGCCTCCCATACCATACTAAATTTGTCTTCCAAAAAACTTTTGTAAGGCACAATAATGCTATGATTTTATGAATTCTTTCAAATGCTATTTCTATAAGTTTTTGTTAAAGGGGATTTTTCTATATTCATGTAAGATCTTCCTCTTAGGGAACATCATACCTAATCTCTCCAAGAGAGGACAAGTCAAGAATATCATATCACCACTTATGGGATTCCTCATTCACATCATGTCACTAAGGGAAATTGTATGCCTAGAAATATTGTGCTCTTGGAGGACATCAAACACAATGACATCACCAAGAAAAGGATGTGTCACAAGAAAAAATAAAATCATGCTATGAAATATGTAAAATTTCTAGATATGTCATCAATGTATGCCCCCACTTTAAAGAAGTTTCAAACACCATTACTGTGAGCAACTTCTTTAAAGTAGCCAATTTTTTCTCCTAACACGTAAGATCTTTCCTCAGAAAACCCTATGCCAAGTCATATGTTTTCAAAATAAAGCAACTTCATGAAATAGGAAGAGGTTTCCCCCAAGAGTACATAAGGGATCTATGGATTTAGGTCAGTATGTCTTTGCTACAATGCTGTTTTAGAGATTGGAGTTTTCATCTTTCCCCAAATACTCATAGAAGTGGAAGAATGACATGAAGAGAGAGAAAATAAAGAAAACTTCTTTCAAGTCAACATGGAAGAGATCTAAATGTCTTGATACCTTCCATAATCCCCAAAATGAAAAAGAAAGACTAAAAGATAAAGGAAAATATTATGAGTCAACATGGAAGAG
Organism: Sequoiadendron giganteum; assembly: GCA_007115665.2. Lineage (NCBI taxonomy): Eukaryota > Viridiplantae > Streptophyta > Pinopsida > Cupressales > Cupressaceae > Sequoiadendron > Sequoiadendron giganteum. The sequence goes on along the minus strand of CM021106.1, from coordinate 585,854,495 downwards.
ACCTAAATGTCTTGACACCTTATGTCATCCCCAAAATGAAAAGACTAGACAAAAGATAAAATGCTTATGACATAGAGAAAAAAGTAGGTACATATAGAGGAATGGACACAAAGAGAGACATACACATAAATCAAAACATCATGGGGAATCACATTACACACATGCATTCACATAAAGAAACATAAAAAAGTAAAAGACTAGTAAGGTACATGCAAGTCAACCTATAGTAGGTCATCTGCATCCAAATCTCTATCTATATAGATATCTACCCAAAGGGAAAATAACACATATGAAAACTAGGACAAGGCTAACTAACCCATGCCCCCACTAAGTCCAGGATAGGGATGAGCTGAGATAGGTGACGGGAATGAAATCCTTGCAATAAAGAGAATGATTTTTAAAGAATGTATAACATGTAATAGTGAGAATTTTTAAGACCCTACAACTATTACATGTCAAAGAGAAGAATGCGTTTGTTAAGGGACTATCTTTATGAAATCAAAGTTTTTTTTTGTTTTTTGTAAACCATGACATTCATCATTACTATGTACAAAAATTCTATGATATCTACAATGAGATGCTTTTGTGTTCTTAGGATTTGGATGTTGATTTTATAATGGGTGGTAATGCAATAATTCCTTGGCTTAGAAGTATGTTTAAAGTTATTTCAGTTGCTGACAGTGGATAACGGAATTGTAATTTCTTTATTTTGTAAGGCGTTCATTGCTTGCTAGATTTTCCAACTTCTCTAGGTGGATATAGAGTAGGAGGACCTAGAATTATCTTGTCTTCTTTAACATTGTTATGAGGCATTTGTTCTTTAGCAAGGAAGACACTTATGTCGAGAGGATGATCTTGATATCCTACAATTTTTGTTTGTTTAATAGGAATTTTCTCTAGATGTTTATCAATTTCATGCTCCTTGGTTATGTCACATCCCTGGTTATTTAAAATATTAAAGCCTTGGTTATAAGTTTTTTCAAGGTTTATAAGAGTATTGGTCACTTTTTTAACATAAGGAGGATGACTACACACTTGACTAGAGGAACTAGGTTCACTTATTGTTGAAATTTTAGGCTTAGTTTGTGATTCAATCTTAGGATGTCAAAGGACAAACATCTCTAATCGTAGAATATTAGGAGGTGTTGGTTGTTTCATTGAAAGATATAAGGATGCATTATTCTCAATATTGTTAAGTCAATTGTTTATGAATTCATTCATGCTAACATCATCTTCTCCAATGGTGTCAACTTCATGAGGACACTCATTAGGAGTTGTGCACGAGCATGAGTAGGTACAAATGAATTAGGATCGTTCCTAAAAAAACAACTTGAAAAATCAACCAAAGAGTACAAGAACTTACATGCGTTGCTAAAACACATCCATTTTTAGATTTTTAGATCTAAACAAGGTGATCTACTAATTACATAATGCAATAAACTAAAAATAAAATTTTGTAAAAGCAATTTTGAATTTTGATAATGCACTAAATCAAGAAAATTAAGCTAGATGCAATGAATTTAATGAACCAAAAATTGAAAAATTGAAACAAAAATGTAACAACAACATACAAAAGCCTAAAATAGAGATCTCAGATTCTAGAAAATTCAAATCAACACCTAATTAGGGACTCATTTGCCACCCGGGGTGAATGGGTCCTAGATGAGGATTTTTGAAAGTTTTTTTTTCACTAATTTTTAAGTATTTTTCAAGGAGTTTCAAATTCCAAAAAATAAAGTTCAAATCTGATTAGGGATTTATTATCCCCAACTGGCGAATGGGTCCTAGATTAGGGTTTTTAAGACTATTTTTGATTGATTTGTAAGCTTTTCTCAAATTGTTTCAGTTTCAAATCTTTCCAAATGTACTATGAAATCCAATTTGAAAAGGTAATGAACTAATGAATGCAAAGACCTAATTTGTGTAAGGAAAGTAGAGGTGCGGAAACACTTCCCTAATGCCAATTCCAAGAGGAGAATGTAGACATATGGTTCAATTTCTAATTATAGATCTCTAAATATGCACAATAAAGGAATAATAGATAAGAATAAATTTAGAACAAATAGAATGGACACTAGATTTAATGTGGGAAAACCCTTATGGGAGAAAAACCCACCACACCAAACAAAAACATTTTGTATTAAAGTGAACACATTCCACATACATAATTATAGTTTGTTGCTCTCGGATGTCTATTCACACTCTCAATGCAGGAAGCATTACATTTCCTTGATTAACCTTGTTCTCTCATCGAACACACACTTGATGACTATTCCAATTGCATAATCCCATTTCAGCATTTCTAGAGAGAATACTATTTGTTTTACATCCTAGACCATCCTAGTTAACCAATCATTTCAGTTCCTATATGCAACTATAAATCGTCACACAAAACTTACAATATTGGGCCATCATTGAGACAAGCTTCAATCTCTCATTGATCTCTTTAAGTCACACCAATGAGTGAAACATCTGGCAAGACTAACCCTCATCGAAGTATTGACAAGACAAGAGACTGTGTCCCACCAATCCCTCATCATCCCACCAAAATAAGCTCCTCATGGTACACTACCGACCATGTCCATTGACACATCAGGGAGACTCAATATCGCCTCCCACCGACACAAGCAATTCCTATCAGTGCCCACTTTACCACTGAAAGGATTCACCATGTATTGGCATATCGGTGAGACAATAATTTTTCTCTCATCGATATGAGGATTTCATACTGATGAAGTCAAACTATCAAATATTTCATGAACTTCACAACCGATGACTCATAGTTTCAAAGTTTCAATTCTCTGGACATCACAATCTGTCTATCGTTGGGACTATCATTAGGGTCTCACTGACAGAGCCATGTCATGCTGATAGAACAATCCCAACACCACAAAATTCTAGGTCATCATGGGGACCACCTGTGGAGTCCCACTGACCAAGCAATGTCCCAGTGATGAAGAGCTAAGAGAATACATGAAGCCTCATTGAACCATCATTAGGACAATGAAAAAGGTCCCACCAATAGGTCAAAGTTAGGCTATTCAAAGAGGTAAAGAGCACAAGGGTATGTGCAGTATCATCATGGAAAAAATATGCCCTTAAGTGGCAATAAAATTCAGAAAATCAGAGTTAGGCAACTTGATGTAAAAATTTGAATAAGTTATCTATATTTTTTCAAAAATATGTAAGAATAGAATTTGTATCAAATTGAATTTAGTTTCTAAATTACTAGGTTTATTTATAAAAAACTAAATCTATTTGGTGAAAATCTGAAATTTCAATGCAGTAGTACTTAAATTTCAGGGAAAAAATAAGAAGTAGGTGTTTGTCTGACCACCCTAACCATAATAAAATGATAATATGTTTTATAATATTTTAGATATAAGTAGGCGACTCATGTCCCAATGTGATACATATTTTTTTGTAATATTTTTCCAAGTAAATAATTAATTATGAATTTTTTATTACAACTTTTAAAAAATATAAAAACTCGTATGCCTGACCACCTTAACTTGGTCAAAACTTCATGAAATTCATTTTTTTTTTAAATCCTATAGTATGTGAAGCATAGAATTTGACACATGTTTTGGATTCAAAAAATGTAATACCGTTTGAAAGCTATAAATTTTTTTCAATCAACCAATCAATCAGGACTTTAGTCGTAATTCAAATAGAAAATGAATAATAATTATTTATTAAATTCACAGTAAAGCATAATTTATATTGGTTGAAAGCTTAGAATCTCCTTTAAAAACCCTTTTCATTTCATCAATTTTGGGTAAAAAAAAAGTGGTTAGCCACATGGGCCATCATATCACTTAGATATCGCCACTTTTTGGTCCATCATGATCCTGCACATACCCACAACACTGCCAAGATCAAGCCAGTAATTTGACACATTTCCAAAATGCTCCCACTTGATGAAGACTTATTGGATTCTCCAATAATTTGACATTACTAAATATCATAGGCCCCAAGGCCCATTGAACTGACACACCACCTAAACTTGTCTGTGCTCATTAGTTTTGTTAACGCATTTGTAAAATTTTCTAGAGTACCCACTTTTTCAAGACTAACCTTTCCATCCTCCTCCATATCTCATACAAATTGATACTATACATCAATTTGTTTTGTCCTGGCATAGAAATTCATATTGTTTACCAAACAAATCGCACTTTGATTGTCACAACAAATGGTAATTTTCCCTAGATTGAACCCAATATGAGAACACAAATTTCTAAGCCAAATGTCTTCTTTATAGGAATTTGTTGCTGCAATATATTCTACCTCCATAGTGGAAAGCAATTGCAACCTTCTGCTTGCTCATCCAACTAACTACAACACATTCAACATGAAGATGTATTTGTAGGTGGATCTCCTACTATCAATGTCCCTTGCCCAATCAAAATCCACATAATCTTGAATGCTAATGGATCTCTATGACCCAACCAAGTTACCATGAGATCACAAAGCATATTGAGAGGTACCTTTTAAATATCTAAAAAATATTTTCATACCATCCCAATGTGGTCTACCAGGATTTTCCATAAAATGGCTAAGAACTCCCACTGCTTGGGTAATGTCTGGCCTTCTACAGACCATTACATAAATTAAATTACCCATTGCACTTTCATAAGGAACTCTTTTCATGTCCTCCATCTCGGTGGAAGATTTTGGAAAATCTTCAAAAAATAGCTTTATTTCCTACAACATTGGAACAACTAGATGCTTGCAATCTGTCAGAGCAAATCTCTCTAGGACAATGTTAATATACTTACTTTGGCTGAGAAAAATATTTCTACTCCCTCTATCCCTTTTTATTTACATCCCCAAAATATACCTTGTTTCACTGAGATCTTTCATTTCAAATTTTGTTGATAAATAATATTTTAGATCAAAAATCATAGTCTTACTATTTCCTATGAATAACATGTCATCAACATACAGGGTAATAATAAGAACTCAATCATTTTCAGTTTTCAAGTACACACAATGATCAAATTTTGATCTTACAAATCCCAATGACAACACAAACACGTTAGATTTCTGGTACCACATTCTAGGTGGTTGTTTTAAACCATACAATGATTTCTTTAACTTGCAAACTAGATTTCCTTTACCTTTCTCCAAAAGGTGCTTAGGCTAGGACATATAAATTTCTTCTACAAGATCCCCATGAAGAAATTTTGTCTTCCCATCCATCTATTCAATCTCTAAGTCATACATTGTTTCAAGTGACAATATAAATTTGATAGATGTCAACCTAGCTACAAGAGAAAATATTTCTCCATAATCAATTCCCTTGACCTAGGAATAACCTTTCACAACCAACCTAGCTTTATACAATTCAACATTTCCATCTAGACTGATTTTCTTCTTAAATACCCATTTATAGCCTACAAGATTTTGAACTTTAGGGAAGGGCACCAAATCCTAGGTTTCATTCATTTTTAATGATGCTATTTCCTCATTCATGGCTTCCAACCAAGAATTTGAATCGGACATTTCAATTGCCTCTTTTACAGTCATAGGATCACCAGTGGTTGTAATCAAAGCATAGGCACAACTTGAATCCAACATGAAAAAACCATACCTTTCAAGTTTTCACTTTTCACATGTAGACCTCCTCACATGCTAAGGCTAAGGTTGTGGTTCTTCTTCTTTAGAAATCTTAGAGCTGCTAGAACTCTCCTCAGTTTCAGGTATATTTTGAACTTGTAGTTCCTTTTTTCTGAAGTTCGAGGAATTTCAACTACATAATTTTTATTTTCTTCTTTCATATTTGACTGAAGATTGACTGAAGAAGGTTTTAGCTCATGAAAGATTACACTTATATTGTATACAACATTTTCAATCACCAGATTTCAAAGCTTGTATCCTTTCACACCAATTTCGTAGCCAATGAAGATACATTTTACAACTTTATTTTATAATTTAGATATTTTCTCATTCGACACATAAGTATATATCTCATATCCAGAGACTCTTACATGTCTTAAAGAGGGATTATTACTAGACCAAGCTTCCATAGGCATTTTGTCAACAAGTGCCAAAGAGGGAGATCAATTTATTAAATAGCATGTTGTAGCCAAAACCTCAACCCATAACTTTTGGTCTAGACTAGCATTGCTCAACATACTTCTCACCCTTTCCATCAACATCCTATTCATACTTTCAACAACTCCATTTTGTTATGGAGTGCAAGGTGTTATTTATGCCTTTTTATTCCATGATCTTTGCAATAAATTTTGAAATCTATAAAACAAAACTCATAGCCATTATCTATCCTCAAGAATTTAATTTTTCTTCTAGTCTAATTTTCAACCAACTTTTCAAACTCTTTAAACCAATTGAACATTTTTGATTTACTTTTTTTTAAATACACAAATGCCCTTCTCGAATAGTCATCAATAAAAGAAACATAATATCTTGATTTTGATAACAAAGGAATATTTATTAGACCAAAAACATCAGAGTGAATATAATCCAAACACTAGAAGATTTATAAGGACTAGAATAAAATGAAACATGATGTTATTTTCCATATATGCAATGTTCACAAAAATTGAACTCGAGGTTATAATCATCAAGCCCTTCAACCAGGTTTTTAGATTTCAAAAATTTCAAGCCTTTCTCACCAATGTGGCCAAGCCTTTGATGCCAAAGCATTGTATTTTATACTAGGAGTTTTACCTCCAAAGAGTTGCACCCAAAGGAACTTTATTTTCCTTCTCTACAAGAGCAACCTTTTCCAAATTTACAGAGACACTATTACATTGAACACCATGTGCATCTAACTTGTATAGAGTACCAATTTGAGAACCCCTAACCAACACCATCCAACCTCTAGTAATCTTACAACCCCCATTCATGAATGAAACTTACATTCCAACATCATTCATCTTGCTAACAAAAATTAAATTTTGAGCCGAACCTAGTATATGCATTACACCATCATTTCCTTTGGTTCTTCTATCAGGAAATTAAATTGTGACTCTTCCACAACCAAAAATTTCTAGAGATGAGTCACTTGCCAAATACACCTTTCCACCATCATACTTTTCATACTTCGTGAACCAATCTCTATGAGACGTCATGTGAAAATATGCACCTGATTCAATCAACCAGACATCATCTGATGCCTAAGTCACCAAGGCTACAATGAAGGCATCTGCATCGCTCTAAGAAGAATCATTATCTGAAGAGTTGTTTTTCTTCCTCTTCTTTTTCTCCTCTTTGCATTCCTTACAGACATGACTAAGCTGCCCAAAATTCAAACATTTCACCTCAGAATTCTTGCTAGGAGACTTTGATCTCCCTTTAGAATTTCATTTAGATTTCTTGTCCTTATTTCCTTTCTCCTTTGATCTACCTTGAACAACAAGATCCTCCTTTTCTATCTTAGAATATTTACTTCACATCTCTTGTGACATCAATGAAATAACCACATCTTCCATCTTGAAAGTGGTTTTTGTACTCCTAATAGCCATAACTAAATGATCCCATGAGTTAGCAGAAAACATAACAGGAGTATACAATGGTCCTCATCATCTATATTCACACCTACAGATGTTAACTAAGAAATGACCATATTAAACATATTCACATGATCAACCACAGACACTGCTTCCTCCATTTTCAACGAGCACAACTTCTTCCTCAAGAATAACTTACTCACCAAGGACTTGCACTGATAAATGTCACCAAGTTTCTTCCACAAAGAATATGCAGAATTTTCTTCATGAACATTCAAGAGAATAGAGTCTATAGGATGGAGTCTTATCAACCCTTTGGCTTTTCTATTTATGAGATCCCCTTCTTCTTGATTCATGTGAAAAGGTTTAGTTCTAGACATAGAAATCCAAAGATCTCTATCTACCAATAGGTCTTCCATTTTGAGTTTCCACAACTCAAAATTTCCACCATTGAACTTTTCAATTTCTATCTTCCCTAATGTGCCTTCCATCTCAATCTACAATCAAGATTACTAGATTCCTCTACAACACTCCCACTTTAGAATTAGCACAAAAAACCTATCCAAAACACAAGAATAACACAACTAGCCAAGCTCTAATACCACTTGTAAGGAAAAAAGAGGTGCAGAAACACTTTCCTAATGCTAATTCTAAGAGGAGAATGCAAACATATGGTTCAATTTCTAATTACAGTTCATTATATATGCACAATAAAGGAATAATAGATAAGAACAAATTTAACAGAAACAAATGGATACCAGATTTAACATGGGAAAACCCTTATGGGAGAAAATACCACCACACCAAGAAAAAACACTTTGTATTATAGTGAAAAAAGTCCACATACAGAGTTGCATTTTGTTGCTCTGAGATGTCTATTCACACTCTCAATGCAGGTTGCATTACATTTCCTTGATCAACCTTGTTCTCTCATTGAACACACACTTGATCACTATTGCAATTGCATAATCCCATTTTAGTATTTCTAGAGAGTACTATTTTTTCTATATCTCAGACCATCTAGGGAAACCAATCATTTCAGTTCCTATATGCAACTATAAACTATCACACAATAATTTTAATATCAGACCATTGCAGAGAAAAGCTTCAATCTCTCGTCAATCAGTTTGAGTCACACAGATGAGTGAAACACCTACCAATACTAACTATCATCGAAGTATCAATGAGATAAGAGACCATGTCCCACTGATCACTCATTATCCCATCAAAATAGTATCCTCATGGTACACTACTAGCCAATTCCATCATTAGATTAGGGAGACTCAATATTGCTTCCAACCGACACAAGCAAGTCCTATCTGGTGTAAGGGGGAATGGATGGAAAAATCACAATTCCATGCTCCGGGTCTCACCTCAGCAATTCCCTTTGGTGGCTTCCTCCACCTCTCAAGCTATAGGTCTTGACACAAACTCAATTATCCCTGGTTCTACTGGCCATCCCCTCTTCCAACCACAATACACAATTCAATCCAATCTTGGTGCTTTGACTTTGCTTCAACCTTGACCCTTAATCCTCCCTAAAGGCCGAATACCCTCAATACTCAACTAAAAGCTTGCAGGGGTGAAAATATGTGTTTTCATGCTCCCTGGAATCCCATTATGTCTCTTGAACAACCACTAAACTCCATCTCATCATCGTTTCTCCCAAACCCTCATTTTGGGTTAAAAAGGCTACAAGCCTAGAGCCTCTTTTTAACCCTCCTAGCTCGAGAAAAGAGGATGTTGCTCAAAAATTCTCGAAAGAATCTCAAATATTTTTCATGGATTTTTGGTCCTTATACCAACCTCTTCAAGATTTCCAAACCCTTAGGCCTTTCCTTTCCGTACACAGGACTATCCACAAACTTTGCACAATGTAGGGTTTTTAGCCAATTCCTGACCACCCGATTTGGGACTGTCAAAGAGTTCTCAACCCAAAAGGTCTATTGAGACCTCCTCCTTGGTACCAAACCTTCATAAGACTCCCTTCCATTTTCCTACCACGGGATTTTGCAAGAAGAGGCCACCCCTTCAAGTTATGCTCTTTTTTCCACTGTCCTTCCTAGCCAGGCATTGCCAAGCTCGCCTAGGAAGTGACTTTCCTCATAGCTACTCGACCCCTAAAGACTCCTAGACCTAACCTATGTACAGGACTGGAGCTTAGCCTCACTCCCCACAAACTATACACCAGGTATAGTGGAAGAAAGAGGTCTAAGTCTCCATGATTAACAGTTCACTGGTCTGATCAACAATGGAAAGAAACTAGTCCATCTAAGAAATCAACTAAGAAACGATGAGAAAGATTAAATACTATCCACACAAAGCTTTCAAGAGAAATTAAATCACATTCCAAACATAACAAGATGCTTGATTAATTCATGAACACACTACCAAGAACACAATACAGGAAAATTCAGTTATTCTCTACTGTCCTCGGTTACCATTGATGAAAATTGTCAAATTACAAACTTTTCCAACATTCACAAAGCCTTCCAACCCTTCAAACAGGTCAAGGAACTCCTTTTAAAGTTTCAAAAGGTGGTTATCCTTCCCCTTGGTCGGACATAACCACCACCTTAGGCCAAAATTGCTTAAAGCAACATTTTGGGCTTTATTTCTAAATACTCTAAATACTAGAGCTTACCAACCTTGAGTGTCTAAACTCACAACTTAAACACTACTGATAGATCCTAACCAAGGTATTGTGGTAAGTCACACACTCAAATGCAATGGTCAACATGACCTTAAATAAAATCACAAAAAAAACAAACTTACTTCCTATTTCTTAGTATTTGCCTAGGTGTTCTTCTAGGTGCTCCTACACCATTCTCCCCCTCCCTGCACAAACACTATGAAGTAGAAGGAGAGAGCAATGAAAAATCAATACCAAGCATCTTGAACTAATCCTCTTGTACCCATGTAGCTTCTGACTCATGCTTATGCTTCCACTTGATAAGGTGCTCCATGTACACCTTGTGTCTTGTAGACTTTTGTACCCTTGATTCCAAGATCCTTTCAGCTTGGTGCTTGTCCTGATTAGGTAGGGGTATGTTGCTGATGTCCTTGAAGATCTCTTGACTGTTCTTATCCATTTCCTTGATTTATCCCTTATATTTGATCAAGTCAGCAATATTGAAAACTGGTGAGATTCCTAAGTCAGTAGGTAGTTCAATCTTGTATGCATTTTTCCCATACTTGGCCAAGATCTTGCATGGTCCTACTCTCTTCATCTGTAGCTTGGTTGACACTCCCTTCTGCAGCTTGGACTTGTTGAGGTGAACCATGACATAATCACCCACTGCAAATTGCACATCCTTCCTTGACAGATCTACCTTATCCTTCAACTTTTGTGTAGCTTCGGTGACTATCTTCTTCACCTGCTCCTGTATCTCTTTCATGGTATGACTGAAGTCTTCAACATGTCCACTGCTATGTTCCATAGCTCCAAGATCTTAGAGCTCACAAATACCTCTTGGGTGCATTCCATATACAACCTCAAAAGGGCTCTTCCCTGTGGTCCGATTCACACTATCATTATAGGCATACTCAACTTGTGAGATGACCATATACCATGTTTGTCCATATTCCTTTTTTAGACACCTCAGTAGGTTACCTAGCACTCTATTAACCACCTCTATTTGGCCATCGGTCTGAGGATGGTAAGCTGATCCAAATGACAGATTGGTTCCCAATCTACACCATAGAGTCTTCCAAAAGTGACTCATGAATTTAACATCCCTGTCTGAAACTATGCTTAAAGGTAAGCCATGAATCCTTACAACCTCCTTGAAGAAGAGATGAGCTATGTAACTAGCATCATGAGTAGTTTTACAGGGAATAAAGTGGCTCATTTTTCTAAATTTGTCCGCCACTACATACACACTGTCAAAACCAGTCTTGGTCTTAGGAAGGCCTACCACAAAATCCATGCTTACACACTCCCATGGTCTGTTAGGAATTGGTAGGGGTTGATAAAGACCATCATTACTAGCTCCTCCCTTAGCTTTCATACACACAATACATTGTTCCACATACTTTCTAACATCTCTTGCCAACTTAGGCCAATAGTAAAACCTTTGAACTAACTCTAATGTCTTATTGATGACAAAATGACCACTAAGATTGCCATTATGCTTCTCTTGAATGAGGTTTTCCCTCATTGACCCTTTAGGAACACATAATTGATTCCCTTTAAACAACAATCCACTTTGTAAAGTATACTCAGCATATTGACTATGAAAATGATTCTCAAAGTCAACACATACCTTGTAGGCCTCTAAGAAATCTTCATCCTCTCCATAGAGATCTTTAAAGCTTTCAATCCCTATGCTCTTCACTTGTATCTCTTAAACTGTCAACAACCTCCTACTCAATTCATCTGCTACCTTATTCATTTTCCCCTTCTTGTGCTTGATGGTGAAGGTAAAAGCTTGGATGTATTTCATCCACTTCAAGTGTCTATTACTTAACTTCTCTTGGGTATTCATATAGCTAAGTGCTTGGTTGTCTGTAAAGACTACAAAATCCTTGGGTAGAAGGTAATGCCTCCATTTCCTAAGTGACTGAACCAAAGCATAAAGTTCCAAGTCATAGGTTGAGTATTTCTTCTTTACTTCATTAAGCTTCTCACTAAAGAAGGCTATAGGTCTGCCCTCTTGACTTAGCACTCCTACTGCAACTCCACTTGCACCACACTCAATAGTGAACAATTTGTCAAAACTAGGTAATAAGAGTATGGGTTGAGTTTCCACTTCTTGTTTCAGTTTCTCAAACCCTCTCTCAGCTTCTTGTGTCCACACAAACTTGGTTTTCACACCACCTTTTATTGTATCTAAGACCGGTGCACAAATACCACTAAAGTTCCTTATGAATTTTCTATAGAATTGAGCCAATCCATGGAAACTTCTTACCTCAGTCCCTATTGTTGGTGTAGGCCAATTTATGATTGCATCCACCTTGCTTGGATCCATCTTCAATGATCCCTTAGACACTACAAATCCCAAATATACAAGTTCTTGTTTGAAAAATTCACACTTTTCTAGGTTGATAGCCAACTTCTCCTCTTGCAATCTTCTAAGCACCAACTCCACATGTTTGAGATGCTCCTCTACTGTTTTGCTAAAGATGAGGATGTCATCAAGGTATACAACCACAAATATCCCTGTGAAGTCCTTGAGCACTTCATTCATGAGTCTCATGAATGTGCTAGGGGCATTGGAAAGGCCAAATGGCATAACTCTCCACTCATATAAACCATCTGTTGTCTTGAATATTGTCCTCCTCTCATCACCATCCTTAATTCTGATCTGATGGTATCCACTCTTGAGATCCAATTTGGTGTAGTATTGATCCCTTCCAAGACAATCCATTAAGTCTTCAATTCTAGGAATAGGGAACCTATACCTAATTGTGATTCCATTGATTGCTCTAGAATCAGTACATAACCTCCACTTGCCTCCCTTCTTGGTTGCCAAAACTACTAGTACTGCACATGGGCTGATGCTCTTTTGAATCAATTTTTGATCCAACAACTCTTGCACTTGTCTAGCTACTTCCAAATTCTGATCCGGTGTCAACTTATATGCTGCTTTGTTAGGTAATGATTCTCCAGTTATGAAGTCTATTTGATGGCTAATAGCTCTTTTAGGAGGTAAAGTTGCAGGTGTACCATCACTTACTATGTCCTTGTACTTGTCAAGTAAATTTTGGATTGCTTCAAGTATGACTGGTTTTTCAATCTTCTCTTCCTCTTTGGACTGCAATAACACTACATATCCTTCTCCACCTTCATGTAGGGTGTTGAGGAACTCTTTCCCACTACTAAGTAGCACACTTGGTGTCTTTAACTGCCCTTCATCTTCTTTTGACAGTGACTGCAATTTAAAAGTCTTCCCATCCTTCTTAAATGAGATAGTATTCTCTTTTCCATCATACACAACACTCCTGTCATATTGCCATGGTTTTCCCAATAGTAGATGACATGCATCCATGGGTAAGACATCACAAACTAACTTGTCCGTGTACCCTCCAATGGAAAACTACACCGTTACTTGTTCATTTACCAAAACACTTTGCCGTTTGTTAAGCCATGTGACCTTGTAGGGATTGGTGTGGGGTACCTTCTTCAATTTCAGTTTCATTATTGCTTCCTCTAAGATAATATTGTCTGTGGAACTTGAGTCTACTATGACCTTGCATACTTTACCAAGTATCTTGCATCTTACCCTAAATAGAGCTCTCCTTTGTTTCGGTTCTTCTTTGACCAGTTGTCTGATCAAAACTCTTCTAAACATCAAACTCTCTCCATTCTCTGATTCAATATGACTGACCTCAGTTGCCTTAGGACTCATGGTGTCCTCTTGTGCATAAGCCACTCTCTTCTCATTGCTTCATGAAGATGCTTTCTCCGGGCATCTATAGGCTAGGTGTCCAACTTGACCACAATGATAGCATTTCATGGTTGCAAAATAGGAATTACTCCTGCCTGCCCCTCTTCCTCTATTGGATCCTCCTTGAGAGCCTCTACCTCTATTATACCCTCCTCTAGAAGGTGCTTCATTTTCATGATCTATGGTTTTGAACTCTCCTTGGTTTCTTTGGTCATTACCTCTACCTTCGTAGCCACCACGCTATCCTCTTTGATCTCTATGATCTCTACCTTTACCTCTGCCCTTAGAAACCTGATCTTGCTTCCTCTTGCTTCTCTCCTCAATCTTGATAGCTAATTGATAGCATTGATGTACTGTCTTTGGACTTAAAAGAGCCATCTCCTCTTGAATGTTCCATTTCAATCCATTAAGGTATCTAGCCACCTTGAGGCTTTCATCTTCAGAAACATTAGACCTCATACAAAGTTTTTAGAACTCCTTTGTGTAGGTACTCACATCTAGGTCTTTCTGCCTTAGGCTTTGTCTCTTCTTGTGTAGTTGAATCTCATAGTCATTAGGCATGTAGGCTTCTCTCACCTTTGCAACCATACCTTTCCAAGTTGAGATGGGTTTCTTTCCTTCCTTCTCCCTCTCTGTTTGGATGAATTTCCACCATGTCAAGGCTGATCCTCTCAATCTGGATTTAGCCACCTTCACCTTCTGTTCCTCTGTGACCCCATCACACTCAAAATGATTCTCCATACCTTCTATCCAATCCATTACTAGATCGGCTTCCATCTTCCCATTGAACATTGGTATGCCTTCAAGTGCCTTCCCACTCAAAGCTTTCAATGCATTCAAGAAAGGCTCCTCTTGTAGAACCTGGTCAGGTTCAAGGATCTTGTCTTCCTCTGCAACCTCTTCTTTCTTTGGTACCCTATTACTGTCCTCACCATCCTTGTTTAATACAGTACTCAATGTCTCCTCCAATTGTGCTAGTCTTTCCCTTAGTCTTCTATTATCTTCTTCTTGGTCTTCAACCTTCTTTGCCAACTCAGCATTTGTCACCATGATTGTGGAACCACTTGATTCAACCTTTGACATACAAGTCACTATCCCAAACCTTTAACTTGCTCTAATACCAATCTGGTGTAAGGGGGAATGGATGGAAAAATCACAATTCCATGCTTCGGGTCTCACCTCAGCAATTCCCTTTGGTGGCTTCCTCCACCTCTCAACCTATAGGTCCTAACACAAACTCAGTTACCCCTAGTTTTACTGGCCATCCCCTCTTCCAACCACAATACACAATTCAATCCAATCTTGGTGCTTTGACTCTGCTTCACCCTTGACCCTTAATCCTCCCTAAAGGTCAAATACCCTCAATACTCAACTAAAAGCTTGTAGGGGTGTAAATATGTGTTGAAATGCTCCATGGCATCCCATTAGGCCTCTTGAACAACCACTAAACTCCATCTCGTCATCATTTCTCCCAAACCCTCATTTTGGGTTAAAAAGGCTACAAGCCTAGAGCCTCTTTTCAACCCTCCTAGCTTGAGAAAAGAGGATGTTGCTCAAAACTTCTCGAAAGAATCTCAAATATTTTTCATGGATTCTTGGTCCTTATACCAACCTATTCAATATTTCCAAACCCTTAGGCCTTGCCTTGTCGTACACAGGACTATCCACAAACTTTGCACAATGTAGGGTTTTTAGCCAATTCCTGACCACCCAATTTGGGACTGTCAAAGAGTTCTCAACCCAAACCGCCTGTTGGGACCTCCTCCTTGGTACCAAACCATCATAAGACTCCCTTCCAATTTCCTACCACGGGATTTTGCAAGAAGAGGCCACCCCTGCAAGTTATGCTCTTTTTTCCACTGTCCTTCCTAGTCGGGCATTGCCAAGCTCGCCTAGGAAGTGACTTTCCTCATAGCTACTCGACCCCTAAAGACTCCTAGACCTAACCTATGTATAGGCATGGAGATTAGCCTCATTCCCCTTAGAATATACACTAGGTATAGTGGAAGAAAGAGGTCTAAGTCTCCATGATTAACAGTTCACCAGTCTGATCAACAATGGAAAGAAACTAGTCTATCTAAGAAATTAACTAAGAAACGATGAGAAAGATTAACTACTGTCCACACCAAGATTTCAAGAACAATTAAATCATGTTCCAAACATAAAAAGATGCCTGATTAATTCATGAACACACTACCAAGAACACAATACAGGAAAATTCAATTATTCTCTACTGTCCTCGATTACCATTGATGAAAATTGTCAAATTACAAACTTTTCCAACATTCACAAAGCCTTCCAACCCTTCAAACAGGTCAAGGCACTCCTTTTAAAGTTTAAAAAGGTGGCTATCCTTCCCCTTGGTCAGACATAACCACCACCTTAGGCCAAAATTGCTTAAAGCAACATTTTGGGCTTTATTTCTAAATACTCTAAATACTAGAACTTACCAACCTTGAGTGTCTAAACTCACAACTTAAAAACTACTGATAGCTCCTGACCAAGGTATTGTGGTAAGTCACACACTCAAATGCAATGGTCAACATGACCTTAAATAAAATCACAAAAAAAACAAACTTACTTCCTATTTCTTAGTATTTGCCTAGGTGTTCTTCTAGGTGCTCATGCACCACTATCGATGTCCACTTTACCACTCAAAGGATTCACCATGTATCAACATATTGGTGAGACAAAAAAATGTCTCTCACTAATATGAGGATTTAATACTAAAGAAGTCAGACTATCAGAGATCTCATGAACCACACAACCCATGACTCATAGTTTCTAAGTTTCAGTTCTCTATGACATCACAATTGATTTGTCGTTGGGTCTATTGTTATGGTCCCATTGACATAGCCATGTCATGCTGATAGAATAAGCTGCCAACACCACAAACCATCACATCACCAAGCAATGTCTTAGCAATGAAGAACTAAGAGAATACATGAAGAATCATCAAACCATCATTGGTACAATGAACAAAGTCTCACTGATAGGTCAAAGTCAGGCTAATCAAAGCGGTAAATAGCACAACACTACCAAGATCAAGTGAGTAAGTTGAGACACATTTCCAACAGTTTCAAATGCAATTTTTTTTAATTTTTAAATGAAAATTTATGAGATCTAAATGATATGCAAAATGAGTTATTTGTTTTTGTATTTTTTAGATTTAAGGAATGTAAAACTATGTAATTCTAAAACCCTAGATAAGATGCAAGTTTAAATGCAAAGTAGGACACCCTAAATGACATATAATTCAATAGAAAAAGAGGCAAATGGATGCAAGATCTAACCTAGGATGAGAAGAACAACTTGAAGATCCAAAAATTTTAATATTCAATTGGTTTGGTTCACCAAAATGAAACATAAAAAAAATATTGGTGGGTTTATCAATATGAATTAACAAGATGATAAACCTATATATTTTTCTATGGATGATACACTCAATAATGAGGGATAAAATTCCTAAATAGCAATCATAAATTAATCCTAACTATTATGACAAAAATAAGGGAGATTTTGAAAGGCTAAAACAATGTGTACCATGTTCAAAACTTCTTTTTTTTAGGTCATTGAGGGCTCATTTTATCCAAGTGGAAAATGGGTCCATGTTAAGTTTTTTGAAAATAGAATCCTAGGTTCTATTCATTGATGTCTACACTTCTAGATCCTCGGTGCTTACCTCCCAAAAATCTAAAACAAATCCTATAGCCTTGTTTTCATGTTCTTGCAATGTATATGATAACTTTGCAACTTGACAAATTTGACAATTTTGCTTCAATCTTGTTCTGCACTTCATCTTCAACCTAGAAACCTCCAAAAACACATCAAAGGGGAGAAAAAAATTTGATTGTTATGGGATAGGGGTTTTCCTTGGTCAAACCCCATTTAGCTAATTAATGCTTATGATGAAATAATGAAATAGAAGAATGAAACATGAAATAATGATACCTTGGATGATGTTGTGCAATCTAAATATACAAACTAACATGAAGTGGCCATGAAGAATGTAGATCTTGATCTTTAATTGGATGTGAAACAATGCTTGCAAATAGATCTTCAATGCTACATCAAAACACTAGCTCAACAACATGCTTGATGCACTATGCCTTTGACATGATGATATGATCTTGAATTACTGCAATGAAACTTTAATAATCTTCCCTTGAATGCCTTTTAAATGCTATATAATACTCTATAATGCTCTTGCTCTTGATCTCATGAAGTCACATAAAATTTCTTAGGTGAAACTATGTGAATTGACCTTATATTTATACTAAATCTAAGGATTAACCTTGAAATTCAAATAATACAAGCCAACATCAGATCTAAGATTGAAAATCATTAAAATCACACCACAAATAAATTCAAAAAGGGGTGTTCTAAGAAAGGAGGACCCATTCACCCAAAGTGGCCAATGGGGCCTAACACAATTTTGTGAGACCAAGCTTTGGGGGGGTGTAATAACATAAAAAACCCACCTCAAATATGCCAAGAAAGGGGTCTCCTAGATTAGGAGGACCCATTCACCCAAAGTGGTGAATGGGTCCTACCATAGTTTTCTAAGACTCCAACTTTTCCAATTTAATACTATGCAATATCACTAATGGATGTTAGATCCTTTAGAATATGCAATTAATAAGGCTTGAATTCGATTTAAATGATAAATTAAGCTCTAATTCACCTCAATTAATTAATAAATCCCTAGATTAGGGCATAATTAAGTGCATGTTATCGTTAAATATTAATTACCAGACTAAGCGTGAAAAAGGGTTACTTTTTTTTAGGCTACCAAAACCTCAAAATGATGTATTTTAGTCCCAATTTTTAAGTTTGGAAATGCAATTGAATTGACAAATTAACCTTAGTGTAAATGATTGTATAAAACATAAAATCTGAAAACTAAAACAAAGGTCTAGGTGCAACAAAATAGAGAGAAGAAAAAGGCTAAAAAAAACTCAAAAATTTGTCTGAAAAGCCTGTATAGGGAGTCATTTGCCTATGGGTGAATGGGTCCTTGCTCAAGGTTTTAAAAAGGTGAAAAAGGCAATTTTTGAGTTATTTTATGTGTTTTTTGTGTCACTGTAAAATTTTCTAGAATTTTATGTCTAAATGCAAGTGAAATTAATGGCAAATGATGAACTATATGACACTTTTTGAAGTTCAATTTTGACTCAATTTTCTAATTTGAATGACTTAAAGTATGTTATTATGCAAATACTAGATGCAAAATAAATCTAACATTGTGTATTTTTTATTAAATTTTTAGATTTAAAATGAATGCAAAATGTAAGTTTACATGTAAAATGCAATGCAACTTTAAGAAAAATTTAGATACCTAAACACAATGAATTAACTCCAATCCTATATCTAGGGTTTGAATGCACTCCAAATCAGAAATTAGAATGTTCAAAAACTCGTGTTCACCAAAATGACACATAGAAAAATAGGGTAGGGTTCAAACACATAGGTTTTTATACTAAGATTGTAATATTTCACCAAACTTAGTATAAATAGAAAGGGAGAAATGGGGTGAATGAGCCTACCTTTTCTTTTATTTCATTTGGGAAATGAGATCTCTTGAGTCAAAATCCACTTCTAACCCTTAGGTGAGTGAATTCTTCGAGGAATCCTACAATTTCCCTTTATATTTTAGGATGGGGGTCTAGGTCAAACAATACTTTGGGGAGAAATACTAAAAGTAGAAAATCAATTCCAAAATGCAATCTATAACTTGGATTTGGAAGATTAGCATATAACTGAAGGAACTAACAAAGTTTCTAGAAAATCTAGAAGAGACAATTGTTATGTACCTCTAACAAAACAATATTTTCAAAAATTGTCTAAGGACTCATTCGTGCTATGGAAAATGGGTCCTCTGTAGGGCGTTTCAAAAATGGTTTCTCGGTCCTCTGCTCCTGTATCTGCACATCTAGATTCCTGAGTTTCACAGTCGAATAGTCAGAATAAATCTCAGATCTGAGTTTCCGTCAAATGACAACAAAGGAGACAACAAATGCAACTTTACAATTTTTCACTTTTGAGATCTTCAACGCACAAAGAGAGGGTAAAAATGTTTTTTTTAGGTGAATCGGGGTTTTCCTTGGTCAAACCCTATTTTTCTAATTAAAACTTGAAATAAAATTAAATATCATGAAAGGAATAATGAATGAACAACTCAATGTCACAACCCACCAAACCCTTGATTTAAACCTTTGGAAATCTAAATTATTCATGTCGATCTTGTATGAAATAGCATCAATGGATGTGTATATCGATACTTGGATCTTGCTTTGAACACTTGAACTTGATCTTGAAACCTACATCACAATGTTAGCTCCAAAAACATGCATCATGCAAAATACTTTGACTTGACAATTGGATTGTCAATTATTGTAACAAATGATGAAGAAATCTACTGTTGAATTCTCCTTAAAATAATCTTGTCTCTTGTGAAATTTCTCTTCAAATCTAATGTTTATTTGATAAAATAAACTTGTATTTATAGACATTTATCCTTAATTTCCCAAAATTCAAACATTACAACCCGAATTTCAAAATTTGAATAAATGATGATAAAAATACGACCACTCAATTCTTTAAAAATGGGTTCAAGGTCTTAGGGAGGACCCATTTTCCCATGGGTTAATGTGTCCTAGGTCCCTAAACCTAGGACACACATTGCTCAAGGTGAAGTTTAATGTATTGGCAATAATTAATGTCGGGTCTCCCATTTGGAAAATATAATTTAATAGGCTTGGGAAATGAATTATGGGGGAAAATTAAGGCCTAATTAAGCTCAATTAATTAAAGGAGCCCTAAATAAGTGTGGAAGTGTAAATAAATACATTTTACAACACTAAATTAAGGCACAATTAAGTCCATTTTAATTAAGAGGGTCCAAATAAGTTTGAAAATGCAAAGAGATACATTTTCCAACACTAAATTAAGGCATTATTAAGTTTATTTTAATTGGGAGGGCCTAAAAAAGTGATAAAATGTAAAAGGGTACATTTTTATATGCTACAGGTTTATTAAAAGGTGGAGGAATTAAGGTGACCCTCTTTCCTTCTTGATTTATCAATTGCTCCTTTGAAATAATTTTGTTAAAAAAGATACCTTACTCATGGAAAGAGGGAGCAGGTAGGATATAAGAAATATTCTCATGATGGTGCACTATTGGATATTCCAACATCAAGGCCTTTCCTTTACAAGAAGGGGATGTTTTGGGAAGACTAGGGTTATCAATGATTGCATTTTCTTTTACTAAATCTCTCCCACATGTGGGAGAGGTATTGAAAGCTAGTTAAATGAAAGGAAAAGTGTTGTTAAGGAATGTGTGAATGATATAAGGTATGCTACACATAATTTATACTCATTTTCATTATCAAACATTTTCCTTGAATGTTATCTATGATAGAAACTATAGTACCAACAATGTATTAAGCACTCACAAAGTTTTGCAATTTTTCTATAGCTTCTTCCATTTATTTTATCTTCTTCGGAGGGACATTAGCAACCATTGTGTCAGAATTAGTCACATTGGTTATGGGTAGGGTGGTCATGGGAAATGTGGTATCAAAGTTATGGTCCATAATGGGTTGACTAGTATCAACAATATGAGTGAAAGAGTTGGAAAACTCAAGATCCACAATGAATGTATTAGCACAGGATGGCATGAGTCTTGAACCACATCTCACTAGAGAATTGGTAATAGGATGCGAGGTTGTGAATCTCATACAAACTCCACCAAACCTTAGTGCACCCAAAATGGAAAGGGAATTATTCAAATACAATGAACACCCAAAACTATGAATCATAATACAAGTATGTAAAAAGATTCTACAATTTTTAGATTTGAAAGCAAGATAATTTACTAATTATGCTATGTAAAAACTTGAGGATGATGTCTTTTAATGCCAATTTCGATTTCAAAAATTTCACTTAACTTTACCAATTGGATTTAATGCAAGAAAGTATTTTTTTTAATTTCTAAAACTGAAACATAGATTTAATAGTAGAAGAAAACAATGCAAAATGAGAAAAAATGATGCCTAGAATTTAGAAAAGACACCTATATAGGGACTAATTCACCCTAGGGAAAATCAGTCCTAGGTCAAGGATCTGAAAAATCCAAGTTTAAATTTCTTTCTTAATGTTTAAATTCCAAGTTTCAGGTTGCTGACTATGCTTTCAATCACAAAAATTTCCAAATTTAGGTTTTTTAATGGAAATGAAATTAGTCACAAATGATGAACAAAGTGAAACTTTTTGAAATGCAATTTTGACCAAATTTTTTCATGTAAATGATTGAAAATACACTAATATTCAAGTATTATGGAAAATCAATGTAATATGCATGCAATTTTTTGGATTTTTTAGATTTTAAATAATGAAAAATACAAATTTGAAACCCTAAATGAGATGTAAACTAATGCAATTTAAAAAACCCTAAATGAAATGAAAACTATTGTAATGCAATGCAAACTATTGCAAATTCTAGATCTAGGGATTTAATGAACTCCAATTTCATAATTTTAGATGTACAATGTTGGGCTCACCAAAATAAAATAAAGGAAGAGGGGAGGTGCCCAAAATCGAGTGATTGAATATGTGATGCACCTATCTTCCTTCTTTCATTAAGGAAAAGAGATCCCCAAAGGTAGGATTGAATTTCAACCCTTAGGTGAGTCAACCCGATTGGAGATCTTAGCTATTTTTCCTTATTGATAAGATGGGGTAAATATGCCTGAAATGCACTTTGGGGAGAAAAATGAAAAATAATAAATAAAATCAATTATTCTATGTGAAAATTGAATCTTCAATTTAAAGCATAATGGAAACAGAAACAAAAAACTTTTGGTAGATTTGAGAAGGTTAGGTTGATGTGCCAAACAACAAAAGTTGTTAAGTGTCCTCTTGGGATAGATTTTCCCTAGGGTGAATGGGTCCTCCCACAGGATCCAAAATTTGATTTCATAGTCCTCTACTCTTGGATTTACACTCCTAATTCCTCTATATCTCACTGTCGAAAAGCTAGAAATAAATTTTGCAAATAAGATTTTGTGGTTTGAAAACTTTGATGATAACTTTGACAACTTTGTGAAAGTGCACTTTTTATCACTCTTCAATCCTTCACTTGCAACTATGCACATATAAAGAGAGGGAAATTTTGTTTTTTTGGTGAATGTTGGTTTTCCTTGGTTAAACCCCATTTTGGTAATTAAATCTTGAAATGAAACAATAATGAAAGGAAGGAATTTGATCAATGAACACTAGCTTGTAATAACTCACCAAACCCTTTAATGGCTTCCCTTGGAGGACTGAAGTCTAACACATCACTCTAAGGATTGAATCTTACATGAAATGGCTTGATTGGATTTTAATCTTGATGCTTGAATTTTGAATTGATTGCTTGAAACCTACATACCAATGTTAGCTCCAAAAACATGCATAGATGCAAATAACATTGACATGATGTTTGAGATCTTGAATACTAATATAGAAGATTGATAAATTTTCTCTTCAAAACTTTTGACAACAATATTTTCTTTTGTGAAGTCTAACAAATTTTTTTAGGATTTCTTAAGATTTGAATTCGATAAAAATACCTTTTACTTATAGGTAATTTTTTGATTTCCTGATAAGTAAACATCAAAAGGCTAACAATTGCAATTTGAATTTTAATTATAAAAATGCCACCAAAAACATATTGAAATTTGAGATCCTCAACTTAAGGAGGACCCATTCACCATTGGGCGAGTGGGTCTTATGACCTAAATCCAAGACACTCATATTCCAAGGTAATTTAATTAATGTTTGAAATTGTTTAATACAAGTTTCACTTTAATAAAATATGATTAATTAGGCTTTTAAATGCATAATTGGGTCAATTAGAGGCTTAAATAAGGAAAGGAAAACAAAGTTAGAAAATGTAAAGGAGTACATTTTCCATCACTACAACAATTTCACTATTACATTTTAGTATTTCATTCAAAGATAAAGAAAATTGGGAAGAATTATGGGTTGATGATTTATAAATTGGGTTACTATTTTCTTAGAATTGAATTTAAGGATTGTCTTGCATTTATTTTTTATTGTTCATTTATCTTGTCAGTTTCGATTAGGAACATGAGATAGGTTTCTTATTCATGTGAAAAGGTTTATGATTTTTTTGGTAAAATTATTAATCCTAACTCATGGTATTGCTTTAATTGGATTATATTGTTGGAAACAAATTGGAATGATGAACAAAATGATTAGATTCAAAATTTAATTAGGGAATCAATCAAATTAAATTGGGAAGAAACTAGTTATTGTAATTATGATAAATAAAGTTTCCCTATGAAATAAGAGACCTATTAAAACTTAGAAAGTGGTGGAACCTTCAAATTTTGCAAATTTGAAGTGGCTATGCACTTTTAGGTTTGCGACAGAGGTTAGGTTTGCTTCCTATCACATATACCCCAGAACCCATCTTTGCCAATTAAATTTATACAAATTAGATATTTTCATAAAAATGTGTCGTAGAATGATTTTTGGTACATATTATAGTATTCTTGTTCAGTTTCATGCTTCTAGGATGAGTTTTGATACATATTTTAGTGTGTTTCTAACTGCGCCTAGGCTAGATTTGGCATCCCAAAAAGTTGTGAATTTCAAAAATCTAAGGGAAACCCATTTCTTATTCTGGTCTCAAATGTCTCCAATTTCAATTCCATCAAATTGTGAGGTTAAGTGATGCATTATTTTTAACTCTTTCAAGTGCGGTGTACACCTTTGATAGGCCTGATTACAAAGGAAGTACCGATTTTTGGCTTTCTAGGTAAGATCTCATGGAGACCCCATGTTCTATTTAATTAATTCTGCCCTCTTGCAAAAAATCATGGATCTCAGATCTCTTGTTTGTGCACAATGAAATTCAACCATTTTTCTAACAAAAGAAATTAGACATTTGCTTGGATCCTAATGTTTTAATATGCTAATTTTTAAAACATTTTATTTTTTAAAAATAATTTGAGGACATAAATATTTGTATTAAAGGAGATTTTGATACTCTCCAAAGTGAAGTTGCACATGAATTATTCGAGGAAATAAATAAAACAATGTTACGAGAGCTCAAATGACTCTTTCACCATTTCGCACCATGAAATGCCCTTTCTTCAAGTAGGCATGGAAAATTGTAGCACGAGTGAGTGTTTGGCGTTATTTCTACTAAGTATGATGTTAGGCACCCAAGTTGTTGTACTTGATTCCATGTGTTTTGAATGTCATGCATCACTATGTGGAGGGGACTAAGTGATTAAAGGCAATGATAATTCATCCCTTGGCACACTTCATTTGCTGACTAGATAATGTTGAATGGTACAGTTTGAAGTCTTGTTCACGTGGTCTTCTATTTTTTTGTTTTTTATCCTCTTTCTCCCATTAGTGTTGTCTTGAGTAGATCTCACATTAGTTTATCTTTAAGTCTTCTCATTATAATGACTGAAAGTATCTTCCATTAGATGTAGATGATATAAGGGAAATTTTGGGGTTGTTTGAGGAATGCAAATGGGTGTTTTAACTTGAAAAAAACTACCTAAACCCTTTCCAATGCTAAGGAAAAATTTGTAAGATAGATTTATATGGGTTTTTACTACTAGCAAGGTCAAAAACATCCCAGATACAATAACCATGACCTACAATTTGGTTCTATAACCCAAAAAGCATTTCTAGTGCCACACAGTAAGTTTGATTGATATTTTAAACTTTTAAATAGAAGAATTGATGATATTTGGTATTGAATATTGTCTATTTTTGTGCAAATAGTTTTGGGAGAATTTTTGAGTTGTTTGTAATATTGAATATGATTCCTCCATGTCCAGAAGATTGCTAGAAGAGTTGCCCATGAATTGGAAAAGAAAATAGCATGATTTTTAATGCTTTCATGTTGCTAGTGAAATGTAGAAAATTATCACTGTATGTTTTGGGAGATAGAAACACAAATTTCCTTCAAGTTTCATTAAAGGAAACCCTAGAGATCTCAATCTAGGGATGGAATTAGGAAAAGAGATTTGCAATAGAGTGTCCTAGGGGTGTGATTAAAGACAAAAAAGGGGGTTAAATGCTTAGAAAGAAATGGAATGAAAGCAATGTACCAATCTAGCTATGAAACCTAGAGAATTAGGAACATAAAATTAGACTGATAAAGGAGAATGAAATGGAAAGGTACCTAGAAGAAAGATGTGATCAAAACAAGCTTTGAAACCCTGAAATTTTGACTTCTGATGCTCACTCAGACTCATACGACAGACTAGGTGATTTAGTCCTAGTATAGGATTTTTAGGTAGGGTCTGGAACCTCTTGATGATTTTTCTGGATCTGCTGAAGACTAGGAAAAAATCAGTATTGGGACTCATATGCCTAGACTATTGCAAAGTGTCTCATTTGTCGTGAAGTGTCTCAGGAGTAGAATTTTGAAGCAAAAATTTGTGAGCTTATGAAGATGGATCAAATAAGTAATTTCCCACTTATTTAATGAAAATAGGTTGGATATCTTGCTCTAGATCTGAATTTTCATGAGCGTTCACAACTTTCTTCAATTTTGCAACTTAGTATTCTTGGTATTTTTGAGGGCTTCAAATCCACTTTCTCTTCAACCTATAAACCTACAATCACACAAAGAGAGAGAAAAAGTGTTGTTCTATTAGGAAATGGGGGGTTTCCTTGGTCAAATTCCATTTCGGTAATAAAATCGTAATGAGAAACATGAATAATGATACCTTAAATGATGTCTTGAAATATGAATCTATAATCTAACATGAAGGGGCCATGAAGAATGTAGATCTTGATCTTATATTAGATGTGGAATAATTCTTAATATGGATCTTGAATGTTACATCACAAGCACTAGCTCAAAAAAATGCTTGATGCTTTATGCCTTTGACATGATGATGGATCTTGAATTGCTGCAAGAATCTTCTTCAAATCTGCCTTTGAATGCTCTTAAATTTCTCTTGAATGTTCTTGAATTCTCTTGTGAATTCTTGTGAAAGTGTTCTTATTTTTTTATGAAGTTATAGGAGAGCTTAGGTTAAATTATGTGAAATAAAATTGTATTTATACTTGCTTATGCCAATTTTTTTGAAATTACAACACTAGAAACTGACATCAGATCTGGGAGGATAAAACCCCACCATGAATTTGATTTAAATTAGGTCCTAGTTAAAGTGTGAATCATACACCAATTGTGGCATATGAGTCCTAGATCACCATATTTGGAACACATGGCCCAAAAAATTGAATTATGATTTGTTATTTGATAAGTTTTGGGATTATCCATGGAAAGGTGCAGTTAACAAGGCTTGTGGATGTGAAATAGGAGCAATTAAGACATAAATAAGTCCAATTAATTAATAGAGCCCTAGATTATTGTGAAATTGTTAGGATACACTTTACAACACCCTAAACTAGGTAAAATTAGGTTCATTTTATCATTAATTATCCATTCGCAAATTAAGTGTGAAAAAGGGCTGCTTTTTTTCTACACTACATTTGGCCCCCACTTTAGTGAGAGGAGGAAATTTCTTCAAACTCACACTAAAGTAAACCTTCAAGAGGGGTCTAAGTGTACCAATATAGATGGTATAGGATGGAAAGGATCAAGGAGGTAACCAAGACCCCAAGCTCCTACATCAAACCAACATAAGAACAAAGGGACACACACAAGGTGTATGATATGCAACATCCAGATACACAAACATACAATGTCAAAGACATAAAGATGAAATAAAAAGAAAGAAAAAATGAATCAAGCTTTGACTGTTTGTCCCACATGTTGTGTATTAGATATAATATTGTTTGTTTAAAATTCATGCTCACTCTGAGGCAATGGAACTTCAAGCTGTGTGGTGGGTGAGTATCCAAAAAGGGTGGCTTACAAGTGGAACACAATGTCCACTATTCAAACCAAATGCATTATCACAAGGGGTAGTGAAACCTCAAGCCATCCAATAGGTGAGCCCTCATAGAGGTGAGAGACATACACACATAGTTGGTATGTTCTTACATACACAAGAAAGTGGCTATGGGAAAGTCTTGCCTAACTTCAGCTCCATTATGTACAACTATACCAAATCTATACTTCTTGATAACTTTGATAAGGCACCACACAACAATGAACTTCAAGCTCCATGAGGCAAGAAAAGCTTTCTATGCTTGATAATCATGAACAAATAAGATGGCTCCATAGGAAAGCAAAGTGTGCTATCCAAGGTGGCCATATACACACGCAATCGGTATGTCCTTACATACACAAGCAAGTAGCTATGGGAAATTTATGCCTAAGTTCACCTCCATTATGTACAACCATACCAAAGCTATACTTCCTGATAACTTTGATAAGGCACCACACAACAATGAAATTCGAGCTCCATGAGGCAAGCAAAGCTTTATATGCTTGATAATCATGAACAAATAAGATAGCTCCATAGGAAAGAAAAGTGTGTTATGCAAGGTGGCCATATAACTGATATTGTACATGAAAAAGTAGTGTAGGGTACATTCAAAGGGATTTTTATTAGTTAATGTAAGGTCTCTTCTTAGGGGACATCGTGCCTAATGTCTCCAAGAGAGGACAAGTCAAATAAATATCACACTCTCGAAGGAGATCAAAGCCAATCACACTGTAATTAGTGAAAATCAGATATAAAACTAAAACAACAAAATATGAAAATAATAACAAGCACAATAGAGCACAAACTAGCATGAAAATCAAAACAAGAAAGCAAAGCAAACCGATCTTCAAGATTGAATTGATTTATCTCCATTGCTCTTCTCCACCTGCATGAGAATGCATGATTTTGAAGGTTTGAATGATTTGATATGTTGATTGCTCATTTTTGCAGCATAATGATAAGATGAAAGATAATAGAAGAAAAATAGATAGATAGATAAGAAGAAATTTTGGCAGAGTGAGGATGCTAGAAGAAGATTCCCTAAATGACCCGTGAAAGGCTTGATTTATAGGAGAAGGCTGATTTGATTTGATGGCCAAGATTAAAAGTCAAATTTGTGATATGTATGGCTAAGATTAAAAGTTTATTTTAGTGTCTATGACGCACATTAAGTGGATTATGACATGAGGCTAAAATTAAGATGTGAGGAAATAAGTGGGATTCTATTCTTTATTTTGGAAGAAAAGATGCTTATGACACACAATGAATGGGGGTAAAAATAGGATGTGAGTGAGAATCTCATAATTTAAATAATAAAATTATTTGAATTATGTGTGCATGTGAAGAGTTGTAGTTAAGTGACACATGTTGCAATGTGACAATAGGTGAGGGATTAATTCAAATATTTAATTTGAATTATTTTGAGACATATGAAGGGGGAATTAATTAAATAAATGAGATTTATTTAATTAATTGGGAAGGTGATTAAGTGGAATAAATGAGATAAATGGGATAATGTAATGACCTAGGATAAAATATTAAAAAATGTCTTACAAGGTCATGTATCGACTAGGTAATATTATGACATGGACAATTTTAGGTGTCTACATTTTGCCCCTCTTTGAGATGATGTTCGAGATGGTGAGATTTATGTCGAGTGACATCATTTCATAGAAGATAAGGTATGGATAGATGAAAAAAAATTATGCCCCAACCACTTGAAGAAGTGAGCGAGTATGATGAATGAAGGAAAGGGATGATAGAAGAATATGATGATGCAAAAGATATGAAGAAATGGGATGATGATATAGGATATGATAATGATGATGATGCCCCCTCGAGAGGATAGGTGAGTTGCATAAACATGGATATTCTTTCGAAATGAATGAAATGATAAAAGAGGGATAAGATGAATGATACAAGATAAGAAGTAGAAGAAAAAGAAAAATGACACGCTATGCTGCAATAAAGTGAGCAATCATATGTTTGATATAGCACTAGATGTTATGCACCAAGGTATAAGGACCAAGGTGAAGATGTGTCTCATGCCCCAGCATAATACAACCTTGTCTAGATACAAGATATGAATATTAGCTGGGAGTGATTTGGATTTGATGCAAATGCAAGATAAAAATGATAACACACACAAGCAAGCAGGCATGTACAAATGATACAAAAACAAACAAGGTATTGCCCCTGTCAAGCTGTAAACCAATGATCGATTGATTGATTGATCATGATGATAGTGTTGTCATTATGGGGAACGATATATCCTTAGGTCAACACAAGGATGATTGATTGATTGATTTATGATGATGATAGTGTTGTCATTGCGGGGAATGATATATCCCTAGATCAACACAAGGATGATTAACTGATTGATTGGGTTTACAACAAGATTAGGATCAAGACCGAAATTTGATTGGATAATTTGACTTGATTGATTAGCTTGGTTGGTATGGATTAAGGATTGAATTGCATTTGGATTATTGCTTGGAAGGATTGAAGATGCTGATTTGAAGATTTGGATGATGATTGATGAATTAAATTGAGGAATGATTTACTTGGAATGATTTTGATTGATTGGATTGATGAAGAAATGATTTGATTTGATGATAATGATTAGATTGATTAGAAGAATGGGTTTGATTAGAAGAAGTGATGTGATTGAGAAGAATGGATTTGATTAGAAGAAGTGATGTGATTAGATAATTTGATGAAAAAATTGATTTGAAGAAGTTGAATTGATGCGTTGAAGTGATTTGGTTTGATTTTATTGCTTGGATTTTTGAAATGTTTTGATTTTTTGGATTTTTGAAATGTTTTGATTTTTTTTAGATTTTTTCGAAATGTTTTGGATTTTTGGAATATTTGATTTTTTTTGGATTTTTGGCCTATGTGATTTTTTTGGATTTTTGAAATGTTTTGAGATGTCAATGGATGACAATTTGGGTAGCCTTTGTGCTAGATACCAATGACAAGGGAAAACCAAGTCTAGGTGCAAGGATATAGATGTGATTGATGGATGAAAGGGTGGGTGATAGGATAAGGGACAAAAGGCTCATGATATATGGATGGATAAAAAATGACAGGATGTATGCATGATAAGAGGGCAGGGATGTGATCTCCAAAGACTATGTCGCATAGGAATAACATGCCCCATTCTAGGTACAATACTTAGGATTATTCATGACAAAGCTTATGACACTAGGATAATGATAGGCTTGTTTGGAAGGATGAGGTATATCAAAAGATATCCAAAGCATGTTTCAACATTTTGCCCCATATTTTTATCAAGATCAAAAAGAGGAAGAGAGGATGAATGGACTCAATATGATAAGTATATGGGTATGATGGATAAAGATGGTAGGTAGGATGGACATGATATGATAATGACATGATAGGATAGATAGTGCAGATGAGACAAAGTGCCCCCAAGTGTAAGTGACATAGAAGATCAACCTACACATGATGCCTGTTTTCCAGGTTTTCATCATGGTACTTATCCAGGGCGCCTGTTTACCAGGTTTTCACCATTGGATGAAGGGATCTTCTCTTTTCTTTTCTTTTTTTTTGACTTTTATTTTTTTACTTTTATGATTTTTGGATAAGAGAAGGGGAATATGGATAGGAGGGACTCAAGTGTCTAGTTCCATGAAAGGTGATAGTCCCACTAGAGATGGATGTCATCACATGGACCATGTCAAATGTCATTATGCTCATAGATGTTGGTAAGGGATGACATGAAAGGGAGATGGAGTAGGTAGATGATGGATTATGATGTGGATTATGGAGGGATTGGTGGATTATGATGTGGATTATCTAGGGAAGAGGGATGGGAGGCTTAGCCAAAAGCATGGACCATATGAATGTGATGGGGGAGATATGTAGGATAATGAGTGAAGGGTGAGGATATGGAGGTATGTGGAATCGTTGTGAAATGGAAGGGAACCATGACCAATGGTTGCACACATTGTGATAAACGTTGAAGCTTTTGATGTGGAGGGGGTGTAGGAAGCAATGGAGATGGTTGCTTAGGAGATGGGTGATGAAGTGCTTTAGGTACCCACATAGATTTAGTATTTTTATGACTTTTATTTTTCTTGTGGGATGGAATATGAGATTCTTGAATAGAGTGGGAATGTGAGGTGGAAGTGGATGGTTGGAATTTTTGAGATGTAGATGCATCATTTGACTTGTTTTCCTTTTTCTTAGGTACCCAAACCATTTTTTTTTAGACTTTTCTTTTGAAAGTATGATCTTATATTGCTTTTTGGATGGATTTTTCTTTGGTTCTTTGCTTTTGTATTCTAGGGCATGGGGACCCTTCATATTTTTTGATTTATAGATAGAGGCATCAAAATGTTTGCTTTTGAATCCCATGGGTATGGTGGAATGAGTGAAAGCTTCATGTTTAGACAATGTGTGCATTGATTGGTCATGATTAGGATTTTTAGAGGATTTATGGATAGGTGGATAAGGGGATTGGATAATGGGGATATTAGGTGTTGGTAGTAGTGGAGGTAGATTAGATGGATGGTTATTAGGAGTTGGAATCAATGGTGGAAAAGTTGATGGTGAAAGATGTACGGTCACATGCTTTTGACATTTGTAAGCTGGTGGAGGAGGGATGGCAACATATGTTTTAGGCATATGATAGGATTTATGGTGGAAAGAGGACTTATGATGGATGGAGGAAGTATCAACATCTTTAGATTGGTGTCCTTGGGGTGTATATCCAAGGCCATAAGAGCGTAGAGGGACCTTGACATGGATGGGCTCCAAAACACCTTGTTCATGAAGGCCTAAACCTTTACCTTGATAGTTCATGTTCTGAAGCATGCAATGGACAATGGGACTAGGTGTGTTTTGGACACTAGACTTGAGTTCATTGTTAGATGAAGAAGGTGAGGTGGATAAAGGTTGTTGTTGTTCTAAGGAGGAGCATTCATGAATAAATATGGATAGACCAATAGGACATGTTGGTGGATTTGAAATGGGGTTTATAGTGGATGTGGAAGGATCATTAGGGTCTTGATTATGTTCATTTAGATCCACACTATTGGTTTGATATTCTACATTTACTTGGGAGGCATGTGTCTCATCATGACAAGTGGATAATGTGGGATCATGGATAGGACTAGGTAGGGGGTCTATAGGAGAAATGGAGGTTTGTTTCTCATGGATAGGTGAAGTGATAGATTCTTGACCATGGAATGCATAGAGTTGGCTAAGAGGATCATCATGGCCTTCTTGATCATAGGTAGGATCTAGATCATAGAGGGAAGCTTCGTCATGAATATGACCAAGTATGTTATGAGTGGGATCATTAGAAGGGCCAAGATCTTGATTAGAATGAGAGGTTAATGTTTCTTCATGCTTAGGATAATGCTCTTGACATAGCTCTTGGATTTGAGTGGAAATGGAAGTGAACGGTTCTAGAAGAGGCTTGGTGTGATTTTTATGATCAATAGGTTGTGGACCACATGATGGAGTTGGAAGAATAGGCATGACATTCAAAGGTTCATTGGTAAGCTCATTAATCGGTGCTTGACATGGGGATGGTCTTTTCTGTGCTAGTAGTCTTTGGAGAAAATCGTTAAAGGATTCTTTGGTTGATGGATTAGTGCTTGAGAAGTTGGATGGTGGTGTTGGTGTAAGACTAGTATGCTTTGAAATAGGCATTTTATTAAATGGTGATGGAGGACTAGTAGATGGAATGGTGTATGATTCCAAACTTATGGTGGTATTTCCCTTGTCAAAAGTATCATTAAGGTGACCTAAGATTTCTACAAAGTTTTCATCATCACTAAGATCTACAAAATTCTCAACATCACTAGGAGCAAAGTTTGACCCACCTTGGAGGATATATGGTTTTGGATTATCTTCATGATTAGGTGAAGGGGATCCTCAAAGTATGACCTTGGGCTTGTGACTGGAATTGTTAAGGATTAGGACCATTTTAGCAAGTGTTTGACTAGGATTAGGGTGACGATGATGATGAAATGATTTGAATGTGATTAGAAAAAAGGATGATTAGGATGATTAGAATGATATGTTTATGTGTTGGTGTTTATAGCTTGATATGGCAATTTTTAAACAAATGATTACACATGTACACACATGAATCACACATGGAAGACACATAATCAAGTTTGAATTTGAAATTATGAATGTGATAATTAAGCACGCACTTGAAGAAGACACATCAACAAGACCTAGAACTAGTCAAGTGGGTATGGCCAATTAGGTCTTAAGCTAGGATGAACAAGGTTGAGTAGGGATAATTTGAAAGAAAAATCCTACCACACAGCTGGGAGAAAGGGGTAACCCACCCTTCACCTTCACTTCCCAAAGGTATAAAGTTCTTTGGGGCTTAGCCAAGAGTGACAAGATTTTAACTCCCAAAGAAGCATATCTTTCGATTCACACTTTGATTGAGGTCATCCCTAGGGGTGATGAAATCCCCTAGCAGGCCTCCTATGAAAGGTATGACAAAAGTGAATCAAGTGAGGTGTTTTTGATCACACATGCACTTGATTCACACTCGTAATTGTTAATTTTCCTTTAGAAAATTGAAATGTGTGTAAAACAGTTCAAGCACTTGTTCCTTTTTAAACCCAAAGAAAATATGTGTGATTGAAAGACAATGATTCTTTTTAAGCCCAAGTTCAAAGTGTGATTGCAAACAAGATGTTCATTTTAAAGCTCCAAATTCAAGTGTTTTGCAAACAAAATTGATTGATTAAATGAGAGATAAAGATGATAGAATGAGTGCAGCTGAAATTTTTTTTTTTCCAATTTTATGTGTATGACTGATATTGCTACTACTACAGCTCCTTATGATCATCTGTAAAATTAAAAAATGATATTATAATGCAGCCAAAACAAAAAGTTCATCAGGAAATTTCAATTTCAGATACACATTTTTAACATAACCGAATTAGATTCGATTATTTGAAGATTTTATGGATCTGAAAAATAAAAAACCAAAGAAGAGACCCCTACTAATTTTCTAAGGGCTTTCCTGAAATGTAAAGAAATCAGAAAAACTCTTTGTTTTGCACTAGAAAATGTGGATTTGTGAAAAACATATAGAAAACAAAGATTTGATTATTTAGAACTTCATTTAACATCAAAATCAAATCTATAAAAAACAAACCTATATTAAAATTGCAGGAGATTTCTAAAAATGTAAACATTTCTGTAAAATTCATTTATTTGCGTCCAAAAAGACAATTTTATGAAAAAATATAAAATCATGAAAACTCCTACAAAATTCGTGATAAACCCTCAATTTTTTTATTGTAGCCTCTTGAGATGATTTCTAAGCTTCTTTGAAAATATTGTATAACAATGTAGAGCCGCTTGGAAGATATGACGAAATTTGTAAAATTTGAGGTTTTGTCTAAAAACTGGCAGATCTGCAATAAAAAGTTAATAAAACCTGCAAAAAAGAAAGTTAGATCCAAGGATTCACGTCAGGTTCACCAAATGTAATTAGGGAAAATCAGATATAAAACGAAAAGAACAAAATATGAAAACCCTAACAAGCACAATAGAGCACAAACTAGCATAAAAATCAAAACAAGAAAGCAAAGCAAACCGATCTTCAAGCTTGAATTGAGTTATCTCCATTGCTCTTCTCCACATGTATGAGAATGCATGAATTTTAAGGTTTGAATGATTTGATATGTTGATTGCTCATTTTTGCAGCATAATGATAAGATGAAAGATAATAGAAGAAAAATAGATAGATAGATAAGAAGAAATTTTGGCAGAGTGAGGATGCTAGAAGAAGATTCCCTAAATGACCTGTGAAAGGCTTGATTTATAGGTGAAGGCTTATTTGATTTGATGGCCAAGATTAAAAGTCAAATTTGTGATATGTATGGCTAGGATTAAAAGTTTATTTTAGTGTCTATGATGCACATTAAGTGGATTATGACATGAGGCTAAAATTAAGATGTGAAGAAATAAGTGGGATTCTATTCTTTATTTTGGAAGAAAAGATGCTTATGACGCACAATGAATGGGGATAAAAATAGGATGTGAATGAGAATCTCATAATTTAAACAATAAAATTATTTGAATTATGTGTGCATGTGAAGAGTTGTAGTTAAGTGACACGTGTTGCAATGTGACAATAAGTGAGGGATTAATTCAAATATTTAATTTGAATTATTTTGAGACATGTGAAGGGGGAATTAATTAAATAAGTGAGATTTATTTAATTAATTGGGAAGGTGATTAAGTGGAATAAATGAGATAAATGGAATAATGAAATGACTTACAAGGTCATCTATCGACTAGGTAATATTATGACATGGACAATTTTGGGTGTCTACACACACCACCAAGAAAAAAGACATGCCACAAGAATAATGAAAATAAGACAATGAAACATGAGTGTCAATGTATTCCTTCACTTTAAAGTGGTTGCTATCTCACCATTATGTAGAGGAATGAATTTCCACCCCTTGTGTTAATTCCTCTCTTGCATACCTCCACCTTAGAAAATTAAACCCAAATGTGAAATTCCACATCACCCACCTACCTCGCATCCACTTGGTACTTGTCTTTTGTGTCGGTGGGGGAATTATTTTTGAGGAAGCGAGCATGAAACGTGGATGTCTCCTTTACACATTGTTGTCGCTAATAGATTCTTGCACCTAGAGTCTACAAGGATATTATGTTCTCCATTGGGAATGAAGCGTAATTCATCTATGTCGACCAATCAGGCTGAAAATAGCTCCTTCCCGACCATTTTCATCTTCAAATGCATCAATTTCACATTAATTCATACTTATATGATCTATTGAGCATTCAAATTCATTATTTTAGCAATTCACAATATTTTCTTTGAGCAACTACATCCATCTTACTGTAGTTTTTCCACCATTGGAGTTGTGATTTGGTGTCCCAAGGGATTGCTTCTTCATTTTTGTGGCAACGTAGACCTTACCAAGTTTGCATCCTCTTCTATGTGCTTAAGAGAACCTTGATTGAGAGGGTATATTTCATCTTGATTTACATAGCATAGCACTATTGTGATTGTTCCATATTCTTTTTCATTATTTCCTTTATCGCATTTTGTATCTTGTGGCTTTCCTAGCTGTCCATGGAGGTGGAAACACCAAAGCAGGGGTTTGATTGAGGCAAACCCCTATATAGCCCAACTTTTTTCCCTCTTGTTTGTGTGTAGGTGTATGTGTGTGTGGAGCTTGCTGGCGAGCTAGAATTTTAGTGAGTTGAACCTTGTCACCTTTGTTTTCTCTATCTCCTTTATCATTTCTATAGTCATTTATTATACTTCATTATTCTACCCATTTTGTTAAATTTTATTAGTTAGCCTGACATTAGGTTTTTTGGCTTTCCATACTATACTTTTCACTTTCTATCCATATGGATACAAGTTCCACAAAGATATTCCAACACACCACGCTATCATCCTTGACCCACGCTACCATCTTTGGGTAGAGAGCTACCTGAGGTGTGGTTCAGATTCTAGAAACTGGCTCATCTAGTCCAATACAAGTATTCAGATCGGTAGAGTGATAGAAGTTCTTGAGAGTGCTCTTCATTATCTATCCATGACCTAAACCTCCACTTAACTTGAGATAAGATAGGGCAGCCCTCTGCTCTTGACTCTTTGTGACCTAGAGCCTTGGTATGGTTGGTTCCCCTGACTTACATTTTGGTAAACCCAACATGAAAAACATTTATCCATTTATTTGTGTTGAGACTTTTTCCCTCATGCCTAGTGATTGTTGTAAACCTAAGTGTTGTGAAGTCTTATAAGCATCACAACCCTATCCATGACTTTTGGGTATGTTGTTAGAAGAAGTGTGCAACACCTACCAATGGAAAAGGCGAAGGTCACTTCTAGTTTTACCACCAATTTTTCCATTGGTCTAGCTACTAATTTTACTATTGGTTTTCCTACTAGTTTTACCAACAAGATGGGTTTCATAGATGAGACCACTTGTGCTCATACACCTCCAAAATCCCCTATGGCTTCATCTATGAATGATGATGATGCTCTACATATCCCTACAGAAAACCTTTAGGTATTGGATAACAAATTTTTAGACCTTGCGAATAATTTGGAGAAAGCACTCAACATGGCAAGAGCTACTTGATTTGCTAGCTAGGTGAGATATCTGTTAGGAAAGGACCGAAATAGGTGTAGAGTTCTTATTTGGCCTTACTGATCTAACTGAAGCCTATATCCTCTCATATAAGACAAGATCAGGTACTACCCAAGGAGAGGTACTTGGTCCCTATGAGAGAAAAATAGGCATCTTGATGCCTACTACATGTATATGCTAGCCAAAACAAGCCCCTTGATCAACATTTCCTCTATTTCTAAAACCCCCTACTATTAAGGTGAGTAGAATACCCCTTAGTTTCAGTTTCACCCCTTCTACTGCCCCTAGTGGTGGGGGCTCTAGTCGAATG
The DNA here is from genome assembly GCA_007115665.2 of Sequoiadendron giganteum. Lineage (NCBI taxonomy): Eukaryota > Viridiplantae > Streptophyta > Pinopsida > Cupressales > Cupressaceae > Sequoiadendron > Sequoiadendron giganteum. Next base: position 585,816,233 of record CM021106.1, on the reverse strand, counting down.
AGTGGTGGAAACTTTGTTAGTAAAGGTGGAAATGGTGGAGGTGTCTGTAGTGGAGTCCATGGCAGTTTTTTTGGTAGTGAAGGTGGCTTTGGTTGACGTCCTACTGGTGATGGTGGCCCTGGTGATGGTCATGGTAGTGGTTCTAGAGGTGGCTCTAGAGGTGGTTTTGGTGGTGGTGGTCTTGGAGGTTTCACTAGGCCTTTGTCATCCTTTAACCCTATTCTAAATGCTCTTCTTCAGAACATAGGTCAGATGGAAAACTAGTTGGTGAGCCTCTCCCAAGCATCCACCCAACCTATTTTCCAACCTTTCTTCTAACATAGCCCATTTTCAATGGAAATCTTGGGTACTCCCTTCCCTCAGGGAATGGAGATTCCTAAGTTTTAAAAGTATGATGGTAAAGGAGATCCATAGATGCATGTGTCAACTTTCAATGCCATGCATATGGATTTCTTTCATCACAATGCTTTAATGGAAAAATCTTTCCTCGATCTCTCAAGACATAACACTCAAGTGGTACTATTCCTTAACTGATAATTCTATATTCTGATTTGATCAAGTCATCAATCATTTTCTCTATCAATTCTAGAATAATATTAGTTTGAAGATGACCTTCTTCAATCTCGTTCGTTATAAGAAGGGAGATAATGAGAAGATAACTAACTTCATAGCATGATACCAAGCACTCTTTTCAGAGGAATCATACCCAATGCTCAAATATAATGTGTAAAAGGTGTTCATAGGCAACCTGCACCAAGCTTGGCATGAGAAGTTCACCATAATGAAATACCCTTCCTTTACGGATTTGTGTGTTGTGTTGTGAAAGTATTGACAAATAGTAGTTCAGTTTCGAGGATCTTCCTCGTGCTCCAATTTAGAAGGAAATTCTATTGTGTCCATCTTAGGAAAATTAAATTTTTTTGCGAATGTAGTCACCATGACTAACGATCATGGTCTCAGACACAACAAGAATTTTACGAAGTTAGCAAAATCTTATTCTTCCATTTTACAAAATTTGTTGAAGGATAAGCTCATAAATTTGGAAAACCACCGACCTCTAAAGGAACCTTATCTTGATTGGTATGATGTGAATTCTTTTTATAACTACCATCGTGTTAACAAGCATGATACTGAGTGTTGCATGCACCTGTGTCATGAGATACAAGATTGCATCAATGACGGTACCATCCATCTCAATGGGAAGAAATAAAATGTGAATAAGTCGATAGAAAAGGCCAATAGCGAGTTAGAAATTTACACAAACCCATTTATGTCCCATTTTTTGAATTTGATGATTGACACCTTTGATGCTTCTCCTCAACCCTCAGGGTATTTTAACATGGTTTTGATTACTTCTCCCTCACAACTTGTGACTAGTTCGCTAGATGTGACTTTTACATAATAGGACCTACCCTTGAATAATAAGCCCTCTCCTCTATACATTCCTACTTTCCTCAATGGAAACATTGTGACATGAGCCCTAGTTAACCTCGTGAGCTGAGTAAATGTTACTACAGAGGAGACGTTATGGTCAAATTCATTACAGATGGAGGAATATGAGGGGAAAAATACATTATATGTATGCACAATGATATCTCTCTTAAGACATATGGCTCTATAACTCTTTCCATCCCAGTTGGACCTAGGTCCATGGATACAACTTTTGATGTTATTCTGGAATCTAATTTGTTCAGGGTGAAGTTGGGTATCCTGTGGCTAGCTTCCATGAACAGAATAAATTTTTTTATTCACAAATGTTTAATGTTTTATCATAAAGGTGTCCTACACATCATGCATGACATTGGATATTTTCCATTGGTATCCCATGGAGGTTATTCATTAGATCATTTTAGGCTCACCCTAGTTGGTTTTCTCCATTGTAGAACGAACCTACTTTACTAAAATTATGTAAAGTATAAAACCGGGGGCAAAGGACAGCCAAAAGTGACTCCTTTGGTAGCACAATATAAAGCTACCAACTCCTCTTAGAAGGGAAAGGAGAGGCCTTCCCATCCTCAGGGTGCCACTTTTTCCTCCCTTCCTGAAGAGGATTTTTGGATGACTACTCCTGGTTTGCGCATAACGAGTTCAATAGTACCTACTTCACGTAAAGCTAAGATTCAGATATCTAACCTCCCTACCTTTCCTCTAGGACCATGGCCTTACCTATATGGTAAGAGAAAGGGTCCCAATGGGGAGTCCTCTATGTCTCGACCACCACGGCCTCCTACCACTCCTACCCCCAAGGTAGTGAATGGGAAGAGGCCTACCACTGGGGCATTAGAGCCACCTCCCCCCACTATTGGTCCCATCTAGGAGTCTCTCCCTATGTTAGAAATGAATGCGATGGAAAATTTTATGGTCAAGTAAGAGCCTTCTATTTCCTCTCAACTCCCAGCCTCTAGCTTCTGGAGTTGTAGGAACCACCTTGCATGTGAGTGCAAGCATCCACAAAAGGCCCTAGCTATTGAGAAGGATGCTTTGCAGAGGAAAGAATGGGAATTGACCACTCCTATTTTGAGAGTTATTATTGTTTCCTCCTCTCTCATCCCCTCTACTTCTATTCAATTAGCCTCAGTGCTACTTCTAGATCCTGCTACGAGCATAAACATCCTTAACACTAAAAAGGTTTAGGTGTTAATTTCTCCTTGGGTCGAGCCTCCTCTCTTAATGTCCCTCTCAGACATCCCACACTTCTCTAATCTCATGGACATGTTGAACACCTTGGTGGTTTACACTACAATTTTCTCCTCCCCCTCCACACCTTTTTCCTTGTCCATGGGTATCTCGCATCCTTTGAAAAAGTGGAAGATGGAGGATGGCTCCACTAGTAATGGGGGGAGAAAGAGGATTCCACCTTCTTTAGAAGGTGGTTCTATGTTAGTGTGTGTTGTCCTAGGGATAGAAGAAGTTTCAACATCCTTGAAGTTTGACACTACTCCGGAGTCACTCGATGAGTCTAGCAGTAAATATCGGGCACCACCAACCTTGTTCATAGAGGCAACACATGAAACTCCTGTGAAGTGCATGGTTAACTCTTTGGATGAGGTCTTGGCCCTTTCAACAATTTTCATGAAATCGTTGACTTTTCCCTACAAGAACTGAGTGGAGAACACCTCTAGGGGCCCTCTTCCTTGACTCTTGTTGTCGGGGGTTGGAGGGTTCCCCCCTTGGTATTTCGCCTTTGTAGGCTCATCTGGCTTCCCCGTATAATGATCTAGATTGGGAGGCTGATGACCTCTTGGTTGATGAGTATTAGGGGGTACCTCTTCCTTACCCATAGTATAGAGTGTGTGTGTGTGTTTGTGTCCCTGGATGACCCTTGTCAACCTTGTAGGTGCTTGGATACAGGAATGATTACTAGTCGTACAATTTCCTCTATTTGTGGCATCATTCTTCCTCTATTATGTGTATTGATTTTCAAAAATTAGGGATGATGAAAAGTGTTGGGGGCATTTAGGCTTCCCTTCAATGTTGACCCAATTTTTTATTTTTATTTTGTCTGCTTGTGCATTCTTCATATGGTCTGATATAGTAGGGGTTGATGCCAGTTCATTAAAATATTATTATTATACAAGCATGTATATTTTATGAGCATCTTTCACCCCGAAATATGAAATATCCCCTATGTCCCTTGTTCGTGATGTTGTTGTTTTCCTTTACATTGTTTCTCTCTTATCTTTCACGTTAATTTTGTGATGTTGTGGTGTTTATGTGGTTTCCCTTGCATGTGTGACAATATTACCATGGTGACATTGTTGAGAATCTATGTTTCAATTTCTAGTTGTGTAGCCCCTTCTTTCTCCCTTGGCATTAAATTGTTCTCATTTCTGCCTTTACTGCTTTACCACGGCGACTTTGTCTAGCTCTGGTGGTGACAGTTCTGGTGGTTACTGCCATACCATGGCCAGCCAAGAGGCTGACTGCAATGGCTGCATTAAGACCGCCATACCATGACCAACCAAGAGACTGACCACGGTGGCCATCATAAGGCCGCCAATGGCCTGGCTGGTGATTACCGCCATACAGCAGCCAGCCAAGAGGCTGATCGCGGTGGCCATGGAAAGGCCGCCAACAGCTTGTCTAGCGATTACCGCCATACTATGGCTAGCCAAGAGGTTGATCACAGTGGCTACGGTAAGGCCACCAACGGGCTAGATGGCAGTTACTACCATACCACAACTAGCCAAGAGGTTGACCATGGTGGCCATGGTAAGACCACTAGTGGTCAGCCAAGCCGGCTACCACTGTACCATGGTGAGTCTTGGAGCTGGTAGCGGTAGCATGGTAAAATGAGCGATAGAGCTCGGGTGGATTTGGTTGGCCTACCACCATATTGTGAGCTAGTCGGATGAGCTTAGTGGTAGCATGGTAAAGTTTGTGGCGAGCTCGGATGAGCTCGATGGTAGTGCGGTAAAGTATGTGGGGAGCTCAGATGAGCTCATTAACTGGTTTGACCGAGTTGGACTCGGTGTCAGAAGTAGTAAGCGAATGAATTACAGACACGTGGCTCAGTGTCAAAGTGATAGTTGGCTAGAGGCCAAAGTCATAGCAGCAATAATTGCAAGTTGATCCAAGGTGGCGAATAGGACTCGATTTGGGTAAAGCATTTATTTCCTGGGTGGCTTGATGCAATGAGATTGGTATAGGCAGATCTTTGGTGTGATTGAATAAGACATGCTTGTACTTGGTGATCAGCGGTTGACTAATAGAATTAATTGCAATGTCTAACTTAAGGAAGTGAAGGACATTATTGTAATGAGGAGAAAAATTTGAACTGTATGTTTTTAAGAGAACATTGTAATAGTGAGAAAATTCCAGTGTGCTGTTGTGAGCTGATCAGAGAAGACTGTATTTTTCTATGTAACTATTTTGTTACTATAATACAAATTGTCTGGACTTTGTGTGGTGGGTTTTTTACCTAAAAAGGTTTTCCCACGTATATCTTATGTCAATCTGTGAATGCTAATTTTTGTTATCTATTTTACATGCATGTATTCATCTCAAGTAGTTTTAGTATGCTATTGAAACTGGTTTATGCTTTTCTCCTCTATTGTATTAGTGTTAAGGGAATGTCTTCTGAACTGTTGGGTCTCTAGATCCATGCCTGTTTTCCCTTCAAGTGGTATCAGAGCTTGGCTAGTTGTGTTATCCTTGTAGGAAGATTAGTTTTTTGTGCTAATATTGTTTCAATGGGAGTCTTGCATTGTTGAAACTTGTTTCTGTTTGAGATGGTGAGTACATCTGGTAGAGTAGAGATTGAAAAATTTAATCGCAGTAACTTTGAGTTATGGAAACTCAAGATAGAAGACTTGCTTGTGGATAGAGACCTTTGGATTGTAGTGTCTGGAACTAAGCCACAAATTACAATGCAAGAAGCTTGGGATCTTGTTGATAGGAAAGCAAGAGGTCTGATAAGACTGAGTCTAGCCGATTCTGTTCTCCTGAATGTCCATGAGGAGTAGTCTACAGCTTCATTATGGAAGAAGCTTGGTGACATTTATCAGGGAAAGTCTCTGGTAAATAAGTTATTCCTGAGGAAGAAGTTGTACTGCTTGAAGATGGAAGACGGTGCATCTATTGCAGACCATCTGAACTCATTTAACATGAGTGTTACTTAGCTAGCATCTGTAGGTGTAAAGATTGAGGAGGAACGTTGCATGCTCCTGTTGTGCTCATTACCTAACAGTTGGGACCATCTTGTGATAGCCATTGGAAGCACTACTACTGCTTTCAAGATGGAAGACGTTGTTGCCTCATTGCTATCTAAAGAGATGCAGAGGAAGTCTTTGGAGATGGCCAAAGAGGCTCTTGTTGTTCGAGATAGACCAAAGGAGAAAGGTAAGAAGAAAGACAAGAAGTTGAAATCCAAATCTGTAGGGAGATCAAAGTCTCTTGGTAAAAATTTCAAGGCAAGATGTTGGAATTGTGGGCAACTTGGTCATATCAGGAAGGACTACAAGGAGAAGAAGAAGAAGAATGCTTCTAACAATGAATCTTCTCAAAGTGATGCAAACGCCTTCATTGTAGCAGCCTTGACAACTCAGGCATCAGATGATGTCTGGCTGGTTGACTCAGGTGCTTCTTTTCACATGACATCCAATAGAGAATGGTTCTCTAAATACGAGAAGCATGACAGTGGAAAGGTATACTTGGAAAGTGATTCAATGTTGGAGATAGTTGGCAGATGAAGAATCAAAATTCAGTTTCCTGATGGGAGATTCAAAGGTATTGGTGGCGTACTTCACATACCAGGTCTGGCTCGAAATCTTCTTTCTATCAATAAGTTAAATGATGTTGGTGTAGAAGTTTATTTTTCTAGTAAGGGATGTAAAATGGCTAGAGGTGAAATGTTGCTGGCTAAGGGTGTTCATACTAGCACTCTATATAAGCTGGATGCATGTCCTATTCTTTGTAACAATGCCTCTGTAAATCCATGCAATGTTGCACCTATAGAGAAAGATGAAGAGTCTTCTCTAGCAGCAAATGCTATGGAGGTAAAACTCCCAGCTGAGAAGACTTGGTCACATTGGTGAGAAAGGTTTAAAAAACTTGAAGAACAAAAATCTTGTAGAAGTGCTTGATGCTTGTAACCTTGAGTTCGATTTTTGTGAACATTGTATTTATGAAAAACAACACCATGTTTCTTTTTATTCTAGTCCTCACAAATCTTCTGGTATACTGGATTATATTCATTCTGATGTGTTTGCTCTAGTTAATGTTCCTTCGTTATTGAAGTCTAGATATTATGTTTCTTTTATTAATGACTGTTTGAGAAGGGCATTTGTATACTTCATCAAAAGTAAATCAGAAGTGTTCAGTCGGTTTAAAGAATTTAAATCTTTGGTTGAAAATCAGACTAGAAGGAAAATTAAGTGCTTGAGGATAGACAATGGTGGTGAATTTTGTTCTGCATATTTTGAAATGTGTTGCACTGATCATGGAATTAAAAGGCACAAGACAACGCCTTACACTCCACAACAAAATGGAGTTGTTGAAAGCCTGAACAGGACTCTGATGGAAAAGGCGAGGAGTATACTGAGTGGTGCTGGTCTAGAGCAGAAGTTCTAGGCTAAGGCTATGGATACAACATGTTATTTGATAAATAGATCTCCTTGTTCAACTCTTGTTGACAAGACACTTTTGGAAGCATGGTCTGGTAAGAAGCCCTTTTTGACGCATGTCCATGTGTTTGGCTGTGAGGCATATGTTTATGTGCCAAATGAAAAGAGATCTAAATTGGATAACAAGGTTGTCAAATGTATTCTCATTGGCTATGGAGTTGGTGTGAAAGGATAGAAGCTTTGGAATCCTATTACTGAGAAGGTTTTCTACAGTAGAAGCGTGATATTTCATGAGCTAAAACCTTCAGTTAGTGATTAGCAACTTGGGACAAATCAGAGTGACAAGAAGAATGATGCAGTTGAGATTCCCCAAACTCCAGAAAGGGAAGAGTTGCATGGTGTACCTAAGACTGAGGAGAGCTCAAGCAGCTCTGGAAGTTTTGATGATGAAGAACAACCTCAGCCTATAAGAAGATCTACATGAGAAAAAAGGCAACCTGATAGGTATGGTTTCTCTATGTTAGATTCAAATTGTGCCTATGCTTTAATTACCAGCACTGATGAACCTAGGAGTGTTAAAGAAGCAATCAGCATGGCTGATTCAAATTCTTGGCTAAAGGCCATGAATGAAGAGATGGATTCTTTGAAAAAGAATGATACTTAGAATTTGGTACCACTGCCTAAAGGGCAAAAGCATGTTGGCTGTAAGTGGATATTCAAAAAGAAGACAGGCCTTGATGGAAGTGTTGAGAAGTATAAGGCTAGGTTGGTTGCAAAGGGTTTTTCTCAAATTGAGGGAATAGATTATGGAGAGATTTTTTCCCCTGTAGCAAAGCTAACATCCATCAAATTTCTATTCTTTTTAGCAGCTATGTATGATTTTGAAATTGAAAATATGGGTGTGAAGACAATGTTTCTCCATGGTGAGATGGAAGAAGAAATCTACATGTCCCAGCCTGAGCATTTTGTTGAAAGAGGTAAACAAAATCTGGTTTGCAAATTAAATAAATCTCTCTATGGTTTAAAATAATCTCCTAGAATGTGGTACTAGAAATTTGACACATTTGTGTTTTCAATTGGATTTGTGAGATCAAAACATGATCATTGCATTTATTATAAATCTGAGAATGATCATGTTCTTATTATTACCTTGTATGTGGATGATATGTTATTCATTGGAAATAGCAAGACCATGATTTATGATCTTAAATCTCAGTTGTCTGCAAAGTTCAAAATGTAAGATCTTGGTGCATCTAGGTACTTTCTTGGAATGGAGACTACTAGGGATAGAACAAGCAGAAAAATTTGGGTCAGTCAGAGTAAGTGTGTGAAGACAGTCTTGGAGAGGTTTAGCATGGAAGACTGCAAGCTCTTGTTGTTCCAATCATGCATGGAACTAAGTTGTCGATTGAAGACTGTCCAAAGTCTGCTACAGAGATGGAGGACATGACCAGTGTGCCTTATGCAAGTACTGTTGGTAGCTTGATGTATGCTATGGTCTGTACAAGACCAAATATTTTCCAAGCAGTGGGAGTTCTAAGCCAATTTATGGAAAATCTGGGAAGATCACATCGGGATGATGTGAAGAGAGTTTTCAGGTATTTGAAGGGAACTTCATATTATGCATTGTGTTACCATGGCAGTATAGTTGCATCACAAAAATATCTCAGCATCCAAGGTTATGTTGATTCAGATTGGGCAGGGGACACTGATAGCAGGCGATCCACCAGTGGATACACTTTCATGCTTAATGGTGGAGCAATCAGTTGGATGAGAAAGTGACAAGCTGTAGTTACTTTATCCATGATAGAGGTAGAGTACATGGCTGCAACTCATGCCTGTAAATAGGCTGTTTGGTTATACCGTTTATGTTCAGACATTGGATTCAATGTTGGGCATATTTCAATCTGTTGTGACAGTCAAAGTGCCATTTGTTTGGCAAAGAATCTTACCTTTCATGCCAGGACCAAGCAAATTGATGTGCAATATCATTTCGTAAGGGATATGGTTGAAGATGGCAAGGTCAGTTTGGAAAAGGTGGACACCTTGGAAAATTTTGCAAATGCTTTGACAAAGCCAGTTAGCACAGACAAGTTCAGATGGTGTGCAAAATCAATGGGCCTTGGGGCCTATGACAAACAATGATTTTTGTTGCAATGGGGTCGCTAGAAATATTCACAGAGTGGGAGCTTGCTGAGAATCTATGTCTCAATTTCTAGTCGTGTAGCCCCTTCTTTCTCCCTTGGTATTCAATTGTTCTCATTTTGGCCTTTACTGCTTTACCGCAATGGCATTGTTTGGCTCTAGCGGTGACAGTTTTGGTGGTTACCGCCATATTGCGGCTAGCCAAGAGGCTAACCACAGTGGCCATGGTAAGGCCGCTAGTGGCCTGGCTGGTGTTTATTGCCATAGCACGACCAGCCAAGAGGCTGACCACGGTGGTGGCGGTAAGGCCACCAATGGCCTGGCTGGCGGTTACCACCATACTATGGCCAGCAAAGAGGCTGACCGCGGTGGCCGTGGTAAGGCTGCCAGTGACTTGTCTGGCGATTACCACAATGGCCACCAATGTCCTAGCTGGCGGTTACCACCATACCACGGCCAGTGAAGAGGTTGACCGTGGTGGCCATGATAAGACCACCAGTGATCAGCCAAGATGGCTACCACTCTACCACAGTGAGTCTTGGAGCCAGCAGTGGTAGTGCGGTAAAATGAGCAATAAAGCTCGGGTGGACTCAGTTGGCTTACTGCCATCCTGCAAGCTGGTCAGATGAGCTCTGCGGTAGTGTGGTAAAGTTTGTGGGGAGCTCAAATGAGCTCATTGACTGGTTTGATCGAGTTGAACTCAGTGTCAGAAGTAGTAAGAAAATGAATTGCAGACACGTGGCTTAGTGTCAAAGCCATAGTTGGCTAGAGGCCAAAGTTGTAGCAGCAGTAATTGTAGGTCGATCCAGGGTGGCGAATAGGACCCAATTTGGGTAAAGCAGTTATGGCCTGGGTGGCTCGATGCAATGAGATCGGTATAGGAAGATCTTTGGTGAAATTGAATAAGAGATGATTATACCTGGTGATTGGATGATAGAATTAATTGCAATGTCTGACTTAAGGAAGTGAAGGACATTATTGCAATGAGTAGAAAAAATTGAACTATATGTTTTTGAGAGAACATTGTAATAGCAAGAGAATTCCAATGTGTTGTTGTGAGCTAATCATAGAAGACTATATTTTTATATGTAACTTTTTTCTTACAGTAATACAAATTATCTGGACTTTGTGTGGTGGGTTTTTTTACCTAAAAAGTGATGCGATATAACTGATACTATAGCTTTTGATCACTCCTGATCAAGACAAAATGCACTCACTATCAAGTTCCTGCAGCATCGACACATTGTCTCACAATTGTCACCAATTAAGACTACTGTTGTCATCCTCGAAATCGTCCTTCAGTCCTTTCCTCCAAATTGTCCACCACCTCTATAATGTTCAATGTCGAGTCACACACAATGCTCAACACAATGGGTGAGCTCCAACCATGATGGGGCTCACTGGTCGCTCCAAGAATGATACTTGGCTTCATTCGGTTGTACCAAATACTTATAGCTCTACCAACATATCTCCCTCGGTCTCCAGGGCGACTGTCGAGCAAAGGTTATTTTGGGATTGTCATAAAGGAATCATCTTTGAAATCAGCATATATCAGCTTTTTGTCCCCATCCGACTCATAAGCAACAATGGTTATAGTAAAACAATCCACAAATAATGAATTCCTCCAAAACTAAACTGCATTCACAACTTTCAAAAAAATGAACTAGGAAAAGATAGAGACAAGACAGGAAAGGCAACTTCTCTTTATCACATTCAAAACATTCATACATTAAATGGCTATTTGGCCGAAGGCCAGAGAGCCCGATTTCTTTTCTCACTTCTTACTCTCTTTACTATTTTCTTGTAAATGCACTCTCTCTTTCCTCTCCCTCTGTATTCAGTTACATGTTATCTCTTTATAGAGATTCTAGGGTAGTTAGACAAACTGTTCACTATCCCCGTATTCAGTTACAACTGTTATTTCATCCTATTTATGCATATAACACTTGCAATTTTAAACACTTAACCATTTCTTAACATGGTCCCATGAAATTCTGACTGCCTAAGCCATTACAAATTATGAAGCTTGTCATAAATTTCAAGAGTCGAGGTGTCCCCGCACCATACTCCAGGCTTAAAATATTTCCAAGTCCCATGGAAATGCTGAGGTGATATTTCTGCAATCAAACTATTCACTTATGTGTCTTCATCACTGTATCAATGCTTCCGCTACTTCCTCTATTGCTATCACATGACTCCCATTAATGGAATTTATACTGGTTGTTGTCCACCACTCTGCATGCTACTGGTTCACACCATCACCGTACTACCATCTCACCCACACACGATTCTGGAAGATACTTCCCACCCTTCTCTTAGTGGTTTCTCTCATTGCACCTTCTACCTAGTTGCATCGTGGTGGAGACAATACTCAGACCCCAGCTTGAGATCTTCACAACGTCCTTACTGCAGCTTGGATGGATCAACTGGCAACCAAGAACCCATGCTACTGCCTGGTGTAGAATTCCTTCTACATGCTCAGAACCTTCTGGGCTCTAATACCATTATGATGCGGTATAACTGATACTATAGCTTTTGGCCACTCCTGATCAAGACAAAATGCACTCACTGTCAAGTTTCTGCAGCATAGGGTTGGATGGAACAATCACTGTTCCATGCTCTGGATCCTTGTCTTCAAGATCTCCTAGGTGTCTCCACCACCTAAACCTTTAGGCCCTACCTCATGTATAGGTACCCCTGGTTCTACTGGCCAACACCACTATCATCTCACTCTCAATCAACCAAGACAATCTTGGTGCAATACCACTAGCTCTTCCTTAGCCCTACAAACCAAGTGCTCTGCACTTCTTGACTTTCCTAGCTAGGCACTGTCAAGCTCACCTAGGAGAAGTCTTCCACAGTGTTTTCCTATCTCCTAACCTCTCCTACTCCTAACCTATTTACAACCATGGAGTCTAGCCTCAATCCCCAAAAGCCCGTACACTAGGTATTGTGGGAAAGAGAACTAAATCTCCATTCTTCCATGGTCTAATAGTCAGAACAGTAACTTTAAAGAACCAAACTAGCTACAAAATAAATCTTGAAACACACACACTAGCTATCTACTATCCCACACAAAGCTTGGAAGACAATTGCACTACGTTCTACAGTATTCACAGTGCCATGATTACTCCTGCAATACACAAGTTTAAAACAAAACATAGAAAATTACTCAATCTTATCATTGTCCACACTTAAATTCATCAATTTGAATTAGTGTAAAAGCTCCCAATGCCTTCCAACCAATCTACAGGTCGAGGCACACCTTATATAGGTTTCCCAAAGTAGTTATGCCTTCCTTGGTCGGATATTTTTAGTTATCAAGTGGCAAAGGTGCAAATCATGAACCATCCACATGACTCACACAAGATACTGGATATCCTATAGCATCGACACATTCTAACCATACATACTATTCAAGAATACTATTGTCATCCTCGAAATCATCCTTCTATCCTTTCCTCCAAACTGTCTGCCACCTCTATTGTGTTCAATGCCGAGTCACACACATTGCTCAACACAATGGGTGAGCTCCAACCATGATGGGGTTCGCTGGTCACTCCAGGAATGATACTTGACTTCATTCGCTTGTACCAAATACTTATAGCTCCACCAACATATCTCACTCGGTCTCTAGGGCTACTATCGAGCAAAGGTTATTTTGGGACTGTCATAAAGGAATCATCTTCGAAATCAGCATATCTCAGCTTTTTGTCCCCATCCGACTCATAAGCAACAATGGTTATAGTAAAACAGTCCACAAATAACAAATTCCTCCAAAACTAAACTACATTCACAACTTGCAAAACAATGAACCAGGAAAAGATAGAGACACAACGGGAAAGGCAACTTCTCTTAATCACATTCAAAACATTCATACATTAAATGGCTCTCTAGCCGAAGGCTAAAGAGCCTGATTTCTTTTCTCACTTCTTACTCTCTTTACTATTTTCCCGTAAATGCACTCTCTCTTTCCTCTCCCTCTGTATTTGGTTACATGTTATCTCTTTATAGAGATTCTAGGGTAGTTAGACAAACTGTTCACTATCCCCATATTTGGTTACAACTATTATTTCATCCTGTTTATGCATATAACATTTGCAATCTTAAACACTTAACCATTTCTTAACATGGTCCCACAAAATTCTAACTGCCTAAGCCATTACAAATTATGAAGCTTTTCATAAATTTCAAGAGTCGAGGTGTTCCCACACCAAAAAGGGTTTCCCACGTATATCTTGTGTCAATCTATGAATTCTAATTTTTGTTATCTATTTTACATGCATGTATTCATCTCAAGTAGTTTTAGTATGCTATTGAAACTAGTTTATGCTTTTCTCCTATTGTATTAGTGTTAAGGGAATGTATTCCGCACTATTGGGTCTCTAGATCCATGCTTGTTTTCCCTTCAGACATCTCACTATGTTTTGTGGGCAACAACCTCACTATTTTTTTCATTCTTACTTTTCTCTCCTTAGGATGCCACATGCTTCTGCATTCAACATGCACCATCCTAAGGGGGATGTCATGTCAATTGAATTTTTTAGAAAATGAATTTAGTGGCCAATTAATCTTTTCTTGAAAATTATATTTTCAAATTTTTTTCAAAAGTCACATTCTCAACAAGGACCCCCAGTAGAACATGTTTCCTTCCTCATGGTTTCTAAAGAGAAACTTGAAAAAATTTCCTCCAAGGAGGGAGTGATATTTCCGTCTAGAGAAGCCTCGACCTTCCCCTCACGAGGGGGCATTTTATTCCTTTATGAAGTGAACATATTTCAAAAGGATTCCTTGATGTTGAATTGATTTACAAAATACGCTCTCTCACTTTCAAATAGGACATCCCTTTAGTGGACCCCTCTTCTTTTCAAGGGTTCCTAAGGGACCCCTTTCAAATAAATTCCTTTTATTTTTTGACTGTCTGTGTGACTGTTTGCTTGTTTTCCTATGTGGCTACTCTTTTTTTTATCATGTTTTATCTGTGGATTAACATGTTGCTTTGTTGGAGTGCCTGTCAAGCTGCTCTTCAATCTGACTTTGTGTATTCCCCTTACACTGGGCTTGCTTCAAGAGAGAGTACCTAAGGGGCACCTTCCTTCCAGGTTTGAGGGTGTATGAAGCACTTACATCCTAGGTGATTTGTCCATCATTGGTCTAAGGGCCTTCGGTGCACTTTTTTAAACTTTGTAGTTTTGAGGAGCTACAAAGTTCTTTATTCAAACCTCCTCAAGAGAGAGTATATGTGGAGTTATTTTCCTACCCTATTCTTTTGAGCTCGCTAGATTGCGATCTGCTTCCTCGACACTTTAGGTATACATTTCAAAACTCTACAACCTACTTTACCGAACATTCATTGACACTCATGCTAGCTAAAGTGGGGGAAAAATGTATAGTAGCGAATTTTCACCCTATATGCAAATTCCCCTTTTGCATCCCTCCACCTTAGAAAATCCAACCTAAATATAAAATTCCACATCAGCCACCTGCCTCGCATCCACTTAGCACTTGTATTTTGTGTCACTGGGGGGAATTTTTGTCATGGACATGAGTGTGGCATGTGAACATCTGCATTGAGTGCTACCATCCCTGACAAATTTGTTCCCTTGGAGTCCACAAGGATGTTACATTCTCCATTGGGCATGAAGCGTAACTAGCCGACCCAAAAATTAATCCTTCCCCCCCATTTTGATCTTCAAATGCATCCATCTCCCATTCACTCATATGTCTATGATCTTTTAAGCATTCAACTTCATTCTCTTAGCAATTCAAAACATTTTCTTTGAGAAACTTCATCCACCTTGCTGCACTTTCTCCACCATTAGGGTTGTGAATTAGTGTCCCAAGGGACTGCTTCTCCATTGTTGCAGTAGCGAAGACCTTACCAAGTTTTCATCCTCCTCTATGTGCTTGAGGGAACCTTGATTGAGAAGGTGATATTGCTTCTTGATTTATGTAGCATAGTGTTGTTGTGATTGTTTGGTATTCCTTTCCATTATTTCCTTTATCAAATTTTCTTTATCATGGCTTTCTTGGTTGTCTATGGAGGTGGAAACAACAAAGTGAGGGTTTGATTGAGGCAAACCCCTATAAATCCAAACATTTTCCCTCTTAGCTATGTGTAGGTATATGTGTGCATGGAGCTTGATAGCAAGTTGGACTTTCAATGAGTTGAACCTTGTCACCTTTTTTTTCTCTATCTCCCTTATCATTTCTATAGTCTTTTATTGTAATTCATTATTCTAACCATTTTTTAAAATTTTATTAGCTAGGATGACAATAGGTTTTTTGGCTTTCCATATTGTACTTTTAACTGTCTATTATATCGATGCTAACACCCTAGAGAGATATCAAATTTTTAGGTTGTCGTCCTTGACCTATTCTATTGTCCTTAGGAAGAGAGTTGTTTGAGGTGTAGTTCAAATTCTGCAAACTAGATCATCTAGTCTCATCCAAGTATTTAGATCAGTAAAGTGAAAAAACTGCTCAAGAGTGCTCTTCATTCTCTATCCCTGACCTAAACACTTGCTTAACTTGAGGTATGATAAGAATGCCCTCCTCTCTTGGATCTTCGTGACCTGGAGCCTTGGTGTGGTTGGTCCCCCTACCTTACATATTGTTGTGAAACAAATCTTTAAAGAAGAAGAAGAGATGAGAGCTTATTTAGAAAGCCCTATGCCAAGTCATATGTTCCCAAATAAAACTAAATCATGGATAAGTATGTCATATTAAATCCAACTTAAGGCATGTCATCCATAGCCCAAGCTTGCTCCTATATATCCATAGAAGGTGATCAACTCACCAAAAGAGACAATGACAAGTGTCATATGAGGACAAGGCTAGCAAACCCCTTATCCCCACGTAGTGTGAGACAAGGGTGAGTCAAGATGATTCATGAAAAATATGAAAATTATTATCAATTAGAGGAACTAGGTGTTGCAACACAAGGAAGAGCACCACAATATTTATGATTTTTAATTCTATTACTTAATGTCATACATTCATTATTAGAATGACCATGAATTATATGATAATCAAAAAAATGAATTCTTATAGTAAAATTTATTTCATGTTCTTAGAGGAAGAGATATCAAATGATCTTGGAGGAGTCTCGACAAGATACCCTCTTGATCAATAGTAGAATATGTTCCTATATTTGCACAAGATGTCATACGCACACTAAATCTCATAACCTTAGATGAAAATGGAGATAAAGGTGGTAAATCTAGATCTTTCTTCAAAGAGTATGGTATATACTTCACTTGTTCTCTATCATTTTTCTTTGTATTTTCATTATATCCATGTTTAGGATGGAGTTTGTATACAAGACCATAACAATCTTCCAACTCAGATGAAGGGGGATTATGCTTCTAAGAAGGATTGGATTTTTCATTAGAATACAATCCTTTTTGGGTTGCTTAAAGTTATGCATCATCCTCTCATGAGGTATGAGAGTTAAACAACCCCCATCACCACCATGGGGTAATGTTGTTGATGTAGAACCAAGTTGAGAAAATGAAACACAAGGTTGTTTTGGTTTAGATTGTGAGACTTTATACTCTCCCATAAATAAGGGCTTAAAATCTAATGAACCATAATCATCACTAGAACTTGTGTCTAAAAATAAATAATTTGTATATGATCCCTTAGATTTTGAGGGTGAGATTTTGGATTCTTCATTGAAATGAGGCATAAAATATAACAACCCCCAATTATAACTAAAGAGTTGTGTTGTAGGTGAAAGAAAATTAGGATTAACATCAACTTGTATAGGTTCAACTTTTGATTTTGGAATGAAAGTATTAGGGGAGTTTGAAGTGTTATGATGATATGATTTATAGATTCGTTCATCTGATTCAACCATGTATATCTTGTTGTCATATTCAAATTTCATCTCATGGTGAAGAGTTTTGAACAGTCTGGATAATTGAGATAGGGGTGAATCAGTTATCAGAAAACACTTTTCCTTTCTTTAATCAATCCAGAGTAATCTTAAACCAATCATATATTAATTCAAATAGATATGAACATGCAAGCACTAAACAACACCATACATAATGAACACTAGAATTTACGTGGAAACCCAAGATGGGAAAAACCATGGAGATTTTAATTCTCAATTATAAAGCATCGGTTAAGGTTACACTGGTTAAGGTGATTTTTACAAAGGATCACTACAGGTAAGGCTCACTTTCGATGGGCTCACTGCTCGCTTAATACAAAAATCAAGGATTCTGAAAATGGACAAAACATGAACTGATGAAGTTACATCTACATATGCATGAATTCAGTTCTAGTAAGGAGCACCAAATCTGACTGCAACAGATCTAATGAAGAATCTTCTACACATCTTCCTTGCACAACCTCTACATTACAGATTGCTTCTTCCTAAAATTTTCCTTCACTTCCTTCTTTGTTTCTTGCCACACAATCTTTTGCACCTTTATCATTTTTCACACATACCATTTTTCTTTTTAAGGTTCTGAAAGATGTTCCACATATATGTATATATACACACTAGAAGAACAAAATAAGGCAACCTAGCAAAACATGTAATCTTCATGAATAATCTTCAAATATTTAATAAGGCTTGGTGTGCAAGCACAAGACCCAAAACATAGGTCGCACATAAAGATATTCTTTCCATGTTATACTGGGACCCTGGGACCCATAAATAGGTCATGCATAAGATATAACATTATAACCAAAAGATAACTAACTTGTAATTAGATGAGATATATTCTGGAGCTGATGGAAATGCCACAACCAAGACCAAATCATGATGATCATCAATTAATAGGAACACCACAACCAGGACCAAAACTTGATCACCATCAATTGATAGGAATGTCACAACCAAGACCACATCTTGAACATTAATTTCAGTATCAACCAGAGGAATGCAACTAGACATACCAAAACTTGTAACATGCTACATGAATGTCTAAATATTAAGGATACCTGAAATAATCTTTAGACACAACAGTCGGTATCAAAAGATTAGTCTTCATTTTTTTGCATTAACTATCTTCCACAGATGCCCCAAAACTAAATACTAACATATCCGGATCAAGGATAACATCCATATTACTCAACATCATAACATACGATAGGATAGATCATTTTTGTATATCATCTGGAGCACAACCTTCTAGATCCTAGGTTTTGACATCAATGAAAACAATGCCACATCAACAACTTCTTAACAATCCCCCCCCTTAGCATTGATGGAAAAACTACAAAAACTACAACACAAATACTCCAAGTGCTTCCCCTTAATCCAACTCTTCAATTTCTCCCCCTTTTTCAAGCAATTCATTCCTTTTTCTTGTTTTTGATTTTTTCTTGAATTTCTCCTCCTTTTTTCATCAAACGAAAAGGGCCAAATAAGATCATTCAGAAAATCAAGTAAAAATAACACTTTTCACATGACAATTTTCTTGTACCTTTCTCTCACAATTGGAAGAATCTTCTTCCAATCCTGCACTATAGAAAACATTCTTGCACACACAATTTCTTATAGAAGGGTATGTGCAGGATCATCATGGAAAAAACAGGCCCTTAAGTAGCAATAAAATTCAAAAAATTAGAGTTAGGCAGCTTGACATAAAAATCTGAATAAGTTATCTATATTATTTCAAAAATATGTAAGAATAAAATCTTTAGCATATTGATTGTAGCTTCTAAATTACTAGGTTTATTTATTTATTTTTAAAATCTATTTGGTGAAAATTTGAAATTTCAATGGAGTAGTACTTAAATTTTAGGGAAAAAATAAGAAGTAGGTGTCTGTCTGACCACCCTAACCACAATAAAATGATAATATTTTTTATAATATTTTAGATATAAGTAGGGGACTTATGTCCCGATGTGATGCTTTTTTTTTTAGCTTTTTTTTCCAAGTAAATAATTAATTATGAATTTTTAATTACAAGTTTTAAAAAATATAAAAACTCGTATGTCTAACCACCTTAACTTGGTCAAAACTTCATGAAATTCAATTTTTTTTTTAATCCTATAGTATGCAAGCATAGAATGTGACGCATGTTTCGGATTCAAAAAATGTGATACCATTTGAATGATATAGATGTTTTTCAATCAATCTGTCAACCAGGACTTTAGGCGTAATTCAAATAGAAAATGAATAATAATTATTTATTAAATTCAAAGTAAAGAATAATTTATATTGTTGGAAAGTTGAGAATCTCCTTTAAAAACCCTTTTTGTTTCATCAATTTTGGGTAAAAAACATTCATCAGCCGCATGGGCCATCATATCTCTTAGATATCGCCACTTTTTGGCCCATCATGATCCTACACATACCCAGAACTAACATCCCAAATGAATATGACTAGTCTGGAGATAGGCACTAACATTCACAATCCTCTGCATCAGAAAGTATCCCAGAGAGATGATCCAATTGGACCTCAACAATTTCTTTAACTAACCAAAAGGTTTTAACCAAGTCTTCCCTTTGTCTCTCAGTAGACAATAACTCAACTTGCAACTCACCAAATCTTATCCTATGTTTTCCATCTTTATCTTTGAAGAAGTCGAAGAACTTCCCAATTTCATTCAATTCAGATTCAATAGCTTCAATTTCACTTCTAAAATTATCAACATCAGCAGGCCACTAGAGATAGTATTTTTAGAAGTCATACATTTCCTTAAGACATTCTCTTGCCTCACCTATGTGTTTGAATAACTTATGTTTGTCTATGACACACCTTCTTTGAATCATAGCTCGGAATTTATCTCCTTCATATTTTTCCTACAACAACCTTTCTTCAACAACTTCTACCAAATCATCTGGTAATGAGTCAGAAATAGTAGAAACAGTAATACCCTTTTTGAGCAAACAATCAACCAAGGAATCTTCAATTCTAGGCCTACTGACCAGAGAGCAGGCATTCCACATCATCAATCCTTTTCATATCACCCACTTCCAACATGGAACAAATTTCATCTCTATCAGGTAGAGACTCTTCTTCCTTCTCCTTCTCTTTTAAAATATTGATGACATCCTTTGTGTTAATTTTCTTCCTTTTAGGTTCTGAAGGGGAACCACCAATGACAACCTCTAACTACCTCTTACCGGAGGATGAACCCTCCTCAAACTAACTAATAGGAATAGCACTAAACACTATCACAATGGAGCACATATCCATCTACAAGGATGGGAAATAAACTTTACATGCATTTTATTTATCTTCCATAAATTACAAATATCTATAAAATTTCTTTCTGATAGGGATGTCAAACTTCCACCTAACATTCTTCTTTGACGGTAATGAATTCAGAAAATTAAATACTAAACACATGAGCTGAGACCCAAACTAGAAGGGATAACTCTCAACCACATAAATTTTGACATTCTCAATTAGGCTTTCCATTACCAGGCTACACAGATCAAACTGTTGATTTTCCTTCACCATCTTATGTGCAAGATATACAACAATAGCAGATGTAGAACCTTCATGACTTCAAAAATATATTTTATATGAGATAACATAAGAAAAATATCTTACTACAGTATCAACAATGGTATTTATCAATAGAGCTCAGGGGTCTTTTTTGATGCCAATAAGTTCTTCCACATCTCTATATTTCATCATTTTCTTCCTAGGGAGGTCACCAACTTTACGGAATCCAGTGATAGCTTTAATGGCTTCCTTTGTGATCAGATAGGGTTTGTCCAAAATGATGTTTCCATCCTTGAATTGACTCAATAGGAACAAGATAGATTCTTTATTAGTAAACCAAAGAAATTCTCCCCATAACTCCATACCTACGATACTCACATTCTGCAATTCATCAACCTTCAACCTTGGCTCAATTTCCTTCATCTTTCGATGGTCAAATTTATCCAGATCTACTCCCTTCAGCTTCAGTGGAATATTGTCATTGGATTCAATGACAATCAACATGGATTCCATCATCATGCTTAGCTTCTTCAATCTTCTATCTCACAATGAAAAACTCTTCGTCTTCTTTGAAAACTATGAGAAATGATTCAAAACTCCATCTTTTATCCTTAATTCCTCATGATGACTTCACCAATAAAATATGAATTAATGATGTCAACAATTGTACTTCACTTTTCAATCAGTCGAATTAAGCTTCATCATGCAACATCACCTGGATCTAGCTTAGTCATGTCAAAAACATATCAATCTTACTTGAGAGAAGGAGAACCATTGCAATATGCATTGCAAAACTCCCCTTGAGCCAAGGCAGTAGGCTCAAATTCTAAAAGATCTTGTACCGAGATCCCATACCACAGAAGAGCTCTCCACACTTGTTTCCTTTTTCTTCCAAACCATGTCTATCTTCTTCTTGGATTCATCTGGTTCTGTAACCTCCTTTTTGTTTTCATTCTTTTCTAGAGCAACATATCTACATGTGTTACTATAATGTCTGGATTCATTGCACTTGTAACATCTTTGTCTTGAATTAACTAAGTGAACCCTAGATCTACACTGATTAGCTTTGTGACCATAACAATGGCGTAAGCAACAATAACCTTAAAAGAGATTATTCATTCCATTTCTTCTAGCTGGATTAAATAATTGACTTTTGCATTGACTTGCTTTGTGACCAAACTTGTGACAATTAAAGCATTGAATACTTGGCTCCATCTTTCTTCTACACTCTACAGCCTTATGTCCAAAAATTTTACATAGAAAATAATGTCCATTAAATGATAAGTAGCTTTGAGCATTTGGTTGCCTCACCGAAGGTCTTTTTTTAGATCTTCTAGAGTTTTAGACCTTTTTAGTTACAACAAATATTTCTTTAGCTTCAACTTCAACTGCATTGTCTTTACCCTTAGTATCCTAATTCAAGCTTTCCCTAGAGAAGCCAAGTCCTCCCTTATCCTTGTGACATTTTTGTAGGGACAACAATTGATCTAGAATCATGTTGCTTTCACATACTCTTGCTTCTGATTTTAGCCTCCTTAACTCTTGATCTAACTTCTCATTTTCTTTTGATTTTTTGTTTTATGGTATCCTTGAGATTTTTTTCAGTCTTCTTCCATTCTTTCATTTTCTGTTTGATGGTGTCTTTGATATTTTCTTCAGTCTTCTTCAATTCTTCCTTTTTTTGTTTCATGGTGTCCTTGAGACTTTCTTCAATATTCAAGTACATTCATCCAACTGAAGCTTTAGGTTCACAACAGTTTCCTTTGACTCCTTTAGTTCCTTGTTGACTTCTTTGTGTCTTGCTTTGAATTTCTAGATTTTTTCCCTTAGCTTTGAGATACAAGCATTTTCCTCCATGTTTTTTTTCAATTCCTCATTTTCAGATTCTGTACTTTCCATATCACTTAATATTGACTTTAGTTCTTCCTCAAAGTAATAATTTTCTAATAGCTATTTAAACTACTAAAATCTCCCTCAAGCGGTTAAGCTCTATCTACAAGGGACCAAGCTCTAATACCAATTGTTGAATAGTCTAGATAATTGAGAGGGGGGGTGAATCAATTATCACAAAACACTTTTTATTTCTTTAATTAATCTAGAGAAATCTTAAAACAATCATATATTAATTCAAATAGATATGAACATGCAAGAACTAATCAACACCATGCACAATGAACACCAAAACTTACATGTAAACCCAAGATGGGAAAAACCATTAAGAATTCTAATTCTCAATTATAAAGCACTGGCTAAGGTGAAATCAGTTAAGGTGATTTTTACAAAGGCTCACTTCTGGTGGGCTCATTGTCTGATGGGATCACTGCCCGATTAATACAAAAATCACTTATTACAAAAATGGAAAGAACATGAAATGATGAAGTTGTATCTACATATGAATGAATTTAGTTTTGATTAGGAGCACAATATCTTACTATAATAGATTTGGTGAAGAATCTTCTGCACACCTTCCTTGCACAATCTTTGTAATATAGATTACTTCTTCCTGACACTTAAATTCAATTCCTTTTTTTTTTCTTGTTGCACAATCTTTCATACTCTTTTCACTATTCGCACATACCACTTTTCTTTTTTAGATTCCAAAAGATGTTCCACATATATGTATATATACACACCCAAAGAACAAAATGAGTCAGCCTAGTAAAACATGTCAGCTTGAAGAACAATCTTGAAGCATTCAATAAGGCTTGAAATTATAGCACCAAAACCAAAAGATAGGTCACACATAATTATTTTCTTGCCACGTTACACTGAGACCCAAAAATAGGTCATACATAAGATATAGCATTTTTACCAAAAGATAGCTAACTTTTAATTACATGAGATATATTCTAGAGCTGATGGAAATGCCACAACCAAGACTAAATCTTGATCATCATCAATTTATAGGAACATGACAACCAAGACCAAAACTTGATCACCATCAATTGATAGGAACTCCACAAACAAGACCAAATCTTGATCAACATTAATTTCAGTATCAACCAGAGGAATGGAACTAGACATACCAAAACTTGTAACATGCTACATGAATGTATGGATAGCAAGGATACTTGAAATTAGCTTTTGACACAATAGATGATATCAAAAGATTGGTCTTCATTGTTCTACATTAACTATCCTCCACAAATGTCCTAAAAATAAATACTACCTTATATGGATCAAGGATAACATCCATATTACACAACATCATAGCATACAATAGGATAGATTATTTATGTATATCATCCAAATCACAACCTTCAAGATCCTAGGTTTTGACATCAATGACAAGAATGCCACATCAACAACTTCTCAACAAAGAGTAGATGGGACTCCTTCCATAGCATGATTCCATCATCTCCCTAGGAGAAGATTATATGAAAAAGGTCCTGGCATGATATGGATAGGGGTAGGCAACACTATAGGTCTAACCTCAATAGGTAATGTGATCATTCCTAATGGTTGCCTATTAACATTGTCAAAGCCATAAATATTAATATCATTAAGTTGAATAAGCCTCTTGTCCATGCCAATTTAATCTAGGAGGTTAATGCTACAAACATTAAGACCCGCTCCATTGTCTATGAGAGTGCACCAAACTATGGTTTCATTAATGTTCACCTTTATCATCAAG
Source organism: Sequoiadendron giganteum (assembly GCA_007115665.2). Lineage (NCBI taxonomy): Eukaryota > Viridiplantae > Streptophyta > Pinopsida > Cupressales > Cupressaceae > Sequoiadendron > Sequoiadendron giganteum. The sequence goes on along the minus strand of CM021106.1, from coordinate 585,791,970 downwards.
GCTTCATTTTTATTTTGAATCTCAAGTGAGGGTAATTCATGTTTAGGGAATATGATTTCTGATTGTGTGACTCACATATGATCAATAGAGGATGCTACATCATTCAAATTCATAGAATACTGGATCTCCTCATGTTCTATTTGCAATATTTCTTGGAATACCCAATTGTCTATAGGTGATGTTTGAACAAGATGCCATAAGGATATATTAGTAGGATTCTTTTTAAGGTCTTCAACTAAATTATGTAAAGGCGAACGAGGAGCACTAGGAAGAATATGTTGAGGCAATAGTAATGAAGTGGGACAATAGTAATGAAGCCAGAGTGGTTTGTCGTTTCCTACATGTTTGAGAAACTGTATTATAACTTGGTTGCTACGAAAAACTATTACTATCATATTGCATTATAGATTTCAAGAAATCCCTTATTTTTTGTTTGCATGGTACACTAATGGGAGGTGACTTAGGAGGCTTGTTGGTTAAAGGAAATCCAATTTGTTCCATCATAAACTCAACAAACTTATCCTTATTTTCAGGATCTCTTACTGAGAGGATTCTAATTCAACTTCATCATCTTCATCTAAGGAAGCCTCATTATTAGTGTTTGGAAGACATGTGTCAATGTTCACATTTTCTTGCGCCATGATATCCTCCCTAGTAGGAGAGGTTTTAGGAGAACTACAAACTAGATGTTCATGAAATTCAAAGGTTCTTTCTTCTAAAAGAGTCAAGAATTTGGTGGATCTAAATAGTTAGTTCAGTTATTAAAATTTTAGACCTAGAAAAGGTCTTGTTGTAGCTGATTTAAAGAAATTATGTGTGACTTTTTTGTTGGAGGAAACATAGAATAAAATCAATCTTTAAAATATCTTCATGATATTTGAATTTCAATCCTTTATGAAGAGAGGTTGTGACTTTGTGAAAAGAACCTAATGAAAATATGAAGAACCTAAACTATTTGTGAGCTTATGTATGAAAACCATGTTTGAAAATATTGAAGAATAAATTGGTTCCCTATTGAGTGAAACTAAGCACTAAGAAATGGAAATAATAGTGATAATTATACATAATTTTGAGTTATATTAATTGTAGCTTATATATTATTGTCAGTGTATACGTTAATTCTTGCTTACACATAGGTTGACCTAAGCCTACTTAGGAATTTATTGTTGTATGACTCATTGACATAGTCTAGATATTTTCTCGATATTTTTCCTAGCAGCTAGTTTATAGACTAGAGAGGTGTTGATACACCTCATTCTTTGATATTTATCCTTCATAAGGAGACCCTTGACTGTCTAATAAATAGGTTGAGCTTATGCATCCTATCTCTAATGTACTTGTGAAATATCTTTGTCTCCTGGTTCTTTCATGGTATCAGGGCATCTTGTTGACACAGAGGAAATCATCTTCCCTCCACCTCCTCCTATTGCTTCATCAGATTTCAGAGTCATTTCTTCGAGAGCTTCCAACACTTCTTTACAACAAGATATTTGTCTTCCTAGCATTGCTGATTGGGATGCATATCTACCCAAAATTTCATGTCTTTTCATAGAGTCCTGCATTGCTAACATGGAAGCACACATTGAGGACATCAATCTTCTTTTTAATGACAACTTCAATAAAGTTGCATCGGCCTTGTCTTCTTTAGATATGATTGCTCTTCCTTCACCTACATTGTCGACTTCTATAGTGATAGTATCATATTCTTATGGTTCTAGTTATCCCCATACATCTATGGTTCTTGTGGTCCCTGTTATAAAATCTTCTATGATACTTGATTCATTCTATCAGTATTCGTCACATGTCAGCATTGGATTGGAGATTCCTAAGAAAAATTCGAAGACATCATGGGCACCATCATCATAATTCTTGGATGAGCTTCAACTCTATTCAAGATCATTCATGCATCTTCTCACATTGGAAGATATCCTCCATCTTCAATTGGTTTCATTTTTCCGAAGGGAAGAAACATTGTGAAGCATTCTTAGAACTACATCTGCATCCTCTGTCAACTATCCAACTTTAATGTAGCAGGACATGTATTATTGGGGGGTCTCATAGACCTTATATCATTTTCTCTCTTATGGAGGAAATCATATATTGTACTTAGTGAAAGAAGTAGTACTTCTTCATGTGTATAATTTTCTTGCATCTTTTCTCTCTTTTGGAGGGTAGTTTTTTCCCACAGGGTTTTCTACTTTTCTCCATTTCATGAGAGATAACTTTGTACATGGGTACCTCACCAGGCTAGTAGTTGGGACCCATTTTTATCCATGCACACCTAAGTTATGCTTAAGGGGGGCTGTCAGTGTATACATTAATTCTTGCTTACACATAGGTTGACCTAAGCCTACTTAGGCATTTATTGTTGTATGAATCATTGACATAGTCTAGATATTTCCCTAATAATTTTCCCAGCTAGTTTATAGACTGGAGAGGTGTTGATACACCTCATTCTTGGATATTTCTCCTTTATAAGGAGACCCTTGACTATCTAATAAAAAATTTGAGTTTATGCATCATATCTCTAATGTTTTTGTGAAATATCTTTGTCTCTTGGTTCTTTCAATTATGTTGAAGAATAATGTTTTTTTCTTGAAAATGATTACTAAGGAGATCTTAGGAATAGATCATATTGGGTTATGCATAGTGGTATTTTAAGGTCATTATGAAAGAAAGAAATATAGAAATGAATGATCAGATGTCAAGTTGATGTAGGAAGGTTTCCAAAGTTGTAAGAAAATGTATCATCGACCTGTTTATCGCTATGGGGTGTCAAGTGTAAACATGCAAAGTGTAAAGTCCCAGTCATGTTATCAAATAAATTTCTCTATTGAAAGATATAGAACCGGTAATTTTAGTGGTATTTTTGGGTTTTGAAATATTACCCTCATGAAATTAGAACACACATATCAAATTTTAGTGGTAATAAGCATGAATTGACATCTAAACATCTATAAGAGTTTTGTGACTTGATGGGAGATTATGAGATAGGCCATGAAGATATTGCCATGAAATTGTTTGTTCAGTCCTTATGGGATGATGTTAGGGGTTGGTTTGTAGACCTACCAGCATGTTCAATTGGTTCATGGGAAGATTTTAGATCACTATTCATTGCACAATTCAGTGAAAGGGTCGATGTAATTTCAATAATTGTAGAAATTATGAACTTTAAGAAAAAAAAAGAGTTGGTTCCTGCATTCAATCTGATATTTACAAAAATATTAGGTGGCATCACTGAATATATGAGACTGAATGATGTAATGTGCTTTGTTTCTTACCTTGACACATTTGATAAAGAAATGGGCTATTTATGAGAGACAAGGATCCTACAACATTATAGCGGGCATATCAAATTTCCATGGATATTAGAAACAACTAAAAATACTCAATGCCAAAGGTATACATTGTTGCAAGTGTTGGTTGTCCTATCACACCTCATGTAAATAAAATTTATAGATCAGACAATAAAAATGATTGTCAAGGTAATAATAATTCAGCTGTTATAGTTAGTATATCATTGCAACATGCAAATCACAATGAACTCCAAGACGAATATGAGAAAAAATTTAGTATTGCTAATCAAATGTCTTTTTTTCAAAAATTATTTGACATGAAGACTCATAATAGAGAATCACCATATGACTTGTATGCAAGGTTTTTGGATGCCTTGTTGTAGGTCCCCAAAAAATTTACACCTGAGGATTCAATAAATGCATTGATTTATTTTATGAAATCTATGAGAAAGGGTTGAGTAGCTTGCCAAAAGAGTTGAAGCCTCCTAATTTTGATCAATTATTTGATTGGATTGGGATTGTTGAGAGAACTAGAGGTGATTATGCTAGAAGTGTCATGTCTCAGAATGCTAATAGCAAGTGTGAGCAAAATCAGAACATGATGCACATAAATGAAAAGAGTATATCAAAAAATAAAGTTGCATCTAGTATAAATGAAGATAATAATTGTAATCAGCCCACAAGAAGAATATGTGCAAATCAATATAGCAATGGTGAAGATCAAAATACATGGTATGATGATAAAATAGATATATATGAAAGTTTTCCTTGTAATATCTTTGTTAATGAAGATATAAAAGAAATGCAAGAAGTTATTCTATGTCATGTTTTGGTCAATGAAAATAGTGCAAGTGTTGTCGATACCCCATCATAAATTAGAGGTCATGATATTGAAAGTGAAATTTTAAGCATTCATTTTTAAAAATTGAGCATGGTTTATGTAGTGTGGATCATAATGACAACATACCTGATTATTTTTCAGTGGATTGTGAATGCTTCTATAAGGGTAAGCTAAAGGTGTTTTCTTCATATAAAGGATGTGATAATGTGGGTGTTGATGATGTCACTTGTTCACAAATGAATGAAAAAACTTCATATGATGAGTACCTTAAGTGTAATTCGGGTTTTCTATCAATAAAGCATACTAACTCTACAAATGATGATGATTTTGAAGATAAAAACTTGTTTGTTCAATACCCAGATCATAAGAACAATGCCAAAAATGATGAAAATGTTAATGATGGTGAATAGGATGCAAATGAACATGATTATATCCTTGTTGCTCATGATTATTTATATGAAACAATTCATCCTATGCTGTGAGACAAAAAATTGCATGACCTAAATATAGAAAAACATTCCTAAGTTTAGCTTCAATGTAATAAATGATAAATCGAACTTAATTAATTAATTAATAAGATGCTTTCTTATTTTACTCTAACAAGAAGATTAGAGTTGCAATTGATTGTTGTTGAGTCAGCCGACCATAATAATATGATGAAAAAGCCACAAATATCTTTTATGAAGCTTATAATTATAAAATATGATATATCAAGATATCATTTCAAATCCTTTCACTAAGAGTTGAAACATTTAGCCATAATTTTACAAACCATTTAGAAAAAATAGTATCAAAAAAAAGTTTACACAACTTGATTAGATAGTTTAAATTTCATTTTAATATTTTCAAAAGAAGCATCTAAATTGATAGAATACCCAATGACATTTTACATAACATTAATCCGTTCCTTTTCTATTTAATATCATTTTATCCATAAATTATTTCCCGTATCGAGATCTTTCTCTCTCTCCACTAATCAGCCAGATCTTTTCTATTGTATAAAAAAATCTCTTTGATTGGTACCAGGAGAAGTTTAATTCTTAATCAGTAAAATTTCATTAAAAAATTATCAACAAACGATATTAATTATGAATGCCAACGGTCAATCTGAAAGATCAATTTGATTTCCATCATCATAACGGGTATAATCTGTTTACTGTTCACTGTTCTTTTCATATACAATTTTAAAAGAGATTGGGCAGTTTTGTATGCCTCTCTGGCTTGAAGAGTTTGAAACGGCAAGCAAATCCATGCATTTATCCAGTAAGAGAGAAACAGGATTAGACAGTGACATGGTATCAAGTGAGTTAAGAATATGGGACCTACGTAGTATAAGAACTATTATACTAGCATTTGTATTTAAAAGAGGTTCAAGGATTATATCTATAGAAAATTATATGTATGTTAATATATTAGAGAGTATGTGTTTGTACATGGATGTATATGGATGTTTTCTTTGGATGAAATAATTAATAATAAGTGTTAAATAATGGAATAAAATAAACTTAGACAAATCTAGATTTTTTCCTTAAAAAATTGGGTATTATTTGATTTTAATATATTTACATACAAATTTAAAACATAAAACAATGCAAATGAAAAAGGAAAGCTGTCATCAAATTGACAAAAAATATTGCAAATAGAAATAGAATGTTTCCATCCATTTGAAAATCATTATCTGATTTTTATATGATAAATAAAGTTTTGGAGGCTTTCATCTCATATTTTAAAGCTTAATTGTTTGCAAGCGTGAAACATATTCAGACTGAAATCTCACACTCTGTAATCTATCCACTAAATAAATATGAGAAAAAATAAGATAAAGATAAAAAGACTAGAGGATATTTAGAATAAAACTTCTCGACGATCAAAAGTTCAAATAGTAAATTAGGTCTAAGAATCTGAAACCTAAAATGTACGGCAACATCAGCCTCGGTAGAATGTTATGACTAGGTATTCAAATAATCACACCAAACAAATATGTTGGAAGTAATCAAAATCTATGCGCTCGGTCAATAGAGATCAGCATAGATCATTTGTAATACATATTTCTATTACATTAATTTATACAAACTTATTGAAGTATTGAATTTTAGAATTCGGATCTAAGACGTTTCATTTACTAAAATATCTGTAATTATTGTATCCGTGAATTATGTGGTGAAAACCTTAAAATGCTGATCATTTTTTCCATCAAATTTCAAATTCTGATTAAATAGTTGTCAAAGACTGTCACACTTGGCTCTTGAAAATTCATCCCCAGCAATTTATTGAAGGAAAATTCACTGCCAGCAATTCACCCCCATGAAAAATTCATCGATGGAAAATTCACCTCCAAGTAAAATTCACCGCAGAAAATTAACTGCATTAATATTTTTTAATATATATTTCAAAATATTAATGCAGTTAATTTTCTGCGGTGAATTTTACTTGGCGGTGAATTTTCCATGACGGTGAATTGCTGACTGTGAATTTTTCCTTCGATAAATTACTGACGATGAATTTATGAAATGCCGTCACACTTGCTACGTTTGATTCCATATCACTGTTAGATTTTTAAAATATTTTTGTACTAAAAAGTCTGCTAGTGAAGTCATCTCCAAACGACTTTAAGCTATTGAGCCAACTTGTTAAGAAATCATTAAATGTACTTCAAATTCATGTCTTTCCTAAGATTATCTTTTCAGAGCGATAGTTGACAGTATTCACTGCTCAATTTAAATTATTTTCTGTACATTCCCCACATCGAATGAAAAATATATTCCCTTAAAAAAGATTTCCAAGATCGAAAAGTTTGCTTACAGTTCATATAAAAATGAAAATTATCATAAGAAAGAGAATATATGTAAATAAAAGACAATACATTTCAGATGGTACACCTAAATATAAGTGAATATTTAGGTAGCAGTTCTTTTAAGGAAGGCTCACGTGAATGCATCATTTCATTCTAACTGTATATTCCTTAAAATTATTTTACAAATAATAAAAATACAATGTTGATATTGAAACTGTGTAGTACGATCAGATTAGAACATTAAATTTAGGATCTTCAATAAGCTAAAAGTAGACTCATAGAAATATTGTCCTTGGCCGAAACAATGTACATTATATTCTTTAGTGAATAACTAATGAAATGTAAAATAGAAATTAAAGTTTGCCTTACACATTGGAATGATAAAATTTCGTAGATCAAAATGTTTGTAAAATCAAAATTTATATTAAATTAATCTAGTAGATAGGTATTTTCTATGATGTCATGATAATTTAATTTTTTTGAAATCAAAAAAAAAAATTCATAATTGATGTTTAAAATACATTAAATTATTAAAATATCAAATATAAAATCATTGTTATTTTTTTGTTTAATATAGAATCATAGTTAATATTTTGAAAATAGAAAATGGGGTATTAAACTATTTTATGTTTTATTTGTGATAGTTTAATGATGAAAAGGGCATCTTTGAATTATTCTTCAAATGATTTTTTGTCTAGATTGGATTAATCTCTTGATATATTTATATAATGACATTGACAATTTTTTCAATAAATTACCTAACCTTGCTTGCACTTAACCCTAAGCTTATTTCTTACCCCTATGCTTATGTGGATGTAATCCTAGTTGACTTGGCATATTTATTTGATTCTCATCATTAATCTAGTATTGAGTCCTCTATTCGTGCATCTTGTTTTTTCTTTTCTCTTTTGGAGAGGAGTTTTTCTCATAGGATTTTTCTCCTTTTCTCCAGTTGTGAGAGATTTATTTTTCTTTCATTTTGAGTTGTAAATGGGTACCTAACATGGTTGTGTAGTCAGGACCCATATTGCATCCTCATTTTGCATAATAATTTTCCTTAAGTTTGGACTTAAGAGTGGGTGTTAGTATAGTATTAAGTTTATCTTAGGGTTAATTATTCGGGTGGTTTTTTCTATATCGGGTAGTTTTCTCACCCTTCACATATTTCTTGCCTTTACAAGGAACTATTGTAGACTATGTAATATATCTCATCTTAATATTTTCATCTCTCGTGAAATAGGGCCTTGTGTTGCTTCTCTCATTCGTGAAGATCTATTTGCAGGTTGTGATCCTAGGCTCAGTGGTTGAAAACAACATAATCCAAACTTAAGGTAGAATCCATCCTTTTGGATATTAATCCAACCTAACTATCTAGTTTAGGCTATCCTCATAAACACCATCTTGATCTTTCAATATAAAATAAAATTAAAATTTTATCTATTTTATCCCAAACATAATCTAGAATTCATCCTTTTGGATGATAAGCCAACCTACTCTTAACAATTTGGTGTTATGACCATGTATAAAAAGACATCAACATGCACTCTTTTGCATGATAGATCGAAAACACAACATATGAAATTAAAGAATTATTTAGTATAATAATATTAAAAACAATCACTTTGATTTGAGTTTGTCATATTTTATCACACACTCATCTTACTACATGTGAATCATCTAGAAATCATTGTAAGATTCATATGTATATTTGAAGCATCCTCCATGTTAAGATATTTTTAAATAACTCAAAGTTCATAGAGAAACTAAGGTTGTAAAAATGGATATAAGTTTATAGCTATCTCTTTACTAGGACTTCACGAGGAAAAACCTATACATTATCATTGATAGACTTGATCGAAATACAAATAATTTATAACCATAAACTAGATGTAGAGAAGTGAAGTCAAATCATTATTTATATTAAAGAATAATAATTTGATTCCCATCCACACACACATAATTACGTATGGAATTTATAAATTTCATGACACATGTATCTCACTATTTGTATGAATTGCACACATTCCTTGGTCGAAAACCTAAGGAAACTCTCTATTTATTTATTACTATTTATGGCATGATTATGTTTTCTATTTGATATTTATTAATCTAATCCACTCCACTTGATCAATTCACTAAATCTAGGTTTAGTTGTGTTTTATTGCTTATTTTATTTTCATTTTAATGAAACTAATAATTTTCTTTAACGGATTTGTTGCATCCAACGTCTTAATATTTATCATAAATATTTATCTTAGTTATCCTTTCATTTATTTATTAGGGTTGGGGTTCATTGTAAAATATTATTTCAACAACCTACCACCCTAACTCTACATTAAATCATGATATGTTCTAGACTTTCTTCATTATCTTATTAAACTATAATGTTTTATTATTATTATTTTTTAAACTTTTTTTGCATCACATCTTTACCATTTATTCAATCATCCAATTATATGCTATTAGATATTAACATCACCTCAATTATCCTTTTGTAATGGATTATTTGTTATAAATCCTTTTGTTTACTATTTTTATTTTTATCCCTTACTTCATATTATTGATGATCATTCAACTACCAAAGACATGTCATCTTCCCTGTGTATCCATGATACTAGCCTAAATTGTGATGTTATACGTTTACTATCTCATGATATAGTAGATGTTAATTCTCCATTATTTTCTATTTTTTTAAATTCTAATGATTAGGAAACATCCTAGGGATATTATGAAATAAATTATAATTCCATCAATAAAATTAATATATTTATATACCCATAATTTATAGGTGATTATGATACATGTATAAAATTTTCTTCTGATAAAGAAGGTTGATTAATATTGCATGAACATTAATATAGATTACAATAGATAATGATGATTCAAGGAGATATCAATAAAATAATTTCAAAATTAATCATTTATAAAATGGATATTTATATTATTAATATTCTTTTCATGAAGGGAGATTCTCCCTCAAACATAAACTTACATAGACAGCAAAATTGATGAACTATAACATGAAAATTGTATTATATCTTCATGAAATCATCTACAAACATGCAATCAAATTCTATACAATTATTTAATCACAAGACCGCTATTACAGAAATATGGGTTGAAAATACATGCACAAAATTAGACATGCAAGTTTTTTAATGGAAATAATATCCACTCAAACACAACCTCCACTATGTGCTGAAAAAAATAGCAAATTTATCTATGTTTTCCCCTAAAATGAATCTCTTTTCATTTTTTATGACCTTATATGGTTTTTCCACTTACCAATGAATAGTGACTTCCATTTTGGTGCCAAAAAAATCTAGTTGTCTCTTTTCTCAACTTAAGAAAATTTCCAAATTTTAGTCCAACTTTCAAGAGCCATAAATTTTCACTCAGGTGTCATATTGACAAACTATTTATACCATTGGAAAGATCTTGAAAAAACTAAACATCCACCAAAGGTCCCTTTTGGGAAATTTTGATTTTTTCTCAATTTGTAGTCCCATCCAGAACTTTTAGGTCCCTCAAAATTGACTTTGAATATTTTTAAAGGGATTTTGAACATAAAAATATTAATATCTCATAAATGCCAAATCATATTGAAATGGTTTCTTCACCATTGGAATCATTTCACCATTTTAGAGCTTTATGTAAGATTTCATGTCTATAGATGTACAAATTCCAACTTACTAAAAATTTTAACCTTACCATTTTAGCCCTCATTTAAAATTTATTCACTAAACCTAACAAAAATAAAATTAATATTTTTTCTAGGGATGCAAGATTTCTCTTGCACCTTGGACGCTCTTTCATTATTGTTTTTTTCTAACAATGATTTATAGATTTTTATATGAAATTTGGTGTATTAATTGACTATTGTGTGTGTGTATTAGCAACTAACAATGATCAATACAACAAAGTAGAAATAATGGCACATAGCTTCATGAGGGTTTCTTTTTATGTGTATTGATCTTCTAAAGGTAAGCTAGTAGTGAAAGAAATAAAATTACTAGGTACCAAGTGGAAAGACACCTTCGTATTTATAATCCATCATCTAAAGAACATAGGATATAAATCAAGTATAATAAAACTTGAATAATAGGTAATAATTCATTAAAAATGTAAGTACACAAGGATAGGAAAATTTAACCACTAACCTGCACTAACCCAGTATCAATTAGTTAGATGGAGCCTATATCCTTTATCACATGAGAAGTTTAAGAAATCAACTAGTTTATTAAAATTATATAGTACTGAATGGTGATTCTAGGAAATTAAATTATCAACCAAATTTTTCAATCAGCCCTAAAATAGAAGGAAATATAAATTTTGTATATATGTTAGGTGAACGTTTGAGGTAACGGCTACAAAAAAATGAATGTGTCACATTTTGTTAAAATAAAAACAAAGGATTAGTAAAAAAGTAGAAAATATAAAGGTCCCAATAAGGCATGTGTTTATTCATTTGTGTACTTTTTTTAGTTGATAAAAATATTCTAGATTGTGTAATCAAATTTCAATGATTTACCATCTTGATTACATATAGGAAAAAATGAATATTTTGAGTTATTGTATATCCATATCGAGTGAAGTAGGAAAAGTAAACTCAACTATTTGTGGTGGGAAAACTCAACATAAATAAGTGAAGTGGGAAAAACATCCTAAATTATAATTATGAATGTTTAAGTGTAAAGGAGGGGATTTTCTACTCCTGAGTCTCTAGGAAAAATAAGAGTCTACAAGGAGTGAATAACCCTTGATTACCTCACAGTACAAGATCAACTGACAAAGTTTGAAAAAGGAATTTTGTAATAACCTAATTAAATGAAATGCCAAGCGAGAATGATTAAATAGTATATTAAGAGAATTTGATAAGGAAATATAAAATGTAAATTATAGAATCAAGAAACTTGGTACTTATAGATTATGTCTCCATAAGGATAGAGTTGTGTATAATGGATGATAGTGCTTTGTGGGGATGTATGCATCTCATGTTGTCATTCTTGTCAAAACCATGAGGTAAAAGCTTACAATCTACAAATTCCCAGTTCTTCAAATCCAAAAACTTGCACACATAAAGGACAAGGAAAAATTTTGGGGCTGTTTTAGGGCTTGCCTCAGTCAAACCCCCATTTTGGTGTCTCCACCTCAATGGAAAACCATATAGATAGAGATAGAAAAGATGTAAAATATAATAGACAAGATATATGATAAAATAAAACCCCATTGTAGAGGAGAGACCCTATCACAAATAAAATAGACAAGATGAGTATATATTTGTAAATAGGCTAGACAAATTAGATAAGAGAGTTTTACCAATAGTCTGTGGCTCCCTATTAGCTTGATAGATGAGATGATATTATAGTAGAGCCTCATTTTCGAGAGAAAGAAAGAAGAGATGTAGAAAATAACAGAGAAAGAGAAAAAGTTCAGACTAGATAGAGTGAGAATGAATGAGAATGAGAGTGAAAAGAGGAGTTTTGTGAAGCTGCATGGGTAGGAAGAGTCATTACACTCATGGTTCTACCATAATGACATGTGTCATGGGAAAAAGATGTGAGATTCCCTCATTTGAAACTCAAAATTTTTAGGGGTGCTAGCATGCCACATGGAACTCAATTCATGGTGTAGGTGTCCATCTCAAAAAAATATTAGAAATGAGGTGTTAGACTGCTAACACTTCATCATTATCCGTTATGGAGTTGAAGTTATGAAATTCTAACTCGTAAGGTCTTTTCATTAATGCGAGCATGTTCCATAAATGTAGCGACCTAAATGCACAAGTGTGAAATTTCCATGGGGTGAAATTTTATGACATTATATTTTTCTCCTGCTTTAGTGAGCTAAAATTTTGAAGAAAAATAAGGTTCACTAAAGTAGAATAGAAGACATAAATGTAAGATAAAAAATTTAACTTTTTTATAGATTTACATGAAAAATGAAATTGTAGAGGCCATAGAAGTCGAACGTGTGGATACTAGTGATATCCCCAAGATTTGAGCTTAGTGAGAAACTATAGTGCCAGACATGAATTTTTATTCTGTAAAACTCAAATTTAGTTCAGTTTCAAAAATCAAAAGAAGCTGCCACGGTGAGAAGAATGCTTAAGAAAAGTTGGTGGTTCAGAAGAAAAATATGATGAAGTGGCGAATATATGCCCACTCCTATCTTTTCCCATGGCTAGGTGGGGTGAAAGCAAGAACGATGGAAGGAACATTTTTGCAATGTAAAAATAGGAAAAAATGAGCTATATATGCTCCGAGTGGGCCAATGGAAGGGTCATTTTTACTATTTGTGGTGAGAATCTTGTTGAATTTTATGAGAGAAGAGTTAGAAAAATGCTTCACTAGTGTGTGTACATAGCCTTGAGGATAGAGCAACTCTATGCACTAGTAGTGGCAGGTGATGAGCTAGATGAGGTAAAATAAAATTTGACTCCTCTTGTCATTTGAGTGCATTTTGTTATCCTTTTTTTTTTCCAAAAAGTGTAGGTGTCTAGCCCATGTGGAGGCATCCAGCTGGTGTTCCATCATCCTGATAGTATGTCAACATCCTCTAACTGCATTGGCATCCATCCCACGTGCTTTTGTTAGGATTCATTCATCTTGAACATCAACATGTCACATAGATGCCTAAGTGACATGCATTAGTCTTAGAGTTTGACTTAAGATTTTTTTGATGTAGATTTCTGATTTTTTTGAAGATGTAGAAGGAGATGACATGAAACTTGATGTTTTTGCAAGTATGGCTAGATATTTGTGAGCATACTAGTCAATTGTTGTTGGCATTGCTATAAGACCACAACAATTAGGTCCACCTTAATGACTAGGACTTGTTGTGAAGGGTCAGCCTCCAATGGGTATACACCATGCCAAAGATCAGATACCATAAACTGATGTTGATGTCGCTCATGTACTATTGGGATGTAGACACTTCGAGCTTCCACTTGTCAATGAGGGATATGAATATCACCCTGGAGGATGTCTATTGTATCATAGGGCTACCCATCTAGGGAGAATAGGTAGCCTATGATGAGGGTAGGATGTTGCATGATGCCTAGAAGAGCCGGCAGTACTGCCTCAAGTGAGTGATCGTAGTAGACACCATAGGCCATATTTACATGAGGTAGCTTGATTAGGGATGAGTGGTGATGCCACTCATTCTTTGATTCATGATAGTCACATCCATGCTTTACATCACAATGGATACATGAGGCTCACACCTTCACAAGGGCCTCATCCATTGGATCAGCGCGATGGAGGAGCAAGGCACATTTTTTACCTAGGGTTAGTGTATACTTGTGCATTAGTAGCACAACCTCAAGTTTTATTTATACTGTCAGTAATACACTCTAACCAACTACATGATATTATAGGTGTGGATATTTTAGCATGTTAGATGCACATGGTATGCCCATGGTGCATAAATACCCCTTGGTGCATGATTGGTGATTTGGTGATATGGAATTTTAGCAATAATAGATGGATTATTCGAGGAATTTTGACATCAAATGGCACCCATATAAGTGGATGGGGGTATAGTCTACCAGCAAGAGGTAGTTGCACAAGATACAACATGATTAACACTTGGTGAGTTGGTCAAACCATATCATTGTACCTTACTATTGGCATCAGGTGGCCTGATAGTTCGAGCAGGTCTAGATTATCCTCCCAATGGATCCCATGTACATATGATTAATTAGGTGCATGGTTCGAGTAGGGGATCATCCTAGTTTGACTATTGTGGACATCACAGTTAGCAATGATAGGTCAGAAAACAAAAATCAACCCCTAGTCCTTTTGATTGACCATTTCAACATCATCCATGATTTTGCAACATGGTTGGTTATAGCAAGCCCTACCCTGATTTTCCCAATAAATTCCCCATTGGGCGATGCTGGTGCATAGGGGGTAGGATGCAAGGATCTTAATAGTGATAACAATGAGGAGGGTGAGGCAATAGTAGGTAAAGCTCCAAAGAGGATGAGGTAGTGGTGATGGTTATCTTCACCCCCAAAAATAGTTCCTATCCCAATGGCTCCACATATGAGCTAGGTGGTTCCACTCCCTTTAGTAGTATCATAAGGCTTGATAATAGTTCCCCCTTACCTACATTGGTAGGATGGGGACCCAAGAATGAATATGATGCATGCTATATTATTTAAGTTCTTTCCATGTCAGTTATCTCATATTTATGGACATTTTTTGATATGATATGGTACTTATAATGTCCAATTCTCTATGGTTATAGAGGATACATAGGATTAGATCGCCTTTATCAAATGATGCATATCAAAGGTGGCCCTACCATCTAAATCTAGGGGACCATTCTCAACATATACATGCCACCATCAGTAGGCACCAAGCCCATCTATTTGAGATTGTAATGTGTCTAAGGATGACATATGAAGAGGTGCACGTGGAGTCCATTTAGAGGATCATGGACATAGTAACCATAATCAAGCAACAATATCAAAAATCTATGGATCTCCACACTACCTTACCTAAGAAGGACCATTCCATGATGTGGGCTAAGAATCTATGACAAGCTCAAGAGTGTGAGGCTTCACCGCAAGAGCGAATGGTTAAGCTAAAGGAGGATGCAACGAGCTCAGAGGTGAGATCTGAGGGTTGTGAGCATGGAGCATACCTATGTCACAGTCATAATTGTCACATTCATATTCATACATATAACATCCTTCTCTTCCACCACTGCCAACACTTAAGAGCTAGAGGCTCAATTTTGTGTGCCATATTTTTATACCAGATTTTGTATACTAGATCATCTTCACATTTCATTCAAGAACAACCCTTGAGATTCCAATGCAAAGGAGATTGAAATATGGAAAAGGTTGTGTTCTAGGGGATGGAGTGATGTAAAATGAGGGTTCATGACCAAGTTTAGACTTGGAAAAGAAAATGTTTGAAAAGATAGTGTAGTATGCAAAATGACCTAGAAACATTTAAGCAAACAGTAACAAAAATCTATGAAACTGGAGATGTGCACCTGGTAAATAGGAGAAGGATGAATGAAGGTCTAAAACCCTGGAAAATTCACTATTGAAGCCAACCAGGACACATTCACCAAGCTGAGTGAATTAGTCCAGTTTCAGAAAACCTGTGCCGGAACAGGTTTCAAACAAAAGGGTACTCAGATATGCAAAAACCTCTGATAGACAATAGTAGTGGGACTCATTCACCAATAGTGATGAATTAGTCCACTTTTGTATTTATGGAAATTCAAAGCTATATTATGTAGCCCTTGGTCTACTCTATTGCTCCCAATTCAGATTTGGGTCTAAAAGTGTTAAAATCAACATGTAGTTCTTCTCCAAGATCCTTCAAGGTTTATTCACTATCTAGACAACTTTTATTTTCTTTAACAACTTGATGACCACTCTTCCAATCTTTCTCTTTGATAAATCCACAACCTAGACTTGCAAATCATATGCAAAGAGAGGGGAAAATGGTTGTGGGGTTAGAGAATGGGTGTTTGCCTTGGTCAAACCCCTTGTTGTTAATTAAACCTTAAAATAGAAAGAAAACAGAAAGGAGAGTGATGAATGAACAAAAGGTGAATTTTCAACTCACCAAACGCTTCCAATGAAGTGTTGTAATTATGCTTGAAATGGCCACAATGGATGTGGTTCTTGATTTCCGCTTGAAGGAGATAGATCTTGAATGAAAAGCTTGCTTGGATCATCAACTCTACACCACAATTATAATCACAATAACAAACATGAAGAATGTGATCTTTGACATGATGATTGATGCTTGAAGAATGTGATCTTTCACAAGATGATTTATGCTTGAAGAATGTGATCTTTGACATGATGATTAATGCTTGAAGAATGCTCTTGAAAGCTTGATAATATTCCCTTGAAAGTCCTTAATTATCTTTCTAAAATGAATGATTGAATGCTTTTGGAGTGCTAGGATTATAGAATTTCTAGGATTGAAATGAGTGAAAGGACCTTGTATTTATACTAAATTATTCAAGAATTCCTGAAACTACAACACTACAAGCCGACATTGGATCTTGGAGAATAAAATTGTATCAAATATTTAAATTTAATTTGATTTTTGAGTTAAGGGGGACTCATTCACCATCTTGGGAAAATAGGTCCCACCTTAGGAATTTGAGGTGGGTTTTCATGGATTTGTTGTTTTAAATGCAATTTATCGGGATTATCCTAAAAAATACACCAAAATAAGGCTTGTGGATGCAAAAAGGGTCCAATTAAAACATAAGAGAGCCTAATTATTGATGAAAAGCCTAGAGGAATGTTAAAGTGTGTTACAACACACCAAATAAGGCAAGGCTAAGAGAAATTATGATGGAAATAAAGTTAATTATGATTAGAAATCCTAGATAAGTGTGAAAGTGTATCAGAACACTTTACAACACCTTTACAAGGAATCACTAAAGTACATTAGTTCACAAGGTCCCAATACCTAATGTGAATGTGTTATCCACATTACAACACTAAATCAATGCCAAACTAGGCCAAAGTCTGCAACTAGTTAAACAAGCATGAAAAAGGCTAAGGACCCTTTTTTCGATGTTAAATTTAGCCCCCACTTTAGTGAGAGGATGAACCTACTTCGAACTCACACTAAAGTAGACAAACACACATCAAAGGTGGTTGCAATGTACCAATGGTAGCAAGATGAGATGATAACAATCAAGAAGCATGATCAAGCCCCTAGGATCAAGATCTCATGGAAAACCAACATGAATAAAAAGGAACACACATTAAAATGATATAAAGAACAATGAAAAGGCCAATCATACAATGCCAAAGATAAGAAAGAGATAAAGGAGAAAGCTAAAACAAACTTTGACTATTTATCCAACACAATGTAGATTAGATCTAGGCTATTCATCCAAAAAGAAGAAATGCATACTCACTTTGAGGCAATGGAACTCATGGCTGTCCATCGAGTGAGAAGTCCAAAAGGGGTGAGAAACATACATTCATGGTTGGTATGTACTCACACACAAGTGCATGGCTATGGGGAAATTCATGCCACTGGTTGGGATTCCTGCTGAAACCATACCAAAGTTATACCTCTTGATAACTTTAATAAGGTGCCACACAAAAAGGAAATGATTTGGTTTTCAAGCTTCACGACACAAGCAAAAATTTGTATGCTTGGAGCTCATGAACAAATAGGATGGATCCATGGGCATGCAAGATGTGTTATGCAAGGTGGCCATAAATGCAACATAGAAAATATAAAACATTCAAAGGATTCTTGCTTAGTTCATGTGAGGTCTTTAACTTAGGGAACATTATGTCTAATGTCTCTAAGAGAGGACCAGTCAAAGAATACAAAATTCACAAATTAGAGGATGTAGTGTGTCGCATCAGGCCACTAAGAGGAATTTAATATGCTAAGAGGGATCATGCTCATGAATTACATTACACCCAATGTCATCCAAAAAAAAAAACACACAGTATGAAGGAAGATGGTTGCACTAAGAACCAATAAAAAGGAAAATACAAAAGAATAATACCAATGTATGCTCCCACTTTAAATAAATTGCTAAACACCACGTTGTGAGAAATTAATTTAAAGTAGAAAATGAAAAATACTAAAAAGAAGAACGACATGAGAGCTAACTTGGAAATCCTTATGCCAAGTCATATGTTTTTGAGTAATGCCTATGCCAAGTCATGCGAGAGAGAGAAAAGAGAGGGGTTTCCCCCAAAATGAAAACACCAAATATATAAGGGATCTATGGATTTGGGGTCAATATGTTCATTGCTGCAATGTTTTGTAAGGAGCTTGGAACTGTCACCATCCCCAAATACACATAGAAATGGAATAATGACATAAAGAGAGTGAAAAAAGGAAAAACCTTCTGGGTCAACATGAAGGAGACATGAATGTCTCAATGCCTTGTGTCATCCCTGGAAGGAAAACACAAGAAAAAGAAAGATAAAGATGAAAATTGAAAGTGATTCACGATATAGAGAAGAATGGAGGTACAAAAAGAGGAATGTCACAAAGATAGAAAACATAACATTACAAGGGATCACATTACACACATGCAATCACACAAAAGAAAAATGAAAAAGAAATAATGTAAAAGACTATTAGGAAAATGTGAGTCAACCTATGAGCAAGTTGTCCATCTTTCAGTCGTGTTCTATGTAAAGCAAAGGCAGACGACTATCCAAAGGGATAAGGGAAAGTGTCAAACTAGGAGAAGTACCAGGCTCAAAAGATTTGGAATTTAAGCTTATGGAAGAGTAAAATAATGTGTTCAGTTCATTATGCACCTCTTCATCAATTTTGGCATCCTCATCATCATCATCTAACTTAATCATAACAGGAGGTCAAAGGATAATATCCATAGAAGAGTTCAACTCTTGTTGTGGAGAATGCATGCAAATTTATTGTTGTGGTTGGGGAGGAAGGGTGTCATGCATTGCTTTAGTCAAATTTGGATCGTGATTTTATTTTAAATCATCATGGAACTTGCGAGCAAGGGCAAGATGTCTACGTCTATGCTCCCTAGCACCTCTGTTTCATTTAGTTTTGTTTTCAAGTTGTATATAGGAGCAGGTTGATCAAACATAGGTTGGTTTTCTTCCCCAGTGAGAGGAACAGAAGGAGCCACAAGGGGTTTTTCATCCTATCTCTCTTTGAATTTTTAAACTTGTTTTATTCTTGGAGGTTTGGTGGGATTGGTTTCAAGTTTTCTTGGTCGCCTATAAGAGGTAGGTAAAGTTTTTGTTTTAAGTTGGTCTTAGTTGTTTTGGTCTTGTTTATGTTCAAGCTTGGTTTCATCAAGGATGGTAGGCTTGGAGGTGGATGGGGACATGTTTTGAAGAGGTAACTTAGGTAACTTCGTTATCTTCTTTTCCTTGAACGTTTGGTAGGACAACAAAAATAATTCTTCTCTTGGCTTGATAGGTTCCATGGGCTCGAGCCAAAAGGAATCTAGGGAAAAGTTTCCTTTAGATGACAAGGGGTTAAAGCCACTATGGTGAATAGTAAATATCTCATTGTCAAAGAGAAACTTCAAGAATTTATGCACAACCGAAGGGACGACTTTCATGGAGTGTAGCCATGGATGGTCAATCTTCACACGAAATTGGTCTGACTACAGGATGATGGAGAATGTAAAATCTAATGTTTTTTGTCCTATTTGTAATGGTAGGGTGATTGATCCAACCGTAGGGCACGCAAAACAATTATATGTCTTGATCCATGCTCTTGGTTTGTCATAATCATCTTGATAGAGCTCATGCAATAGTAGGAATTCCTCGGTGGTCAAATTTTCTCAACAGGTGGGATCTATTAATATCCCATTAGTGGGCTTACCATAGATACCATCGACTATGTAAAGAGGACCATCAGGAAAAAAATTAAGTATG
Organism: Sequoiadendron giganteum; assembly: GCA_007115665.2. Lineage (NCBI taxonomy): Eukaryota > Viridiplantae > Streptophyta > Pinopsida > Cupressales > Cupressaceae > Sequoiadendron > Sequoiadendron giganteum. The sequence goes on along the minus strand of CM021106.1, from coordinate 585,771,646 downwards.
CCTTTAGAGGAGAAAGCAATATAAAGAGGACTCTTAGTTCGACCCTTACAAGGGATGATTTCTATCACCCCTATCATTTCATCAATAGGATTGACATTAATAGTCTTACTTGGAACATAATAAGTGTGTTCGTCATCTCTATCAACATTCATCACATCATTCTTAGGTGTGTTGCTAGCTTTAACACATGAGATATTATGTTTCGGCATGGCATCGGTAAATATTTTTAAGTTTTGGTTTGGAGGAGCAATGGACTTATTGCTTTGATCATTCATACCTACAATAGATAGATGGCCGAAATCAAAGAGGTCTTGCCCAAGATGTTTAAGATGCTTGCAATGTTTAGTGTCATGTCCATTTTGTTGATGAAAATGGAAATAAGCATTTGCTTTAAATTTCAGAGGAAAAGGATTATTAGGGTTAAGTTGTCTAATGGGAGGTAATGTAATCATTTGTTGGTTTAGGAGTTGGGACATTATATTATGAAGGGTGTCGGGTAGGGGAGTGAATTGTATTTTTGGATCTCCATAACTAAAGGGCACTATAGCTTTGACAACAACAACTTAGTTATGGACATTTTAAGTTTTTTGTTGAGGAGGGTTGAACTAAAGGAACCCTTTATTTGGTTTTCTAGAGGGTTGGGAAGTGTTTTCATGTACATTCTCAGATCTTTCAACTTGGATAGAAGTGGACTTTGTATCATGACTAGAAACCAAATTTTGGTAATCTCGAAGAGCAGTACACAAGTGTATGAAGGATGGGAATTTCATCATGGTCAACCTATCTTGGATTTTGTTTTGCAATTTTTCTATAAACATATTTTGAATGTGTGGGTAGGTGATCTTTACATCGACTTGGGAATAAAGCGATTGATAGTGGGAGATAAAGTTGGTTATTTTTTCTTCTTCTTTTTGATTACATCTCATTAAGTCAGCTAAGGTCAGCTTAGGATTCATTTGCACTTGGAAATGATTTATAAATGCCTCAACAAGTTCATCAAATGAATGAATCAAGTTATTTAATAAAGAAGAGAACCACTCCAAGGCAGTGTCTTTCAAGGTCCTAGGAAAGAGTTTTGCCAAAAGTTTATCATCAAGGGCAAAATCACTACATAGGGAACTGTATGCATCCACATGGTTAGAAGGATCTCCCTTCCCTCCATATCTTTAAAATCTAGGAATCTCTATACCTTGTTGCATTAGTGTGTGTAGTATCTCCAAGGATAATGGGCTACTCTTGATGTATTATGTGAGTGGAACATTTCAATTTTGTTTGATGGTTGAAACTAGGTTTTTAAGGGATGAGATGGTTTGGAAAGTTGATGTATGAGAGGTTCATTTCTTGTGTTTTGAGATGGAAATGAAAGTGGTGATGGAGTGTGTGTTTGTGGAACAGTTAAATGGAATGCGTATAGGTGTTAAAGTAGTAGGAGCTATAACATGTGGTGCCACATAGGAACTAGGGATGCTAGTTGGAATACTCAGGGAAGCAATCACATTACTAAATGTTTGGATTGTTGTGACTTGAGAATGGGTGTATGTAGGAATTGAGGGTATTATTACAAGAAGAGGAATTTGAGTTCATCCTTGGCTTGAAGCATTGTTTGTGGGAAATGGGAAACTAGTGGTTGAGGGAAGATGCTTGTCAAATATTTTCACTATATTTTTCACAAGGTCAAGGCCATCTTCAATTTCAAGCATACAGTGAATGTTTTCAATTGAAGGAATTGCAGTGGTTGAAATGTTTTCAAGGCTAATTTGATGTTGTAAGTTCACTAGGTCCTCATGAATATGAAATATGTTTTCTTGTGCAATGCTATCATTCGTTGGTTCAACTTGCATGCTACTTGAAGGAAAATAGTTACCTAGGGTGTTATCTATGCCTAGTGTACTAGTGTCAATACTAGGAGTGGAAGCTCTAGATAACCCAAGATCCACAATGATTGTCCTATCATGGGATTACATGAGTTTCAAACTCTTCTCACTATGGTATTAGCAATAGGACACTAAACACTCATGCAAAAGCTACTAAATGCAGGGTGGGTGTAAATGAAATGTAAACAAATAAGAATGAAATGCTTGTAATTAAAATTCTGAAAAGTAAAATTGAAATACAGAAGCAGCAAATAAAAACTCAAAAAGTGAACTGCAAATGCTAGAAAATGGAATGTAAAATATGCCAAAGGGCTTATTCTACCAATGTAAAATATGCTTACAATGTTTCGTGTCATGTCCATTTTTGTTGATGAAAATGGAAATAAGCATTTACTTTAAAGTTCCAATGAAAAGGCTTATTAGAGTTAAGTTGTCTAATGAGAGGTAAGGTAATCATTTGTTGGTTTAGGAGTTGGGACATTGTATTATGAAGGGTGTCGGGTAGGGGAGTGAATTGTATTTTTGTATCTCCATAACTAAAAGGCACTATAGCTTTGACAACAACAACTTAGTTATGGAAATTTTAAGTTTTTTGTTGAGGAGGGTTAAACTAAAGGAACCCTTTATTTCGTTTTCTAAAGGGTTGGGAAGTGTTTTCGTGTACATTCTCAGATCTTTCAACTTGGATAGAAGTGGACTTTGTATCATGACTAGAAACCAAATTTTGGTAATCTCAGAGAGTAGTACACAAGTGCATGAAGGATGGGAATTTTATCATGGTCAACCTATCTTGGATTTTGTTTTGCAATTTTTCTATAAACATCTTTTGAAGGTGTGGGTAGTTGATCTCGACATCGACTTGTGAATAAAGTGATTGATAGCAGGAGATAAAGTCAATTATATTTTCTTCTTCTTTTTGCTTACATCTCATCAAGTCCGCTAAGGTTAGCTTAGAAGTCATCTACACTTGGAAATGATTTATAAATGCCTCAACAAGTTCATCAAATGAATGAATCAAGTTATTTGATCAGGAAGAGAACCACTCCAAGGCAGTGTCTTTCAAGGTCCTAGGAAAGATTTTTTCCAAAAGTTTATCATCAAGGACAAAATCACTACATAGGGAAGTGTATACATTCACATGGTTAGAAGGAACACCCTTCCTCCATGTCTTTCAAATCTAGGCATCTCTACACCTTGTGGCATCAGTGTGCATAGTATCTCCAAGGATAATGGACTACTCTTGACTTAATATGTGAGTGGACATTTTTTATTTTTTTTGATGGTGGAAAATAGGTTTTGAAGGGATGACATGGTTTGGAAAATTTGATGTATGAGACGGTCATTTCTTGTGTTTTGAGATGGAAATGAAAGTGGTGATGGAGTGTGTGTTTGTGGAACAATTGAATGGAATACTTATAGGTGTTAAAGTAGTACGATCTATAACATGTGGTTCCACATAGGAACTAGGGATGCTAGCTAGAATACCCAGGGAAGGAATCACATTACTAACCTATTGCATTGTTGTGACTTGAGGAGGGGTGTATGTAGGAATTGAGGGTATTATTACAAGAGGAGGAATTTGAGTTCATCCTTGGATTGAAGCATTATTTGTGGGCAAGGGGAAACTAGTGGTTAAGGGAAGATGCTTGCCAAATATTTGCACTATATTTTTCACAAGGTCAAGGCCATCTTCAATTTCAAGCATACAGTGAATGTTTTCAATTGCAGTGGTTGAAATGTTTTCAAGGCTAATTTGATGTTGTAAGTTCACTAGGTCCTCATGACTATCAAATATTTTTTCTTGTGGAATGCTATCATTCGTTGGTTCAACTTGCATGCTACTTGAAGGAAGAGAGTTACCTAGGGTGTTATCCATGCCTAGTGTACTAGTGTCAATACTAGGAGTGGAGGGTGTAGATAACTCAAGATCCACAATAATTGTCATATCATGGGATGACATGAGTCTTGAACACTTCTCACTATGGTATTAGCAATAGGACACTAAACACCCATGGAAAAGCTACTAAATGCAGGGTGGGTTTAAATGAACTATAAACTAATAAGAATGAAATGCTTGTAATTAAAATTCTGGAAAATAAAATTGAAATACAGAAGCAGCAAATAGAAACTAAAAAAGTGAACTACAAATGCCAGAAAATGCAATGTAAAATATGCCAGGGGATTGATTCACCCAAGGTGGTGAATGACTCTAGGTATAGATATTTTTGAAAATTTTCAAAAAAAATTATTTGAGTTTTACAATTTTTATGTTTTTGGATGCAAATATAATATGCACATGTAGAATTTGATTGATTTTTAATGAAATTAAGTGCAATAATGCAAGCTAAATTATCTTTTCACTAATGCAAAGATTGAAACCCTAGAATGTAAACTAACCAATGTAAAACCTAATGCAATGTTAATGCAAGCTAAATCTAGGATGTAAATGCACTCCAAATCATAATTTAAGATGTTCTAACTACAAGTTCACTAAAATGAAATGGATAATTCTGTGTGCTCTACTAGGGTTTTAGGACCTAGGGCAACAATCTTCACATTTCATTCAAGAACAACCCTTGAGATTCCAATGCAAAGGGTGTGTTCTAGGGGATGGAATGATGTAGAATGAGGGTTCACCACCAAGTTTAGACTCGGAAAAGAAAATGTTTGAAAACACAGTGTAGTATGCAAAATGACCTAGAAACACAAGCAAACAGTAACAAAAAACTATGAAACTAGAGAAGGCAGAATGAAGGTATGAAACCATGGATAATTCACTATTGAAGCCAACTAGGACTTATTCTCCAAGCTAGGAGAATTAGTCTAGTTTTGGGAAATCTGTGCCAGAATAGGTTTCAAACAAAAGAGTACTTAGATCTGCAAAAACCTTTGACAAACAATAGAAGTGGGACTCATTCGCCAATTTTGGCGAATTAGTCCACTTTCAGATTTTTGGAAATTCAAAGTTATATTTTGTAGCCCTTGGTCTACATTGCTACTCCCAATTCAGATCCAGGTCTGAAACTGCTAAAATCAACCTGTAGGTCTTCTCCAAGCTCCTCCAAGGTTTATTCACTATCTTGACAACTTTGATTTTATTTGACAACTTCATGACCACTCTTCCAATCTTTCTCTTTGATAAATCCACAACCTAGACCTGCAAATCACATGCAAAGAAAGGGAAAAATGGTTGTGGGGTTAGAGAATGGGGGTTTCCCTTGGTCAAACCCCTTGTTGGTAATTAAACCTTAAAATACAAAGAAAACATAAAGGAGAGTGATGAATGAAAAAAAGGCGATGTTGCAACTCACCAAACCCTTGCAATAATGTGTCGTGATTATGCTTGAAATGGCCACAATAGATGTGGTTCTTGATTCTCAGTTGAAGGAGATAGATCTTGAACACAAAGCTTGCTTTGATCATGAACTCTACATCACAATTGTAAGCACAATAATAAACATGAAGAATGTGATCTTTGACATGATGATTGATGCTTGAAGAATTATCTTGAAAGCTTGATAATCTGCCCTTGAAAGCCTTGAATTATCTCACTCAAATGAGTGCTTGAATGCTTTAGGAGTCCTAGGATGATAGAATTGGTAGGATTGAAATGAGTGAATTAACCTTGTATTTATACTCAATTATGCAAGAATTCCCAAAATTACAAAACTAAAAGCCATTGGATCTTGTAGAATAAAATCCTACCAAAGATTTAAATTAAATTTGATTTTTGAGTTAAGGGGGACTCATTCGCCACCTTGGGTGAATAGGTCCCACCTATTTGATATTTTAAATGCCATTTGTCAGGATTATCCTCAAAAATACACCAAAATAAGGCTTGTGGATGCAAAAAGGGGCCAATTAAAATATAAGAGATTCCAATTATTGATGATAAGCCTAGAGTAATGTGAAAGTGTGCTAAAACACTTTACAACACACCAAATAAGGCAAGGCTAAGATAAATTATGAAAATAAAGTTAATTATGCTTAGAAATCGTAGAAAAGTGTGAAAGTGTATCACAACACTTTACAACACCTTTACAAGCCATCATTAAAGTATATTAGTTCACAAGGACCCAAGACCTAATGTGAATGTGTTATCCACATTAAAACACTAAATCAAGGCCAAACTAGGCTAGAATCTGCAAGAAGGAGCTAAACAAGCATGAAAAAGGCTAAGGACCCTTTTTTCGACATTACAATATATATGATATGTTGACCAATATCATGGTGTTCTTATGTGTACTTTAATTTTATCTATTTATGTGATGGACTCATGTTTATGTATGTATGTTTAGATTAGATGCTATCATGATCTAATAAACACACATTGGATGTATGCTTAATTAAATGCAATAAAGATCTAATTGCCTAACCAAAAGACTTAATCAGATACAATGCATAGATACACAACATAATAAAACACATGTGTATATATAATTCCTAATTAAAGAAAATAATTACATACATATGTTCACATCATAAAACAAATGGAGAAAATTTGTTGATGAAGAGATGTCATAGGATAAAAAACTACAATCCCTGAGGGATGAGTATCATGTGCATGCCACATAGACACTATGCATAGTATCAACAAAGATGCATTGCATTGACTAATTCTTTTAGAGGCATTCCATGCATAGAAGATGGCCCATAGGCATGAGAACCATACACAGAGGTGATTATATAAGGACCTAACCAATTAGGGTTGAACTTCCTCTTTTTTATCAAGTGGTGTACCTGCATTTCTCTAACTCTCATAAAGAGCAAAATCACCTACCTTTAAAGTTTGAGCAAGAACACCTTGATTATAATGTTTAGAAATAGATTGTTGATAATATTGGAGGTGATCAAGGGCCTACAATTGATGCTCATTAAGTAACTCAAGCTGATATAGGTGATCAGAATGGTAAGTGTCATAATCAATCAACCCTTTAAGGGAAACTTGTAAAGATGAAATTTCTAACTCTAAAGGCATGATAACCTCAACACCATACACAAGGTTGTATGAGGTCATACCCATACCATATGAATGCTCATGCAATATGGCCACAAGGCATAAATTAATTGAGAATTCTAGTCTTTACCATGTTTATTCACTATTTTTCAGAGGATCAACTCAAGAGTTTTATTATACACTTTAGCTTGGCCATTAGACTAAGGATAGTATGGTTTAGAAAAGTAGTGTTGAATATGATTTTTTTCTAAGAATTTCTTCACCTTTTTGTTCTTAAATGAAGTAACATTATCATAAACAAGGGTAAAATGCAATATCAAATAAGTAATGATGTTATTTAGAAAAAATCTATAGATCACTTTGATAATCATGGATCGAAGTGGAACAACTTTGACCCATGTCGTAAAGTAATCAGTCACGAAAATGATGAATATATGTCCTTTAGAAGAAGGAAGCGATATTTTTCTAATAATATTCTACCCCCACTTTGCAAATGGCCAAAGAGAGGCATGATTTTGAAGCTCTTATGGAGGATCCTAAATGAGATTGCTACGTTGTTTTTGATAAAAGGGTAAAACGGGTTTTATAGGGACCCGAAACCACAAAGTTTACAAAATAGCAAAAAGAACACCAAAGTTCCACCAAAAAAATAGCTACCTGAGAAAAATCCAGTAGCAACCAAACTAAAAGGACCAAAAGGGTCAAGAAGGAAGGGATAGCAGAGAAAGCACACAAGAAACCCCAGCCATTACTTCAGAGACCTAAGGACAGTCTTTCTCTCCACCTCCATATCCTGCATATCTTTGACCCCCTTTTTAAATGTTTGAACCATTTTTCGGAGTAAGGGGGTCTTGCGTTTCAAGTTGGAATAGGTTCTTTTGGAGATTGTTACGTTGTTGACATTAAGGAAATTTATTAACAAAGGAAAAGGAATCTTGATCAATTGTTTACCAAAAGTATCCCATACGAATCAGCTTATGCACCAAGTATTTATAACCAAAATGTCCACCCCTAAAGCCTTAATGGGCTTCTTGAAGGGAAAATGGTATTTCAACCTTAGTGAGACATCGAAGAAGAAGAATATTATAATATTTTCTATAAAGAACATTAGAAAATATAATATATCAGACTAAAAAAATTCATATTCGAGTGCAAACATTTTTAGTCACATTATCAGGAAAATCTCTAGTCTTCAAATAATTATAAATCTAAGAATACCATTCCCTTTAGTCTATGTGAGCATGTACTAGACCATCGAGTTTAGATAGATATGAGATAATAGGAGAGCAGAGAATATGAACCACATGTTGGTATAAAAAAAATTCTCCTATTTTCTTGCTTCATCACCGACAAGATAAAAAAAAAAATTGACTTTGTAGAACCCTAATTTTGGAAGCTTCTAAAAATCTTGTAATAAGTGGTTGGGATAGGAGTTGCAATAGAGATTATTCACATGATTGTAATATATTTTGAATTGAATAATAAAATAATTGTATGACTATGGTATTTTGGATGCAGCCCATATTGGGTGAACCACGTTAAATTCTCTATGTTGTCTTATTTTTGTTATATATTTTTTTTGTGTTTTATTTATATGTTTTATTGATCAAATGTGCATTTAATTGTTATATATCTACCTTCTAACCCTAACACCACAAAGTGGTAGTATTTTATACCATCTTCTAAAGATAAAATTGAGGCTGCACTCCCCATTGCATTTGTGTGTTGATTTTCTCTCTGAGGAATATTTTCTATCATGAAAGTAGAGAAGTGATCAAGTATAAATCCAAATCCTGATACTGAGATAGATTACTCTACTTATCTTGATACATTCCTATGATTTGATTTAAGATAATTTTGGAATCACCATGAATGCAAATATATTTAATGTTTAAACCCCATCACATTATGCAAACCAACAAGAAGGGCTTCGTATTCAATGATGTTACTAGTGCAATGAAATTTTAATTGAAATGATAGCAAAAGTGGCTTGCCTTTAGTTGAGATTAAAAATACACCTGTCTTGGATCCAATTTGGCATCTCAATCAATCAAATTACATCTCCCATATGGGTGAACCCACAAAAGTGGTTTACAATTTGAGTGAGGAAGGAAAACTTCCAAAAAACTCACCCATGCAAAAAAAAATCATTTTGAGGGGTTCAAGAGAACTCAATGTTTGAATGAGCCCAAAGGGGTTCGAGTGAACCCCTTTGCATGTGGGAACCCACATTTCCCATTGTGGAAAGGGGGTTCGAGCGCACCCCCCTTTTCCCACCTTCCAACCCTCTAACACAAAAAGACTCCATATTTTTTCCCTTCAAAGCTCAAGTTGAGGATGAAAATGGAGGAGAATTCACAGACCCAAGTGGAATATGGTAGTCCTTAGAACAAACTATCCCACGAATATAATATATATATATTTATATATATATATATATATATATATATATATATATATATATATTTATGTATGTGGTTTTTTAGATTTATTAAACATAGGTTTTCCACTGAAAATCAAGTTCTCTATTCTACACATGTGGAAAAATAGCAGATTATCAAAATAAAAATTTTAAAAATATGTTCAGGCTGGGTATTGATGTCCTTGATCCATTAAAAAAAAAATGAATTTCGATACATACAGAAAAAGTTATGTTGTATATGGCCCGCCTATGTCTGAATTGTAATTGGTTTGACTTCAAAACTTGATTAAGGAAAAAATATTCAATAAAACACTATAAAACCAAATTAAAGTGCTAGATATCATAGTTACAAATCTAAGTTTGAAAAAATTAGAATTTTAGCCTTCATACAAAAGAAGTTATGTTGTATACAGTGAGTGTCACTCCTTAAAAATGTTGTTTTTTTTTTTAACTAGTTTTTGAAGGAAATGGAAAAGTAAGTACAATTTGATTCCAAAAAAAAGAAAATAATATATTTAGAATCTATAAACAAACACAAATCACTATTTTTCATCATCTTCAAAATCCTCATGGTTTAGCCGCTATAGGAGCCTGAAACTGAAGATTTAGTTAGAAAAAAATAGTTTGGTGTCCAGTTTGCCCAAAAATTGTAAACCAGTATTGTGGGATCACCCATATAGGTTCATGGTCTAATGCAAAGATATTTTCATCTAGAAATTAATCCATGTTAGGGAATTGGAAATAGCTTGACCTTTAATTTATTTTTTAGTTACAAACTTGATGTCGAAATTAGAGAGCAACATTACCCATTTCACCAACTTTATAGAAAGATTGGTTCTAGTAAACAAATTTTTAAGATCACTTTTCACAATCACATGGATTTTAGCATGAAGAAGATAATGTTGTAAATTTTTCATTGAAAAAATGAGAGGGAGACATTATCTCTACATGGTAGAATATCAATATTTATAATCAACTAGAATATGAGTAATATATCATACTTCTCTTTCTTTACCATCATTATCATGTTCATCTAATAAATCAAGTAAGGCATAGGTGATGCAAAGATATAAAGTAAAAAGGGTCTATCTTGCATAGCCAACATTAGGATAGGAGTATTGGATAAATAACTCTTGATTGATTGAAAATCCTTTAAAAACTCATCATCCCATTAGAAGCAGACATCTTTATTCAACAAACGTGTGAATGGAAGGGTATGATCATATAATTGGTATGATCTTCACAATACCATTAAACACTTTAATCTTAATGCTCCCATTCCCAAAACTCTTATAGGAAACATTTTTTTTCATAAGAACAACACTACCATCAATAGCAGGTAAGAAAAAATACCAATTCTTATGTGGACATATGTTAGCAGAAGTAGTAGAATCTAATAACCATTCCTTATGACACTGTAAGGGATTACAAACATATAATACTTCATCAACCATACTTGAACTTGTCTCAACTAAATTTTCTTCCTTTTTAGAGTCATCATTTTCTTATTTCCTCTTCCAACAATCTTTCATTAGATGCCCTAATTTATTGTAGTACCAACCTTTTTTGTTGCCCTTTTCTTCATTTTAACTTAAATCTAGGTGTAACTCTCAAATATTTCCCTTTTTTTGTGGATCAACCACTAACCATACTTGCTTCTGATGTGGAGGTTTCTATGTAAGATGTCCTTTGCACCTCTTCAAATAACAAAGATCCCACAATAGAATCAAATTCAAGGGTGTTAGTTGTGCTAAGGCTAATGAAAGTGACTAAGTGATTCTAAGATTTGAGAAATGAACATAATAATATAACTACATGTCTTCATCTTCAAATTTTACACCCATACTAGCTAATTGAGATAGAAGAGTATTGAAAATATTTAAATGATTAGTAATTTTTATACCTTCTTTCACTCATAAACTATACAACTACATCTTCAATTAGATCTAATTTGCCAAGGATTTTTTCATATAATGACTCTCCATTTTACTCGATAAGCATGTTGTTGTTTCCTCTCCAACAATTTTGAAAGGAACATCATCTGCTATATATAGTTAAATTATGATATGAGCTCTTGTATCTAGATCCTCCTAATCTTCATAAATCATATTTGTATATGTCTTTTACTTCCCTACCAATGCTTTGTGCAATTCCTATTGCACTAAAAAATCTTGCATCTTGAGCTTACATGGCTCAAATTTATTCTTCCCAATGAATTTCTCTACCTCGAACCTTGCATTTGAAACCTTCACCATTTTATGCTAGAAAAAGAATACCAAATCCTAACACATGCACTGCAAAATAGCTACTCTTATACCACTTCTTGTGGAAACAGAAATGCAATACCCATAAACTTGAATAATATTACAGCAAAAATTAGTTGTAAAGAAATAACTAAGAAAATTAAATGGAATAATACAATAATAAACAAGACACATATTTATGTGGTAAAACCTTAATAATATGTAAAAGAAACATCTACAAGGTAAAGTATTGATATTCTTATTGCTTGGAGAAACTGATTAAAATCTTTGCACCGATGTTTCTATTCAATTACAATTCATTATATTTATTTTTCCTTCAAGGAAACAAGATATATAATATCTTTAAGATAACAACCTCTGTTGAACTTAAAGAAACTAGATGTGTTTTATTACTTTAATTGTTTTTATTATTATTTTTTTCCTTTATCTTTTTCAAATATAAGATTTTGTGTTATTTCTATTATTTGTTGTCATTATCCAACAATATCCACCTTGACAACAATTTACATGATAATTACCCATGCCCATTCATTATATTTTGTAAAAGCCAAGAGAAACCAAACTCCACTTCAACTTATCTAACTATACTATTTTTATAAACATGTCTGAAATTTTTTCTAGTGTATGAACTTTCTCAAGAGCTACTCCACCTCCATCAAAAATATGTCTTGCAAAATGGTAATTAATCACAATATTCTTAGTCCTACTATGATAAGATGGATTTTTTGTCAAATTTATAACACTTTGACTATCACAAAATACAATCACCTTGTCCTAAAATTTTCCAAACTCACCTGAAAGACCCTTCAACCAAATTTCCTCTTTGCATGCATGTGATACCACCATATAATTTCTACCTTAGTAGTGGATAAAACAACTATTTATTGAAGTTTTGACATCCAAAAAATAGGTTCTCCAACAAGAGTAAATACGTAACCAGATGTAGATCTCCTTTGTCCAAATCACCTACAAAATATAAATCAACATAACGACAAACTAAACCACTACAACCATCGAAGGTGATACAATAATAACTTGTGCCTTGAAGATACTTAAGCACCCATTTTACTATTTTCCAATGCTCCTTACCTGGATTATCCATGTATCTACTGACAACACCAACTAAGTTTTAAATATTAGGTCTTGTACACACCATCGCATACGTTAAAATTACTAGATATTAGAATATGTTATATGAGATATATAATCCTTTTCTTCTTTATTACTAGGACATAAACTTTAATAAAGCTTAAAATGAGAAGCTAAAGGGATATTTAATGGTTTCACATTCTTCATATGAAATCTTATGATGATCTTCTTCACATACTTTTGATGTTATAGCCAAATATTATCATGTTCCCTATCTTTATGTATTTCCATGCCCAATTTTTTTTTTTCTCCTAGATCCATTTTATCAAAAGTCTTGGCCATTTGATCCTTTAACTCATTGATCTCAACTATGTGTTTGCTTGCTACAAGAATATCATCAAGATATAATACCAAGATAATAAATAAATCATTTTTTAAATTTTAAAATAAATACAATGGGAATACTCACTCCTTGTAAAATTTTGGCTCACCATCAAAGGAATCAAATTTTTTGTGCCATTGACCGAGAGACATCTTTAGGCGATACAAATAAATTGAGTTTGTAAACAAATTTCCTGTAGAAATATTGATCAAACCCTTATGATTGTTTCATATATATATCCTCATCCAAATATCCATGTAAAATGTTGTTTTAACATCTAATTTCTATAATTCAAGATCAAGTAAAGCATGAAGTGTTAAAACAACCCAAATAGAAACAAATTTAACAATTGGTGAAAAAATTGCATGAATATTAGTACCTTCCTTTTGAGAATACCTTTTTTTCTAGTATTCTTTCTTTGTGCCTTTCAACTTTATCATCAACACGCTTCTTCAATTTGTAGACCCATTTGCAACCAAAAACTTTCCTACCCTTTGGGATTTCTACTATGTCGCATGGATATGTGTGGGATCATGATGGCCCAAAAAGTGGCAATATGTAAGTCATATGATGGCCCATGTCATTGAGGACTTTTTTTAACCCAATATTGATGAAACCAAAAGGGTTTTTAAAGGATATTCTCAGCTTTCAACCAATATAAATTATGCTTTACTTTGAATTTAATAAATAATTATTATTCATTTTCTATTTAAATTATGACTAAATTCCTGTTTGTTAGGCTGATTGAAAAGAATATATTAGCTTTCAAACAGTATCACATTTTTTGAATCCGAAACATACATCACATTCTATCCTTTGCATACTATAGGATTAAAAATAAATTTTAAATTTCATGAAGTTTTAACCAAATTAAGGTGGTCAGACATACAAGTTTTTAAAAAAAATTTAAAGGTTGTAATAAAAAATTCATAATTAATTATCTACTTACTTCTTATTTTTTCCCTAAAATTTAAGTACTAGTGCATTGAAATTTCAAATTTTCACCAAATAGATTTTTTGTTTTTAAATAAACCTTGTAGTTTATAAACTACATTCAATTTGCTATAGATTCTATTCTTACATATTTTTGAAATAATATAGATAACTTATTCAAATTTTTACATCAAGTTGTCTAACTTTGATTTTTTGAATTTTCATCGCCACTTAAGGGCTTGTTTTTTCCATGATGATCCTACACATACCCGCATGTTTTATTCTTCTCCAAGGAATATATTTCTTCTTTTATTGCTATTTTCCATTTAGCATTTTTAGTACCATCCATTGCTTCCTAATAATAGCTAAGTTCCCCCTCATTAAAAAGAAAAGAAATAGATGAAACATAATAATCATACCTTTTAAGTGGATTTTTGAACCGTGTAGATCTCCTTAGATCTAGTTTTTGAATTTTCACATTTTTTTGTAGATTTTCTACATCCTCATATTCATCTTTGGAAGCTTCTTCTTGCTCCCTAGTTTTTTCTAGGTGGATGTGTTTCCAATTGAATTTGTTGATGTTATATTACTTGTTCCTATTTCAAATAAACTTCTAATATATCTAATTTTATGAGAGGAGTTCATCAAATATTGCATATTTTCTAATAATTTCTTTGTGGATAGTAGGATCCCATAATCTTTATCCATTAATTTCATCACCATAACCAGAAAGGGTATATTCTTAGATCTGGGGTCCAATTTAGAACATTTATCTTTTGAAATAAGAGCATATACATCACCACAAAAAAGTTTCAGATTTGAATAATCACAATATTGACCTATCCATACCTCTTAAATAATTTTACAATCTATTCCAACTAATGGTGACTGATTTACCATCTAACAAGTTGTAGAGACTACTTCTACTCATAACTCTTGCTTCAACTTGGTATTACCGAGCATGCTCCTTTCTCTCTCTAGAAGAGTCATATTCATGAATTTAGTAACATCATCTTGTTGAGGAGTGTAAATAGTGATTTTATTCCTTTCAATCCCAACTTCCTTATAATAAATTTCAAATTCGAAAAATGTGAACACACCTCCATTATCTATTCTTAAACACTTGATTGATCTTCTAGTTCTATTTTTAACTAAAAATTTGACCTTCTTAAATACACTAAACACGTCATCTTTACTTATAATAATATAGATCCACGCCTTTCTAGAGTAGTCATCTATGAATATCACAAAATATGATAATCCTCTAAAAGAAATTGTAGGGGATGACCCCCAAACATATGAATGAATATAATCTAGAATACCATTACTTGTATGACTACCTTCTTTAAGCTTATGTCTAGATTCCTTCCCATAAACACAATTCTTGCAAAAAGTCAAATTTAAATATTTAAGATTTTGAAGTAAATTATGGTTTAACAATTCTGTCAACCCTTTTTTTGCTCATCCGATCCAACCTCTGATGTCATAAATAAGTAGATTCATTTTTTCCCTCAAATACTCTCACTTCATCATTTATTACATTATTGTCTTCTAGCTTGTAAAGGTTTTTAATATTTGTAACCTTTCTTTGCTCTTCTTTCCTCTTCCAACAATCTTTCTTGAGATGCTCTGATTTATTGCAATACCAAAATTTTCCTTTAGTTCTTTTATCTTTTCACTTATATTTGGATGTACCTCTTGAATCTTCCCCTTATTTTTTGAATTGACCCCTAGTCACCATTGCTTCTAATGTAGAGGTTTCTATGTTATATTTCCTCCACACCTCTTCAGACAAAAAAGATCCCACAATAGAATCAAATTCAAGGGTGTCAAATGTGTTAAAGATAATGGAAGTGACTAAGTGATTTTAGTATTCAATGAATGAACACAATAATGTAGCATTCTAAAAAGGTGGAAAATTGTTTTCTTCTACACTTAGGGGATAGAACAACAATTTTCTACACTCTCATTCAAGGAAAACCCTAGAGA
The DNA here is from genome assembly GCA_007115665.2 of Sequoiadendron giganteum. NCBI lineage: Eukaryota > Viridiplantae > Streptophyta > Pinopsida > Cupressales > Cupressaceae > Sequoiadendron > Sequoiadendron giganteum. Next base: position 585,755,736 of record CM021106.1, on the reverse strand, counting down.
TCTCAATCTAAAGTATGCAAAGGAGAAAGAGATCTTGCAATAGGGTTGTCCTAGGGGCTGATTATAAACTAAAGAGGGGTTCACCACCAAGCTATTGCTTGGAAAGACTAATTCAATGCAAGATTTCACTAAATGACCTAGAAAAGCATGTAAATCATAACAAAAAGCTAAGAGATGAAAGGTGTGCACATGAAAACTTGAAGAGGATTGGATGAAGGCTTGAAATTTTGAAACTATTTAATTTAATGTTGATTGGGACTCATACACTAGACTACGCGATTTAGTCCCAGATTAGGGTTTCTAGGAAGGAACCAAAATCTCATAAAGATATGACTGGAACTCCTAAAATCTTTAAATTTTCTTATACTGGAACTCATATGTCAAAAGTGGTGTATTAGTCCAGTTAGGTTTTTCTAGAAATTCAAAATTTTATTCTTCTTTTCAATATCTACTCTATCATTTCCACTTGATTTTTGGGTCTAAATCTTTGATTTGTAACCTATAGATGTCTTTTAATGATATCCAATGCAAGGTGACAACTTTGAAAACTTTGAAAACTTAACAACTCTTCCCAAACTTTCTCTTCAATGTGTCTTCAACCTAGACCTACAAATCACACACTAAAGAGAGGGAAAAATGTTGTTTTTTTAGTGGAAAGGGGTTCGCCTTGGTCAAACCCCATTTTGGTAATCAAACCTTGAAATGAAATGAAAAAGGAAAGGATGATGATGAATGATAAAAATGTAATTTCTCAAAATCACCAAACAATAGAAATAAAGTGTTTCAAACATGTGTGAAATGGCTCCAATGGATGTGTATCTTGAATTGAATGCTAGGTTGAATCATAAAAGCCTACATCACAATTGTTAGCTCAAAAAAAAGAATGATGCATGATGAATTTGACATGATGCTTGATGGTTGAATAATGCTCTAAATCACTTGATAATAATCTCTTGAAGACTCTTGAATGCTCTTGTAAACTCTTGTAAACTCTTGAATGCTCTTGTAAACTCCTGTAAACTCTTGAATGCTTCCACGATCACAAATTTTCTATAATGCATGAATACTTGAAACCTTAGGATGAAAATGAGTGAAAGAAATGTGTATGTATAATTTTCTATGTCAAGTTTCTTGAAATTAAAACACTACAAGCTGACATCAAATCTAGGAGAATAAAATCCCACCAAGAATTTGAATTAAATTTGATTTCAGGCCACACAAAACTCATATGCCAGAAGTGGCGTATGAGTCCCATTAGGCATTAATTATGGGACACATTTTTAAAAATGCTTAGAATGATGCAAAATCCAGATTGGGGCCCAAAAACCTTGGTGGGACCCATACGTCCAAGGTGGTGTATGAGTCCCATATGACTAAATTTGGGCCACACAACCTAAAAAACCACCTGAATTATGATTAGATGTTGATTTATGTCAGGATTATCCTCAAAAAGATGTATTAAATGAGGCTTGTAGATGCAAAATAAGGCCAATTAAAGCATAAAGAAGCCCAATTATTTTTAAAAACCCTAGAAAAGTGTGAAAGTGTGTTACAAAAATTTGCAACACTCTAAATAAGGTACAATTAAGTTCATTTAGCTCACAAGGTCCCAAGACCTAATGTGAATATGTTAGACACATTACAACAATAAGTCAAGGCCAGGTTAGGGAGTAATTTCTTATTCATTACATCTAGCCCCCACTTTAGTGAGAGGGGGAACTTGCTTCTAACTGACACTAAAGTAGACCAACACACATCAAGAGGGGTCCAAATGTACCAATGCTAGTAAGATAGGATGACCATGATTGAGAGGGTTGTGCCAGTCCCCAGGATAAAGGTCCTATGGAAAACTAAAATAGGCACAAAAGAACACACATTAAAATGATATAAAGAGAAATAACAATGCATGCACATATACTACCAAAGACAAAGATCTAAAAGAAAAACAAAAAGAAAGAGGGGTGGATCAAGCTTCGATCATTTTTCCATCATGATGTGGATCGGATCTAGGTTGTTTGTCCAAAAAATGAACGCTTACTCTAAGGCAACAAAACTTCAAGTTGTCCATTGGGTGAGTAATCCAAGAGGGTGAGACAATTACACACATGACTGGTATGGGCTCACACAAACATGCAAGTGGCTATGGGAAATTCCTTCCTTAGATGAGCTTCCCATCCAACCATACCAAAGTTATACCTACAGATAACTTTTATAAGGCACCACACAACAATGAACTATGAGCTTCATGAGGCAAGCAAAGCTTTGTATGCTTGGAACTCATGAACAAACAAGATGGCTCCACAGACATGTAAAGTGTGTTATGTAAGGTGGAAATATAACCAAAATTGGAAATGCAAAAATAATGTAAAGAACATTCAAAGGATTCTTGCTTAGTTCATGTCAGGTCTTTAACTTAGGGAACATTATGCCTAATGTCTCCAAAACAGGACCAATTGAAGAGTAAAATATTCACACCTTAGGGGATGCATTGTGTTGCATCAAGCCACTAAGAGGAATATAATATACTAAGAGAGATCACACTCTTGAAGGACACCACACCCAATGCCACCACAAAGAGAAAACACATTGCATGAAGCAAGAAGACTACACCATGAAATATGAAAGAGAAAAATGCCAATGTAGGCCACCCCATTGCAGAAATTGTTAAACACCATACTGTGAGAAATTACTTTAAAGTAGAAAATGATAAATGCTAACAATAAAGAGGACATGAGATCTAACTTGGAAATCCCTATTCCAAGTCATATGTTTCTAAGTGAAGATACATCATGCAAAAGAAAAGAGAGAGGTTTCCCCCAAAAAAAACATAAAGAATCTATGAATTTGGGGTAAGTATGTTGTTTCTATAATATTTTTAAGAGAGCTTAAAACTTTCATCATTCCACAAATACTCATAGAACTAGAAGAATGATGCGAAGAGAGTGAAAACAAAGAAAACCTTTCAGATCAATAATGAAGAACCATGAATGTTTTGATGCCTTGTGTCATCTCTAAAAGGAAACACAGGACAAAGAAAATATAAAAGGAAAATATTTTGGGTCAACATTGGAGAGACAATAATTTCTTTACACCTTGTGTCGTCCCCAAAAGGAAAACACAAGACAAAGAAAAGATAGAAGGAAAATATTTTGAAATATTTATGACATAGAGAAGAACGTAGGTACAAATATAGGAATGTTATTAAACAAAACATCACGGGGGATCACATTATGTACATGCAATCACACATAAAGAAAACACAAAGAATAAATAATGCAAAAGACTAGTAAGGTATATGCAATTCAACCTATGAGCAAGTTGTATGCATCCCAGTCCTGTTCATCATATATGGAAGGCAAAAAACTAGCCAAAGGTACAATAATATGTGTTGAATTAGGGTCATCATGAAGTTCAACACTCTTCTTAGGAGAATTATCATTTAAGCTCATAGAAGAGGAAAACAATGTATTTAATTCATTATGCATTTGTTCATCTATCTTTGAGATCTCATCATTTTCATCCAAGTTAATCACAATAGGAGGTCGAATGATAATGTCCAAAGAATGGTTTGGCTCTTGTTGCAATATAATATATTTTTATTTTGGTGAAGGGGGAAACTCATCATGTATTGCTTCAGTCAAGTTTGGATCTTTATTTTATTTTTGTATTTCATCATTTAACTTTCAAGAAAGGGCACAACATCTACGCATACACTCTTTGGAACCTTTGTTTCTTTTAGTTTGGTTTTTAATTTGTATTTGTGTAGGAGTGGGATGATCAACCATAGGGTTCTTTTCTTCCCTATGGGGAGGAAAGGAAGGAACCATGGAAGGTTGTTCAACCACTTTCTCTTTAACTTTGTAAACTTGTTTTATCAAAGGATGTGTTACAGGAGTGTTTTTGTCATCTCTTGGTATTTTGTAGCAAGTAGGAAAAGGTTTTTTCTTAGATTGATCTTGGATGCTTGGCATGTCTTTAGGTTCAATCATGGTTTCATCAAGGATGGAAGGCTCGGTTGTGGGTTGAGGCATGATGTGAAGGGATATTTTTTCAATGGATTTCACCTTGAATTTTTGGTAAGATTTGGAAAATAAGTCTTCATGAGGTTTAATAGGTTCCATAGGCTTGGGCTAGAAGAAATATAAGGAAAATTTTCCATAGGAAGACAAAGGGTTAAAGCCAGTGCTATGATGAACAATGAAAATTTCATTGTCAAAGGGAAACTTTAAGCATTTATGCACAACCGATGGGACAACTTCCATGGAGCGTAGCCATGGGTAACAAAGATTCACATGGAATTGTTTTGACATCGAGATGATGGACAATGAGATATCTAGTGTTTTTGGTCCTATTTTCAAAGCTAAGGTGATCAATCCCATTGTAGGCCAAGTAAAACCATTATGCATCTTTATCCATGCTTTCAGTTTGTCATATATTTCTTGGTAGAGCTCATGCACAAGTAAGAATTCCTCAATGATCACATTCTCTCCACAGACATGATCTATTAGTATCCCATTAGTGGGCTTAACATAGACTCAGCCGACTATGTAAAGAGGACCACCGGGTGCATGTTTAAGTATATATTTCGATGAGAAAGCAATGCCAAGAGGTTTTTTAGTTCAACCCTTGTGATGTTGAGTTTCGACCAATGTAACCAAACCATCAATAGGATTTTTTTCTTGTTTATTAGTATCCATAGGACTTTGTTGAATTGTATCTATGCTCTCATCATCCATGTCAACAATCATCACATCAGTCTTTGTAGTTTTGCTAGCTTTGACTAATGAAATATTATGTTTCAGCATAGGGTTGGTAAAGATTTGCAAGTTTTAGTGAAGAGGGGAAGTAGACATATTTCCTTGATTATTAACACCTCCAATGGAAAGTCGACTTGAACCAATGAGGTCTTGCACAAGATTCTTAAGATGCTTGCAATGTTTTGTATCATGTCCATTTTGTCGTTGATAATAATAGTAGGAATTTTTTCTATAGTTTGTAGGTAATGGTTTATTAAGATCAAGAGTTTTAACGTGAGGAAAATTAATTATTTTTGTTTCTAAGAGTTGTGACATGGTGTTCTGAAGGGTATCAAGTAGGGGAGTGAATTTTCTTTTGAGGTCCCCATAGTTAAAGGGTATCGTGGCTTTTACAGTAGCAACTTAGGTATCAACATGTATTATTTTTTTAGGGGGATTTAATTGAAGTCCAGTCCTTTATTCTATTTCCTAAAAGGATTGTAATTGTTCTGGTTTGCAGACCTGGACTTCTCAGTTCGACTAGAGGTGGATTTTGCATCATGACTCTTAACCGAGTTTTGATAATTATAGAGAGCAATACATAAGTGCATGAACGAGGGGAGTTTCATCATGGTAATCTCATCTTGTATATTTCTTTGAAAATTATCTATGAACGTATTTTGAAGGTGTGGGTCAGGAACCTTTACATTGATTTGGGAATAAAGCGATTGATAGAGTTAAATAAAGTCGTCCTCTTCTTTTTTCTTACATCTAATCAAATCAGCCAAGGTCATTTTAGGAGTCATATGCACTTGAAAATGGTTGATAAATGCCTCAAAAAGTTCATTGAATTAACAAATTGAACTTTTTGCTAACAAAGAATACCATTCCAAGGCAGTATCTTTCAAGGATCTAGGGAAAAATTTAGCCAAGAGCTTATCATCAAGGATGAAGTCACTACATAAGGTGGTATAGGTGGAAACATGGTTAGAAGGATCTCCTTTCCCTCCATATTTCTTGAATCTAGGCACCTCTATACATTGTAGCATTGGTGTTAACAATATCTCCAAGGACAAGGGACTTCTTTTTACATAATATTTTGGTGGGCCATTTTGATTTTGGTTGATAGTGAAAACTTTCTTTTGAAGGGATGAAACGGTTTGCAAAAGTTAGTGTATGAGAGGATCATTGTTTGTATTGATAGGTGGAGGTGAATAAGGTGGAGGCATGTATGTGTTTGAGGGGCAAGTGAATGGAATGCTTATAGGTGGTAAGGTAGTTTGAGATATGATGTGTGATCTCATAAAGGTATGAGGGATGCTAGCGGAAATACCCAAGGAAGGAATCCCATTACTAGTAGGTTGCATTGTTGTTCGAAATTGAGGGTTGGTAAAGGTAGGAATAGAGGTAATTGTTGTGAGAGGAGGAATTTGAATTCCTCCTTGGCTTGTAACATTATTTTTAGGTAAAGGACAACTAGTGGTTGAGGTAAGATATTTTCCAAAGATCTGAACTATGATCAATACGCACAAGGTCAACTCCATCTTCACTTTCAAGAATGTGATGAATGTTATCTATGGTACGGATAGTGATCATTAAAATGTGCTTAATACTTATTTTATTTTTTAGGTTTGGTAGGTCTTCATAGATTTGGGTTATGTTTTCTTGTGGAATACTAGTAGTCATTGTTTCAACATGTGTCACACTACTTGAAGGCAAGGAATTATTAAAGGTATGGTCCATATCTAGTGCACTTGTGTCAATACTAGCAGTGGAAGAGATAGACAACCCAAGATCCATGATGATTGTACTATCGTGGGATGACATAAAGCTCAAACTTCATCTCACTATAGTATTAGCAATAGGACACCAAGTAGAAATTCTCATGCAAGGGATAATAAATGCAAGAAGGATGCAAATGAAATTTACGCTAGATGAAATGAAATGAATATTACAAAAAATCTTTAAACTAAAACAAAAAGTTATCGATAGAAAACAAGAGCACAAAAATAGAGCTTTGAATTGTAGAAAATGTAGTTTAAAATCTGCATTGGGACAAAATCGCCTAGAGGGGCGTATGAGTCCTAGTGAGAGTTTTTTCAATGATGTAAGATGCAAAAATGAAACCTATATGCACTCTCACTAATGAAATATTTAGAAACCTTAGAATTTAAATTAACTAATGCAAACCTTAATGCAAGAAATATCTCGAATGATGATGCACTCCAAATCAGAATTAAGATGTTCTAAATTTAGGTTAACCAAAATGAAATGAAGGAAAATGGTGGCTTTATGGTTTAGGATATAGAACAACACATTTTCACAACATTCATTCAGGGAAAACCCTAGAGATCTCAATCTAAAGTATGCAAAGGATAAAAATATCTCGCAATAGGGTTGTCCTAAGGTTTGATTATAAAATAAAGAGGGGTTCACCACCAAGCTAGCGCTTGAAAAGACTAATGAAATGCAAGAATTAATGCTTAAACCTAATGCAATGCAAGATTTCACTAAATGACCTACAAAAGCATGTAAATTAGAACACTAAGCTGAGAGATGAAAGTTGTGCACCTAGAAACCCAAAAAGGATTGGACGAAGGCTTGAAATTCTGAAAAATATTGAATTTAATGCTGACTTGGACTCATACTCCAGACTAGGATATTTAGTCTCAGATTTAGGTTTCTGGGTAGGAATAAAAATCTGGCAAAGATATGACTAAATCTCCTAAAATCTACAAATTTTCCAATATTGGGACTCATACACTAGAAGTGACATATCAATCTAGTTAGGGTTTTCTAGAAATTCAAAGTTTGATTCTTCTCTTCAATGTCTTCTTTATCCTTTCCACTTGATTTCTAGGTTTGGATCTTTCATTTACAATTTGTAGATGTCTTTTAATGATCTCCAATACAAGGTCACAAATTTGACAACTTTAAACACTTGAAAACTCTCTCCAAACCTTCTCTTCAATGTGTCTTCAACCTAGATCTAAAAATCACACACTAAAGAGAAGGGGAAAAAAAATTGTTAGTGGAAAGGGGTTTGCCTTGGTCAAACCCCATTTTGGTAATCTAACCTTGAAATGAAATGAAATAGGAAAGGAGAATGATGAATGAAAAACACGTAATATTGCAACTCACCATACCCTGGAAATAAAGTGTTGCAAATATGTGTGAAATGGCTCCAATGGATGAGGATCTTGAATCTTTCTTGAATGTGATAGATCTTAAATTGAATACTAGCTTGAATCATAAAGCCCTACATCACAATTGTTAGCTAAAAAAAAAACATGATGCATGATAACTTTGACATGATGATGTTTAAATAATGCTATAAATCACTCGATAATCATCTCTTGAAGACTCTTGAATTCTTCCTTGATCAAAAAATTGCTATAATGCATGAATAATTCAATGCTTAGGAGGAAAATGAGTTAAAGAAACCTTTATTTATACTTGTTTATGACAAATTTTGTGAAATTTAAACACTACAAGCCAACATCAAATCTAGGACAATAAAATCCCACAAAGAATTCAAATTAAATTTGATTTTGGGCCACATGGGACTGATACACCAGAAGTGGTGTATGAGTCCCATTAGGAATTAATTATGGGACACATTTTCAAAACTGCTTAGAGTGATGCAAAATCTAGATCGGGGAACAAAAACCTAGGTGGGACCTATGAAGCATTTTTTGCTTTATTTTTGTCCTCGGGATGATCCGCGTGAAAGAGGATTTCATTTTAGACAAACATGCAACTCGCCACATGGTGGTTGCATGTGCCTCGATGATTGACCTCTCTGCAGTCAGATGTCAGGCCACATGTTGATATGGCAGACATTATCTTCCTTCCGCTTTTCACATAGCTGAGATTATCCACCCTTTCAACACGTCATCTTATCGCACCATGTAGCTAGAGAAAGGGAATGCTAAACTAAGAGTCTGTCTAGATGCATTGTACCTTTTCTCAGTAAAAGGATATAAGTCAATGCTACCAGAGCCACTTAGGGTGACTAACAGAGTTTCGCTAGACTGTCTTCTAGAATCAGAGAAATTACAAGGGTTAATCCTGTTAAAATATCTAAATGACATAAACGTGGTACCTGAAGGTTGATGAGAAGGATTTCGATGACCTAATAAAGATCTAAAATCAGATTTCCAATCTATCAATTTTGGACATCTAGTAGTCATTAATTCTGAAGGACGTTGCTATGTTCTTCTCTAGGCAGTTATATATTGACAAAGGAAACAAGGAGCAAGGGTTCCTAAAGTTTTCCTGTTGGAAATTTTTTGCTTAGTTTTCTTAGTTAATAGAAATATTTCTTATAGAAGTTCATAAAATGTTGCTTCACTCTGGCATATTATATCTATTTTATGATCAAACTATTATCGGATTGGAATCCGATCTTTATTTTAAAGTTCAGCCGAATCTGAAATGTGTGTTATTCTAAGGAAATATTTGAAACTATGCATTATATGGTCTTTATTAGTATTTCTTTATTTATATCTTCATCTAGAATAAAACATTGTGTCTTGCTTGATCTAAGTAGTTTTGGTTGTCGGATTTCCATGTTGTTTCTGTATATGACTGAATCTTAATCTTTAGAGACTAGACTATGTCATTAGAATTTTTCATTTTCATTTTAAGGTTATCATTTTCTCATGATATGCTATATTAAGAGGGAGGGTTTCTATCTCTTTTTGAATGTTTTCTATTAAATCTCGAACTTCTATTTTTTATTTGGATCTTAATACATATTTCCCGAGGGTTGATTGAATGACTACATTTTTGCTTGTATTTAGCCTCTGTTATTCATTCTCTTCCTAACAATGAGGGGAAGTGGTGTTCTATGTCTCATGTCACTCATAGAGGAAAACTTGTGATTTTGAAATGTTGTAAAAGCATTGGCGCATCGCCATTTTTGAGTTTTACTATTTACATTTACTTTTCCCTTTTCCCAAACTTAGAGAAGAGTTGTATTTCTATAAAAATCTCAAAGGTATTCAATGAGAAGCATATTGTCCCCCACTCACTAAATTTCCCATAAGACTGTCAGAGAGGTGCAATCCTTTATGATCAATAGTTCTTTATTTTGGCATGCTCGGTGGGACCAATTCCAAACCAGATTAGAAGTCATAAATATCTCTAGATCAAACCAGAGGAAGGAAACTAATAGTTTCATGCCCATGATCCAAACAAGAGCATCATCAAAGGGTAACTTTCAGTACTCTCAGTTACCAACCTCGGTACTGAGAAGAAGAAAAGCTATAGGTTTTGTAGCACCTATGAGAAGTAGAAGAGTAAGAAGTAGGAGTCTGAATTTTAGAGCTTTATCTACCCCACCAAGAGGCTAAAGTTTCCAGATAAGAATACCAATTTATCTTATTCACAAGAATATTTTCTTTGTGGCCCATATACCCCCTCTTGCTCCTAGAAATTTTGTAACTTGGGATAGCGATAGTGCACTGCAACCACCCACTCCACCCGATGTCTAGCCTACCATACCAGCTAATGCCCTCAAGGCTATTCTGAAATTTTTGGGAGAGCATTTTAAAACCCCTTATGAACACTTGCAAGATGTGGCGGCCATATGTAGGGTGCACAATATCATGGAGGAAAATATTTCCATGAGACTGTTAGCTGCTTCTTTCAAAGGAAAAGCTCAAGACTAGTATAGATCTCTGACTTCTAGTTCTATCAATTCATGGGATGATCGCAAAGAAAATATTTTCAAAGATTTTTCGGATAAGGGAGATCATTCCTTAGCATTACATTAACTAATTACTAGCAAGAGAGACCCGCAAAAAGCTATAAGCGACTTTAACACCAAGTTTAACAAAACCTGGTAGAGGATCCCGACTACTGCACAACCTCTAGCCAATATGTCCTTCATGTTCTTTTTCAAAGCCATCAATTCATATATAGTGATCCAGATAACTTCTATTAGAGGAGATACTCTACCTGAAACCTACAAGTTGGCAGTCATGGAGAATAGTTTGATAGATACAAGAAATCTTCCACCATGACCTCTGATGCCTATCGTTTCTGAAATCTCAAGCACTCCACTCTGAGAAGAGTCTTCTCTGCACAATTTAGCGACTTAAACAATGAGCCTAGCTCCACCCCAATCTATGTATTTGTACCCTACAACACAACCAAGCATGTCAGGTTCTTCTTTTGTGGCAGCTGACCTTAATGATATGAAAAGCCTAATGTGATCTTTTTCTAATGAGATAGTTCTCATCAAGCGTCTGCAAGTAGCTCCTCCAAAACAAGCAACTTAGACATATCAAGGCGGTAGACCTTTCTATCAATAGAATCAAAAGAGTACATATCAAGGACCCTCAGGTCGGGGAGGTTAGAAAATGGCTTCCGCCAACTAAATAGTTCTTGTTACTATGTCATTGTAAATGGTCAAAGATAGCCATAGCAAAGAGTTGGTACCGGGCTAGAACAACTTGGCGGATGATTAAAACGCGTGGTTTTTCCCTTGCAATGATAGCTACACGCCTCAGAATTGTCCGAGATGAAAATTCTAGCAAGGAATAGCAGAGAAGAGGAACAAAGGCATACAACCCAACATAGAAGAATACGAGTCTCTCAAGATGGAGAATGCCCGATTTAGAGTGTAAAAGCAAGGGATGTTCGTAGAACAAGATTTGTACATAGCACCTGATCAAGTGCTTTTCTCTTGGATGGAAGAATAGGACGTAATTTTTGTGAATGAAGCCCCAACAACCATCCCTTCATAGGTATAGTCGTATTACAATACCAGATCCAAGAGGAGACTCATCGAAGAATATGCACCACAGTCTCACTTGCATTCTTTGCTTCGCCAGCTGCCATCATCTAATAGATAACATTCCCAACCGACTGTTCAGCCACCTCCATAGTAGCAAGTTCCATCATAACCTAACAAATTTCCTGATAAAATATTGAATTAGATCCCAACGGATTGCTTCCCATAGAAACCCAGGGAGATTCCACTATTTAGACCAAAGATTCAACCGGTCGGAATGCTTAACATGGTGGAGCAGATGAAGAATGCACCTACTAATGTGTCTCTATGGGATGTAATATCTATTATGGAACAAAATTCAATTCTTGAGGGAGCACTAAAAAGTGAAGAAACACAATCACACACAAATGAAGTTTTGTCATGTGATCTGAATAGAGAGAAGGTTCCCATGTCAGATCATCGAATTCCAAAGGCTGGGGCCTATACAGATGATACGAAAAAAGTAGAAGAGGGAGACATAAGTAAGCCAAAGCCCACTCCTTTCTTTATAACATTAATTGTGGGAGATAAACTCCTGCACAATAGTACGATTGACTCAGGATCCAATACGATAGTCATGCTGAAGCAAGTGGCGGATGCCTTAATGCTCAAGTATGAACCTTTGGAGAAGGCAATCATGTAGTTAGATGGAAAGAAGGTTCTGACAATCAGTCAGATAAAAGACTTATCTTTAACCCTTTTTTGGTGTCCAAGCTAGACAGTCTCACAGGAGGTGGTAATAATCAACATTCCCCTAGTCTTTCGGATGTGTCTCTCTAGATATTTCACCACAAAGTTGGGCGGATATTTGGCACTGGATTGGTCCCATTTGATTTTGAGAACCAAGCATGGAGCAAAGATGAAGATTCTTCCAGAATATTTACATCTGGAACATATAGCAGACAGTTCTTTTCTCTATTTTGAGGCTACGCATACTTCCTTTTCAAAGAAAGAAGGGTATTGCATTGAAATGTTAGAAAATGAAGATGACACAAGCATGCAAACCCCTGAAGAAGAGTTCCTCCTTGTCCAGTTGATCGACTCTAACCCATTTGGAAATTTCCATGCCACCAGACTAGGTACTTATGTCATATTTAACAATGACATGGTCCATCCAAAGTTGGTAAAAGATTAGATAAGCTCTGATGATACAACAGATAATTTCTTGTGGACCTTGTACTTTGATGGTGCAAAATGCAAGGCTAGTTCTGGGGTAGGATTCTAATTACCTGTCTCCAACAAGATCTGATATCCTTAAGGCTTATCATTTTGACTTTCTATGCTCAATTAATGATGCGGAATATGAAGCATTAATCCACGGTCTTTCCCTTGCCGAGAAAATGGGTGCTAAAAGATTGCAAGCATTTGGAGATTATGAGCTAGTGGTAAGCCAAGTTTGTGGCTAGGTAGTGGAAAAAAATACCAGGATGAAGGCCTATAGATATCAGGTATGGGACATAATTTAGGGCTTTGAAGCTTTCAACTTACAAGTTATTCCTCGATCCCTAAATGATATAGTAGATTGGATGGCTTCCATTGGGTCATAGTTTGAGCCTGTTCATGACTCCAAACAAAGTGTAGTTTGCACTATTGTCCGACCATCAATTCTTGACAATGACCAAAATTGGAAAGTATTTGAAGATGATTCCCAGATAGACACCTTCGTTCAAAAGTCTAAAGGACCTTCCGACAGTTCGAAATCCTAATTCCAAAAATCCAAAGGATAGGCTATTCAGCTAAAGGGTAACAAACTTCCTCAAGGTATGATTTCCCTTGAGAATCTCTTTGATTGTGAAGATGTGAGGAATGGAAAGCAAAGGTTCACAACCGATGAGAAGGATTTTGAGGAGTTGGATGTCGGGAATGACAGAAAATTGAAAGTCTAAAAAAATATATAGTGGGAAGATAGTGAAAGGCTGAAGAGCCTATGCTCTAAGTATGAATGAGTTATAGTATGGACTTACGATGATCTCAGACGATACAACATAGGTGTAATCCATCATACCATCAACTTGGTGGAGGGTTCAAAGCCTGTTCAACAGAAGAAAAGGCTCAGAAATCCGAAGGTCGAAGCAATGATGGCGCAAGATCTCACTAAGCTAATTGAGTCCCAAATCATTTATTCGATTAAACATTCAACTTGGATATCTAATCTGGTACTGATTCAGAAGAAAAATGGTGATATAAGGCTATGTGTCATTTTTTGGGACCTAAATAAGGCCTCCTTAAAATATCATTATCCTTTTCCATCCATGGAGCAGATCTTGTAAACAGTAATCAGGTCGGAGATGTTCTCATTACTCGATGGATTTTTAGGGTACAATCAGGTACTAGTTAATAGGAGGGTGATCCCACAATAATGGGTTACACTTTTTGGCCAAACTTGACATTGAAATCAACATTTTTCACCAGATCTTCACTTTCGTACGTCTATAGAAGCTAAACCATTAAGAATTTGAAGATGAAGCAAACTGGTGATTTGTGATATTTTGTGTTGATAATCTAATCATATTTTTTTAAAATTAAAAAATAAATTGTGAATTATTTTATGTAGTTTTTATTAACTTATTTTTTTTACTAAACATCATTTTCAAAAACTGATGCTTACTTTCGACTGCATAAATTTTTTTATAGAAAGCATACAATTCTAATTTTTTAAATACAATGTTTTCACAACATTATCTAGGGGATGGATATTTTTTCATAATTTTTTGTTGCATATATATATATTAATTAATTTTCTAATTCAGAGTAATTATAATTTGGATATATTATACTTTCAGTTGCATAACTTTTTTTCTATTCATTTGAATTAACTTATTCTTTTTTTGTTGGAATTAGGACATCAATAGCTAGTGTACATGAATTTTTAGAATTTTTTTTCTCTCTTTTCCTATTTTTCCATATATGTGAAATAAAGACCTCGATGTTCATTGAAAAACCTACATTCACAAGAAATAAAAATTAAATATAATAATAAAATTAAATATATTTAAAATTATACTTTTTGGGAAGCTTATAATAAGGATTACATGTTTACAAAATAATAATTTTGAATAAATTAATTTGATCCCCTAAAAGGTAAATCAAAAGTGGTTTTTTATCAGCATTTTGATAGGTGTAGAGGAGACTCCATTATAGGTATGGTTTAAAACTAGAGCTTTCTATCCAAGGGGGTTTGATATAAGTCGGTTTGATCAAACCCTCTTCAATTAAAACCCTTAAAATGGAACCTTTTTAAGGCTTAAATCATTATATTTTCTAAGAATATGTGATTTCAGCAAAAATTAGGATGTCCCAAAAAGTGTAACCCATTATTGTGGCAGCACCTAGGAGCAACCAACATAAGATGACATTTACCACCAAGTGGGGAACATTCACATATGCAAAGATGCCCTTCAAGCTATCAAATGTTGGCGCGACCTTCTAGCTAGCCATGGACATTGCTTTTGCAGGATTGATTAATTCAATCATTTTGATTTATTTGGATGATCTAACTGTCTTTTCAATAGCCGAGGTTGATCACTTCAATCACTTAGAGCTGATTTTTCAGAGGTGCCAAAAGTTCAGGATTTCTTTAAATCCCAAAAAATGTGTTTTCGGAGTACCTCAAGGTAAACTTCTTGGTTTTGTGGTGTCCAAGGAAGGAATTGCAATAGACTCCAAAAGAGTCAAATCTATATTGGATTTTCCTTTACCAGTGAACCAAAAGGGGTTACAATCTTTCTTAGGAAAGATCAATTTTTTCAGTTGTTTCATTTCCGACTTTCTGGGCATTACAAGGCCAATCACCTTGATGCTAAAGAAGAATATAATTTTCAAATGGACCCCCAAAGGAAAAGAAGCTTTCGAGCAGATAAAGAAACGCTACTCTGGTATTGGCCAATCTAGATTTCTCTAAAGATTTCTTGTTATATGTATACAATAGTCAGCATAGCATAGCCTATGTGCTCACTCAAAAGGATGACAAGGAAAATGGAGAGAATCTAGTTGCTTTTCATTCAGGAACCCTCAAAGGTTATGGGATCAGATATAACTTTGTAGAGAAGAAAGCGTTTGCCATTATCAAGAGTCTCAAAAAGTTCTGACACCTAGTGTTGGCCAATAAGATCACTATTTTGGTTTATCACCCAAGTGTAAGGGAATACATCATCGAAGGAGAGATAACCGAAAAGAGAGACAATTGGATCACCAAGATCCTAGAGTATGACATGGACAACAAGCCAACTAAGTTGGTGCGGGGAAGAGGCTTGTGTGAATATCTTGCACAAGAGTCAGGTTCTGAATGTGACAAGGAGACTGATCAAGTCCTCTAGAACCAGTTTGAATCCGATGAATCCTGGGTGATGGATCAGATGCTATACATGTAAAAATGGTACTACCCAATAGCTCTCCCCTTCCACAAATGAAGATACTATCAACTTCAAGGCACTAGGTATGTGTTGGTGGAAGGAGTTTCATTCAAGAGAAACTATGATGGAGAGTTGGTCCGATGCTTAGACAAATGTCAGTCAAATAGGATTCTAACAGAATTTCATAGCAGTCCCGAGGGAGACATTTTGCTGCTAAAACCACTGCTCTGAAAATAATGCAGGAAGGATATTATTGGCCCTCAATATTTTTAGAAGCGCACCGTTTGGTGCAGAAATGCACTCAGTGCCAATTCTTTGTTGGAAAGAGGAAAATTTTTACTTTACCTTTGAGTCCTATTATGACTGAGGAATCTTTTTCTCAATGGGGTTTGGATTTTTTCGAGATGATAAATCCTATCTCCAGTGCTGGTCATAAGTGGATTCTCAGAACAACTGATTATTTTAGAAGATGGACATAAGCCATCACCCTGAAAGGCACTACAAAGGGTGAGATTGTTCACTTTCTAGAAGGGCTGGTGACTAGATTCGGTTCACCAAAGACTATCATATTCGATAATGGTAGGGCCTTTTTAGGTTTGAAGGTGTCGAATATTTCTATTAGGAATGGGATCTACCTCAAAACCTCTTCAAATTACTACCCGCAAGGGAATGGTCTATCGAAGTCAACAAAAAAAAACCTAATTAGGTTAATTAAGCGCATGGAGTCTGAACGACAAAGGGAATGGCATGAACATTTACGAACCACTCTATGGGTAGACTGAATCACACCAGAACATATTCTGAAGATTTCTCCTTATGAGTTAGTTTATGGAAAGGAGGTAGTTTTTCCTGTCTATATGGAACTCCCTTCATTACAATTACTGAAAGCCCTGGAAATAGAGAAAAATGATGGAATGGAGGTACGTATAGCCGATATCCTCAAATTAGAGGAAAATAGAGAAAAATATTTTGAAGCTATGACCAACCACCAACAAACGGTCAAGCGATGGTTCAAAAGAATGACTTTCGACCCAGATTTCCAAGAAAGGATCTTGATCCTAAAATATGATGAACACACTGCAAAAATAGGACAACACACCAAATTTGAGGCATTGTGGAAGGGCCATTTCTGAATCAGTGTGTGCAAAGAGAGGAATGCATATGAATTAGAAGATATGGAAGGTAATGATCAGGGGATACCGGTAAATGATATTCATCTAAAACCATTCCATTAAAGTACAACCTTCTTTAAAATTTTCACAGATATGTACCATATGTAAAAAAATTGTTAAAATTTTTATTTTTGATTTTAGAATAAGTGAAGAAGAAAAAGAGGTATGAAAAGATATTATATATATTGTATATTCCTTTATCAAATTTATAATATGAGGTAGACCGAGGCTCAAATTTTAGCAGAAAAAACTCTTTCGAGAAAAATACAAAAAAAAGAACAAAATGGAGGCATTTTTACAAAAAATCTAAAAAACTTGGGCCTCCAGCCATCGTTATAGGGGCTTGTTTACCATAATCACTTTTCTTTCTTTTAATTTATTCTTCTTCTTCTCCACTCATAGGCAGCAGGAACAATTCACGGACACCAACCTCATTTTGCACGGTCGAAGACGACAAGCTCGATCTGTTTCTTGAAGTCATACTACATAGGAGCTTCATCAATGCCATACTCCTGAAGGAGATAGGTGGTTGCAGGTAGAGACAAGGCACAGTGGCTATTTAGGTCCATGGTGTGAAAGTTAGTAAGAAAGAGAAGCCAAGGCATGTCCATGCCATGGTCAATGAACCTACGAAGGTCCATCACTCTAGGGATAGCAACTTGCACTATTTTGCTAGGCCCTTCTGGCATAGAGATGTCGAACATGTGGCGGCACAGCTCAACTATCTTAGTCTTGGCAACATTTAAGTCCAGCGCACAAGCCATGAAATGTGATAGGTTGTTGCAATTGGTCTGCATCTGGTTCTTGTCTCCAATGAAGTCCATGCCAACAACCAGCCAAAAGGTAATCACCCCTAGACGATCACACCCTTTCACCAGGCACTTAATTCTGTCACCCGTGATCTCCCCATTAAAGGCATATTGTGGCCTTTGTGAGAGGAGACGAACAAGAGCACCTAGACCAACAGACATGGTCAGAGCAGTGGAGCAAAAGGAAATATTGCAAATCGAAAAGATAGCTAAACTTCAAAGTTTTTCTTTTTCGAATGAATATAACCTTGAGGTGGCATAGATATTTATAGAAAAGAGGTGCCAAAATGACTAAATAGTGGAGGTTCTATTTTTTGCTAGACGACAATGGGAAAGTATCATGGTAGCCGATGAATGAAGAATAGATCGCACAAAAGATCTATCATAATGTTTGAGGATTAATGTTTGAGTTTTGATAGTAAATGCCTATATAGACTAATGTATGACATGTGTCCTGGGCCATCATCAGCATCAGCCAATTTACGTAGGAGAAAGGATATGGATTAATGCACTAATTCCTGACAAATTAATGAGCCTGTCTTTTCAAGGGTACTTTGTATTCCTAAGAAAAGATTGATATAATAAATGCCACTCCCCCCAAGACAATGAATTTATTTAAAGAAAAAGGCAGCAAAGGGAGTGTACTAAATTCATTTCTATAGATATTTTGCATTCCCAAGGGATACAGATCTCCTACCCATCGTATCTCCTCATTGGCAGCATTAAATGGACCAGCGGTAACAACATAGCCTTCACTGCATGTTCTTCTTGGGAAATTAATTGCATGAAAAGTAGATTATTTTTTAGGGAAGCAAAAAGTAGGTGGCCATTTTGGAAAAAATTCTCTACAACTTTTGAGGCAGTCATGGCCGAACCAACAACGATTGGGAGGAGAGACGAACCTGCACCAAGAAGGCCTATTTTCGCCAATATTTTTTGGAAAAAACATTCGCCAATGCCCCAGTGCCTGAGGACCGACCTTTCAAATTTTGTAAACAGGTGCCGATAAATAAGAGCGTTAAAAGGAAAGCAGTGCAAGATGTCACGGACAATGTTTTCGACTGTAGGTTGGCAAGAAACCCTAAAAATATCAAAGAAGGATCATTTCAAAGAATGAAATATCACGTTAACTTTGAGATTTTTTCCTCTTGGCTCTGGAATTGTGGGTTGCCATAGTTCATGATACCTATCATACACCCATGCCTAGAATTGGTGCATGCATGCGATAGAAGATTTGATGAAGAAACTAGGACCATAACATGTAACATGATTAAGGTTGTAATCTCTACTCTAGCTATACGAGAAATGTTGTGTATCCCTTTCAAATGACATATCAAGATGTTCGTTGAAGAATATATGGAGACCTACTAGGAGGAATCGAACAAATGAGAGAGTTTTTATCATCATGAAACAAGGGAAAGACCAACTAGAGGTCATTTTTCTTTAACATTCAAGAAGTTTTTGAAGAGCACATAGGACCTTTTCTCAATGTTACTCTGGGTTTTCGGTTTGGACAATGACAAGGAGGTCCACCCTTTTTAGATGGCCCTATCTCTCATACTCAAGCATGAGCGATAGTAGAGGTATTTTCATTTTGTTGATGTAATAGCTACCAACATGTTGCTCCAACTAGAAACTTACAAGATTGAATATAAATTCAGGTATTCTTCTTTCTTCGTCCATTTGATCCTGCATCAGAACTTCAAGTTTTTAGAAATAAATTTTCTTGTGTCTAGATTAGATGGGTATGGTTTAGTTCAACCAATTTTTGTATCGACTTATGTCCTTTCAAGGACAAGTAGCTATTATTGGTTTGTACACCTTTTTCTGAGACTAGTATTGCAAGAGTTGTTACCCTGGGCCAATGACTGTTTATCTCTCGAGGTTTTGCTATGGATTAAAATCTCATCGACCCTAATGGATTATTTCTTTCGAGAAGATTTTACATTTATCAGATATCATGGTTTTGTTAGAGAACCTTTCCAACTCCCTAGATTTGTGATGGATCGAGTTTTCATGTTGGAGGCATGCCGATAGGAAAATCTTGCTAATAATGCATGCAGGAGGGGAAGGAACAAAACAAGGTTGTAGCCACTCCCCCTCTACATTGAAAATAGCACGGTAGTACTAGAGAAGCACAAATGGCAAGATGAATTGACCAATTTGTTGGCAGCTCTGGGCTTAGCCCTCATATGTGACAAATTGGACTATAATCCATCAAGGCAACTTCCCCTGAAGCATGAGACGCAGGAGTATGTGGAGTCTAAGAGAAACCCAACACTAGAGAGGCCAGATTTATATGTTAGTTTGGCTCTCATACCGATGAAGAGGCCGAAGTGGTTGAATTTCTATACACCTCAGGAAAGATATCGAAGGGAGATGTCAATAGGAAAAACTTTGAGGAATCAGATGAAAAGGCGAGGATGGTCAGAATGCAAAATGGTAGACTTCTTAAGGTTCTGATAAGAAATGGGGAACATTCACAAGCAACTTGAAGATTTAGAGCCATATGATAAACATTTTGAAGATATTTACGATAGGGCGGTTGATTTTGACAATAGAAATCCAGAGTCCAGCAATGAAGTAACAGAGGAACAACCTCCCTGCCATGTCCCCCGACCATAGGAATCTGATAAGAGAAAGAGCTGTAAGTACAAGAATTCACATGTTCTTTCTTTCGCGAGTGTCTGAAGTAAGGGAAAGAGAACCTGATAGTCCCCAAGAGGATCAAAAATGGAAATCGAAGACCAAGCTTCGGTAGGATCATCCACAAAATGATCTGAACATTTGATTTTGGGACAAACGAAGTTACACTGAGTCTAGGATTTGGACACGTTTCATACAGCCATCAGAAATAAAGAAGAAGCTGAATCCACTCCTCAAAACATTCAGACAGTCACAATTTAGGTAATTCTTGCTCCAGCTCTTCCTTTGGCTTCTACATCTTTGATTAATCCTTTGCCTTTGCCTATTGAAAATAATCTTCCTCCTTTGGACCCTCAGTTATCAGTGTTAAATGAACCCCCTATTATTTTTAATCCACCAAGTGATGCACCACCACGAGTTGAAAAAATAGTATCCGCTTCAGCCACTATTGACTCTTTAATTGCCCTATCTAGACCCCCCATAGAAAAATATGAGTCACCCATGCTACCTATTACCCCAGGTCCATCTACATTTGGATAGAAATTGCCTCCCTCATTTGTTACTCTTTTTACTCTGACTAGTGCTCTAGGCCCCCAATCCCAATTTGGCATTCTGACGTTCTCAATGTTTACTCTTCCCTTCGCCTCCCTACATGCCCATACATCTGAAGTGTCCACTTTTGTCACAATTGCTAGGTCAAAAACAAACATGATGCATGATGACTTTGACATGATTCTATATGCTTAATAATGCTCTAAATCACTTGATAATCAACTCTTGAATGCTTCCTTGATAAAAAAATTTGATATAATGCATGAATAATTAGGAAGAAAATGAGTTAAAGAGACTTTTATTTATACTTCTTTATGCTAAATTTTGTGAAATTACAACACTACAAGCCGATATTAGATCTAGGAGAATAAAATCCCACAAAGAATTTGAATTAAATTTGATTTTGGGCCACACGGGACTCATACACCAAAAGTGGCATATGAGTCCCATTAGGCATTAATTATGGGACACATTTTCAAAAATTATTATAGTGATGCAAAATGTAGATCGAGGAACCTAGGTAGGACTTGTGAAGCATTATTTGTTTTTATATTTATTTTTTTTCGGCTTTATTTTTGTCCTCAGCATGATCCATGCGCAAGAGGCTTGCATTTATGACAAACGCATAACTCACCACGTGGTAGTTGCACGTGCCTCAATGATCGACCTCTCTACAGTCATAACTTGGTCCATCTGTTGATATGGTGGATGTTTTCTTGCTTCCGCTTTTCACACAGCTGAGATTATCCACCCTTTTGACACATTATCTTGTCGCGCCATGTAACTAGAGAAAGGGAATGCTCAACTAAGAGTCTGTCGGGATGTGTTGTACCTTTTCTCAGTAAAAGGATATGAGTCAATGCCACCAAATCCACTTGGGGTGACTTCCAGGGTTTTGCAAGACTATCTTCTAGGATTAGAGCAATTACAAGGTTTAATCCTATTAAAATATCTAAATCGCATACATGTGGTAGTTGAAGGTTGATAAGCAAGATTTCGATGACCTAATAAAGATCTAAAATCATATTTCCAAGCTATCGGTTTTGGATGTCTAGTAGTCATTAATTTTAGAGGAGGTCAGCGTGTTCTTCCCTAGGTGGTTATATATTGACAAGGGCAGCAAGGAGCAAGGATTTCTAAAGTTTTCCTATTGGAAAAGTTTTCCTTAGTTTTCTTAGTTAATAGAAATATTTATTTTAGAAGTTCATAGAATTTTGCTTCACTCTAGAATGTTATATCTATTTTATGATCAAACTATTATCGGATTGGAATCTGATCTTTGTTTTAAAGTTTATCTGAATCTAAAATGTGAGTTATTCTAAGGAAATATTTGAAATTGTGCATGATATGGTCTTTATCAGTATTTCTTTCTTTATATTTTCATCCAGAATAGAACATTGTGTCTTGCTTGATTTGAGTAGTTTTGGTTATCATATTTCAATGCTATTTGTGTATATGATTGAATCATAATCTTTAGAGAGTGGACTATGTCATTAGACTTTTTCATTTTCTTTGTAAGTTTATCATTTTCTCATGATATGCTATATTAAGAGGGGGGGTTTCTATCTCTTTTTTATTTTTTCTATTAAATCTAGAAGTTCTATGTTTGATTTGGATCTTAATACACATTTCCTGAGGGTTGATTGAGTGACTACATATGTTCTTGTATCGAGCCTCTACTATTCATTCTCCTCCCAACAATGAGGGGAAGTGATGTTTTATGTCTTTTATGTCACTCATAGAGGAAAGCTTATGATTTTGAAATGTTGTAAAAGCATTGGCGTATCACCATTTTTTTACTTTTACTATTTACATTTCCTTTTCCCTTTTCCCAAACTCAGAGAAAAGTCGACTTTCTATAAAAACTCTGGAGGTATTCAATGAGAAGCATATTGCCCCCCACTCACTGAATTTTCCATAATACTATCGGAGAGGTGGAAGCCTTTATGATCAATAGGACCCATATGCCCAGAGTTGCATATGAGTCCCAAGTCACTAAATCTTGGCCACACAACCTAAAAACACCTAAATTATAATCATATGTTGATTTATGTTAGGATTATCCTTGGAAAGATGTATTAAACGAGGCTTATAGATGAAAAATAAGACCAATTAAAATAGAAAGAAGCCCAATTATTTAATAAAACCCTAGAAAAGTGTGAAATTATGTTACAACACTTTACAACACTCTAAATAAGGTACAATTAAGTTCATTTAGTTCACAAGGGCCCAAGACCTAATGTGAATATGTTAGACACATTACAACACTAAATCAAGGCCATGTTAGGGAGTAATTTTTTCATTATTACACGTTATTGTCTTCATCTTCAAATTTTACGCATATACTAGCTAATTGACATATAATAGTATTGAAAATATTTAAATGATCATCAATTTTTATACCTTCTTTCATTCACAAAAGATACAACTACCTCTTCAAGTAGATTGGATTTTTCAAGAATTTTTTCATATAAAGACTCTACATTCTACTCCATAAGCCTACTATTGTTTCCTCTCTGAAAATATTGAAAAGAACATGATGTGTTAAACACAACCAAATTGTGCTAATATTCTTGTATCTAAATCCTCCCAATCCTCATCAATCATATTTCTAGATTTCTTTGACTTCCCTCCAACATTTCAAGTGTAATCATGGTTACACTCATAATCACACATCTTGAGCTTCCATAGCTCAAATTTATTCTTCCTATTGAATTTCTCCACCTCCAACCTTGTGTTTGAAACCTTCACCATTTTATGCTATAAAATAAACACTAAATCATAACATAGATATTGCAAAATAACCGCTTCGATACCACTTGTTGTGGAAACCGAAATGTAAAACCCACAAAATTAAATATTGCAGCACAAGTTAGATTCAAATAAATAACGAAGAAAAATAAATGGAATAATAGAATAATAGAGAAAACATAGATTTACATAGTAAAACCTTGACAATATGTCAAGGAAACATCCACAAGGTAATGTATCAATAGTGGATTGTAATGTATCAGTATTCTTATCGTTCAAGAAAATGATTAAAATCTTAATGTAACTTTTTCTATTCAATTACAAACCATTACAATTATTTTCCCTTTCAAAACAACAAGATATATATAATATCTTCAAGATAGCAACATTTGTCAAACTTATAAAAAAAATCAGCTTTATTTTATTACTTTAATTATTTTTATTGTTGTATTCTTTTATATAAGATTTTATTTTTCTTTATTTCTATTCTTTATTGTCATTATCCAACAACACTTTTGTATGATGTTCATCTCTCTGGCTTGAAGAGTTTGAAAGATAAAACAAATACATGCTTTTATCTTAATTACTCAGTACCAAAACTAGAGCGAAAAAGGATTTGATAGTGAGATTTGTCGACATGGGCACAATAAATAAAAATAATATGGTATAAAGTGAGTTAAGAATATGTGGTGGGAGTGACCTACGTACATATTTTAAGAAAATATTATAAATACGGGTTTGGCCTAACCATCACACATTAAGCTTTCACCGCTTAGGTGGTTGGTGTGGGCCCTTTTCCTTTTCGCTATTCGTTTTTGTTGAAATAACACTCATCGTTAAATATTTGAATTCTAACTACTCCCATGTGAAAGTACGGTAGTTTCCCATAGTTTTAACTCTGACTTCATTTGACTCTGTTTTTATTTTGCATACCTGCATGTCTTTCTTTGTGGACATGACAGAACAAACTTTCCACTCAAAACAAGGCTTCATTGGAGGTTTATGTTTGATAATGTTGCCACCACCATTCTGAGATGTGGGTATTTTTCCTACGGAAGGGCAATTCATTGGCTCTTATTTATGAAAATGGTTGCTACACTGAGACAATGGGAGCTTCAAAATAGGTTATGGAAATCCATCAAACATAACGGAAGGGGTATTAGACTCAAATATTACACTTGGAAATGCTCTGCTAAATATGTATGCAAAATTTGGAAGCATAGAAAAGGCATGCGAACTATTTAACAGAATTTCTACAAGAATTATTTGACAGAAATAAACCCAAAAATTTAAATGAAAAAAATATTAACACAAGTTAGATCAGTACTCTACTTGTCATTTAGATGAGACATTTAAATATACAGTCACAATTTTTGGTGTCAAGATAGGGATATACCCTCTACAATAAACAATAGTTTGGTATTCACAAATATGTTTATAGTTCATTAGATATTATATTTGTAGGATGCCATTCTACTTTATTTTCTTGTTTTCATCTATATTTTTTTATGTTTGGATTATACAAGTGTATATTGATACTTATTTTAGTATTATATTATTTTGGATTAATGGTTTGAATGTATTATTTAAGTATATTATTCAATTATTTTGATGTAATCTAAAATTTAGTTTATTAAAGTAATATTTCTTATTTTCTTACTTAGAATCTTGTTGTCTCTGATTTGAATAGCTTATTCAACTTCAATAAATTTGTAGGCTTGCACTTTGTCATTTTATTTTAAAATCCAAATTTTCACATTTCAAATCTAGCAATCCTTGGATCTAATCATTGCTAACTAATAGAAGTGCCAAAATTTCAATTTCATATATCTAGGGTTGTGTATTTAAAAATGTCATCCTGAGACATCTACACACTATGGAGAGTATCATTAGAAAAATATTGCTTGACAAAGCATTGAAAATATTATTCTCCTAATTTTCATATGCATCATTCAACACATCATAAATCAATGAAAAGACAACTTTCTTCTATCAAGTGCCATCCATTATCAAGCTAACACTTCAAGGTACACTCTAATACAAAAAAATAAATGGATTACATTAGCAATATTAGCACTTGATATAGTGATATTCATTTTTCTATTGATGTAAGGGCACATGGTTGGAAAGTGAAATCCCACAAGTCATAAATTTTTTCGATAGAACTTTAGCATGTGGAAGAATGAAGATCTTGCAATGGTATGCATTGTACCTATGAGTGCTCCATAATTGATAAACCCACATTGGATGTGTATAATAGCAAGAATATTGAGCACAAATTTTGATAGTCGATGCAATGTCCACATTACTGTCTCACATGAGTGATAGATGAAAGTCAAACAAGACCAATAGTTAATTGTTGCATGTTATTGGACGATCTAGTCATCATTAACGACTACATTTTCTATATTTTCAATAGATTTTATGTATTTAATACATTAGAAAAAATTTAAAAATTGAATGTTCGAGCTGACTACATTAACGAAAATTGTTTAGTTTTGGCCATGAAAATCTAATTATAAAATTTAATAAATATTAGTTTTGTGTAAATCCAGTCAAGGTATTCTTGTTGGCCTTATAATGGGAGTTGAGTATAAATATATAGTCAAGTTTGAATAATTATGTATTTTATCTGTAAAGTTGTTATATTTTTTGTTTAAATGATTGAAAAGCATTTTTATTGTACCATCTCCTTGAGTTTTCTTCCTTGTTGTGAGTGTTTTCTCCATTTTGAATCTGTTTGTTATATGACTAGGCATACCTTCACTTGGGACCTCACATTACAGTTGTATCTAATGTGACTTCCATAGCCCAAGTTTTGGCTTCTGGAGAGGTGAAAGCATCACATGGCATTAACTAAAGCTTCCAAACAAGATATTTATATCCTCCATAAAATTTGAGGATGGTTAGAAGGTATTGTAGATGTCCTCCAATGTGTTTTTCATTGTGTAGATGGTGTGGTGTGCATTTTTTATAATATGAATGTTGAGGAAGGAGATAATGAAAAATAGAGGAGTTATTGTCACTAGATTAGGAAGGAATTAAGCACCTAAAATAAAATATTTCAATAAATTTTTATGTGACCTCTATGAGATGTTGGAGGCAATGGATAACACTCAACAAACATATATGGATGTAGAATAGAGTGGTGATGAGGCACAAGCTATGCACATGGAAGGTTGATGTAGACCTAATAAAGGGAAGACTCATAAGAACCATCTTCTAGATTTATGACATGTGGCATATCCCTTCCAAGCTACTAGAAAAATAGACCCATTTCTTTAGTTTATTTACTTAATCCAAATCAACTTATCTATAGATAGGAATGTAAGGATTGATGGAATGGTCACTTATTTTAGTAAGTCATTATAAGATTCTCACAACTAAAATTCTAGTCCTATTTAGTGAGAGCAGTATGGAGTTGAAGAACACATGGGTGGTTTTAGTGTTTATTTGAAACTCATATTAGTTATTAAGCATCTACAATGGTAGATGGTTATGAAAAAGTGTTCATAATCAAGTGAGGGGAAAATTAATTTAATTGTAAAGCCAAGGTAAATTTATGGGAGGCGAGGTGAAGAGTTGATGTAATCATGATTTGACACAAAGAGATCTTTCCCCTTAAGCATGTGATAGTCCTCAAACTATCTAGCTCAATACAAGATCTTTTGTCACAATTTTTAGGATATCACTTTTCATTCAAGAAACCAGTCTCATATGTTCCATCATGAAATTATTTTGACCATCAATACTAAATTTATATAGGCCATATAAAGTTCAATGATCAATGACCGATAATCAATTTTACTTTGTAACAATAACTAGAACTACTTTTCCTACAATATTATATGGAAAGGGTCCCACCAAAGAAATCATGATTATGAACTAGCCAATGGTGCATCTATAAGATATTGGAATATTTGACAACACCTATAGAGTAAAAGAGGTTGTAATGTTTCTTTTCAATGTCATCATCCATTAGGCATGCTAACTTAATAAGGCATAAGGTAGAGGACCCATTGTAGATGATAAGTAATACTATCAACCAATAAAATACTACTATTTTGGTATTCTCTATGGACCCTAATATAAGTATGTACTCAAAATTATATCATGTTTACAACAAATGATTGATGCATCACTTGGAGGAAAGAATCTAAATAATCCTTGTGGGTTGGAAGAGTATGCAATGTGGTAATTTGATTAATCATTTCTAACATCTGCATACTTGATAAAATAAAAGTGGGGGTCATCCAATGGTGCATGAGGGCCTTAAGAAATTTCATGGGATTTCTTAGGATCTATGTGAACTATAGGATCAAGTAAATATTAGACTATTGATTCACTTTAGGGTGATCACACAATAGTGGTTTACAATTTTTGGCCAAATTGGACACTCAAATTATTATTTTTAACTAAATCTTCACATTCGGGTCCCTATAGCAGCTAAACCGTTAGGAATTTGAAGATTATGAAAACTAGAGTCTCATCACATTTTGTCTGTAGATTCTAAAAATATTTTTTTCAATTTTTTTGGAATTAGATTGCACTTCTTTTTCCATCTCCCATGAAAACTGGTTTTTTTTTTTAAATAGCATTTTTAAAATGTGACACACACCATATAACGCATAACTTTTTTTCCATGAAGGATAAAATTCTAACTCTTTCAAATTTAGATTTGTGACTCTGATATCTAGTGCTTCCACTTGGTTAGATATATTTTTATTGAATATTTTTTCTTTAATCAAGTTTCAAAGTCAAACTAATTATAGTTTAGACATAGCACGACCGTATAATGCGTAACTTTTTTTTGTATATATCAAAATTCAATTTTATTTTTTTCTTGGATCAAGGACTTCAATATCTGGTGCACTCATATTTTTCAAAATTTTGTTTTGAAAATCTGCTATTTTTCCACATGTGAAAAATAAAGAGCTTGATTTTTGATGAAAAAGCTATGTTTAATAAAATTAAAAAAACAAATACATAATAAAACTAAAACATATTAAAACTATAGTCATTGGATAGCTCATTCAAATGACTACCTGATTCCAGTTGGGTTTGTGAAGTCTCCTCCATTTCCATCCTCAACCTGAGCTTTGAAGCGTAATAATCTAGACTTTCCAAGTTCTTATGGGGGAGAACGAGGGAAAAGGGGGGTTCGCTCAAACCAGGGTTCACTCAAACCCAGGTTTGAGTGAACCCCCTTTCCTTTTGCATTTTTTTTTTTTTTTGCTCAGGAAATGTGGGCCCAATATTTAATGGGTTCGCTCGAACATAAAAGTTCGTTTGAACCCCTAAAACAATTTTTTTGTGCATGGGGTCATTTTTTTCTTGTTTTCCTTCCTCCATCAAATTGTAAACCACTATTGTGGTTGCACTCTTTAGGGCTACTAATTTTCTTTGATAATAACTATTTTAGTGTATAAAAATGGATCCCTTGACATTTTCACACTCGTTTGGGCCCTCCTAGTGGATTTTGGCTTAATGTTGCCTTGATTTAGTGTTGTAATGTGGATGACACATTCACATTAGGTCTTGGGCCCTTGTGAACTAATGAATTTTAAATGGTACCTTGCTAAAGTGTTGTAACTCACTTTCACACTGTTCTAGGGTTTATTCAAATAGCCAAGCATAATAAACACAATTTTAATCAAAATTAGTCCTAATCTTTCCTTATTTGGAGTGTTCTTAAAGTGTTGTAACACACTTTCATACTTCTCTAGGCTTTTCATTAATAATTGGGCTTTCTTATGCTTTAACTAGCCCTATTTTACATCCACAAGCCTCATTTATTACATCTTTTTGAGGATAATCCTGACTCCAATCAGTAACCAATCATAATTCAAGTGTTTCTAGCTTGTGTCACCTAGATTTAGGGATCTGGGACTCCTTCACCATCTTAGGTTAATGGGTCCCACCTAGATCTTTTGGCCTTGAACCAGTTTTCACACATTTCCAGACACTTTTGGTTTTTGGTCCCATACATTATGTTTGATGGGACTCATTCACCACCTTGGGCAAATGAGTCTCATGTGAGCAAAATTCAAATTTCTGGTGGGATTTTATTCTCCTAGATCTAATGTCAGTTTGTAGTGTTTTAATTTTGGGAACTCTTGTATAATTAATTATAAGTACAAGGTTCTTTCTCTCATTGTCATCATAAGAATTAAATTAGTCATCCTTATAGAAAATTGAGTTCACAAGAGCATTCAAAAGCATTCAAGGGAAGATTATCAAGAATTTTAGAGAAACATTCAAGTGCCAATCATCATGTCAAAGATTGCATATATCATGTTTTTTATTGTGCTAACAATTATGATGTAGAGTTTATGATTCAAGCAAGTGTTTCAAGCAAGATCAACATCATTCAAGCAAGAGTCAAGAACCAAATCCATTGCAATCATTTCAATCATATTTACAACACCTTAAATTGCTATGGTTTGGTGAGTTGCAACATTATCTTTTGTTCATTCATCATTCTCTATTCTTACATGCTTTCATTTCAAGGTTTAATTACCAACAAGGGGTTTGACCAAGGAAACCCCCTATCCACTAACCCAACAACATTTTTTTCCTCTCCTTTGTGTGTGATTTACATGTTTAGGTTGTATATTTCACAAGGAGCAATATTGGAGAAGTATTTTCAAGTGATCAAAGTTGTCAAAGTTGTCATCAACCCTTGGAGAAACTTGGACAAGACCTATAGGTGGTAATTTGTAGTTTTGGATCCGAAAATCAATCAAGGAGAGGAGAGAAGGTTGAGAAGAATAGAATTAGGTCCCAAAATTCTAGAAAAGTAGAAGTTGACTAATTCACCACAAGTGGTGAATGAGTCCCACTATATAGGCCTAATAGATATTTTTATAGACTGGATACCCTTTTCGCAAAAACCTAATCCGACACATTTTTCCATAAACAAGACTGATTCACCCAACTTGGTGAATGAATCCTAGTCAGCCTTGATAGCAAATTTTTCAGTGATTCAGACCTCAATTTTTCCTTCTTTGGTTTTCCAGGTGCAAAATTTCCATCTTTACAATTTTTTGTTGCATTTCATTCATCTTTCTAGGTCATTTAAGGTTAGTTTACATTCAATTAGGGTTTTTTTTTACATCTTGCATATCATTGTCTTTTCCAACTCTAAACTTGGTGGTGAACCCCTCATTAGATCTCATTCAATGTAATGCCCCACCAAGTAACCCTAAAGGAAGTTGTAATTAACATCTTAAGCGAACCAATTTTTTTTTTTATAAAGTGCATTTAACATACACATTCACTTACTAATTAACAACAACCTCCAAGGCTACAAGGTTAGGATTACTTAAAACCCACACATATATATCACATAAACCATAGCATTATAAACTTATGAAATAAATATCATACATCATAAGAATACCACATAACATAATAAAATAATCAACCAAGGTATAATCTCATAATCATTATCTTAATCCAATAGTTACATCACTCATTCCCAGAATGAGGAAATAGTACAAATGTATTACAATTACATAATCTCACTTCATAAATATAAGAGGGATAAAATAACTTATAAAATCTGAAATGTTACAAAGCAAGAATAACACAAGAACCGCGAGCTGACCATCTAGATGTCTCGCCTCCACGAACTGAAGAACAATGGGGACCCAACGGTTTTGGTGCATGTTCCACCCAACCAATGTGGTACCCGAAGGCCCACCCCCCATGCTAGGAGATAGTAACAAAGTAACATGGACAAAGATCTACAACCACTAATCAAAGGCAGACTCATACTAACTCATACTGATATAACCAAACAAATGAACTAATAAGTATGACTCAATTACCATACAAGTAAAAATCAAGTACAATTCCAACATCACTGACATAGGTTACATTGCTTCCAGACATAATATTAATCAAGTATGTTCAGAGAACCATACACATAAAATAATTAACAACAGTTGTCCTAGATAGAGTGTCATCGCAAGTTTTGTCATGAGATCTCCTCTGGGCATCCTTCATAGGCTCTGATAATCCTAGTGGCCTTAACCGAATCCTGGCACTCATACTCACCCATGCGGCATCAAATACCTCTCGTACTGATAAGATAAATGACTATGTCATTCCATGCCTTCTCACTCATCCCAAGTCTAAACGAGCCCTTGTGTCTATGAGTGAGGATTAGTTATCTTGATTAATGTGAATGCATCCTAATCATATAAGTACATTAATTTAGTTATCAATTGATTAACCCACTTCTGAAGGTTACCTGGTTTACCACTTTAGGCTCTGGCCCCTAACAAAAGCCACTCTTTTATTCGACAACACGCACCCAAACAATCCACCAAGGGAAACACAAGTGCATACCAACTAGGAATCATAACCACTCCAACACAAGGAGGAAACAAATAAAAGAACTCACTCCAAACATCTTGGAGACAACAAACTCATAGTCCACTCCTTTCACAGGAGGTACAAAACATCACCGTTCATGAAAATCGGGTAAACTAAAAAGACGCCCCACACTACCCAAGGGAAAACAACTGGATGACATAAAGGTTCAACAACCCTCATCCTCAAGTTCTTCTGGAAGACTTATAATTTAGGACTAACACTAAATCCCAAAACCCACAATGCAACTTGACGACATGGCAACAACAACATTCAAGTCATTAATCAAATCTAATATTTGGATTTCCTAAATCCATACTCATTCAATAGGTAATGTTAATAAGGTCAAAGACACGATAACTAGATCATCTAAAATAATCATAACCCCTATCTCCCTTTTCATTATTGAAAATCTAAAACAATTAAAATTACTTCCCTTTCCTAAATATAGAGAATTAAATCCTTTAAGATAATCATGAGGAAGATACTACTTTTGGATATACTAAATCCATATTTCTTTAATAATCCAATCACAATTATTCAATTAATCTAAATAGAAATTAATAAATAACATAATTGATTGCCTCATCAATAAAACAAATTATTAATTTACTTTTAAATCGATACAAATCTATGCAAGTAAACTCTTTCCATTTCCTAACCAAATCTTACATTTCATTCAATTTTATATTTAGAACATGCAACCACTTTAATATAATAAAATATTGTTTTTCTACCCATTTACCCATATACACTAATCAATCCATTTTACATCTCTATTCAATTTCCTATTTAGAACATGTGATCTTTTCAATATAATAAAATATTGTTTCTCTATCCACTTACCCATATACACTAATCAATCCATTTTAAATCTCTATTCAATAATATATTGCATACATCTTATTAAAATGAAATACGATAATGAATTTACCCTTAACATATTTTTATATGCTCCATATTATATATACACCAAACATATATATTAATAAACTCAATTATATAGATTCTTTAATATCCCAATCACAACGATTAATTTGCTCTATGGAAATAAAACATAATAACTATTTCCCTTTCAAAATTAATTGAAAAAAAAACTAAATAAGTGCCTTTATAGTAAAGGATAGACTAGTTCAAATAATTTAAGTTGAATTCATTGTTTTATTTTAAAACTAACATAAATCTTCTACAATAATTCTTTTCAATTTCCTAACCCAAACCTTATATTTCTTCTAGTTTTCCAACAACACCCTATGTTAATTTCATCTAAAAGTTTCCCTTTCCAAACTCTTATTACATACATCCATTTATTCAAACCATAAAATATACATTCTCAACAAATAAATTGTTCAAATAGAAAATGATTATATTAAAATAATTAATTGTCTCTTCATAATAATCAATTCCTGAATTTACTTTTAAAACAACATGATCTCATGTACTACCAAGAGAATTCACAACAGGTTGACATCACAATGACAACCCTCACAAACAACAGACCATCTAGAAAACTTATAAACTAATAGGTAATCAACCCATTCTCAAAGCATAAACACGAAAGACATAATCATTGAATGCAATAGATGAAACTACATTTGGATACTCTAAATCCATTTCTCATTTCATTACGTAATTCATTATATCGATAAAATTGAATTAAGAATTCATCTTTTCAGATAGGGGAGAAATTACACTAATATTTTATTCTCTAATTGCTCTTAACAAAATAAGTATTTTCAGCTATAACTCAAAACATTTCGCTTTAAATTAAATAAGCAATTGCCCTTGCAAATTAAATCATTATAAAATTAATCAAATTAACATTTGGTCTCTTCCATAACTTATTATGTTAAAATAAGATCAATATTTGGACTATAACCTAATATCATATATATATTTTTCCAATTAAATCAAATTAATAATTGAACCTTTTTCACATGAATTTAAATTCCACCATTAAATTTTAAATTATGCATTCTTTAAATCAAATATTTAACTCCTTCATTTAAACTTTAACGTGCCATTTTAAAATAAACAATAATTTTTCCATACGTTTATAATTTTAATTCCACTAATCTAATATACAAATTTTATTTAAAATAATATAAATAAATATAATACTTTAATATTATAATAACAATACATAAAATATTAATATTTATAAATATCAATTTATTATTATTTTATTATTAGAGCAGCCATGGGAAAATAACTTAATAGTAGTCTCGTATTTCAAGCATAACTCAAAAACTACGATCTGAGTATTTGCTATTTTTTGACAAGGACAAGAAAATTTCAAGGTGCAAAAACCCTTTAAATTTCTTGACAACCAGTTTGTGTAAGTGGAGTTATATGTGATGCAACCAGACCATTTTACCATGAAAAATATAACTACCATGCGGATTTTAAAATCCGATTTTTAATAATAAACAGAGGGTTTCATTTTCTAAAAATATTCTAAATGCATTGTTCAATTTCTATGTTTGGTTTCAATAACAACATATTTGATTTCCCCAAATAATTTAAATTCAACTGAGGTTTTCACAATTTTCACTCAAGAATTTTCACAAGCAAAGGCTGTAAATTTATTTAATTCTTTTCTTCTAATATCAAATTTGTTTTCTAAAACAGATTTAACAAACAAATCTTTAATCACTATTATTTAAAAAAAACAATCAAGAACAATAAAACACAAAAAGAAAAACCTGGTACAAGAAGCTATAGGAAGAGATGAATTTCTGATGCAAGCCTCCTCCAAAGATTTCTTGAATTTTCTTCAATCCTCCAATAAATCCAATCCAAAACCCAACAAATGCAAACAATATTTCCTTCAATCAATTCTACAATCAAAAATTTTTTCAAACCCTTCTTGTGCAATTTTCCAAAATTTCTTCTGTGCTATAAAAATGTATTTTTTTCTAAAACTTTTTCCCTTCCCTAAAATTAAAACATGCATTCATTATAAAACAAAAATACCTAATACAGCCCTAATTCACATTACATGCAAATTAGATATTTCAATTTCAATTTCAAATTTTAATTTCAATTTCAATTTCAATTTCAATTTTCGAAAACCCACTTTCAATTTAAAATGCAATTTCAAATAATAAATTAATTTCCAAAGTTGCAACTAATTTCCCAAATAAACATTTAATTACAATTTCTAATTTAATTCCCACACGTTGAAATTAAATTCCAAAATTAATTTTAATTGTTTTATTTCCTTTCATTCTCTTACATCACGTTTAATTAATTAATTTAATTATTTAATAACTGAATTCAACCCCCTTGGATTAAATTTAATTAATTTAAATATAAACTTTTATCCACATTGCATTATTTAAATTAAATAACCATCAACATGATTTAAATGCAATTATTCTAAATATCTATTTCCAAATCAAGAATATTTCAGAATTAAATAACATTAATACAAGATAGACAATGACTCGACGTACACGACTGACAACGCACTAAGGCTAGGGTGTAAACTTGACACATGTTACCTAATTACTATCTCCCGTTCAACTTAATCGTTGGATCAACACACTCAAACTTGTGAAACCAGGTGGAGTCGATGTCATGTACCTGCAATCCTACAACCAAGTAAACAACATCATACAATATATCCAACATATAATACACACCGTGAAGGAGAAATTATAGATTTGCAAGGTGCTCACAATCGAGTGATGCGAAACCGTCCTCTTCACCAATACACTCATCGAAACTGACACTTTCATCATAATCCAGTAATCTTATAATAACATATCATGTTAACTCTACAACATCATTAATCCATAATGCATGTGAAACAATAATCAGATAACTAAATCCCACAATCATAGTTGTCACTCAATAGTAGTGATCAAAACATCATAACAAAATGTATCCAATATCAAAGTAACTACAACCAAACATAGCATAAAACAACTTGAACAAGAAACAAAATGGAGGGATATTACATTCAACCTTTAGGACAACCCTCTTGCAAGATCTCTTTCCCTTTTGCATTGAGATCTCAAGGGTTTGTTCTTAAGTGAACTGTGTGAAGATTGCCCATTTTCCTTTTAGGTCCAAAACCCTAGAAGTGAAAAGAGAGGACCCATATTTTCTTCATTTCAGCTACAAACACGCAATCCATCAAATCAAAACAAGGTCAACAACCACCATTCTCTTTGCCTATTTTACACTATACAATCATATAAAACACCAAAAATAACTTATAAAAGATAAAATATCATTATAAGGGCATAATATCTTCCAACATGAGGCTAAATAAGAAAACAAAAGAATATTAATTGATACTTGAGTAGTATTAGAGTCTCAACCATTTTTTTTAAGGGGACAAATGCTCAAAGGGTCTAATTTATTTTCAATAATAAGCTTGAAAAGAAGATATTCAAATCTAAACATGACATAGGCTTTATCATTTAACAATGAGGCTTTGGTAGGTTCCCTAAAATTTTAATTTATACATTAATTATTGATATCTTATCTTAGTCCTAAATTAGGAAATAAATTCAAGGATCTAAGTCAATTCTTGGAATATGTGACATTACACACTACACACACGAACATAATGGCATTAAGTTAGAATCTTAAGACACTAGTGATAAGGACTCCCTTCACCAATATACAACTATAATTATTAAATCTAATGGAATAATTAAAAAGTTGTTAAATCCTCCAAGGGATGACACAACTCTAACCAGATTTTAAACTTTTAGATAATCTAAAAATTAACTTAAAATTTAATCTAAATTCATTGGTTTGGGATCTTAAATTAAATTATGATTCATTCTAGTCTTGTTTTTAGTACTATTATCATGAATGTGGTTGATCTTGCATATGGGAGTCTAAAAATAATAATTCAAATTTATACTAAGTAATTTTAGAATAAAAACCTTAATCAATATCATGCATACTCTAAACTACCTATGTTATATAATATTTTTTTATAAAAGGTGATATAGTTAGCATAATATTTTATCATAATACATTGGCACTAAAAATACAAGTAATTTAGTTTATTTCATTTTCAGGATCATAATTCACAAGGCTCTAAGATTTATATCCTAATACTAGCTTAGAAAAAAAATGGGAAGCATTAGGGAATTACGTTTGCTCAAGAATTTCAATAGGGGATATATATCTATGATTTGAATATTCCATATTAGGTTGTGCTCTCATAAATATTTTATCTCAAATCTTAAAGGTGGTATGTCTTTTGTTTTGGTTTGTGTATATATGAAAAACAAGATTCTAATGCAACAAACAATTGAACCTTTGCATCTTGCCTTTACATAAGAGGATGAAGCACCCGAAACCTCGATAAATATTTAATGATCTCACAAGAATCCTATTGATGTGCTCTTAGATAAGTTGATGGTAAATGGTTGCTCTTCAATTTGATAACATGACTTTGGAATAGAGATTTTATTTAGATGGATTGAGGATGTTTTGATTTATAGGTGGTGAGGATGGAGGATAAAAGGTTAGGATTGTATTTGATGATCAAATGCTAGGTATGTTTGAGATTCAAGGTGAACAAAATTTCTCCAAGTGCAATCATGTCATTGGTACACTTAGAGAGGAAGAGGATAAAAGATATTTGAATGGCTAAGATTGGTTTGACTAGATCTAAGGGATGGGATTTAATCCTCATACATATGTGAAAAAGACCATGGAAAAGAGAGATTATGGAAACTGTCCTCTCACACATGTGATAGGGAAGAAGGATTTCGATACGTACTCTCATACGTGTGAGAACACATAATGAAGTAGAATGGAACATTTGACTCCTCTCGCACATGCGAGAGACCACATGGGGATACAGGATGGAGACATGTGACTTCTCTCAAATGTGTGAGAGATCACATGGGGAAGAGAGACATAAAAAGTGTCCTCTCACACATCTATGAGAGATGACATGTTTAAGGTGGAGGGTTGGGATATTCTAGAATAAATGGTTGGATAGGATTTTATTATGGAATTTTAGTGATAAGTGGGATTCAATGAGATTGTTTGAATTAAACGAGTTTAGGAATGTGGAAGGATTAATTAAATTTTCTATATATTTTGATTTTTCTTTAGAACCCATGTTGAACTAGTGTCTTCAAATAAGGTGGCATTTGGATTTTTTCTCAATATACTTTCTTATTCTTCTTCAAAGCATAAAGATGAAATATTCCTTGTTTTAATATACATAGAGGAATGAAATTATCTCTCTTTCTTTATTAGTAGAGAGCAAGGGTTATAATTTGGTTTTTGTCCTTAGGAGCATTAGGAGGTGCTAAAGAGGGCTTCATCTACTCCTTATTTTACCTTTTTTTATTTATTTTTTATTGGTTATTTTTCATAAATTCAATTGGTATAATTAATGAATTTTACATTTGGGTTCATAAGAAATAAGTATTTTATGTTCCTTACACCTATAAGGGTGAACCCACAAAAGTGGTTTACAATTGGAGTGAGGAAGGAAAAGTTCAAAAACAAGACCCCATGCCAAAAAAAATTGTTTGTGGGGTTCAAACGAACTAATAGGATCGAACGAACCTAAAGAGGGTTCGAATGAACTAGGGTTCAAGTGAACCCATTCAATTAACTTCCCACCATTCCCACAAGAAAACCCAAAGGAAACCACTTTTGAAAGGGGGTTTGAATGAACCAAGGTTTGAATGAACCCTGGTTTGAGTGAACCCCTAGGGGTTCGCTTGAACCCATAGGCATTTTCTTGAACCCCCCATTTCCCTCCCCCCCTCAAGTGGTAAAAAATTCCAGAATTTTGCGCTTCGAAACTCGGGTTGAGGATGAAAATGGAGGATACTTCACAGACCCAACTCGATGATGGTAGTCCTAAGAATGAGCTATCCAATGAATATAGTTTTAATATGTTTTGGTTTTATTATGTATTTTCTTTTTTAGTTATATTAAACATAGGTTTTTCACCGAAAATCAAACTCTCTATTCTATACATATAGAAAAATAGAAGATTATCAAAGTAAAATTTTGAAAAATATGTTCAGGTTGGGTATTGATGTCCTTGATCCATTAAAAAAATAAATTGAATTTCGACACATACAGAAAAATTTATGTTGTATACAATCCACCTATGTCTGAATTGTAATTTGTTTGACTTCGAAACTTGATTAAGGAAAAAATATTTAATAAAACACTATGAAACCAAATAAACGGGTTAGATATCATAGTTATGAATCTAAATTCAAAAAAATAGAATTTAATTCTTCATACAAAATAATTTATGTTGTATGATGAGCCTAGTTTTTGGTCCAAATTTGGATAGAATCTATAGTTTATTTGTTGAATTTGGCATGGACTTTGATATTAAATATTGATATTTTCATAATGTTTCCCTCAAACCATAGACATTGGGTTTAATTCCATTTCTACCAGTTTAAATGACATTACCTTATTATGTGGTCTATCTATATTAATTTTTCATGTGGTTGATGAATGTTCTTTAAGGTAGTTATAGATGTGCAATTATTATGCGTACTAATATTTCCATGCAAACACACTTGATGATACTAATTTGAAGAATGCAACCACCACTTGGTCATTGTTGAAGAGGCCTTCGAAGGTCAACTAAAGGACAATGATGGAGATTCCCCATGTGTCAACCGCATGTAACCACCTTTCATTAATCTTTCACGATGTTGAGCAGTTGCGAGCGTTACTGCAGTGTTGAGTCTACGATTGGACTTGCATGTCTAACCATATTCCCCTACATGTGTAGCCTCCCTTTCATTCTTTTTTCTATTTTCCCAAAATGGCATCCTCCCAGTTAGTGGGAGTTTATTGTCCTATTTAGTGGGTAAGATATATAAGGTTCGGATTTTCCTTCTTCAAGAGTTCGAAATATTGCCGAGTTGTTGAGTTACTGATGTTGTATCTGATCATATACTAAGCATTTCCAAACATGCTACTCTTTTTGTAATTGCATTTTCCAATGAATAAGATGAAGTTTTGAGTTTAGTATTTGAGTTTACATTAGTTTTAGAGGATACTCATCCAAGGTAGCCCACTTGGTGAGTAACCCATCCCTTAGTTTAGTTAGATTAGTTATTAGTTTTCTTTAGTACTTAGTTCAGAATATGGCACTGATTGTTCCTACAGCCAGTAGAATTTCATTCTATGACTGTTCCTGCAGCCAAAGCAGACAAATTAGTTTCCTGTTTGTTGTTCAAATTTTCATTCCTATCATGCATGTTCAGCTTAATTTAATTGTTGAGTGATGTTTAGCATTGACTTTGTTCCTTTCCATGCAATTTACTTTCAATATTGAATCTTTCTTAGCTATAGAATGAAGATGACTACTTTAAAGTTCCTAGTGCATATACTATGACGATCCATTTCAAGTTCACGTCCCTAGGTTGAAAATTTAAATGTACCTTAATGGTCATTAAAATGGCTATTCAAATATAATTTCCACTCTCTGAATCATGGTCGTAAAGGCTTAGTTATTAACATCATTGTAGGAGGCCGACATTTTTTGCATCGTTGTCGGGATGGTGTCAAACTAGGGAGTTCTTTAAAGCCATTTCTAGTTTTATTTTTGTTGTAGTATTTTCTAGAGTTTTCTCTTAGTGTTTAGAAGTGATGATCCACTATTCTTTCACTAATTCTTTGTGTGAGTTGACTGATGTTGAATGATACTGTAGACATGCAGATTTGACATCATCACCAATATTCATCTGTTGATTAAATAAATCAAATTTTATTTAATTAAATCATAAATCTCCTAAAGTCATCCACTTAAATTAAATAAATTCACCTTTATTTGATTTAACAATTAACATCATCATCTTTGATTAAATAAAACAAACCTTTATTTAATTAAATCTGAAATCATTTTCTTCTCACTTTGATTTATTTTAATCCTAAAATATAAGTCAAAAGTCAAAATCACCTAACACCTATTAGATTAATCAAATCATGATTAATTTAATCCTAACTACAAGAATCTTCTAGATTCACCCACTTGCACCAATAAATCAATTTAATTGATTTATTAAAAAGACTTATTTTCCCTCAATAACTCTCATCTTTTACTTTTTTGGATAAAAATGATTCCCCCCAAAACCCTCAACCACATGCATTTATTGCATTTTTTCAAATTCAAATTGGAACATTGGCCAAGACTTGCACATTCCTCACCCTCTCACAGCTTGACAAGTGTCACCTTTTCATCGGCCTATGAATGATCCCGCATTCATCAATTTGGCCTCTCTTCTCTTCAAGCTCAACTATAAGTTGAAGGCTTCTCTCCTTCAAACACATAACACATTCTCATGGCAAGGTTACTCTCCACATGAGAGAACTAATCTTGCTCATCACAACACAATTTGAGCACACATTGCATGCAAGGTCACTCTCTCCATTTGAGAGTCAATCTTGTCCATAATATCATTTGATTATCAAGGAGGATTGAGAAAGGGCATCCTTTCTACATCATGAGGAGCACCAATCCACCATAGGATAGATATACATCATGTCTTCTTTGCATGCTTAGATTAGTTTTGATCATTTACTTTGAAGAATGTTGTATTATTCTATGAGGATGTTAGAATCATGCTAACCATTTGCGGATTTTGATGTCCACAAAATGGCGCTAGAAGGAGGGCATCAAATAGATTTTGAGTGATTTAGGATTATTTTTCATGTTCATCAAGATTTCATGTTGCTATTTTGATTATGTGGTTATTTTTTTTATATTGCTCAATAATTTCATAGGGAATGTTGTTTCATTTGTTCAACATTGACAGATTTAATCTGTATTTGTCAATCTTTGAGCAAATATTGATTTTAGCCTTCACAGTCACTTATTGTTCGCATCTGTGCATAGGCTCCAGTTG
Source organism: Sequoiadendron giganteum (assembly GCA_007115665.2). Classification (NCBI taxonomy): domain Eukaryota; kingdom Viridiplantae; phylum Streptophyta; class Pinopsida; order Cupressales; family Cupressaceae; genus Sequoiadendron; species Sequoiadendron giganteum. Next base: position 585,713,680 of record CM021106.1, on the reverse strand, counting down.
TATTTCACAACTACCTTTTGGAGATGGGAAGGCAACATTGGTGAAGGCGCAACAGGAAAGAATTTCAAAGACAACTGCGGCAAAAAAAGATTCTTAACCATTGCATCATAGTTCCATGGACTTGTTGTTTTAACTCACTGTTTCTTCTGTAGGAGAGTCTCGTTACAACAACATCTATATGTATAAAACGTACACCTTTCACCTTTCACCTTTTAGCTTATTCGTTGCCAATTAACTTCTTGGAATCTGTATTGATTGAGTTATTTGCTCATCATTGGAATTGCTTGCCTTAAATTTTCCAGCGATCTTATTTTTAAATGATCTTTGAATGCAAGGATAAACTGCAATAGAATTTATTACCTGTTGAACTATAAATCTCATCCTATCATTACCTGCAAATTCTGGAACACTTCATTCATATATAAAATCCAGTTGCCCTTCTGATGTCGATTTATGGAGTATTTTTCTTACTCTGCTATGCCTATACTCCACTACACTCCACAATTTGTTGTGACTGTCAGCCCCATTTCTTTAGTTCACCTGCCCTATCTATGATTCTGTATTTTCTATACATCTCCACAAGGACACTTGCAACTATGGCATCAAACAAATTCCTCTTAACCATTATGCCTTGATAGATGCCCATAACCTGTTTCGAACATCCCATTTTCACGCAGTTAGATTGAATGTTGGCAATGATTGTGGGGACCTAACGCTATCTTACCGATGCACTCACGTGATACATACGTTTAATGTAGATTCAGTGTCGGTGCCTTTCAAATCCAAGTTTAATGGCTACCTAATACCTTTGTTTTTGTTGGTACCTTTCTTTCTCTCTGCATGTTCTCTCTTACTACACACTTGAAAGGCTATGAACAATTCCCCTATCTACATTAATATGGGCTTGAAAGAATGCATCCTCAATATACAAACGTTTCTACACCTACACGTCATCTTGCACCTAGCTAGAACCATGCCTACTCTACATTGAAAACATAATGGAGTTTATAGCTCTTTGCACCATTCCTACTCTGTCGCCAGTATGTCTACAGTATACCACTCAGCGCTCTTATCCATCTACTCATATTGATTGTATTTTTAACTATTGGGAACAAAAAAGTCTCTCACCAGTAATATATTGCTCTGATATTCTTGGGATGAGAAAGTTTCATAGTGATAAATGAGTATTAATCCAATGTTCAGAACATTGTAAATGCTGCAACCGGCATTCACCATAGATCCACTAGAGTATATAGATTAAAGTTCATTCAACTGATTGCATAAAGTCAGACTATTTCATACTTTTCATGTTTGATTGCATAAATGAACTTTAATACGTCATCACTAATTGTATTTTTGTCTAATATAAATAAGTCTTTGACACGACATAAAACAAGTTAGGAATCTACAAATTTTTCATTTCAAGAGTTAATGATTTACAATTTTACATTCTACTAATATTGGTTTATGTTGTAAAGTTATTTTTGAATCTAGACCCAGATTGATTGTGCCAATCGAGAGAAGACCAACTCTAATGCCTTGCACATCAAGGAAGTAGAAATCCAACATGAAAACTTGAATGCACGAGACTTGGTATGTTGATTTTTGAACAGGTTTACTTGAAGCTGGATGCCAAAACTAGAGAAGTGAAAGGTCAAAAGAAGTATAAATGCGAGAGCAACCAACCACATGCTACCGGTGACGGAAGTATCTCTCATTTAATGTCTTTGCTCAAACTTCTTGAAGTTAGGTTTTGCTTTTTTATCATGAGAAATAATGGTGAATGGAATATGAGTTAGTTGTGCTTTAAAGATTTCTATTGATAAAGTCGAGGCAATATCACTTAAAATAGAGATTTTCAATTCTTAAGAATGTTCAATATAATCAACACTAGAAATTCATTGGTTTTGATGTTTTCCAAAGAGATTTATAAAAGTTCAATATGAATTGTGTCAAAACAAACATTTCAATATTCATAACTAAAATAAACAATATCCAAGTCTACAATGATGGGAGAAAGATACATAAAGTAGCATTGTTTATTCTCTCTTGGTTATTATTTTTTCTTTGGGAATACATTCATTATTTTTGAAAACATATCCATTATATCATTGATTTCTTGAAGCATCACATTTCTTACTTGTGATAACTTTGTAATGTTTTAGGTTGACATTGGAGGTTGATTTTGAAATCAAGTGAAAACGAAGGCGAACGTAGTGGAGTTGGAGATCTTATTGAAATTGAGACTTGAAAAAAACATTTTTTAATGCTTGTTTTAAATCTTAGAGCTTCTATTTACTACCCTTTTTTTCTATTTTAAACCAAATCACCTTTCAATTTTGGATTTAAAATTAATCAGTGATTGATTGTCTTTGTTTAATTGGGATAAAATTTAACCTTAGACATTTACTAGATTTCAATTTGGACTTAAAATTGAACAAGGCAAACTTCACATTTCAATTGGTGCTTTTAAAATGAACTCATCACTGCTTGTGGGACTTAAAATGAACAAGTGTTTCCATGTTTTTGCAATCTTTTTCACAAACTCACATCATTTAAAATGTGTATGCACTTCTCTCGCGCTTCACAACAATCTTGAGAATCAAAAGCATTTTGGTGATGTTAAGTTGTCAAAAATATTGCCTCCACACTTCGATTTGGGATCTAAAATTGAAAAAAACATGTGAGTGTGAGCACGATATATTGCGGAGGTTCTCCCTTTTTTTTTTCAACAAAGGTTGTGTGAATGACGGGATATGTTAGCTTGCTTTTGTTTATCTTAGAGGGCCTGCCTTGTGGGAAAAAGTACTCACCCAAGGGAACGACCCAACCGGGAACACGCTAAAGCCAAGCGACTTCCACCTGGGATATAAGTGTGGATATTGAAACAAAGGCCAATATCACGAGGATTATTCAAACGAGATAGACAAAAATGGACTCTCGCCGATTTTGGATGATCCCCCATGAACAGAATGCCCAAATTAAAACCCTTTGTTTAGAAAAAGGCCAAAACCTTGTCTATCTTGTTGGTGCAAAAGGTCATGTCCTTTGAAGCTGGCCCATGTTATACATGTGGTCTTGTTGTGGAAATGGAAAGTATGCCATGGGAGATTCATGGGTACTAATGCTTGGCTGACCCAAATAAGTGAGTGTCATGGAGGGGAGCCAGTGTGGTCAAGCATTTAGCCATTCACACAAGATATGCACAGCTGGATTTATCCAAGTGGGAACCCAACAAGATATTGCCTCATCATCCTAGGGTTGTAATAAGTGTTTGGAAGTAAAAGATACATTGCTTGGTTCTCAAAACGATTGAAAAATAGACATTCACAAGAGCCTCAAATTCCAAACCCCTTTTAGGAAACAAATACCTTTGACGAATTTAAACACTCTTGCTTTCCCTAGGGATCATATCCTTACAGGTTTCTAAGTGCTTGAATTCTATCATCATTTGTTTTCAATAAGGTTAAACATAAGAGACTTTTGCCCTATTTTCCTTGATTTCCACATAATGGACCTTGTGGGATGAAGAAGAAAGTAGGACATTAGACATTCAGTTTGAAAACGTAATCAAGCAATTGCTTTTGGTAAAATGAATTCACTAAGACAAGATAAAAGAAAATTTGGATTACACATGTGTTTTCTAACATGATTTCCCGCAAGATCGAAATCCCAAAACCAAAGTTCAAGAAGCTTAGTCTGAAAGCTCGTGAGGAGCGTCTTGAGATCTTGAGTTGTATGAGTTTTACTATCAGCAGAGTCCCAAACTTTTTGAAAGGTTTACTTTCCTCCCATAGGAAATATAGCATGTTCTTCAGCACCGAGGTCTTGTAAGCAGAAGTGTTACCTAGGTCAAGTCTCGGATCAAATTCAATTACTTTCATCCATCTCTCAACCATCAACATCAATCAAATTTCCATTTCACCAGCAACTCTTAGAAATTTTGTAAACATATGTTATGCTAAACTTCTAGGTGAAATCAAATCACTTTGTTTGACTTAACACATCTAGTCAAACTATCATCTTTTTACACGAGTTTTCTCTAGGATAACACAACTTCCTAGGGTTTACGAGTTCATCTTGTTTGGATTAAATTATCAAATCATTGCCTCATTTGACTTAACACACTTAGTTAAACCATCCTCTTATGTACAAGTCCACCCTAGGATAACACAACTTCTTAGGATTTACAAGTGCATTTATCACATTTTGTTTGACTTAACGCATTTAGTCAAACTATCAATCCAATCAAGATCAATCAAAGTCCTAAAAAGTTTAGCATTTCCTTGAAAGTTTCTTTAAAGATTTCCACTCATCCGTATCACTCATCTTTCATTTATCTCATCCTCGTCATCATTTTGATCCTTCAATTATCCTAGTTCTTCACTTCTTTGAACCTAAGGTTTAGACCGATCTAAAGGATTAGAGGTTCATCTCTTACATTCTTGAAAATTGATCTTCATTTTATGGTTCAAACAATATCACAAAACAAGAGGAACATGGAATTTAAACTTCATTCATACATCATGAACAATTCGAGTCAACCAAACTATCCAAGTGTCACAATGCTAATTGATTATTGAAACTCACATTTATGTAATTCAGATATGGCATCATTATCTCCTCCAAACATCAACAATACGAATGTGAGTATGCCCAATCTAAAGTTTGGAACACCTTTCACAATGATAGATTTAAATTAAAATCTAAACCTACAAATCTATCAACCGAATAATCAATGCATGAATCTTCAAGCAAACAACATTATCCCACCAAATCCATATGTGCCAAATACAAGTTTACCAAACATGACCATTTCAAATCCACACTTGGTAAAATTTGGGGTAGATATGTTTGTGAATCCCATCAATGTTGTTCAAAGTTGAAACAATATGTGTCACATCTGAATTTTTCACCTACATATTTAAATGCAGACATTACGTGATATGTCAAATTTAGATTAAGATTAAATGATTATTTAAAGATGGTTAAATTGAGATTCAAAATGAAATGAAGTTGAAATTGAATTGAATTGAAATTGGAATCGTAATGAAATTGAAATGGAAATGCAATTATGGTATTTAGGTTTTATTTCGGGGTTTGTCATTGCTGATGATAAATCAAGTTCAAGTGAACGCAGGAAACAAGTGAACGAGGTTAAAGGCGGGAACAACGATCAGGTAGAGTTGTTTAGCCGATTGATGTTTGTGAATAGATGGGATCCCACACACTCACGTTAATTGATATTTTAAATGTCTTGTGCGTATATTATGTTTGTGAATCAAAATATTTAGTTTTGGTGTGATTTCTTAAAAATTGCAAAAATGCATGTGTTCAAAAGATGATTTTGTTAAATTAATGAAATTTAATGTAATTTAAATTAATAGAATGTTTATTTAATATTTTACTCTTATTTTTGAAATATAAAGTGGAAATTTTGAGAATTAAATGTAATAGTGTTCTAAACGTGAACTTTGATTAAATTTAGTTTAATAAAGTTATTTTAAATTTAAATGTTATTTAAATTTGAAATTGTGAAAATAAATGAATTTAATATTTAGAAATAGATTCATTTTTAAATTCAATTAAATTGTGAAATGGAAATTGATTCCGTTCAAAATGCAAAATTTAAAATTGCAATCAAAAAAATTGAATTCAGCTAAATTCCAAGAAATAAATATCTTTAAAAAATATCTAGAACTAAGAGTTATGAATTTGATCTGAAGATCAAATTGAGAGATTTATGGATCTAAGATATGCATGAATGCATGAGAAAACAAATATATGGGATGGAAAACCCAAAATTGAGGATAGAGGAAAATTGGAAGAGTGCAAAATTTGGAATTTGGAGATCAAACACTGTTCTTTTCCTATTTTTAATACACTGCCAATTGAAAAAAAATTGTGAGATGAGGTAAGAGGAAGACATAGCATGAAGAAGGGACTATCTTAAGCTTTCCTCACATGCCTCCAGTCAGCATCCATATGCTATAGCAAGGGTGATACAGAGTTGGAGGTCAGACACAACAAGTCAAACCTTAGGAGAACTCCATCCACACCTCCATATTTTGCCATGCTCCATACGCAGCTCCCTATCCTTTGGTAGCATGTAAGGGCAGAGTTTGGAGAGGCGCGGCCTAAGGAAAACCACACACCTACCTTCCTTTCCACATAGCCCCTCACTCCACTCCTTGCGCAGTCCATAAGGGAGACCCCTTCCCAGCAAATTTGGAAGCCACTTCATAGCAGCAGTAGGAAGGAAAGAAAGAAAAGGCATGGCCAAGGCTGGGGTAAGGTGCGAATCACCTCCTAGAAACTAATCTCTTCACACTCGCACACCAAGAAATTACCAGTCATCTCACAGCAGCAAAAAAAAAAAGAAAATTCTAATTTGGAAAAGAGAGAGACTAGATAGCAATTAGGAAAGAGTAGAGCGAATTCTCTAGGTAGGAACTTGTGAATTGGAAATACTAAATTTGGTCTTCAATTTGAAATTCAATAAATTATGGAAATGAATGTTAGGAAATTAACAAAATATTGATTGATTAAGGAAATTAGGAATAGAGAATCAAAACAAAACAATGACTATCAAAAAATTAAATTTGAAATATGTCAGAATAGAAAAACTGAAACAAATTGTATTGATTTCCAAAATCATAGACAGAATTTAGACACAAAGATTAAATGGAAAATCAATAAATAAATCTTTATGATAGGAAAAATTTCAACTGTGATTTTAATTTTTCCAGAATTCAAGATAACTTTGAAACAGAAATTTAATTTTATTTATGCTGAGAATTAGATGAATTTGATTTAAATCATTCTTAAATCAATGAATTGAAAATTAGAAAACCAATTTAAACTTGGAAAACAAAATGACCATATTGAGAAAAATGAAATTATGCTAACAAAAAACAGAGATTGTTGACAGAAAAACTCAAAAAAAAAAGAATTTTAACTCTATTCTTGAAACGAGAATTATGGAAAACTGAATATTTCACTTTTTGTGAAAACTGTTAAAACTCGGAATTTTAAAATAGTTAGATTTAATTTGATAAATAATTGATATTTAAACGTTGAAAATAGGATTAACTTGAAATAAGACATTTTAACTTGAGTTTTGGTCTATTTTTGAAAACATTCAAAATAATTATTTAAACAACTTAAATTAAATAAGAGTATGAAACAACTGAATGTGTACTCTTTTAATTTATGTTTTTATATGTTTTATTCAACATACTAGAGATACACCTTCATTTTTGAAACTTTATTGATTATTTAAATGACTGAATTAAAATACTAATTTTATATCTTTTTGTGAAATGGAACAATGAAAAGTAGTATTTATTAAACTATTTTCATTTTAAACGATGTTTTCAGTTAATGTTTTGAAAGATTGCGAAAGACTGTATTTGATTGTTGGAACCATGCATGCTTCATAAAGAATTTGCATGTCATGTTATGTGTTTGGGAAAGTTACCTTCCGGGACGGGTGCCGAATATGGGTTAATAGAGAGTGTAGTTTTGCTTTTCCAAAACTACTTTTATTTGTCATGTATGACATTTTACTTGGCCAAGTAATTTTTGTACCATGGAAATAGATGGATTATTTGAGCTCTCTACCATATCCTAGTATCGAACTTGCTTCTTTCTTAACTGAATTAGAAAAATGAAAATGCTTGTGGATTACTAGTAGTACTAGGCATGCACGAGATTCCATCTTGCTCGTATACTACTTTTTTCTAAGCAATTCGTGCAGGTTCGGGTATTTCTTGATTGACTAAGAAATTTCAGGGAAGCGTAAGCTTCGAGGTTGGGCGGAAAAAGCGTCTAATTCTTGTTCTCGTCTTCTTTTGAAAATTTGCTTATGGATAGAAGATCGACTGACTGAATCTTCTTTTAAAATGCTTTATTATTCATGATGTATATATTGATGAGCTTACGGTGACTAAATGCCTAAGTCTCGAATTTGTAACTGGATATGTCACATTCATTGTATTTATTATTGAAATATGTATTTCGACACTTGTAAGATTTAGACTGATTATTATGAAGTTATCTTTTCGACTTTAATGTCGTTGTGTTTTGATCAACTTGTTCTTATGAATGAATGAATGAATGTGATGACAACTTATTTGAAATATAATGGAATTTATTTTAATTAATTGCCAAATTTTGAATATTAAGATTTCTGCACTTTACAATATGTTAGCAACTCCATGTGTTGATTCAAGTCAAGGTAACACCACGCAAAATCAAAGTTACCTAAAATCAAGGAAATATGATTCTCAACCACAACAATGTTCAATTTCAATGTCGAATCTAAACATCACATCAAATCAAAGCATTATCCAAAATCAACTTATCCATGATCCCCGACAAGCACCAGAAGCGTACATTCCAAATCTGCTTGCTCTACAACCAATTCAACCATATCAAAGGTGTCAAGATCAAAATCAAGATCAAATTTTGTAGGATCAAATTGCTTCACTTGCCAAAGTAGTTGATCCATTGTGCCAAGAGACATCTCCACCCCAAAATCAATACATTCTTCCATTCGTTGAACCACGTTATCAAAGCATTGAGCTATCTCCACAACCACATCAGGAACAATATCTCCAATATCAAGAAATTGTATATCAAGATCAACAACAAGTGGCAACCACTCAAGCCACCACAGTCAACACTTTGATCAGTCCTCAAATCCCTCAAAGCATACCATCTCAAAAGACCAAGCATTTCAACCACACCTCCAACAACCTAAATCCCAACCACCACCACAACCATTTCGCCTATCACCACAAATGGCGTCATTCCCAATCCACCACCAATCCCACCAAAACCTAACAGTGACGAATTCATTCACCACCTTGATCCAAACCATCCAAAAAAAGCCAATAATCAGAGGGTACTAAAACAAACCTGACATGCGGCTCAAGTAGCCCAACAAGCACAAGCTCAAGCCCAGGCCCAGTACCAGGCCCAATAGGTGCAAGCACAATACCAAGCGCAACTGCAAGCAATCCATCGGCAAGCATACCAACAAGGCCTTGCAAGATTTTCAGGCACAGCAGCTCACCCAATAACAGACTTCATTGGCTCAATAGCAGCTCGCCCAATAACAGACTTCATTGGCTCAATAGCAGCTTGCCCAATAACAGACTTCGTTGGCTCAACAGCAGCTTGCCCAATAACAAACTTCGTTGGCTCAACAGCAGCTCGCCCAACAACAAGCTTTGTTGGCACAACAGCAGCTTGACCAATAACAAGCCTCATTGGCATAGTAGCAGCTCGACCAATAACAAGCCTCATTGGTGCAACAGCAGCTCAAACAATAACAAGCCTTGTTGGTGCAGTAGCAGCTCAACCAATAACAAGCCTCGTTGGTGCTATAGTAGCTCAACCCAACAACAAGCCTCGTTGGCACAATAGCAGCAAGATCAACAATAAGCATTATTGATGCAAATGCAGGCATATCAGCAGGCCTTGAACGCACAGCAGAGTTTGCAGAAAACTCCCACCAATACCCCTCCCACCAATCAAACACCTCACAACACATTCATTCCACCTCCCAATCTGCACAATGATGTCACAACGCAAATCAAACTACTCTCGTAGTAGGTGTTGGACCTCCAAGTGGGAAAAACAACCCAAACACTAGGCAACTTGTGCCCTTATCCATTTGATAGAAGCCTCACGATGGTACCATTCCCAAAGGGATTTGAAATCCATAAATTCGACAAGTATAATGCGATGAGCAACCCTAAAATCACATCAGGGAATTTCAGGCACATTGCATGGAGGTTGCATACGATGGCACATACCTAATGTGACTCTTCCCCTGAAATCTTACTGGTCCAACCATGGAATGGTTTTCTCGCCTACCCACAGGTATTAAAACATTTGAGGAAATTATGGAAGCATTCCTTAAAAATTATGCTTTCAAGATGGGTGCAAATGTTAGTCTGGAATAACTATCGACGCTTAAAAAAATAAAAGGAGAGCTATTCGCATCCTTCTAGCAAACATGGCGATCCAAGGCCAGTCAAAGCAAATGGATAATGCCAGAAGAACAACAAGTTTGCACAATCATATCCAATCTAGATGAAAACTTGGCATTCTACTTTAAAATGCGATGTGATCAATTGATCCCAAAGGCGCTCAACATTGAAAGAGCCCTTACTGAGCAAGGAGGTGCATCAACATTTACTCCACCACAGGATAACTGCTCATCCCACAATTATAACGATAAACCTCGAGCATGGTTGAGGAACAAAAATATCACAAACAATGGCGTGGTCGATGCTAAAGTGGTCATCAGTGCGCCTAAGCAGAGCATCCAGACTCATTAGCAAGTGCAAAATCATAATCACAATAATGTGCAAACTAATATAGTAGCACAATCACAACCATTTCCCACCAACCAAATCAATAATTTGAGTAATCAAGGAGGACCACCTCCCTGAGGTAAATATCATCCCAAGCGGAAGTTCACGACTCTTGGAGAATCAATCAAATGCATAATGAAGAAACTGGTCAAGGAAAACCTAATCAAAATCTCCAACCCTGAACAGTATGCGGAACCCATGACCAAACCGCCATGGTACAAAGAAAACCTCCTTTGTGACTTTCACAAGATCAAGGGACATACCACCGTAAATTGCATAAGGCTAAAGAATATCATCCAAGACCTCATCAAAGACAAGATCATCAATATTGAGCAACCAGTCGGTAATCAAGATCTGAAAATATACACAAATCCAATGCCAAACCACAATCAAGGAAATATCTAGGAGAACAACAATCATCCATTCCAACACATTTTCATTAATCATCCATCCACCCATCGGCTCGCATCCATACCATAGCTCGAGCTAGTGCCCATATCATATTCCACCATAGTACTACTTGGCATTTTCCTAAGGCCAGCTTGTCTTGCCTTTATCAAAGTAGTTTATCACTTAAACGTTGGGGGCATGCCCTTGAAACTGGTAGTGGATCGGATTTGTGTATATCTTTTTGTGCTCTTCCCAAATTCATAAAAATCCAAAAGCAGGTCAAAATCTCAAAAAATCTTCACAAATTTATCATTGAGTCTTGTCAATCTTTCTTTTTGATCGAACTACATCATCTCTGAGCTTCAATGTAGGCAAGGTTGATCTTCGATCATCCCCCGAGACATTTTAGGTTGGCCCTTAAAGCATCTGTTGCAATGGCAATCTATTTGCCCATCTGGTTAACAGTTTAGGTCAGTCCTTAGACATCCATCACATTTGGCAATCCATTTGAATAAAGTCAATCATCGCCTTCACTCTTTGGTGAGTCAATTAGAAGCAAGTTTAGCAGGTTCCAAAGTCTACCCCTAATCGTCAGAGTCTTAAGCCTAAGTTAATAAGCAATCAAGATGTGTTAGCTCAGAGTATCAATAGCTTATCACCCAATCAGTCTCATCAAAACCCTGATCACAACATGTCCTAGGATGAATATTTCCTACATTGGACATAAGCATTGGGTACCCCATAGTAGTTTATCCTTGGCTAGTGGTATGAAGAACATTAGCTTGTTTGATTGCTTTCTTTTCTTGGTCTTTGTACTCATTCCAAGGACCTCTCGATGATGCCTAAACAAAACAGGTTTAGAGAGAAAGGAATGGGGCAAAGATCATTATCTTTTTATTTGTTGTGCTTGTTGGATATTCTTATTTTTTTTGTAGGAAGGATGTTTTAGGTATCTTGTTGACCACATAAGAAGGCTTGCCTTTTTATGTTTTGGCCCAAGATGTCTGGAATATCTGAACTGCATTCTGAATAAGGTAATGTTTGTCAAGTGTGAACAATAGTACTCCTATTTGTTTGACGAGTCAAAGTCCATCACACTAGGCACCACGCCATCCTGGTTCTTAATACCTTGATGCATCACACCTATGTGTGTTATCAAACATAAAGAAAGGTATGCTCTTTTCCCATCCTTGGATAAGCAATACATCATCATCATTCATCATCATATCCAATAAAGTCTCGATGACTAGGGGACTTGTTGGACTTCTTCATCTTCTTGAATTTAAGGGTTGATCCCTCTCATTCTTCTATCCTCTTTCATGCTAATAGTGCATCCATCATGCATCCATGCTGCATTCATCTTCTCATTCTACATAATCAAGTCATATCATTATAGGACAACATCATCCATTTCATCCATCTCACATGCATTGCATAATCATTTAACATGTTTAAAATAATATAGATTTGTTATTTTAAGCATCTTCCAAACATCTCATTTTCATCATCATTATCATATAGATCATATAGTCTCGCAATCCATACATCCATTTTGAACCTCTTTGTCATGAGATCCACCTCAAATCGAATCTTTTCACTCGCTCTCTCGAGGGGGCAATGTACTAATGTACTTATTTCCACTGCGGCATCCGAAAAAACCAAAGAATTTTTTAATTTCGATGTTGGCAGTATCATTCTTTGAATCAATGCAACAAGTGCATTGCTTCAAAGAGGGGCAAAATGTAGACATGTAGATTTGACATCATTGCCAATATTCATCTGTTGATTAAATAAATCAAATTTTATTTAATTAAATCATAAATCTCCTAAATTCATCCACTTAAATTAAATAAATTCACCTTTATTTGATTTAACAATTAACATCATCATCTTTGATTAAATAAAACAAACCTTTATTTAATTAAATCTGAAATCATTTTCTTCTCACTTTGATTTATTTTAATCCTAAAATATAAGTCAAAAGTCAAAATCACCTAACACCTATTAGATTAATCAAATCATGATTAATTTAATCCTAACTACAAGAATCTTCTAGATTCACCCACTTGCACCAATAAATCAATTTAATTGATTTATTAAAAAGACTTATTTTCCCTCAATAACTCTCATCTTTTACTTTTTTGGATAAAGATGATTCCCCCCAAAACCCTCAACCACATGCATTTATTGCATTTTTTCAAATTCAAATTGGCACATTGGCCAAGACTTGCACATTCCTCACCCTCTCACAACTTGACAAGTGTCACCTTTTCATTGGCCCATGAATGATCCCACATTCATCAATTTGGCCTCTCTTCTCTTCAAGCTCAACTATAAGTTAAAGGCTTCTCTCCTTTAAACACACAACAAATTCTCATGGCAAGGTTACTGTCCACATGAGAGAACTAATCTTGCTCATCACAACACAATTTGAGCACACATTGCATGCAAGGTCACTCTCTCCATTTGAGAGTCAATCTTGTCCATAATATCATTTTCTTATCAAGGAGGATTGGGAAAGGGCATCCTTTCTACATCATGAGGAGCACCAATCCACCATAGGATAGATATACTTCATGTCTTCTTTGCATGCTTAGATTAGTTTTGATCATTTACTTGGAAGAATGTTGTATTATTCTATGAGGATGTTAGAATCATGCTAACCATTTGCATATTTTGATGTCCATAGATACCACATGCATAGAAGAAGAAGAGATGCTTATGGGAAATTCCTTCCTAAGTTTTATGGACTTGTCACAAAAGATCCTGATACATTCTTGTTTGAGTTTGATAGACTTTGCAGAAGTTATGACTATACCACTGATGCCCACAGGCTTAAGCTATTTCCTACCACTTTGAAAGAAGCTGCATTGAGATGGTTTATGATCCTTGGAAGAGATACTATGGAGACTTGGGAGGACATGAAGACTAATTTCCTTGAGAAATACAAAGAGTATTGTAGGGGTAGTGATATGAGAGGAGGAGACATTTTCATAATGCAGCAAAAGGAAGATGAAAATCTGGAGGATTTCATTTCAAGGTTTCTATTTTGTTTGCAAAAATCTCCACACCATACACCCAATGAAAATTCATAGAAGCTCCATTTCTTGAGAGGAATTAATGAAATTTGCACTAGTGCCTTGGACCTAATGGTAGGAGGAGATGCCACTCAAGTTCCTTGGGATGATATCAAGAAGATATGCCAGAACTATTCTAGGGCAGCCTCAAAGAAAGGGAGAGCTTACCAATCCTCTACAGGTAAGTCATCCACTAGTGGAGTTTCAAGGATGGAGATTACTCATTTACTGGTAGATTTCAAGCAAAATATCATAAAAAATCTAGCTATTTAGTTGGATACACTTCAGGCCAAGAAGAAACATGAGGAGGCAGAGGAAATGCTGACAGAATATTGCCCTCATTCCAGACAAAAGAAGAAAGACTGTAGATGTAAGATGGTAGCTAACATTGACATCAAGAAGATTCCACCTGAGTTCAAACCAATTCAGACTGAGGAAGATCAAGTCTACTTTGTTGCACAGAAAAGTCCATGGGCTCCAAGACAAGGTATGCCACTAGATCCACTATCTTTTGGTGGGCCATATTTTAATTCCTATTCATCTAGTAACCAGTGGCAGCCCCCATGTCCATCCAATAATGGAGGATATCCACCACAATCTTGGGGTAACTCTCCAAATGCTTCGCCCAATTATCAAAATGCTTCACCTCAATAGTAGCAACCTCAGGGGAATTGTCAGCAGTTTCAAGGACCTTGGCAGCCACCTCCAAGAAACTAGCAACAAACATCCCAATGGAGAGGTGGACAACAATGGCCAAACAAGACAACTAGTTACATGCAGCCACCTTCTCAACCCTAGCAACCTACTATCATGCCTCCCCCTGCCAATCCTAGCCCAAATGTGCCTAAACCCACTTAGTTACCAACTCAGCCCACCCCTAATCCAAATAATAAACCACAGCAGCAACTTGTATAATCTGTTGATCCAAATCAATTTCTTGTATATGTTATGAGTTTAAGTAACATACGCTTGCGTTCAGGAACTACTTTGCCAACTCCCTCCACACCCATCATCACTGAGCTTCTTGTGGAAGAAGAAACTCTGAATGTTCCCATTTAGTCTGGTGCACATACAAACCTTGAACTGGTTCTAGCCAAACAAATGGCACAAGAACCACCATTCCCCCAGAGATTGGAAGTTGGAAAAAAAAGGAAGACAAGGAGGACACCACTTTTGACATTTTAGACCAGTTGAAGCATATATGTGTCTAGATACCCCTATTACAGAGCATAAAATATGTTCCTATATATGGAAAAGCAATCAAATAAGCATGCCTTAAGAAGTCAGGTAGGAAAAAGAAAAACCCAACTATAGTTCATGTAGTGGGATAGCTAGCTGACATCATGCTTGGAAAAGTAACTATCCCCAAGTACGATGATCCAGGTAGTCATGTGGTTGAAGTTATTATCAATGAGGCACACATAAAGAATGCTTTGATTGACTTGGGTGTAACAATAAATGTGATGACTAAAGACATCCTGTAGAAACTAAGCATTGTAAGTATGAGATCCACTCTTACTGTCTTACAGCTTGTTGATAGTTCCACTATTAAGCCTGATGGCATAGTAGAGGACCTTGTGGTGATTCTAGACTCTTGGGAGTATCTAGTTGACTTCCTGGATCTTTCTCCTAAAGCTACACTAGGTAGATATCCTATCATCCTTGGAAGGCCATGGTTAGCAATAGTAGACACTTAAATATTGGATGTTAGTCGGGTGACATGACCATTTTTAATGGTAGGAGCACCAAAAAGCTTGTTATTTATCCTCCTGCTTATCCATCGCATGTTGAGGATAATCATGTATGGCCGCATGTAGGAGAAGAGGTCGAGGAAGCTAACTTTGTGACACAACTTATGATATTAGGTAGAAGTCCTTTCCTATAGCTTCAAAATGAAGATTAAGTGTTATCTAATATACTTCAGAACCATTGTGAGATAGAGGAGGTGCCACCCTCTCATGCAACTAGTTATGTTGATCTCATGAAGACATTTCTGTCTGCTCTACCTGATCTTCCTACACCCACTATTTCTGCATATAGACTTCCTACAACCACTCTTTCTGCAGCAATAGGTATGTTCCACACAATTCTGCCATATGAACTTAAGGCAAGGTGATTCCACAAAGATGGTTTACAATTTTTAGGAGATTTTTATTTTTGTTGAACCACATATTTTTAGAAAATATAATGATTTAAGCCTTAAAAATTTCCATTTTAAGGATTTCAATTGAAGAGGGTTTGATCAAACCACCTTAGATCAAACCCCCTTGGATACAACCCCACTAGTTTTAAACCATAGCTACAACGGAGTCTCTTTTACACCTATCAAAATGCTGATAAGAAATCACTTTTGATTTACCTTATGGGGGATCAAATGAATTCATTTAAAATTTATTTCAAATGATCATGGTAGTCCTTAGAATGAGCTATCCAACGAATTTAATTTTAATATGTTGTGGTTTTATTATGTATGTATTTTTTTAGTTTTATTAAACATAGGTTTTTCATTGAAAATAAATCTCTTTGTTCTACACATGTGAAAAAATAGTATATTATCAAAATAAAATTTTAAAAAATATGTTCAGGTTGGGTATTGATGTCCTTGATCCATTAAAAAAAAAATTGAATTTCGATACATATAGAAAAAGTTATGTTGTATATAGTCCGCCTATGTTTCAATTGTAATTGGTTTGACTTTGAAACTTGATTACGCAAAAATTATTTAATAAAACACTATGAAACCAAATGAAAGTGCCAGATATCATAGCTACAAATCTAAATTTGAAAAAATTATAATTTTATCCTTAATACAAAAAAATTTATGTTGTATACGGTGAGCGTCACTCCTTAAAAATGTTGTTTTTTTTTTTAAAGCTAGTTTTAGAAGGAGATGGAAAAAGAAGTGCAATATGATTCCAAAAAATTTGAAAAAATTATATTTAGAATCTATAGACAAAACATAAAAAATCACTAGTCTACATCATCTTTAAATTCCTCACAGTTTAGCCACTATAGGAGCCCGAAAGTGAAGATTTAGTTGTAAAAAATTAGTTCAGTGTCTAGTTTGCCTAAAAATTGTGAACCAGTATTGTGGGATCACCCGACACCATGCATTCATGAAACATCTATGATAGAGTTAATTACACAAGTACAGGTGTTTGAAGGAAAATATTTAAATATTAACAGCAAATTGGGAGAAAACCAATAGTTGTCATTAGCAAATTTGTTGAAGGCCCACCAAAATGAATTTTCATGGGATTATCATGATATGAAAGGACTAGACCCCAAGCTTTGCACCCATAGGATATATATCAAAGATGATTTCCAACCGGTCAGGCAGCCACAAAGAAGAAACAACCCTACATTGAAGGAGATTGTCAAAACAAAGTTGCAAAAGTTGTTAGATGTAGGCTTTATCTATCCTATCTCAGACAACTAGTGGGTGTCCCCATTGGTGATTGTGCCCACGAAGGGAGGAAAATCGCAAGTCTGTATTGATTACAGTGAACTCAATGTTGCTACTAAGAAAGAGCATTTCCCCTTGCCTTTTGTAGATCAAGTATTGGACTCACTTACAGGAAAGCAGTACTTCTCTTTCCTTCATGGATTCAGTGGCTACAATCAAATTCAAATTGCACCTGAGGACTAGGAGAAAACAACCTTCACATGTCCATGGGGGACATATTCCTATTCAGTACTTCCCTTTGGTTTATGCAATGCACCTACAACCTTTCAAAGAGCAGTCATCAACATATTTTCAGACATCTCTCTTGACTGCATGGAAATCTATATGGATGACTTTACCACCTATTGTGTTGATTTTGATGAAGCATTAGAGAATCTCAGGAAAGTCTTACAGAGATGTGAATACCAAAATCTCTCTTTAAATAATGAAAAGTGCTTCATGATGATGTAGGAAGGTGTAGTTCTTGGCCACCACATTTCCCACAAAGGAATTTAGGTAGATCCTGAAAAAATTGAGGTAATTACTGATCTTCCTACACCTGCAAAAAAAAAGGATGTTAGGAGTTTCTTGGGACATGGAGGATATTATAGGTATTTCATCAAAGACTTCAGTAAAATAGCAACACCCTTGTATACTCTCTTAACCAAAGAATTTGAATTCTAGTGGACAGAAGACTGTGCCACAACATTTTATGACTTGAAGGCATCCTTGACTCATGCTCTTGTAATTAAGGGACCTAATTGGGGAATTACTTTTCCAATCCACACTAATGCATCAGACTATGCTATAGGAGAAATCTTGGGATAAAAAAATAGTTCTTCCCCTGCTAGAGGACCAACAAGACATTAAGTTGAGGGGAGTGATGAGCCTAGTTTTTGGTCCAAATTTGGGAAGAATCTATAGTTTATTTTCTTAAGTTGACATGGAATTTGATATTAAATGTTGATATTTTCATAATGTTTGCCTCAAACCATAGACATTGAGTTTAATTCCATTTTTGCCAGTTTTAATGACATTAGCTTATTATGTGCACTATCTTTATTAATTTTGCATTTGGTTGATGAATGTTCTTTAAGGTAGTTATAGATGTGCAATTATTATGTGTACTAGCATTGCCATGTAGACATACTTGAGGATACTAATTTGAGGAATACATCTACCAACAGGTCATTGCTGAGGAGGCGTTTGAAGGTCAACTGAATGACGACGGTAGAGATTCCCCATGTCAACCGCATGTAACCACCTTGCATTAATCTTTCATGATGTTGAGCAGTCGTGAGAATTACTGTAGTGTTGAGTCTATGGTTGGACTTGCATGTCTGACCGGATTCCCCTACATGTGTAGCTGCCCTTTCATTCTTTTCTCTATTTCCCTAAATGGCATCCTCCCAGTTAGTGGGAGGCCTTGTTTAGTGGGTAAGATAAATAAAGTTCAGATTCTCCTTCTTCGGGAGTTTGGAAGATTTTTGATTTGTTGAGTTACTGATGTTGTATCTAATCATATACTAAGCATTTCTAGACATTCTACTATTTTTGTAATTGCATTTTTCAATGAATAAGATGAAGTTTTGAGTTGAGCATTTGATTTTACATTAGTTTTAGAGGATACTCATCCAACGGGTCCCACTTGGTGAGTAATTTGTCCCTTAGTTTAGTTATATTAGTTATTAGTTATGTTTAGTAATTAGTTCAAAATCTAGCACTGACTGTTCCTATAGCCACTAGAATTACTTCTATGATTGTTCCTCTAGCCAAAGCAGACAGACTAGTTCCCTGTTTTTAATTCAGATTTCCATTCCTGTCATGCATGTTCATATTAGTTTAATTTTTGAGTGATGTTCAACATTTAATTTGTTCCTTTCCATGAAATTTACTTTCAGTATTGAATCTTTCTTAGTTGTAGAATGAAGATGACTACTTTGAAGTTCCTAGTGCACATACTGTGTTGACCCATTTCAAGTTCACGTCTCTCGGTTGACAATTTAAATGTACCTTCATAAAGGTTAAAATGGATATTCATACCAGATATCCCATCTCTAAATCACGACTGTAAAGGCTTAGTTATTAAGATCATTGTAGGAAGCTGACATTGTATGGATAGTGAGCGTTATTCCTTACAAATGTTGTTTTAAAAAAAAAACTATTTTTCAAAGGAGATGGATAAATAAGTGCAATATGATTCCAAAACAATTGAAAATATATATTTATAATCTATAGAAAAAATGTCACAAATCACTAGTTTTCATCATCTTCGAATTCCTCACAGTTTAGCCGCTATAAGAGTTCGAAAGTGAATATTTAGTTAAAAAATATTAGTTCAATGTCCAGTTTGCCCAAACAATTGTAAAGAAGTATTGTGGGATCACCCATAATCATGAAAAATATCCTTAAGAGTGTCCAACATCATTTTCAAGTGTGAAGGGACATGACTTTAAAATCTAATCATAATCATCTGAATAATATCGAATATCTTAGAAATATTGTAATAATCATGATAAATATTATGTTAGTAGCATGCGATAAAAATGCTAAATATAATCATTATAACTGTAAATCTATAGAAAAGTATTGATTTTTTTTAATCAATATAGCAAGATAGTGAAAAATGCCAAAAGATATGCCTCCCAAATGGGGGACACCATATAAATAATATAAAGTATATATACATGTGTGTAGAGTACAAAAGATCCAAATCTCAAGAAATAGTATTAGATGAATTATAATCTAATGTAGTGTTCTCATCTTATTTATGTGGTTGGAAACCACCTTTAATGTTTTGAATTTCAGCATGCTATGATGTCATTACATCTGCTTGATATATGTAGAATAGGAGAAAGAGCCTTTTTAATATTGTTATTGTACTTGTGGATTTAGATTCACTTGTTCTTTTTTAATATATTATAATTTTTCTTTAGAACCCATATGTAAGTAGCACCTTTAAAAGAGGTGGCAATGGGATTGTTGAAAGTTGCTTTCTTATTCTTCTTTGGCACATAAGGATGAAATTGTCCTTTCTTTGGTATATATGAAGGAATGAAATTATGATATTCTTTCCTGATTGGTAGAGGACATGAGTTAAAAGCTAGTTTTTATGCTAAAGGAGTATTAGGAAGCAATGAAGAGGGCTTCATTTTTTTCTTTATTTCCTCTTTTAATTTTCTCTTGATTCTTTTGCTGCATATACATTTGTTATAATTAACTAATTCTACCTTTGGTTTCATAAGGAGCTTAGATACTTGATGTTCCTTAAACATTTGTAGCCATAACAAATATAATTGAGAGTGGCAACATAATTTTCAAGTTTGAAGTATTGGCTTGAAAATAGGTACATATGTATCTCTCATCACTTTCATAATTTTTTCTTCACAAACATATTTTAGACATTGATGTATCAGAGACGATATCACATTTAATTATTGTAACTAAGGTCTCCCAAGTAAAATATAAAATCTTTAGACCAATAATATGGAGAAAATCATTCACCTCCTTAATCCCCAACTCAAGCGGAAGGATAATTCCAAAGTGTCCAAAATAATGCCATTGGTTATGTTTAGAGAATCACATAATGTGTATAATTGTTTGATGCTAAATTTTCAATTATATCAAATTATTTTATGCATATTTTATACTAATTACCTAGATCAATGTGAATACCTTCACATTGTAGACCATGACCATAAAGTGGACAATAATAATTATGGTTTTGGATCTCCTCATAACACATGACTTTTTGAAGGTACATATGTAGGTGGAATTTTACAAGTAATATCCATAAATATATTTTTAGAAGTATGCGAAGAGGAACAAACACACTTTGTATCGATAAGATATTTATTTATATGTGTATACATAATAGAATTATTATGATGCTTGAATACCTATTAGTGTTCAATATCGTTAGATTGTGTATGCAATGAAAAACTATTAGCATAAATTTCCAATTTATTCTAGTAGAGAAACCAAATAATTTCCTCCATCATTCACACCATCAACATGAACCACATTATTATCAATGAAAACTATGATTTTATGCTCAAATAACATACAAGTATATGTATGTTGTCCATTAAATTTATGGAAATTGTAGAAGAATTATTTGTTATAACTCTTTGATAATCCTCTAGAGGAATCCATTTTTGTATGGAATCAAGGCTAACCAAATTATTAGGAAGGTTTGAATAACTTCATCCAATGGTTTGCTAAGCTTTGTAAATTTCACAGGCCCTTAATGTTTGAATGATACAAAACTAGATATAGTAGAGATTTGAAACTAATTTAAAAAAAAAATCTTGTCATTTTATTTTTGAAATGTATTATTCTTTTGACATTTTGAAGGGTTGGAGGAAGTGGAGAGGCCCCAAAATTCCAACCATTAGATTCAAATAGTTCAAGTTCAAGATCTTTTATATGCACACACAAATTCTACCACATAAATATAAGAAGCTAACTCCATAGTCATTAATAACCTCATTATGTCTCAAGAACATTTAGTTAAATTAGTTAGTTGTTTCTAAACCCATATTGACACATAAGTGTTGTAAGAAAGTGGTGGTTAGCTCATGAAAATAATGGATAGAAATAAGAGCTAAGGATTAGAATTATTCAAGAGCATAGTCCTTAGGGTTCATGAAAATAATTTAGTTAAGACTTTATCTTCATATGTAATATCTAAACATGTATCATTGAAAGCTTGTAGATGAACATTGTGACCACCTTTTCTATAATATAACTCAAATATAACTACAATAAAACCAATGAAAAATGGGTGTAACAACCTCAAATATGAAAGGTGTGCAATGTAAAGGATTGTATGTCCATACCTTGTTTCGAAGCTTCCATTGTCTCGCTGCAGCAACCATTTGCATAAACAGAAGCCAACGAATAGCCCTTCTGTAAGAAAAATACTCACATCTCAGAACATCACTGTAGTGAAAACCCTAAAATGCTGATCACCCTTCCTCTCCAAATTTCAAATTCTGATTAAACAGTTGTCAAAGCCCGTCACACTTGCTATGTTTGATTCCATATTCTCTGTTAAATTTTTAAAATATTTTTGTACTAAAAAGTCTGGTAGTGAAGTCATCTCCAAACGACTTTAAGCTATTGAGCCAACTTGTTAAGAAATCATTGCATGTACTTTAGCAAATTCATGTCTTTCCTAAGATTATCTTTTCAGAGCGATAGTCGACAGTATTCACTGCTCAATTTAAATTATTTTCTATAAATTCTCCACATCAAATGAAAAATATGTTCCCTTAAAAAAGACTTCCAAGATCGAATAGTTTACTTACATTTCATATAAAATATGAAAATCATCATAAGAAAGAGACTATATGCAAATAAAAAAACAATAGATTTCAGATGGTTACCTAAATACAAGTGAATATTTAGGCAATTCTTTTAAGAAAGCCTCACGTGAATGCATCATTTCTTTCAAACTGTACATTCCTTGAAATTAATATACAAATAATAAAAATACAATGTTGATATTGAAACTGTGTAGTACAATCAGATTAGAACATCAAGTCTAGGATCTCCAATAAGCTACAAGTAGACTCAAACAAATATAGTCCTTGACCAAAACAATGTACATTATATTCGTGAGTGAATAAATAATGAAATATGAAAGAGAAATTACAGTTTGCCTTACACATTGGAATGATAAATTTTGGTAAATCCAAATGTTGGTAAAATCAAATTTTATATTAAATTATCTTGGTACACTCAATTTTTCTATAGTTTTCTTTGAAAATCAGTAATTTTTAAAATGCTTTAAATTACTAAAATATAATATAAAAAATATAGAATGATAGTTAATTTATTGAAAATGGAAAATGGGATGTTAAACTATTCTATGTTTTATTTGTGATATTGTAGTGGCAAAAATGTATCTTTTAATTATTCTTTCAATTAATTTTCTATCTAGATTGGATTATTGTATTGATATATTTATATAATAATAATGACATTTTTTTTCATAAATTACAGAAACCTTGCTTGCACTTAACCCTAGACTTATTGCTTATCCCTATACTTATGTGCATGCAATCATTATTGAATTGGCATATTTATTTGATTCCTATCATTAATCCAAACATAAGCTAAAATCTATCATTTTGGATATTAATCAAACCTAGCTATCTAATTTAGACCATCATCATAACCACCATCTTGATCTTTCAATATAAATTAAAATTAAAATTTTAGTTATTTTACCATAAACATAATGTAGAATCTTTCCTTTTGGATAATAATCCAACCTACTCTTAACAATTTGGTGTGATGTTCATGTATAAAAAGACATCAACTTGTAATTTTTTGCCAAACAGAAAGAAAACACATCATATGAAATTAAAGAATAATTCAATATAATAATATTAAAAAAAAACAATCATTTTCATTTGAATCCATTATATAAAACTCATGTGCATATTTGAAGCATGCTCTATGCCAAGATATATTTAAATACCTCAAATTTATAGAGAAACTAAGGGTTTGGAAGAGGATATAAGTTTATAGCTATTTATTTTTGAGGATTTTATGAGGTAGATCTATACATCATCAAAGATTAACTTCATGGGCATAAAAAAACTTTGCAACCATAAACTAGCTCTAGACTAGTGAAGTCAAATCAAAATCTATATTAGAGAAGAATAATCTAATTCAAATCTATACACATGATTGTATAGGGAATTTCTAAATTTCAAGGTACGTGTATCTGCCTATTTGTATCAATTAGAACACATTACATACTCACAAACTTAACAAGACTTTCTATTTATTTATTACTATTTATGGCATGATTATAAATTCTATTTGGCATTTCTTAAACTGGTCCACTTCACTTGATCAATTCATTTAATCAAGGTTTACTTCTATTTGATTATGTAGACACCTAGAATTATGTAAATTCATCACATATTCCTAATTTGGCATTTTCCATCATTTTCCTCATTATCCACTAATTTATCATTTCTAATTAAATAATTTTCAATTATTTGATTAAATTAACAGTTTTCTTCTATTAATTAAATAATTAATATTATTTTATTAGTTAACAATTTTTCATCATTTCTCCTCTAATTAATCTTAATTAAATAAATTTGAATTATTTAATTAAATTTTAATTTTCCTCCTTCAACATTGATTAAATAGTTTTTATTATTTAATTAATAACTAATTTTCTTCAAATCCACCTAATTAAATATTTTTTAGTTATTTAATTAAAAAATCTTAATTTCCTCTCATCTCACAATTAAATAATTTCTTAATTATTTAACTAACTATTGTTTTTTGACTTGAACATGGTATTTTTTTTGTTAAAAACAAAAAATTATTTTTCCAAAATATATTTCCTCCATAAAATATCCTAAAATATATTCCTTAAATTAGGAGATCATTTTCAATTAACTGAATCTTTCAATCAATATTGACCATTGATCTCTTGATTTAATCTCCACCCTTGATATTTTTCCTTTAATATCCACTATTGATCAAACCTTCATCACATTTATAAAATAAACTCTCTCCTTCATTTAAATTCATTCACAATCTTTTGAGGGCATTGATCATCATAATTGAGAATTCAATTGGGCATTTGAGCTATCATTATGAATCAAAATATTCATCAAAAATATTTTGCAACATGGGTTATATATAGTTGAGAAATCCACATATCCAATGAGAAAAAATCAATAATGGAACTTATTAGGTTTGCATGCTTTATATCTTTATTTGATCTTAATTTGAATTTTATTCTTGATTTGGGTTTTATTTCTTTAAATATTTACATTCCACTTCATTGGTTAGTGGATTTAATTGATCTCTTGATTCTAGGTGTTTAGTGTTTTTTAACTATAGTTTCTTAATCTATCTTCAAATATATTTCCCACTATTTTTGTTATACATCTTTGAATGCCCAATGGATCCATGTCCAGAAATTCATGTCAATTGTAGTTTTTGATGAGTTAAAATTTATAGTGACACATTTGAAGAAAATTGACACTTTCGATTTTATAGAATGATTCATTGACAAAAATTAACACTATTGACCTACATAGTGATGGTTGTAAAGTATTTTTTATACTTTTGACATAATAGTGTTTTTGGTTTTCTATGATTGTTGGTTGCAATGATGCTTCCCATAATTACAAGAATGCTTCTAATATTACTTGATACTTTTGATACAAATTGACACTTTTGCATAGATATAACAACACTTTAGAGGTAAATCAATACTTTTGATATTACTTATAGTGACTCTTTTTATTAGTTGATAGGCTATTTTGTTTGAAGTTTCTACTGGAATTTTTGTCAACCCAACCGTGAGTTGGATTTTTCGATGGCGGGGATTTGCCAGCCGATGGGGACTTCACCAGGTTTTTTTGTGGCTACATGGAGCTTCGTAATTACATGGGTTGGCAATGATGGAGTTGATGTCCTCGATATGTAGAAGTTGAAGGGTATGTGTTTTCTTGTGGGAGTGTAAATGCATTTTGTAGTTGTTGTACGTTGTGGACGAAAGAAGTAAATGCGACCGGAAGAAGTAAATGCAATACTGAGTGTTGCAGTGTGGGAAAGTATACTTTGATTAAGTTGTATTGTTGAAACATCGATTCTAGTGTTGGTTTGATAGAAGACTATTGTAAAAATCATCTTTGTGGCTGGTTTGATAGTAGACTATTACAAAATCCATCTCTATGGCTGGTTTGATAGCAAACTATTGTGGTATTGTCAAAACTATTTTATGCTAGATTGAAAAGTATTGTTGTTTGGAATCTGTAAGTCCTTTTACATGAGTATTTTGCATAGATGATTAATTTATTGTTCATTTCTTCTTCTTATATGTTTCTATCTTTGGCATTACAGCCATTTATAGAGATATTGCAGTTAAATCTTCTTTCTTTCATCAAAAAACATGGTTAGGGTTAGTAATTTTTTGGTCGTTAGTTTATTGTTTTAGTTATCTCTATGCATCTGTATGGTAGGTCATTTCATATGGGTATTTTGCATAGGTGATTAATTTATTGTTAATGTCTTCTTGTTATATGTATCTATCCTTGGTGTTATACCCATTTTGGAGATTTCAAAGAGATTGTCGCTTTGTGTGGATAGAGAAATTCCAGTTAAATCTTCTTTCTTTCTTGAAAGAACATGGGTAGGGTTAGTAATTTTTTTGTCATTGGTTTATTGTTCTAGTTATATCTGTGCATCTATATGGTCAGTCATTTCATATGGGTATTTTTCATAGATGATTAATTTATTGTTCATGTTTTCTTGTTATATGTTTGTATCTTTGGTGTTATACCCATTTTGGAGATTTGAAAGAGATTATCGCTCTATATGGATGGAGAAATTGCAGTTAAATCTTCTTTGTTTCATGAGAAAATATGGTTAGGGTTAGTAATATTTTCACTGTAGGTTTATTGTTTCAGTTATCTCTGTGCATCTTTGGTGTTATACTGATTAACATAGGAGCAATTGCAAATTAATATAGGAGCAATTTTTTTTCCCTTGGTTTATTGTGCATCTTTCATTTATTGTTTGTAGTTATCTTTGTGCATCTTTCATTTATTCTTTGGCACCAAGCCCACATTAAATACAACTAGTAAATCAAATGAGTTGCAATGGCTTATACAAAATCTATTCACACCTCGCCTGATGAAAATCTCATCAAAAACTTCAAAAATTAAATTGAACAGATAAAACAGATATTAGAAAGAAGAACAGTTAACACCCACCAAACTAATTTTATCTCCAACATGTTTCTTCTTTCATTCTAACCCTCTCCATATGTGTGTGTGTGTGTGTGTGTGTGTGTGTGTATGTGTGTGTTTGTGTGTGTGTGTGTGTGTGTGTGTGTATAACGCTATAGGCTTAATCAATAAAATTTGAGTTGCACTGGCTGGCACTAAAAATTCTAGACAAATAGGGAAATTGTAAAAGAGCTATTACATGAAAAATCCTATTCACGGCTGGTCTGACGAAAATGCCATCGGAAACTTGAAACAAATAAATGGAAGAGATAAAGGAAATATTAGAAAGTAGTGCTCAATGATGTAGCTGGAATTTTCAATGAAGCCTATGGGGTTATACTCATTATTTAAATGTTGTTTGTGTTTTTCTATGGGAGTGTTAATGTATTTTGTTGTGGTGGTACGATGGGAGCGCACAAAGTAAATGCAATAATGAGTGTTGTAGTGTGTGAAAGTATACTTTGATTAAGTTATATTATTGAAACAACCATTGTGGTGTTGGTTTCATAACAGATTGGAGGATTTTAAAGTTGTTGTTCTCCACAATTTGTAAGTTGTTTTGCATGGGTGTTTTGCAGAAATGATTTATTTATTGTTGATGTTAAAATTGTTGTTCTTCAGAATCTCTAAGTCATTCTACATGGGTGTTTGCATTGTGGTGTTGGTTTCATTGCAGATTGGAATGTTTAAAAACTGTTGTTCTTTGTAATCTGTAAGGTGTTTTACATGGGTGTTTTGCATAAATGATTTATTTATTGTTTATGTTAAAAATATTGTTCTTCAGAATTTGTAAGTCATTTTAGATGGGTGTTGCAGTTTGGGAAAGTATACTCTGAAAAATGCTAGAAAATAAATATAAAGTTGAACAGATAAAAGAGATTTTAGAATAATAGTTAAAAACCACCAAAGTATACTTTTCTCCACGTTTATATAGATATCTTTTCAACTTGTGAAATCAATTATGTAAACCCAATTCTTTATGAGAATACCTATTTTCTTTACACTATGACAATAATTATATGATGCAACAATCTCTAGAAAATGCATATAACGCCACAGGCTTAATTGTAAATTCAATCTACATTGATTTGCATTAAATATTATACACACGTCATTTATGCGAAATACCCATGTAAGATGTGTTTATGTAGGCGGTGGAGCTTGTTAACTACGTGGGATGACAATGACTTATATGAATATGTTTCATTATGTTCTTTTCCCCTCGTTTGTTTCATGTTCCCCATAAAAAAATACTCTTCATGATATTCTTTTTTTCAGTCCCTGGTAACAAATTCTTGATTATCGTAACTTTCCTCTTTTATTTTGCATATTTGAAAGTTCTATTTAATGCAGTTTTGAGAGCATCTGTGATTTTCCTTTGATTCTTATGTATTTTTGTAATAGGTTTTCTCCAATTTTGATTTTCGTGTTGTATCAATATGTTTCATGGTATCATTTTTTTCTCAACTATTTGAACTTCCCGTTAACAAAGTGTTCTTCATGATATTCTTATTTCTAGTTCTCCATACCAAACTACTCATTATCATGCTCTACCTATTGTATTCTCCATATTATAACATTCTATTTAATGTGGCTTTCGAAACATCTCTCATTGCCCTTTGATTGTTAAGTGTTTCTCTAATAGGTTAGTGAAATGCATGTATAGATTTGAATTTGCATCATATTCCTGCTTGCCAGAGGCTCTATTATTGTCTAGACAAGGTGTAACAACAAATTCTATGTGAGAGTTGTCTTCTCAATTCAAAATTCAAGCTACATTTTTTCCCACTAAATATTATAGACAAAATAAGGAAATTGTAAAACAACTATTAGAAAAACAGTTGAGAATCATAGGTAGCACTGGAGATGTCCTATCCAGAAGGATGGTATTTTTTTTCTCAACTATTTGAAATTGCTATCAATAAACTGTTCTTCACGGTATTCTTATTTTGAGTTACCCATACCAAACTATTCATTATCGTAGTGTGCTTGTTCTATTCTCCATGTTTTAGCATTCTTTTTAATGTGGGTTTTGAAACACCTCTTATTTTCCTTTAATTGAAGTGTTTTTCTAATAGGTTAGTGAAATACATGTATAGATATGAGCTTGCAACATATTCTTGCTTACCATAAATTCTATCACTATCTAGACAATGTGTAGCAACAAATTCTCTGTACCAAGAATTTTATCCCTGTCTACATAAGGTGTAACAGCAAATTGTATGTGACAGTTGGTTTGTCAATTTAAAATCCAAGCTACATTATTTCCCAATAGATATTATAGGTAGAATAGGGATGGAACTTTGTTAGCTGAACCATTAATTGCATTTGTTGGTGTGGGAGATGTGTCGGCCAGTGGTTGCTTGACCGGGTTTTGGGCTGGTGATGTGGAGCTTGGTTATTAAGTGGGTTGGTGGTGGTGGATTTGGTGTCCTTGTCATGCGGATGCTCAATTGATAGTATTGAGATGTTAAGAACACAACATTTAATTGTTTAATGTGTGTACAATATTGATGGTGCCACAATGGCTCTCCTAACAATACAACTGAATCTATATATTTTTCTTGCATATTTTGGACTATGATTTCCCACACTGCAACATTGAATATTATATTTACTTGCTAGTACGGTAGATTGCAAGGTTTCAAAATTATTTTTCTCTCAAATCTGTAGCTCATTTCACATGGGTGTTTTGCATAAGTGATATATATATATACACACATATATATACATATATATATATATGCATATATATATATATGCATATATTGTAAATTTTAACTCCACTATTTGGCACTAAATATCATAGATTATAAATAGGAAAATTGTAAAAGAGCTACTACCAAAACACTAAAGAACCTCATACATTTGATTCTTAAGTATTATCCTAATACCTCTTACAACTGTTACATAGACTTCTTGAAGATCCTTATGATAAAGTTGAAGCTACTTATAATAAAGTGTTAATTGTTGTGGTTATTTTGTTTGTATGGAACATGTTATATGTCTTATATCAGTATGTTTCATGATATTCGTACTTTCACATCTATTTGAAGTTCACCATAACAAATTGTTCTTCATGTTATTCTTTTTCCCAATTCTTGATAATGGACTCTAGCTCTCCCCACTCTACTATACAATTCTCAAGCACCAGCCCTATAGGTGTGTTGCTTGTTTCCTTTTTTGTTGTGAGCAATTGTATTTTTCTTTGCTAGATGCATGGTTGGTTTCTTCACCAATTACACTAAATCTCAGGCCTATGGATTTTTTGTTATCCTTTGTAGTATTGTTTGATATGTCTATGCATATATGTATATGTATATGTATATGTATATGTTTATGTATATGTATATGTATATGTATATGCATATGTATATGTATATGTATATGCAATTAAAAAAAGTGAAGTTTTTTTAGATGGAGGGTACAATGAAGAAAGGAACGATGCATACTCGTAAGAAGCAATAGCATTACATTCTTTGGGAAAGGGAAAAATGAAATGTACCCTCCCGTTCGTTACACTCTCCACCAAAGATGCATTGCATGTGCATAGATACATTCAAATATAGATACGCATATATAGAGAGAGATATGAATATGCATATGCTTATGTACATTCAACCTAATTAGATGTATGCTTCTTTTATT